>OZ037777.1:37642986-37872986 GCA_964035525.1 Porites cylindrica | reverse complement strand
CAGTACCGAACCTTAATCTATCTAGTTAGCATGCGCAAAAGACTTGCTATTCGCTAAGTATATCGTGCACCAGCCGAATGTTTATCAGTACCGAACCTTAATCTATCTAGTTAGCATGCGCAAAAGACTTGCTATTCGCTAAGTATATCGTGCACCAGCCGAATGTTTATCAGTATCGAACCTTAATCTATCTAGCTAGCATGCGGAAAAGACTTGCTATTCGCTAAGTATATCGTGCACCAGCCGAATGTTTATCAGTATCGAGCCTTAATCCATCTAGCTAGCATGCGCAAAAGACGGAACTAAACTTCTAACAAGGGTTACATTATTTACCAGTCAATTCCAAAACCTCCCACTCCCCTGGCATACCCCGAACATTTTTCAGTACAGTGGGAAATTTGACCCAAAATGAGGCCCGCCCTGTCGGGCATTGACTTTCGTGTCAAAATGCTGGTCAGCGTTTCGTTCAGCGTGTACATCACGTTCAAGGATTATTGACGTCATTGCTCCTATATTCACTATTTTATTGGAGCATTTGAGAGCTTTTGATGTTACGTGCAAACGGACGCAACATTGTTGGAGCATCATTGTTAGCCAAAAACTCCCAACATTGCGTCCGTTTGCACGTAGCTTGAAAGAGTCCGCTAAATGTGGGATTTTTGAAATGAACAATGTTATTGGAATGAACAAATCTCCGTAAGACAGTTTTCCTAGACTTGAGATATGTCGGTTGTGATTAGGAGGAAATTTAGATTTGAATAAACGGTTTGACGCATGGAGAAAATTTTTCATCATGAATGGCCGCTAAGGGAGTGGGGGATTTGACACTTTTTGAAGCGCTAGCCGGTGGGGTATTTGATCATCTAAACTGCCAACATACCCGGGAATTTGATCAGATTTCCAGGGGTCTGCGAGGGGACATGGGCAGTTTTGTTATTGACTGGTATATTATGTCTGCCACCCGACGCAGGCTAACAGGGAGCTTAAAGCCTGGTTTCCATATAATCGCTACGATCTCTACGCTCGCCCTGATTGTTGCGATCGCTGAGAAAAAAAAGTTCAGCTATCGCAGCAATCATAGCGATCATATGGAAACCTGACTTTTCAGAGTGCGCAGCGACGACGATCGCTGAGATAGAACCACCCTTTCATGTAGTTTAACAAGTAAAATCCTTACCCTTTCATCGATCTAATGCCTGAAAAAAGTACCCCTTTTTGAGCCCCCCGTATATGCCATTATGGGGAGTATCCTCCCAGGATCAGGCCTTTCCCAATTGTGCTCGTAAAATGCTGGAAAGTTGCTCACTGGAATGCCCAAAAATTTGCTATCTAAATTTCAAAAGTTGCCACCTAAATTTCTTGATATTTTTACATAAACGTTAATTAAAAGCTTTATTTTTCGTTCTTCACAATAATTACTAACATCGGTCAAGAAAAAAAAACTAAAATATTTCAAAAAAATTCAAAAAGAAATTAAAGACATAAAAGTTTTCACGAAATCGTTGACTTTTTCGAGTTTGATTTGTGCTTTAGACCGAGGGGCCACTAAACCTATATTTTGCTCAAAAGTTGTTCAGAAAGAGAAAATTTGCTCGAGGTTGCTAGAACCGAAAAAAATTGCTCCAAACGCCAAAAGTTGCCGAGCACAATCGGGAAAGGCCTACCACAGGTAACCCAGGCTCTGTGATAGTACCACAGTACGGTTCCAGTAAAATTACAATGTTTGTATGAGGTAAAAATGCGATTCTAAAATTTCTAGAAAATACTAAATAAAGATCATGAAACTTACTCTGCAGTTGTTGTTGTTCTTAATACTCCTACGAAATTTCGTGATAATTTGTTTAAATTCACTCTATATAAAATAATAATATACAAGGTAGGAGACACGAGATGCCAACTTCGCCGCCATGCTCCCTTTCAACACAACTTTTTCGAACTCCAACGGTAAATAAACATGCCAGCATAGTATAAATAGAATAGCAGCAGATATAAAACCAATGAAGCTTTCACAGATAGAGAAACGAATCCCACAGACTTTGACAAACTCGAAGGATATAAACCCAAAAGACCGAGAACATGCTCGCCGAAGTGGCCGGGCCAGATCAACGCGCGGCCAAGAAAATGGGGCCTGGGCACTTTACCAAAAAAATCCATCCCGGGAGTCCTGGGGTGACCTTTCTGGAGACCGATACTACATTTGCCCAAAGCCACCCTTCCCTGCTGGAAAAATACTTGATAGAAGGCAATTTTTCTTCCTAGCCAATCACAATTCGCCAGAGCAAACCCCGTACACGTGCCTGAATTTTGCCATCATATTTAGCCGTGAAGGTCTCGTTTAGGGTTGCACGCGAAAAAACATAAAAATATATATTTGATAAGTATACTTTTAATTCGTTTTATTTACTCCATTCATATAATCCAAGTTTTCTCATTTGTTTGTGTTTTCACATGGCCTCTTTTAGGGATAAAAAAAAAAGCTTGGGCAACGCCCAGACCGGTCTCCTTTAGGAGTTTAATTCAAAATTTCTGACGAGCATCCCCCCTTTCATATGTGGAGTCTCCCCCCCCCCTGGAATTTTAATGGTACTGTACTGTGGTACTATCACAGATCCTATATTTTGTTAATTTGTTGAAAAAATGTCTTTAGACTGGAGCAAGATGCAACTCGTCGGTAATTACGGGTGTCAGTAAAACGCGAGGTCGGGGCCGGGGTCGGGGTCTACCTTCTTTTCAAAGAATGCTGTTTTAGGGTTAGGACACTAACCCTAACCCTAACATAACCCTAATCCTAACCTTAAAACGGTATTCTATAAAAAAAAGACATAGACCCCGACCCCGGCCGCGACCCCGCGTTTTACTGACACCCGGTTTTTACTTTTGAATTGCCATAACAGTCAGCGACTCAGGGCCGACTCAGAGTGGTTCTGTTTTCTTCCAATGTTTCTTATTATTTGAAAAGCGATAAGATCTGGATACTATTTTTAGATTTGTTTGGCAATTCAGAGCCGGATCCAAGGAAGGAGCCCGGGCCTCCCCGTTATTTTTGGACTAAACTGAGACCCGAAAGGTCGAAAAAAGTTTTTTTTAAGACCGCCCCCTTATCTCAGGGTCTGGATGACCGCCCCCCCCACCCCCCCTCCCCCCCTTATCTGAAGGTCTGGATCCGCCACTACGCACAATTAGTCCCATTGCAACACTATACTTAGTGACCACCCCTTAACATCACTGACCTGTTGAAGTTGAGTTTGTAGTCTTTTGTGTCGATGGTGTCGATGAATCTGCAAATAAAGTTGGTAAAGGGGAAACGTCCTCAACATTTCATCGATACAAAAAAAGGAACTTTCAAATGAAAAGAGAAACAAATACGATTACTAATATAGGTAAACATATGCCCCGGTGTTGGTTCTTATATACGTCCCTTTTTCTTTTTTTGTTTTTGGTCAATTGTATCCTTTGCCTTTGTATGACTCTTGTGTAGCTCTTTGAAATTTACAGATTCATGTTGATATCAGAAAACGCAAGATTCCATGCACTGATTGAAATCGATTTACGTTGCTTTGATCAAAACATTCTCAGTTTCAAGAATTCTTTTAACTATAAGGAAAGACTTTATTAGAAGATGTAATTTCTTTTATTCCTCTTGCACTTTTTACAAGCAATTCATTTTGACAGCCGGGGAAAGAATTTGGAAATGAATAAGGAAATTTGTAAAGAGAAATACGTCAGCACATTAATGAATTGTAGGCAAATTTCTGTAATCGTGCATCATTCTACTAATAAGCTGGCTTGATTCAAGCGTTCACTTAATGCAACTTGCTTGGTTTTTGACTGAGCCTCTCAATAATTCCCCCCAAAGTGATTTGTGAAAATGAAGAAATGATCGTCGCAGTGAACCCAATTTATGCAATTGCGTAAAGAAGCCTGAAAAAAAAAAATTGAAATTGAACCCGTGACCTCGCGATTACCGGTGCGATGCTCTACCAACTGAGCTATGAAGCCACTGACGTTGGGACCAGGTCAATTGTGGGTTCATATGTTCCCGTAAAAGAAATGAATGTTATTGATATATGAAATAAATCATATATGAACTGCGGAAATGAAATGAAAATGAAGAAATGATGGTCGCAGCGAACGCAATTTATGCAATTGCGTAAAGAAGCCTGAAAAAAAAAAAACAAAAACAAAAACAAAAAAACGAAATTCAGGACTTCAACGGGGTTTGAAACCGTGACCTCGCGATTACCGGTGCGATGCTCTACCAAATGAGCTATGAAGCCACTGACGTTGGCAGCAGGTCAATTGCATAAATTGCGTTCGCATTTTCTTTTTCCTGAGCCACTTCGATTTGTTTGAATTTGTCTTGGGTTTCTCTTGTTCAGGATTCTCTATTACTGGAGCAACCAAAGGCTATCACTTGGACTTGACTGTCGGTTTCAGCCACTGGTCGCTAAGGTCAACCTTCAGCCACCAGGTCACTAAGGTCAACTTATTTGGGCTGTAGCTTTGACTTTTGCCTGCTTCACCTTACTACAATTTTTGGAGCTAGCTTTGTAACAATCTGCTGCATATTAGTTGCTGGTCTAAAGCCTGCTCCATGAATGTTCTCACAATAAATGTTGCGCGAGCTGTCAAATTGTTGTCATCCTGATCTGCTGATATCTCCAGGAACTTATTGATCAGTGACTTTGAAATTAGAGCTAGGTTTCCAAATCGTTCAGTCAGCTTTTCATACTATTGCACAAAGACTTATATTTTCGACGTTCAGGGGCTAACAATTTTCGCCCGACGCCATTTGTATCTGCTACGATAAACGCTAGAAACGTAGCTACTTTGTAATCCGCCATTTTAATGTTTATTCGAGGACATTTGAGAAAACTCACTATAGAAGTAAGTGAACTGTATGTTATCTTCGTTTTGTTAATTTAGTCTTTCTTACGTTACCTTTTAAACAGAATTAAAGTAGCTTAAATTGAGTTTGTTTCCTTTAAGAACCACGTGACTTCGCTTGTATCAACTTTTAGCTTTTATCGGCATTTATTCCGCTTTTTCTAGTTTCATGAATCAATTATTTGATTGCACTTATTAAATAGAATATATTTGTACAATTTGATTTCAGATCGAATAAAATTACTGTTATACAATTGCGAGTTATTCTTCGGATTGGATTCTCCGTTTTCTAATGAAAAAATCAGTTGCAATCGGTTTCAACCCTTCAAGCTTGTCCTCACATGACACGGCTCCTTTTGCATTTGCTGTGTTACTGTTTTGAGCCCGAGGGGGTGGGGTGGGGGGAGTACTTCCTTATAAGAGGCTAATGGGGATGTGCCGCTGGATGGGGTCCCATTTTCAAGACTGGATTGAATGAAATGGGGTAGCACATTTTCGGATTTTTTGGGGTAAGACAGTTCTCCATATTTACGGTTAGCAAACGTACCAGAATGTTTGTACTGCAGATGAAAAGTAAAGTGTTCTTCATTCAATCTAATAAATGGGTCAATTCATAAAAGTAGAAAGTGACTAAGTTGGGATCGCGAAAATTACATATTTGCCCAAGAGTGACTAAGATGGGGTCTATAATTGGCCACACAATAGACTATAATGGCGTAGGAGCTCTGACAGGCAAGCGGCACATATCCAGGAATAAATTTCGTAACACAAGACTTTTAGATATCACAAGAGTAACAGTACCTTTTTTTGAAGGAAAATATACTTTCAACTGGATAATTGAAGACCTGGATAAGCTGGGGTAGTCCTCCTCGCAGAGCCACTGACATTTATACTTTCCCTCGTCTGCTTCAGTAACGTTAACAATGGTGAGAATAAAATCTATTTTGCATCTGGTGTTGGTTTTCCTTTCTTGTATATCATACTTTTTACCAGATTCTAATTTCCCTGAGTTGTTGTTAAAATACCACCGTAAAGAATTGTCCCAACAGTCGCTTGGCCTAACACCTACTTTGCACTCTAAAGTGACATTGAAGTAGGCTTCCACCGGCACCTGGGGGAAAGAAATCTTCGGAGCTTTAGGAAAGAAACCTGTATTAAATGATAAGAAAATATGATGAGTAATTATTATTTGAAAATCGTTACCATTTTTTTGTGCAACCGTAGGCGGCTCCCCTCCTTAGTATTTGTGACAATATATGGGGCATCACAACGCTTTGGAGTTTTTACGTGTTGATTTTGTTTATCCCACTGGTTCCGTCTTTTGCGACTTGTCTCGTCACGCCGTCTTTAGAGACGCTGTAACGATCGGTTGATCGGATGAACCCCACTTCTGTTACCTCCCACCAATATGGCCTTTGCTACTAAGGGTTGATTTCAATAGCTATTTGGGGGCTCGTTTTCTCTTTTTAACAATCACATAACACTTTACATTGGAATCTTGATGTAACGAACAGCTGAACGAAGACCCAAAGGACTGGCAAAATATGCTCGCCATAAAGAGGTTTTGTTATATCGAGGTCAATACAGACATCTCATTGTTACGGACAGTTTGCTTTGTCCCTGGGGACAGAAAGCCCTTTCATTTTCTACCCGCTTAATAAGGTCACCCCGTTAATACGGACTCTTTCTTAGTACGGCCCCTTCAGTGTCGGGATTTGCGGGGTTTGACTGTATTATTTCTGGGGAGGAGAATATCGCTTATCATTAAAACTTGAATCATTGGATAATGCAATTCTAGAGCTCTGATTGGCTTAGCCATCATGGTATATGAGCCGTTATACCATGCTCTTTAAATATGGCAACTGTACGCGTCTGCTCAAAATTAAAAACAAGATGAAAATGGGTTGGTTTACAAATAAAGTCGGGAAGAATTCTCGATATTTTGTGGGCGTTTTTAATAGAATAATTATTCCACTCGCACTTGTTGGATATGAGATGATTAAAGCCAACTCGATGCTACGTTTCTCATTGGCTCCCCTACCATCTTATATCTAACGCACACTCGCGCGTGGAATAAGTGGAATAATTGTTAATTATACCGAGGACTTCGTTATATAGAGGTTCTACTGAAGTTCAGGTGAGAACACTCCCCTCTCATTAATGACTGTCCTGTGCTTGATTCTTCAGGCAACATCAGATGTGGCCGGCCAGGTTGAATTTTGTTGGTTCTCACCCTTATTCCGCCATTGCCACCAAAACAACACATCACTCCCACGTTAATCCCGCCAGCTGCGCAAGGTAAATTTGAGCCAGAATGGTAGACAAAGAACCACTTTGTGGATGAGCTAGTGCCACTAAATCATTATTTATTTATTTACTTATTTACGTATCCCTTTAGCTTACGTAGCAGGCGTCGAAAGGGGTAGGGGATAGTGAAAAAGGGAAGGGGGTAGGGGAGAGAGGGGAAGGGACGCCTGCTATAAGAACCCTCTCTTATTCTTATTCCTGATTGGCTGAGCCGTAATGAGTAACTTATTAGCGTGTATCCTGGCGTGTATTAGGGACGGACCATTAGAAAAGTTTAGGGGGAGGGGAATTTTTGAGCCGCAGGAATTTTTTTCGTTATCAAGTTCCTTGTATGAATTTTTTTTAGGCCGTAGCATGAATATTTTTAAGGGTTATATGGCGTGCATGAATTTTTTTTTTCATTTAATTTTGCCTTGCGCGAATATCTTTTTTGTACTTCGCCCCCCCCCCCCCCCATAAGTTTTCTAATGGTCCATCCCTTAGTATGAGAGCCAAACATGACGAAGGCATCAAGAAAATGTGTTCTACTGGCAGAAGCTTTGTAAGATCAAAATTAGTCCAATCATGTAGCAACGCCACGTTAAAACCAAAACTAAAACCAACTGTACAGCTTGTTTAGCAAGCAGAGATGCTCAGGAGGCTTTGTATACTGGATTTGTCCATACACTGAGCAGCGATTCAAAGCGATTGCGATTCTTGCCAGACATTTGCAATGCCGATTTTTAAAAGACCTCCTTTTCCGCAAAAACATATGCCGTCTTGAATGGAGTTTTAAATGGTTTGCAAGGAGAGAGCTGAAGCTTTGGTAAAAACTATCCGTTGTTTATACTTCTCCTTTACTTTCATTATTCGCGTCTCAGGCTGGCCAGTGTTCTGTTCTTCAGTGACCATCACGGTGCTTGATGAGGTTGTAAGAGAAAAGGTCTTGTGTATTCACACGAGACTGATCATTGTTTGTCGTAGACTGCGAGAAGTGAAAAAAATGAGAGACTGCTCGTGGTCTATGTTTGTCGTGTTTGCTGCGGGAGCAAAAACAGTAAAAATGTTTCATTTCGCTCGATTATGATATCACTTGAAAAAAAGCGTCTCAACTTGAAAATTTCCGGTAAACAAAGTAATTAAGTTCCGACCATGCTGAGAAGCCCCGTACTTGTGATTGGTCACGTATTGACAGTGACATTATCGGATTAGTTGAGAAAATGGTGGGCGGATTACAAAAACACCGGCTCTTATAGCAGGCGCTCCCTTCCCTTTCCCCTCATTCGTGCTTTTCTCCCTCCCCCTCTCCCTCCCCTTTTTGCGCCTGCCAAGCAGGCTATTATCCCTTGTGACCCGAGGGGAAAACAAATAAAAATTCCAGCGTCCATTTAGTCTGAATGGAAGAGGAAGGTGGCACGAAATTGTCAGTTACATTTTTTTAAAATTCAGTTAGGAATAAGTTAATCTGTTATTTGAAATATGAAACACCCAATATTTAATTCCGTCTAAATCAAGAGACAATGAGCTGTCTCTCTTAGTCTAAATGGGATACTTTCCATTGCTTACAGGGGAAACATGGTATTATGTTTTTTATGAACCTGCTTCAAAGGAAGTAGTTTTGTGCATCCGTATGTGGTATTAGAAATAAGAAATTAAATGACTCACAGCGATAATTCAGGTCAATATACCCTGATTTTTTACTAGACCAGCCGGTAATGTTGTTCATTCCAGTGCATTTATAAGCAGCCCCTTCGTGTTTTTCTTGGATATTAGCATTACGGAGAAGGGAACGTAAGGTATCCTTTCCATCCAGCTGCTCTGAGATGTAAAAACCTTCAGATCCGTTGATGATTTGTTTGTTATCTGGACTGTACCAAACTACACGAGGACGAGGCCATCCCTTGAAGGTACACTTCAGTTCAATTTCTCTCGTGTCAGGATAGTAGTCAACGGGAGAACTTGTCTTAAATACTCTCTGAACTGGAACTGAGAAGGAATTCTTCGTCTTAATTTCAAAGCTCATAAGTCATGCACCCAGTCATTTAAACTTTGAAGGGAGCTTAAGTGACCAACACGACTGCGCACATTTCACATTTGATCAGGATTTATGTAATTTGCTGGTTTTCTTCTTCTTGTTTTTGTATATACTTGTAATTTTTATAGCAACCTCTTGAATTAGTGGAAAAAAAAAAATCAAAATCTGAAATGTGAAAATCTTAACCACCACGATGACAACGTCAAAAAACAATTGGTTTTAACATGAAAAGAACAGTTGCTTCACGTGCATCAAGCTTCTTAGTACATTTCTTTGACGTTCACTGCACGACTATGAAGTGAAACCTCCTAATAATGCGACGTTTTATAGAGAAAGTGAACATACGACGACGAATTCGCCTTTTTATTTCTGAACCTGATTAAAGTCCTTAAGAATTCAACTCCAAGAGAAATCGTCTACATTTGACAAATTAAGCAGCTCCAAATAGACTAGCCTCCCACGCAGGCGTTTTTAGGGGAGTTCGTTTTTCATCCCTCCCCACAAACGCCTGCTCAACCGAACACAACATTCCTTTCCCATTGTTTTATTTGCGTGGTAAGTGACCAATCAACAGTTTTAAAATAGAGTGTTGACGGGCTAAACATGACTAAAACGTGACCCTGGAGTTACCGTTTTCCCTCTTTTCTTTCCTTCGCTAAGGTTATGCAGTGTATAGAGTATTCTAAAATTTGACTAAATCTTACTTTTGCCGCTCTGAATCTAACATTTATTAAAGGTCAGAAAGCTCTCCAAGTGTTTCATGTGAGATCGAGTAATTGTCAGATTACCGTGAGGTTAAGGTCAACTTTCCAGGATTTGGAAAGTACAATGTGATTGGCTAAGCTTGGGAAAGGAATGTTGTTTTCGGTTGAGCAGGCGTTTGTGGCGAGGGATGAAAGACGAGCTCCCCTAAAAAGGCCTGCGGGGGAGGCTACAAAATAGACGCGATGACATTTGAAATAAGGCAAATTTATTTTTTTAGCGACATTTTCACTGCCCTCGTCGACGTCGTCGTCGTCGTCCTCGTCCTCGTCGTTGCTTAGCTCACGATTTTTAAGATAACTTCAGTCATCTCTCTTACCGAAACCTTCCAACCAACCATGTTTTACTCCATGCCTTGTTCATTTTAAATAGGCCCTTTGCAGTAAGTCATTTTTGTAGCACAAACCTGCCATACAGGGGAGCAAGGCCCTATGCACTGAGTCAAGCCAAACAAAAATCTAACATCTTTTGAGATGATTCCTTTGTTTGTTGTTTGTCATGTCCCTTTGCTTTTCTTACCCTCCAGCATGGCATGAGTAACTAGAGTTTCGCGGAGAACCATGTTCAAGTGAGGTGATTTAGCTGGCTATAACTTCAACCGTTTTTACGATCACTCCAACGGTAAAAATTGCCTCCGCTGAGCTTGAATCTGCCTAAACCTGTTACGAGGCATTCATAGGATTCGTTATAATCCATTTAAAAACACAAAAAAACTGGTGGGCTCATTATGATATTTCTCTCCCCATCAATTTAATACAGACAGGACAAAAGAAGAACATACTCACTGGCGTATTTTATAGAAAAACATTCACGTGGCTGACTTCTATTCTTTGAATCGATTTGTTGTACGAACAGACCAGCGTCACTGGCATTGAGGTGTTTTTCAAGGTCCTGCCAGGTCATGTCTTGCACTTTTCCACCATTCTTCATCGAGCAGTTCAAATTCACTTTAGAGTCTTTCGGCGTTACTGTACGGGTTTTTGTCTCCAAAGGAGGTTGACATTTCTGTGCACTTATTTCACAGTCTAGGGTCCCTGTGGGTGACACATCTATGGCGTAAAAAGGAAAGAATAGAAGGTAAATTCTTTATTTCATCAAACATTGGCAATTTCGGTTTCTGGGAAACTGCCAACCTACCCCTCCCCTAAGCCATCATTTTGCCCAAAGCGACAATTGAGTATTAATGTTGGCTTAGGGGAGGGGTAGGTGGGCAGTTTCTCAGAAACCTAAACTGATCCATACATTCATTAACTAACTCAAACCTCTTCACGAACTCTTGACAAACCTACTATCAGAGTATCCAAGTCACTATCCCAGACCATGTAATATGTTTTTTGGTTGGTTATTGTTCTTTGTTAAAGTAATGGGCTTCTCAAAAGATAGCTTTGCAATGGCTGATTTGACACTCAGTCTTATCAGCAAATGATCGGAATAATTAATCCTACTGATGGTTAAAAATAAGCAATGATTATTATATTTAAAGTTATTTTAAATATTTCAAAAGGAATCAATAATTAAATTCAAGTATCTTTTGCAATACTGTAATACTTTGTTATAGTAATGAAAATAAAGCTTATTGTTGTTGTTGATCGAAACTATTTTCGGTAATAAACATTCTTGCATGGTTCTGTTCATATTTTAGAGGGTGGTTTTGGCCAATCCTTCATTTTCTCTGCGAGACATCAACTTGACACTTGGACTCTCGTCCCCCAGAAGACACGTGATATGGCGTTATTCTGTGGGTGGTGGGTGTTCTAGGTCAGGGCTTTAATCAGAGTGTGCCGATATTTTTCATCAGAATTTTCTCTGGTTGTTACTTCATACTGACGAGCCCCAAAAAGGTGCGAAACAGCTGTCTATGGCTACAATCCCGCTCTGTTTTTAGTTCTTTCGGTGTCGTATTGATGTCTTGCAGAGTGCATTTTCACTTAGTACGATCAGCATTGCAGTATTCTGCTTGCAGAATTTAATATGTCTAGTAGTGAATGATTTGATTTCCTTAATTTCCGACGCATCATAAACTGATGTTGTTTTATTCAAGGCAAGAATTCACGAAACAACAAGGAATTAGCTTCTGGATTGAAAACAAACTTATTTCCACGCATGAACCCTCCCCGGAAAAATCGCGAACCATCGCAGTCCTTTGATCGCCTATAATGTACATGTACCCGAATTTTTGAAAACATTCCTCAAAAAGGCCCAGAATATCCCCAGCGGTGAGAATTTTCATAGGAGACTTGCCGTCTTGGTTGGTCTCATCGTCAAGCTCAGACCCTGAGCTAACTATTTACTGTGTCCCTATGATATATATATAATTTGTATATATGTTTTAATGTAGATTAGGTTAGTTTAATTCTTAAACACACGACCCCAAAAGCTTTTATAGCTTTAAAAATTATCGTGTTTAAGTAAAGATTATGTATATATGGATGTAACAGGTGTTGGGAACGTAGCGAAAAATAAGAGAAGTAGCGAGGTGAATATTCAGAGTGAGGATTGGAATTTAGTGTACCAAACTCTCTCGGCCAACCGCTCCAGCACGATGTTCGACATGTCTGTGAGCGACTTGATTCAGCTCCGTGTAGCCGCCATTTATACTAGGCAGGATACTCCCTTTTTATACCTATCCGGTAGAGTGACGACAGAACCTTGTCCTTTTTCTTCACTAACACAGTCTCCGTTGCAGTTCCCACCGAAATCATCATTGACTTCTTTGTTAACTGATGTTGAATTAGGTGGATATAGGCAGTAGACATTCTTTTGACTTGCTATACAAACTGTATTGTTTATATTTGTTTTGTTGTTCTGATCATTTTTAACGAATTGCAAGTGAATTGAGCTTAACATGCAACGAGTAAGGCCACGTCGAGGCTGTAAGATTACATTCTTCATTCGTGCCTACATTTTAGCGCGTTGGGAAGTTAATTAGTCCAACCCGTTCCCCACCAAAGGAAACAAACTAACAAATCAACAAAGAAGCAAAATACAACCACACACACACAAAAAAACTAAACTAAAAAAGAAACCAAACATATAACTAAAACAAAAAACAGTGAATGACCTTGCGGAATATAATCAGCTATATAGTATATAGTGTTTTGTTGTCTTGTTTTCTTCTTGATGCTTGCTGGGGAGCTTACATTAAGTTTTATTTAGGCTATTTAAAACATTAGTGACATAACGCAGAGATGTCCTGCCTCTTGTTACTTGTGAAACAGACCGAGAGCGAGGCTAAATAGGGAATATTTTTTCCGGTCTACTGAATACACATATAGCGAGAAAATACATAACAATTATTCACCGAAGTGGAGGTGGCTAGTATGGGTTTTACCGATGCCGCTAAGCGGCGAGGTAAATAGCCACTACCAGCCACTGACACTGGAGTGAATAATTGTTTTAGTATATACTAAAACAGTGAGATAATTAAGCACAAAAATGGTGATTTTTAACTCATGTTGCCAACGATTACAATTTTGGCGCCCGATGACCGAACTGCCGCGGTCGTCGCTTTTTCTTGGCGACATATAAAACTTTTGAAGGCGTTTGTTTAGCTCTTGCGGGGAAGTTTCTTCAAAAGGAGTTGTGAATTCTTTTTGTATTTAAAATCATTCTGTAAAAAAGATTATCAAATTTAGTTTTAAGCTTATTTATGAACAAGTCAACTAAATAAACAAACGCAAGACTTAAGCTTAATTTGCATTTGTAAACAAAAAACTTTTTCACCGGTTTTATGGATAAATTCAAGTCAAAAAGACAAAGCTTTACCTGTTAAAACTTCCAAACCAAACTTCGTCACCTTCTTCATGCATTTTGGGAATAGCTTGATTGATTCGTTGTGAAATTTCTTACTTTGTTACGGCAGCAAACCGGGAAGGCATTTTTCTCGCAACTTACGCGAGTTTGGCGTCGCTCGCTCGGATTAACTGAAGGTAAGCCTTTACACATTCTGCCGGCAGAATGTCGAGCATAATAGGGCCTCAGGAGCAGAATATATGATTGGGGCATAATCCGAGCAGAATAGGCCATTTTTGGCCATTTTGCATATTCTGGGGCCTGGGAACGAGTCTGAGAGGGAGCTGGGCACCAGCATCCGAGCAAAACAAGATGGCGGAACCAAACCCGCAAGTTTTTACAAGTTATTACCCATGTTAGTTTTAAGGATTAAATAATAAATGCGCATATGTTGGGTTAGCCTCACCCTGGAAGGGCGATATAATGTCTTATTTATCATGTTTGAGTATTTTGAACCCAGGAATATCGATTTTTACAGAAGCATAATTCGAGCATAATAGTACTTTTGGAGCATAATCTCGAGCAGAATAGCCTTTTTTGGAGGCAATTCTTTTGAGCAGAATAGCCTTTTTTCCGAGCAGAATGTGTAAAGGCCTAACTGGAGGTGAATCAGTGAATAGTGCAGGATATTCACTGATTGAGTAGCCAATCAGAGAGCGCGAAAAACACTATCCACTGTTTTAGTATATACTAATATTATATGTCTTAAAAAGATGACGCACCTTGAATCCAGAGAGTTGTCAAAGAAAAAACAGAAACAATTTAAGGAAACAAACTTTGAGATCTTTTCGTACGCAGTCGTTCTTCATGTTTGCTGTATACTGTTCCATCTGTTTGAGCGACTTGAAGCTATTAATCAACTGTCTTGATCAATTATTAAATAAATGTAATTCACTGCGTTTCTTCATATAACTAGTGTAAATAACATCCCAGGGACAAATTGCATCGAGCTGAGATAATTAGTCAGTTCCATGGATACGGGAGCCTAGTTGTAATGTTAATATCTTCTCAACAGCTGTTTCAATTGCAATAGGTCCTCCGAGGAGCCTAGTATCTAAAAGACTCAGCGTTTGTATTACCCACTAATGTAATAATCGACCACTATTGTAACACTAACTACTAATGTAATAAATATCAACCACTAATGTAACAAAAAGTTAACCACCAATGTAATAATTTTTTAATCTTTAATGCAATAAAAACCTAACCACTAATGCTATTTTAGTATGCAGCTTTAACTTTTGAGTCAGACTCTGCAGGGTATGGATGGTGTCGCCATGGTGTAACCATTCAAATAAAACCTCGTCAGCATTTCTTTCACATGGTACTATTTAGTTACTCTTTGCTCAGACCATTCATTTAAATGGAATGCACTGAGGCTTTCTGTTAGCTCCTTTTGTTTACTGATTAGGGCGAACTAAAGTCCACTTATGCTGGCAGAACATTCCTGAATTAATTGTCAGGACTCAATGAGGCGGTTAAAAATAGGCGGTTTAAAAGTGGTCTACTTGTGGACGAATCTTTTGAGGAGAATTCCTTGATGGAAGTATTTTTTCCAACCGATCAACAAGGCAGACAGCTTTTTTGAAGTCTAACAGATTTTATCGCATTTTTTAAAACGGTTGTTCACTGCATTGCTGTAGATCTTCAAAAACAATTACCGTATCTATTCGATTAACTGCCCTGGACGCTTATTAAATTTTTGGACCTTGAGAGTGGGCACTTATTCAAGGCTGGGCGCTTATTAAATTTTTACCGTTTTCAGCAAGTGTAGCATGTTTATTTTGAAACAAAACGCGAAGATGTATTTAAAAAAACAAGGTTTCCGTAAAATACGCTGAAGAAAACTCCGACTTCGGGAAAGTCTCTTATTAGTACTAATTTAATTCTAATTTCAATCTCCTTGCTACTCAAGTCAATAAGTGAATTCTCTGGCGCTGCCTCCTACCTCGATGTCCGAAATCGTTTGTAAGTGGGTTAGTCGCCCGAGAAGCAGGTACAGAAGGATGGGTTTGGGTGGGGTGGGGGTGGGCGCTTATTCGAGGTGGGCGCAAATTCGAGGTTGGGCGCTTATTTGAATAAAACCGGTATGTAGGCATAAACCAAAGCATCAAACCACTGAGTGAGGACAGCTGGGCGGATCTTGACGGGGTGAACTGGATCAGTGATCACTTCCTAAGTAGAAAAACTGCAGTAAACTGATCCTCACAGCAAGAAGAGTTATAGAAGAAGATATATAAAGAAAATTCAAATGGTAAAGTGTATTTGCCCGATAGTTCGGTCTCCAACACAAAGCCTCAACGGGAGCTAAAAAGAAAAATAATTTTTGTTGTTGTTGGTTTTTTAAGTTCGTGCTTGTTTCATCAAGCGGGTCAGGGCAGCAGCCGATTAGCGGTCAAGGTTGTCAAGATTTCACCCATGCTTTCCTGTTGTAATCTTTGATTTTCTCGTACGTAATTCATGCTTACATCGCCAATCAGTACTGTGTATTTTTGAGCATTCTTATCTTGGCCTTGCCAAATGTTTGACTTACACTTTGCTGACCTTGGCTATTTAAGTTATTTTCAAGTCTTTGTTTGGGTTTGCCGTCAAACCAGTGTTTCAAGTTTTTGATTGGTTTGTAGCTTCTTGCCGATAGCAACCGCGTGTAGGTTTAGTGAAAACAAGACATAAATCCCCCCCCCCCCCCCCCCCCACCGAGTTAGGGGTACTCAACGACTGTTTGATTAAACATCTGTTTCGGGAGAAGCGAATATTGCCTATAATATCTATCATTTGAGGAGGTGGGAGGCTAGGGTACCTCGTGCGTGCGGTTACTATAGTCTGACGATTTATTAGCAAAACTATACTACAATTTTGACTGTGGAGTTTCTTTTTGGGGATAAAATCTTTGCAAGGTTTCTCTGCACGGAAACCTTATATGCAGATCTTAAAAAAATCCACAAAAATCGCTGAAATTTGAGCTTTTACTTTTACTTTTACTTTATTAATCCGCAAAGGCGGTAACCATCGCGCGGATATATAGCTTGGAAAAAATTAATATATAATGTTGATTACCACTCGGTATGCGCATGGAGTGAATAATACCCACGGCTGTGCATGTTTTGGCGTCCAAATACAAGCTCCCCGGTGGGAGGCTATAACAATCGTTGCTGCCGACTGTCTATCACGTACATATCAAGGGCACCCAACGTCAATTTTTCGAAAATATCTGTTCGGAAGACGATTTGAGATCTAGAATTTTCGGAACATTTGTTGTAGAATTTCTTGCTTTCTTGATTTTTGAATATCTAAAAGGTGGTATAATTGCCCATTTTCAACGGATTTGTACCGTAAAAAGGTCACCTAGAATGATAAGTTTTGATCGCTATAATTTCGGATCACTAGACTTTCAACTAGAAAATCCGAAAAGATGAAAAATTTTTAAGGGATAAAATATGCCTATATCTACCGTTTAAATACTAAAATACGTTTAACAATGCTATGTTTAAGTGGTTTTGAGCTATATTGTCGTTGGGTGCCCCTGACACATGGCCACATGAGAACTTCCTCGCACGTAAATACTTTTTCTTCGGTACATGATCCAATTTACGTACAAATGAAATAGAGGCAATCATGAAATGCCACCCGTAACAGCAAACGTCTGATTCAAGATGAGAATCTTTCAAAACAGAAAATGAGCAGATAAAAGAGCTCAAAACAACTCTTATGGACAAAAAATTGCGTGACACTACTAATAATGATCAGTAAACGACAAATAAAGGGGAAACTTGTCACGTGGTACAAATTCGTTTTTGCCGTTTGAGGTAAACGTGATGCTTACCTCGTTATTTACGTGCGTACCCACAGAAAAACTACGCGACAGTGGAAATCACCTTAAGGCTTTCTATTACTTGAGTGTTATTTAATTATGTGATGTTTAGTTATCACATATTCATTTCTTGTTATCTCAATATGAAGTAATGTGAGTCGCAATTCAGACTGATTCTCGCATGTTTTCTCTTATCATCTTCCTGGCGTAGAATGACCTTCATTAAAATGATACCTGCTAATCCTGCTAGTACAGGCATTTTCCGGCTAGCCTTTTTCCCTGCCAGCAGAGGATTTTTTCTTGCTAGTAGAGGTTTTTTCTTGCAAGAAATTTTCCATTTGCACCGTCGTTTACTGATATTCCCCATTTGTCTTTGTACATGCTAAAACTGCATACCGTATTTTCTCGAATAATAGCCGTCCCTCGATTAATCGCTCCCTGGAATAATCGCCCCCCATTGACGGAAACATTTAAAATAATCGCCTCCCTGGAATAATCGCCTCCTCGACATCTTCTCTTACTTTTATCTTTTCCTTTTAAAGTTTTATCGTCTTAGGAACTTATCAAAGATAAAATATCTCACACAAGAGTCTTGCGAAATTGCTGTGCATGTCGCACACGTGTGCCTATTTGATCCAGAACGATCTATAAAAGCATATGTTGCAAAACTCTACATAGCTGCAATAACGTACTGTCTGATATCTTTTATGCAATCACTTCGATCGACAGTAAAACTTCCTACAATTTACAACGCAAATAACCTCCTCATTCCAAATGAATAGTGGAATATGAAAAAAATCTTTAAACTCCCAAGAAAATTTTATTTACGTCAACATGCAAACGTTTTGTCAAAGAAGTCAGTTCATATTGGTAACATCATAGGATTTGGTCCACAGATTTTAATTCAAAGTGACAGAATCGTCCCCCGATAACTTGTCTGGGCGCGAAGGGGTTAATTTAGCATATGTGTTCAGTTGATGTTGGCGAACAAAAATTCACACAGCCAAGCCCAAAATCCAAACATCTTTCGTTACAGACAAAACTGATGTAGTGTATCTTTAAATCTTGTTCTTTGTTGACCTTTTTCAAAAATTGTATTTGTTCTCCTCTTCAGTAGGCAAAATAAAGTATCATAAATGTCTTGACCATAAGAATCTCTATGTGTAGTTGCGGACGTCAGCTTTGTCGCGCGTTTCGCAACAAATCGTCAGGTTAGCAACTTTGATTTCGTCTGAAAGACCCGGCGTACAGAGTTTCAACAATTCTTTTTTTTAATTCATTAACTTTTATAGTTTTTTTTTTATAAGTAAAAGCCTGTGCATGAATCTGTTAACAATAGCAATTGTATTACTCCGGAAAATGCACTTACAATTTTTACCAGATTTATGGATTCTTTGCAACTTTTTCCAGGCCCTAAGGCTAAAACAGACTGGCTTTTTCATGGGCAAAAAGCAAGGAAATAGGGTCAGGAATTTGTTGTTTCAACTCCATGAAACTAAAATTATACTGGAGAATACAGAGCAAACCACAAAATGATAACAAGTATGAGTTTTAACACATACTGTACTTCTAACTTACTTCTCAGCTCCGGTATAACTTAACTTACTTGTCAGCTCCGGTATAACAAGCTACTACTTAAGGAACTACCTTACTGTGGGTGCAAAGATCTATCTCTACTTCCAACTATCGATAAACCCACAAGGTCTTATGGTAGCTCCGCTACCTTAATTGATAATATTTTCATTAATAGCCTAGATAAGTTTGTACAGAGTGGTAACATTGTGTCCGACATCAGTGACCATTACTCACAGGTTTGCTTCCTGTCTAGCAACGTTAAGATAATTTCTAATAGTAGAATCCGCAAACGGGATCTTTCATCATTTAACCAAACTGATTTCAACAATGATCTCGAGCTAATCACCTGGCCCCCTAACTCTGATGCTGACTGTGCATTTAATGTCTTTTACAACAAACTTAACAGACTAGTTGATAAGCATGCACCTTTTAAAACAGTATCTAGACGTAAAGCTAAGCAGATGGCAAAACCTTGGATAACCAAAGGCTTACTCACCTCTATACGTAAGAAAAACAAGTTATACCACGATGGTCTATGGGATGAGTACAAATTGTATCGTAATAAATTATCACTGTTAACTCGTTTAAGTAAAAGGAATTACTACAACTCCTTTTTCGAACTAAATCTTAATAATATGAAGGCAACCTGGGAAGGGATTAATAACCTAATACCTTCCTCCAAGAAGAAAGTAAAGCAAATTTATATTATTAAAAAACCTGACGGTAGTCTCTCAACTGACCCTAGTGAAATCTCAAATGTGCTTAATAAGCATTTTGCTAGTGTTGGACATACCCTTGCTTCCAAACTACCACCTTCTAAGCACTCATTTAATGAATATCTCACTAACAACCGTTTGTCAAACTCTTTTAACTTTGAACTCATTATTCCCGATGATGTCAGTGCCCAAATTCAGGCCTTGCCCCTCTACAAGTCTTATGGCATGTTCTCCTGTCCTGTTAAAATCCTAAAAGGCTGCAAACACATTATTAGCCAGACACTTGCTAACATTTACAATTTATCTGTCATCCAAGGTAAACATCGCAGCAAATTAAAACTTGCCAAGATTGTGCCAGTTTATAAAGATGATGATGAGTCCTGCGCAAGCAATTACAGGCCTATTTCTCTTTTGTCTATATTCAATAGAATATTTGAAAAACTAATGTATCAAAGACTCCGTAAATTTATCATTACGCACAATATATTGATTAACTCCCAATATGGCTTTAGGAGTGGTCATAATACTCAACATGCAATTCTGGATATTGTTAATACAATTCAGAGTAATATGAATAGTGGTAAATTCACCTGTGGACTCTTTATGGATCTGAAAAAAGCCTTTGATACTGTTTATCACTATATTCTTCTTCAAAAACTTGATTTTTATGGCATCAGAGGTATTGTTAATGATTGGTTCCGATCTTACCTAACCTACAGGAAACAAACCACTTCAAATGGCTCTTATATTTCCAACAGTGAAACAACTTTGTATGGTGTTCCACAGGGCTCTGTGCTGGGCCCACTTTTATTCTTATTGTATGTGAATGGCATTGCAAATTCTTCAAAGCATCTTTTGTTTTATTTATTTGCTAATGATACAAGCATTATTTATGCAAACAAGAACCTCCATAGTCTTGAACAGATAGTTAATTCTGAACTAAGTAATGTCAGTGACTCTCTTTTAGCCAATAAGCTAACCCTTAATTTCAAAAAATCTAATTACGTGCTTTTCCGTCCTCGGCAGAAATGTTTAACATATAATCCCTCCATCAAAGCTTATGATCCAGCTATAGATGCATTGAGTACCTTAGAAAAGAAAGATTTTGTCAAATACCTTGGTGCTCTGATTGATTATGAACTTTCCTGGAAAAACCATATTAATCTAATCTGTTTAAAGATAAGTAGAACCGTGGGAATTGTAGCAAAGCTTAGACATAGTATTCCATTACGTCCCCTCTTAAATATCTATCAAGCCCTTATCAACCCCTATCTTTATTATGGCATCTGTGCTTGGGGCTCTGCACCTAAAACGAATTTAAATAAGATACTCTTAATTCAAAAACGAGCCCTACGCCTGATTTACTTTACCGATTATAAGCAACATGCTGTACCATTTTTCTTAAAATCAAAAGTCTTTCCCCTATCCTTTATTTAATTTGATTGTCTTTGTAGTATCATGTGGGACGTTGCTAACAATTCTGCACCTGAAAATACCAAGAGAGCCTTTACTAGGATTTCTGAGGTGCACTCATATCCTACCCGATCTTCTCTCAATGATGATTTCTACACCGAACACTCAAGGCTTGAAAAAATGCGTAGTTCTTTTCTAAGAGTTGGACCAAAAATTTGGAATTCTTTACCCTCAGATATGAGAAACTTACCAAAATCTACCTTTCGGAAAAAGATAAGGAATAAGCTCTGTGAAATTTTATCTAAATCTGATGACTATCTTGAAATCACTGAAATCATGCATCAACTTAAATTTAACTAGCTCAGGAACACAACTAAATTTATATTCTCTGTGTAAATCATAATGCAATTAAATCAGCTTAATACATACTATAGTTTTTATTTTGCGACAGCTGGTACTGTTTGTAAAACAGTTCTTTTTTTCTTTTCTTTCTTTAAGTTTGTGTGTCTCTTCCCCCGCCTCGATTAGGCTCTCCTATACGCGGTTGGAAGCTATCGTGTAATTAGAAATTGAAAGTGAATGAATAAAGTTGAAGTTGAAGTTGATATCATGACGCATATTAAAATTTGTTAATATAGGAGCCGATTTCTCCTGATTAAGACTTATATGACCTACCTTGGATAACATGGCTTGACAGAAAAAAGAACAGCATGAATTTCATGGAGCAAAAATGAAAATGTCTTCCCAGGAAAGCCTGTCTCTTCATGTTTGAGAAACAATAACTTGTTGGTGGTGACTGTCGATAAGTTCCCAGTTGGAATTCCTGTAAAACTAAAAGCGTAGGATGCTGAGCTGCGACAAAACCAAACAGTTTATTGTCCCTTTATTTATAATGAAATGTCGCGTACCCTGATTGGCTGCACATTAGGGATTGATAAACCCCCGCCGGGATAAACCAACCCTCTGGTTGTTGTTGTTTTTTTTGCTGCTCACGTATCTCTTCGAGCCGTCCCCACGATCTGTACGCCAAGAAACGGCATTGTTGATCTTACACCTACGTCATACTTTTCCCGCAAAAAACTTTGTCGCCTGTTACTTTGCGACGAATCCTTATGGAACTTCACAATTTCACTAAGTTCGGCATAAAAAATTGGTCTATGGTGGTGATCTTTTGCATAAGTACAAAAATTGCAATTTTGCGTGCATCTGCGCGTTATGGGAGTTTAAAACACGGAGCTAAAGCTGTAGTCACTCAATCGTTGGCTTTGAAATTAAAGTTTGTTTTGAATATTCAAAAGTAATGCGTGAGGAATTTAACGGGTTCTTTATCGTAAAAAAAAATACAGTAGCCTTGACTGTGCGCTGCTCTATTGTAAAATGTTTTGGAAGCGCCTAGAGCACTCAAGAAGTAAAGAGAAACACTCGACTAAGTCTCGCGTTTCTCCCTACACAGCTGCCTACACTTCTTGCTATCCTGGGTACACCTACGGCAACAGGACAGAGCACAGTCAACAGTTCCTTATTTGTTAAATAACATCCTCTCAAGTTATCTCTGCATCTGAAGAACTCCCATGTGCTCACTCAAAGACACCCCGATAAGAGAAATTAAGTACTGCACCAACCATGTAACTATGCAATGGTCAAGGGTACCTGGCAACGAGAATATAGTTCAAAACCACTTAAACATAACATTGTTAAACCTATTTTAATATTTGAAGGTAGATATAAGAATATTTTTATCCCCTAAAAATTTTTCACCCGTTCGGATTTCCTTGCTGAAATTCGAGTGATCCGAAAATTATAGGGATCAAAACTTACCTTGTCGAAAATTTCAGCCAGAAAAAAGGTTCCCGAAAATTCTAGGTGACCTTTTTAGGGAAAAAAATCCGTTAAAAATGGGCCGTTATACCATTTTTTTTAGACGTTCGAAAATCTTAGGAGAAGCAGGCAAGCAAGAAATTCTAGCCTGCGAAAACATCCGTTTCTCGTCGCTCTTCGTCGCTGGGGAAGTTTCGCGCGAAACGCCCCCAGCGGCTAAGAGCAAGGGGAAACGGATGTTTTGGCAGGCTACAAATGTTCCGAACATTCTAGATCTCAAATCGTGTTCCGAACAGATATTTTCCCAAAATTAACGTTGGGTGCCCCTGAATGGTGGTGCTTCAAGAAAAGTTAAAAAACGTGAAAGCGGACATTTGTATAACCTGGTCCTGTTTGTCTGGTTTCGTTGTTTTTCGCGATACTAATAGCATAATGGACATTATACACTTAATGTCAGATCCCGAGGGAAACAGTTAGTTTTGTTTTCCCAAGAGTCCTGATGTTTCCCGAGACGAAGTCGAGGGAAACATCAGGACTCGAGGGAAAACAAAACTAACTCGTTTCCCGAGGGACCTGACATCAAGTGTTTTGTTATATTTCTAGACTTTCACTTCAACAGCAACAAGAGAATAACCGAGGCGAACTAAAACAGTCGACTCGGTACTTATAGCAACACAAATTTAATTATCAAAACCACTGAATGAATGATTTACAAAGTACCTTCCCTACATTATCTGCATCATTTTCCTCCGCTAGCTGCTGTTTTTCTTCGGGGAACTTCTTGGATAACTTTAAAAATCGTTGCTTTTTAGCTTGAGGCTTCGAGTTTGTGTTGTTGTGTTCATTCAGGAAAAAGAAAACTGGCAGGACCTGGCAGTATTTTTCCCGCCTTTTGTCCCCTCACTTTCTACCATTCTTTGATCACGTGCTGTAATGTATCCCGAGCTGGGTACATTGCTTAATGTATCACGATCAGGATACATTTGATTTTAGTCAAGACCACGTGACCAAGAATCAACCAATGGCAGTCCCTGTTTTGTTGAGTGAAAGTCTAGGAATATAACAACATCTTCTATTTTGGTGTAACAACCGACTCTCTGATTCGGGTAAAACCGGAATTTAAGACACTCGGGGGCGATTTTATCCCCCTCTTAATCTCGCACGCGTGCCTATTCGAACTTAAACCTGTTCCGGTTTTTGTAACAGCGGTTTGCCGCGAACCTGAGAGTTGCCTGAGATTTTAAAGATGTACTATTTATTTACCAGCTAGGTAGTTTCTAGTTCCTGAGATTATGAATTGTAGACATGATCATGTAATTACAAAGGCGCCTTAACCAATTAATTATGTATTAAAGATTAAAATAAAAAAATTCTTTAATTTGCCGAGTGAAATTTACGTAAGTTAAGGCCATATGTCTGCTCTTTAAAAGGATGTCCTAGATAATTCTAGAGTTTGAAAAGCCGATTACCGTTTAAAGTTCCTGCATTCGGTGGGTTTTCATTATATTGAAAGGAAGGAAAGAATTTGATCACTGGGAATGGATTACAATTAGGTTTCCCCCAAGTCTTTTTACCACAATCCTTTTAGTTTGTTTTCGAAGTTTTCGATAAACATGTAATTCGTGAGGTTTCTAGACGCTCAATGAAAACACTTTAATTGATCCTCTTACAAGCAGCTGATGTTGTTGAAATGCAGAAATCATACGGCGTGTTCTGGGTGGATCGTAATTCATGCCCTACGCTTTTTAATGGTCACCATCAGTAATAGAGGTAAACTTATTTGGCATCCCTATTCTCTTAAATTAAGATAAGAAGGGTAAAATTTAAATAATAAAATATAATAATAATAATAATAATAATAATAATAATAATAATAATAATAATAATAATAATAATAAGCACAACGAAGTTAGAGCAAATCGGATCGACGCGCGACTTGTCAACCACGAGAGGAAAGAAGTCTGCACAATTGAAATGAGCTGCCCATGGATTGAGAGTAGAGCTAAGAAAGATGAGGAAAAGACACTCAAGTATGGGCCCATGATTGACGTACTGGGGGGTTACTCTAAACACCTAGAGAAGTCGGTGAGGAAGCTACTTGGAGCGAGAGCACGGAGCGTACTTGAGCGAATGCAGAAGTCGGTCATCTCAAACACTTTAAACATTGCCAGAACATTTAAGATAAATACTTAGTTAGGGCGCTATGGACTTCAGTTTTTAGGTTTTTGTTTTTTCTCTAGAAATCTAGAAACACAAGCTTGCTGACGTTTTTATTTAGATTTTTTAGAACATTAGAGTGTGATATCATTATAAATTTTTTTTTTAGTAGAGATAGCGAAGGTTTTACAGAGTATCAGAATTTCATAATAATCTAAATTGGCTTTTTAAGTAGAGAGACTTATATCACTATGTATAAGCTTTTAGTAGAGATAGCGAAGGTTTTACAGAGTATCAGAATTTAATAATATTCTAAATTGGCTTTTTAAGTAGAGAGATTCTATCACTATGTATTTTAGGATTGTATCAGGTTTCGTATCGACCTTTTTTTACTTCTAAGTATAGCTTCTCAAGTGGTGAAGGTTACGCTATACGCCCTACACTACTCATAATGTGGACAGCATTCCAAAGTTTCATACTGCGACATAATAACAATAATAATAATAATAATAATAATAATAATAATAATAACAAGGTTTTTCTTTGTTTAAGGACAATAATTCGGGTGGTGTCTACCCTACTGGCTGCATTTTAAAAAAATCAACGATGGCGACTGCAGGAAGCACTTTGAGCTCGCTAAAAAAAACGGTGTATGTTTGAGTGACCATATGAGCTGTATCATGAACTTTCAGGCCATATAAGCTTTAAAAATTGGCTTATTATCAATTTAGAATAAGCAGTAACACAAATTTTCTGATGAAATTAATTAGCTTCTTATCGAAAAGTGCCCAAAACAGAACTTGAAAGTAAAAATTGTGTCAGGACTGACTATTCAAAGACATCCCTTCAAAGAAGGGCTATCATGGTAGAGTGCGAAGCATGAATGCAGGTTAGATGCTGCAGTCTTACGATCGTGTTTTCAAATAATGTTATATAAAAGACAGAGAAATAATTTCTTGGAAACTTTTATTCCAAAACCCGTATGTTTTACAAAAAACCGTAGCCAACAATAAATTCTACTCATTCATCGTACCGTAAAAGTGACTGAAGTGACAGCCTGTCAATAAACACTTGTAAATTTAAAACTATTAAAAACTATTAAAACTTTCTTTTCTTTTTCTTTACTAGGACATTTTATTTTTTTTATGTACTTAGTCCCAATTCACGACTAATCTTTCACAAGTTTCTTTTGATTCCATGGTCTTCCTACTCTATGTTATTTTTTACAAATCTACATTGCTTAAAACTCCTAGTAAAATCATTGCTTTGAGAAAAAATAGTTTAAATGGCTAAAGTAAATTTCTTACATGTCTCAGTCAAAAGCAATTCGCGTAACACTAAAGAGCACATGGCAAATTCAACAATGAACCCGCCTCAAATCGGGCTAATTTTCTAGTAATGTGTCCTTAAACTGAAAGCAAAGTCAAAATCAATAAACCTTTTGTGACAAATGTATAAATACACAAGGACACACTTCAATCAGTCGAGTAGATTCTCCCTGTATACCATCTCGTATGACGGGGGCTTTTTCCTTTTCTTTATGACTATCACGTACAAAGCTCATAGGCATAAACCCAGGACAACTCCGAACGAGAAAATAATGACGGGTAGGATCCATTTCCTGTGGCTGGGAGCTGAAAGCAATAAAAATTGAAAATATCAAATCATCACATTCTCAAAAGTGGGGAGTGTTTCTTAGTGTTGCAGAAACCATTGTTGGCAGGCCTGTGTTGTTGTGTGGGTATTGTTTTGTGGAGTGTTTCTTGGTGTTGCAGAAACCATTGTTGGTTCGCCTGTGTTTTTGTGCGGGTATTGTTTTGTGGAGTGTTTCTTTAATTAGTGTTGCAGAAACTATTATTGGTTGGCCTGTGTGTTGTTGTGTGGGTATTCTTTTGTGGAGTGTTTCTTAGTGTTGCAGAAGCCATTGTTGGTATGCCTGTGTTGAAATCCGGGTGCCACTGTCCTTAAACGTGTTGTTGCATAACATGAACAGTGAACCTACTCATATTTGCGGAGCACAAGATGATTTTTTTTAGTTATATATTTATTTGTTTAATCACTTCCACCATATGGTGCGGAACACACAACAGAGCCGAGCTCCAATTTCAGTGTCTCCTTGCAGATAACCCAGCTCTACATCTCTTCTCTTCTCGAATAAAGGTGTGGGTTCTTTTACATTTCACAAGAACCAAATAAGTGAAATTGCACTGAGACGGAACCTACGGTTTTTCTTCCTTATCCGAGAAGACTAGAAAGTCTAACCGTCTGCAGATGTCATTACAAAGGCAGCACTTTCTTCTCAGTTATTTTAAGACCCTGAGTGTTGGTTCGGCCGGGGTTTAAACACACGACCGTCCCGATCAGCAGACCAGCGCTCTCCCAACTGAGATAACCAGGCGGGGTATACACTGTACAAGGTGTCTGTAACTTTAGAATGTGAATGTTCACTCATTTCACATCTCGTATTCGTTGTGACTGGCTAATTGAGGTAACGTTAGCCAGTGTTTGCGTTATACCGGGGCACCCAACAAAACTGTAGTTCAAAACCACTTAAACATAGCATTGTTAAACGTATTTTAGTACGTATTTAAACGGTAGATAAAGGCACATTTTTATATCCTAACGCGATACGGGAATTGACCGCTACTCGGGAAGCGGGATTCGCCAAAATCTGAAAGAAAACGGTATTCGGGATACAGATGACAGACGTTCGGGGTGCGGGATTCTGGTGAAAGACAGCGGAAATACGGGATCAGGACCCTTCCCCCCGCCCCACTTCCAGACTCTTGGTATACAGTAATCCGGGTTCAGTTCTAAACATACCTCTAACTAATCAGACCACTTACACCAATAATCCAGCTCAATTGTCTTTGATTTTTTACTCGACCAGACGGTAATGTTGTTCGTTGCAATGCAATTATAATCCCCTTCGTAATTATAATCCCCTTCCAACCAGCTGCTCTGATATGTAAAAACCTTCAGATCCGTTGATGATTTTTTTTTATCTGGATTGTACCAAACTACACGAGGACGAGGCCATCCCTTGAAGGTACAACTCAGTTCCATTTGTCTCGTGTCAGGATAGTAGTCAAAGGGAGAACTTGTCTTCGATACTGTCTTAACTGGAACTGAGAAGGAATTCTTCGTCTTAATTTCAAAGCTCATAAGTCATGCACCCAGTCATTTAAACTTAGCCTTGTACTTCCTAGGCTCATAAGTCATTCACTCAGTTACAATGTACAGTTTACAGCTATTTTGGACATCTGAAACGCGCAATAGGTAATACGGGGACCGAAAGAAACTTTGGGTACAATGATCCTGACTTTTTAAAAGGAGAACGTTCTTTACGGCAGTAACTATAATATTGAGTAAAATGGGGGTGCTGATGAAAGTTAAAAAGAGGGAGCATGACACGTATAAGCTGCGAAAAGCGCCGCATTTCGCCAGCGTAAAAGGACTCAAAGAGCAACTCCTAGACAAATCGCACGCCAGCGAAGATTATTACTGTAAGGTCTTGGTATCATGACCAGTTTTCGTGCTTTTGTTTTCTGCAGCCAAAGGGAAATGCAAATATTAGGTTCTTCAAAAATTCCCATAATTCTATTGGGTCACAGTTTTGCCTAGTTGAGCTTTACTGCATGGAGGCAAAAATTTTGAATTCAAGCCATCCTTCACTCTCCCCTCCCTAATACGGACCAGCCTAGCCCTTGATGTTGATTTTTAATTAGCAAATCGGTTCCGATACTAACCTGCTCAGTTAAGGCCCCGTGATTCAGCCGGACGAAACGATTGTATCGTCTCTAGTTTAACGATTACTTTTACCGTAAAGACTGCTTTAGCTGAACTGAAATCTCCTTTGAAATGTTAAGAGGCCTTCATTGGATTCGGCACCAATAACTCATGTAACAAGAGACAGAAAACTGCCACATGTTTTTTGCTTCATCATGAATTCAAAAAGGGGCAAAGAGAGAAAATACTTACTTGCGTATTGTATAGAAAAACATCTACATGACTTATTTCCATCTTTTGAATCGATTTGTTGTAAGAAAAGGCCCTTACTGGCCTTGAGGATATTTTCAAGATCCTGCCAAGTCATGTCTTGTACTTTTCGACCGGTCACTATCGAGCAGTTGGAAGTCACTTTAGAGTCTTTCGG
Source organism: Porites cylindrica (assembly GCA_964035525.1). Taxonomy (NCBI): domain Eukaryota; kingdom Metazoa; phylum Cnidaria; class Anthozoa; order Scleractinia; family Poritidae; genus Porites; species Porites cylindrica. The sequence continues at coordinate 37,843,578 of OZ037777.1, read as the reverse complement.
CGTTACTGTTATTGTCTGAAAAGGCGGTTGGCATTTCAGTGAGTGGATGCAAGAAGCACTTATTTCACAGTCCGGATTTCTTGGAGATGACACATCTAAAAGACAGAAATAAAAAGGCAGGAAGAAGACATTTCGAAAACTTTCTCGTGAAATCCAGTTTGATAAGCTGGCACCTTCCCACGAGGAGGGGGGAGAGGGTTGGGAGGCACTTCTATAGGAAATTAACGCCCCACGAAATTAAGATATTGGAAATCAACGCGACTTAAATTAACGCGGATTAAATGAAAAACGACTTTCGCATAAAGGAAATAAAAGCGAAAGAGAGGGTAACAATTAAAAACGAAGGAAATTAACAAGACGTTCATAAAGGAACAACAACAACAATTTCATCAAAAAGCAAATAAATACGTTTATCATACACACTGCCAGCATTTAGCTCAGAAAGCTATTCAAGGCAGGCAGTGTGGGTACTCCACATCTTAAAAGGAAAATCAAAGAGATTTACAACATCAAGGAAAAAGAGGTTAAAAAGGATAATAATACGAATGAATAAATATGTAAATAAGCAGAAACAAGGTTACAATACGTTGGATTAAGTTCTCTTTATAATGGGACAAGCTCAAACCAGACGAAGGGTCTGGAGGGAGCCTATAGTAGAGCGCAAGGGGTGGGCCCAACGTGACCCTTTATATTCATAATTTACATATCCTCAGGCTATTTTATTAATATATGCAAATGACTTTGCATAGTTTCAGTTATTGCTCTGAAACCGCACGAAAACGGTTGCTACGTAGGCTATTCCAAGATCCATGCTTCAGCTAGATAATTGGATTACTACATAAGCGACAAATAGGTATTCAAATTTCTGAGGCGAGATGGAAGCTAAGGTGAATATCCAAAGGAGGCGTTTTATATTTTCTTATTGAAAGTTCGGTCTCAACGTGTTATTTTGAGAGATAACAAACCGTATCATGAAATAACAAAAAGGAGAGCATGGCTTGTCCGCCATGTAAAAGGAAAAACAAATGTGTGTGTTTGTACAAACTTACACTTCGCTATCAACCATGCAGTCTTGTTATCACCAAATTCCACAATATCCTGTATCGTCATCTTATTTAAAACGCTACTCGAGGTATATTCTTTCGCACTTTATCAAGACCTAGTTCATCCTCTTTTGACGGTATACTTTGAGCAACGCAATTCATCTTTTGCATGGAAAGAGGAGGCTGGGGCAGTATTTTTAGGGGACATTAATATTGAGCTAGACGAAAAGTCCGGCTAGCATTCTTAATCCTGGTCCTGAAAAACATAGCCAGCTGAATAATTTTCGTACTCAAACACTGACCCGCAAATAACACTATATAGTTCAGTTAGTGTTGTATTTCAAAGCTTATTGACTTTGCGCTGCAAATTCGTTTTGTTGCGGGTCGAAATTAGGTTTAGTGGGAATAGTTAGGAGACTACAGGTAGGACACTGAGGAGAAATAAGAGAAAACTGAGGTAAATTGGCTAAACCGTGGAATTTAAAGCCATTCAAGGCCATTTATCTTATCAACTAAATAATGACATTTGCAAATGTAATTAACCCTTTCACTGCCAAATGTGGCCAAAGGCAAATTTCGACAAAATTTCCAAATTTCATTTTCTAACATTTTGACAAACAAATAGCACCATATGAACGTACAGGCAGAGAGCTTTCATTTGAATGGTCACATCATAGGATTTCGTCTGCAGACTCAAAAGTTAGACTCGCCTTACAAAACTCCATCAAACACGCAGTGAAGGGGTTAAATATACAAAAGAAACATTAGAGCTCGTTCAGTCGATCGTAATGAATTCCGGAAAGAGAACAAATGGATTTCAGAAATTGTAGCTTATTGAGTCAAAGATAAATCGATATAATAGTACTTTTACAGTTTTAAACGCCAGTCTTAGTTGTTGGAGGGATAATTGTTTTAAATTTCATATCGGGTAAAATTTATACATTCGGCTTTTTTAGGATTTCTGATGGCTATAAAAATAACCATTTGCCTTGTAAAAAAAATCTAAATACGGCGTTACAAAAATAAAGTAAGCGAGTGTTGAAAATTTTAAGCGGGGGAAGGAAACACAATGTGATATATGTAATATATAGGGTTCCTTTTTATCTTTGGTTTAAGTTTTTTTCCTTTGCTTGAGGGTATGGTAACGTATGATAATGAAATTAAAACAAAGGAAAATGCCTCTTAAGCAAGAACTCAACCATAACATAATTTTACACATGAATTATCTCATACTTGTAAGTACCAGAGTCCCCGCTCTGATTAATATCAGCACAATTTAGCTTAGCATGAATGTATCGTGTAACTAAACTAACCATAGTGCAAAATGGAGGTTGATTGCAAAAAAGGGGTGATGAATGGTCCATTAAAATTTTTAACTGCTCGCAAAATTTTACCTTTGCTCGATTTGCTCGCAAAATTTAAACGAGTGCTCGCTTGCTCGTGCTCCCCAAATTTTTGCGTTGCTCGCCAGCTCGCAAAGCAATTTTTAATTTCTGCTCGTGCTCGCAAAAAAAATCGCAGTGCTCGGCATGCTCGCGAATGCTCGCAAAGACCATTCGTCAAAAACGACATTGAGATGTGGGACACAATTCCGCCTCAGGGTCTCTATATTCCCGATGAAAGACATTCAGTGAGTGCCTTTTCATGCAGGAAGAAATTCATAAACTGAAATCCTGGATCGTTGGCATCATTACTCACGTAGGTCCATAGACAGCTATGTGGAAGGTATACACAGATCGGTTGAAAAATGGTACCGGTTAAAAAGAGCTTAACTTGATTTAACTCAGTTGTACGTGTGACCTCGCCTAGCCAGTGAGTTCAGTCTGTTGTCACACTTGAGTTGATTCCCGTGGGTGGCGTGCAAGAAATTGCATACCCAATTCTCCGTTCAACACAATCTTTTATCTCCAAAATAGTAGATATTTAACCCCCTAGTAACTCGAATTCTGGGCAATCCAAATTCTTTTGATAAGAGAAAGCAGCCATCCACTGAGGAATTGGAAACAATGATGCATACTAACCTGCATGAAATGCAAGACGTAACATGGAAATAAAAAACAGGCAGGCAAAAGACCTGAACGAGGCAACGTTTCCGTGACTAAATGCTAACATTTTCCCTTGAAAATAGTAACTGTAAGGTGGAAGATACTATATGTGCGTGTACCACAACAAATTTAAATTAACGCCACGAGCGCGGTGAGAACTGTTTATCTTTTGATGTGGAACCACTGATAACTTACGAACAAGGCTTAGAGTGCATGCGCAGCAGACAGGAAAGCTACTGTTTTTGTGAACTACTGTTTAGCAGCAAAATATTAATACAGTAAACCCCCGCTAATAAGAACATGTTCAGCTTTACTTGTTTTAAAGTCTGGCAAAATAGGTTCCTTTATTTTCGGGTACTTATTAGCAATTTAGACTAATTTTTATGAAGGCGGGTAGTAGATTGTTGATTACCAAAAAAATATTTTTAAATAATTTTTTTAATGTTTTCACAATTTTATTATTATAACCCTTAGTACAGTATATTATTGTTGTTATACTTAAATTTACAATTTATAGTTACACTCCTTGGTTAGATTGTTTATCATAATAACCATCTATAAGGCTGTTTGATCTTGCTTGGCTAAACAGGTGGTTGTATTTTGAGGTATTAAAGCGGGAACTTTCTGCCAGGAGGTTCTTTCTGCGCGTTCTTATTAGCGGGTGTTTACTGTAATTACCAACTATTGAATCTGGGGGTGTACTCCCGGCAATTCATTATGGGGTGTGCCGCCTGGTTCCCCAAATCCTGACCCCATTTCAGGTCAAAAAATGTTATTTTTTACATCCATTTTCAGACCTTGTCTCTAAGAAATTATGCCATCATTACTTAGATTAGAACGCCGACAAAAATATTTCTTAAAATCCATTTCGAATTCGCATATTTCTGTTTCTTTCCTTTTCATTTGGAACTGAAACGATAACTACGTTCATACACTCCGGTAGTTCCCTCGAAAACCTTACCCGATTGGGCAAGATCTATGACAGTTTTCAGACGAAACTGGAGCAAAAACCATACCCTTTGGGACGGCACATACCAATATGGCATATATAAGGGAGTACCCTCAGGGTATTGAATGAGGCCAAAAATATTAAGATATTATGAGAAGAAATCTGCAGATCGAGGAGAATGCCGAAGGCTGATGTCGATAATAGCCTCCAAGATCGGCATTATCCTTCACAGCATACGAAAGCTGAATTTAACAATTGTTTTATTACTCATCCAAAATATTTCTATTCTTAACGAGCATATCTCCTCGTCCTATTTTTTGGCTCGGTTACGTCTAAAAGAGACTTTTTTTCTTGAAGATACTCCGTATAGTAAAAAGCAGATAATATATGTTTTGCGTATTCTTGCTTTTCTTCCTTTCAGTTTTAGTCAGAAATTCGGCTCTTTTATCTTCGGATATCCGAGAACAATGATAATGAATAATCATTGTAAATATTAACAACCATTAATTTATTGACAGTATTTCTGCATGGTAGCTTTACATCTGTCATGATACTAACTAAAAACTAACTACTTACATAACGTTAATTACTACAAAAGCTAACTGTTTACATAATGCCCTTAAAAACTGTTAAAACTGTAAACTGATCTAAAATACTTTAAATACTGCGAGTAACTATAACTAAGAAACCTTATCAAGACAACGTGTGAGTTTCAACTTAAGCGCATACTGGCCCTACTCTTTGAAATATTGTAAAACGATTATTTTTAAAAGTATTAAAGTCTGGAAACCGCCTTACTTTTGCGGGTAGGGCTTTAAATGAAGTAGTTAACGAGTCTTGGAAAGTACCCTCAAGAAATTTATTTAACAGGCGCATAATGGGAGCGCAGTGTACGATGAGGATTGTGCCTAGGCAGTTGCAAGTATTCGAGCCAAGCTTCAATAAAAAGAGCTCTATGTCCAAGCTTACGGAATGTTTAATTGACCACTTTCTAGTGTAATTTACTAGGTTCCTGGTTGTGTCAAGGAAACGTCCCTCTCTGAGCAGATGCCATGTCTGTGGATGCGATGTTTCGCTCTGAATTGCAGGCACGGTTTTGAGATTTGACCTTTGGAAATTCCACCAATAAATACAATAAACCTATTGAATGGCTACATCTAGATTTTCCAGCTTTACATTCGAAATTTCAGCTTTACGAATGAAATACCTTAATAAACTGCTGTACATTCGCTCCAATTCTGAGTTATAACCACCACATCATTCACTAAATCGACCGGCAATAAATCATACATACCGTATCATGGACGGGCAATAAATAATGCATACCGTGTCATGGACGGGCAATAAATCATACATACCGTATCATGGACGGGCAATAAATCATACATACCGTATCATGGACCGGCAATAAATCATGCATACCGTGTCATGGACGGGCAATAAATCATACATACCGTGTCATGGACGGGCAATAAATCATGCATACCGTATCATGGACGGGCAATAAATCATACATACCGTATCATGGACCGGCAAAAAATCATGCATACCGTGTCATGGACCGGCAAAAAATCATGCATACCGTGTCATGGACCGGCAATAAATCATGCATACCGTGTCATGGACCGGCAATAAATCATACATACCGTATCATGGACCGGCAATAAATCATACATACCGTGTCATGGACCGGCAATACATCATACATACCGTGTCATGGACCGGCAATAAATCATACATACCGTATCATGGACCGGCAATAAATCATGCATACCGTGTCGTCACAAAATCTTTGCATGCAAAAAAAATGGCAGCCATTTTGCCCGTGGTAATTCATGCGTACTAAGGCTCGCTTTCATTCTAAGATGTGGCCAGAGGTCTTTTTTTTTTCACAACTTGTACGACATGAACGGGTTCTCAACGTATTCAATATGACTAATGACACCAATTACAGAATGGTACCTTTTTTGACGAAAGTGAAATTTAAGGCCGTTTCGCCTTTTGCTTTATGCAATTAGAGCGATGTCAAAGCAATTAAATGTCTTAGAACATACAAATTGACCAGACCCTTTGGGAAAAACGCCCACAGCCGATCGTTTTTTTTTTTTTTACCAAGTTAAACTTTATTCACACAGAAGTTTTGTAATAATTTTAAGTTGAGCTCTTAAATCACTTGCATTAAATAGATTAGTTGTATAAGTTACAGTTGTATGACAAAGCATCCGTGTCTGTACCACAGTTAAAAGCGTGCTGCTAGGACTGACTGAGGAACCTTAATTAACAATCAATGAATGAGGCTGAGTATCTTATGAAGAATTATGGAGATCGAGGAGGGTGTTGTCCGCGTCCAGATCTCCATAGTTCTTCATATGATACGAAAGCCGAATTCAATAATTGTTTTATTATTCATTCAAACTAATTCCTACTATAAAAACATCATCATCTTCGATATTGCACGTTTAGGGTTGTTCGCTCCGCAAATATTCTCCAAATAGCAGATGTCGCCCTTCGAGTTGTCTTCTTGCTGATTTGCCATGTTTTTAGCTATTATTTCGCCTAGTTATTACTCAGTCTTGAAAAGAGTGAAATGTCCGCCATTTTTGTTTTCACAATTAAAACAACTCAACCTCGCTGGTCTACAGGTCTTCTGGGTTAACGGTGCATTAACCGGCAAGGAAGCTGCACTTTTGACGTCATCGGTTGATTAATCGCAAAATTCTTCCGAATTTGGTCATCAGTAGCTGATTATGGTGAATTATGCTTGTGCTTTTAGTCAATCAGAATCGGGGAAATATTTTGAATGAATAATAATACATGTTAAAGGTTTTGCTTGCTTTTTCTCTGGATTTTACTGCCACTCACGTTCACTAAGGTTTATATGATATTTCAATAACCGTATATCGTACATGTATATCACAGACATTATTTTCACGGTGTTTCATGTAAGTTCCTTACGCGAAACATACACAAAGCACAGCAAGGAGCAACTGAAGCGTTTGGACCTTCGGTCGTCGTCAAACGGCGCACTCACTAATCTTTGGTTATTCCTAGTATGATAAGATACCCGAGCTTTATTCACAGGAAACTATATAATTCCATTGGTGTTTTTAATTATGACGCGTTGATCCATGAAGGATATAGAGTCGCCTTTAAAAGAAATGAATAACATGGTTGGCTGTGAGCCTTGCTGACACTCACTTACGCTTACTTGAGATATAGTATTAAGACTAAAATTCAGTTTGGTATACAAATTAAGAAGCTTTTTTATCTAGTTTAACACTCAACAATTTCTTCTCCCAATCTCGCTTATGCTTCTCAAAACCAAGCCAACACTTTTTGCTTTTCAACGCCCTTGGCAACCTCTGTATCTTTAACTTACTGAACACCACCAGAATCAGTGAGGAGTCTGCAGCGTCTTTCTCCCGCTTGACGGCCATGTGCAGCTCTTCTCGACAGAAGCTGCTGGCGAAATAGTTGTCAGACAAGACAATCAGAACTTTGCGGCTGCTGTAGACGCTGTCTGCCATGTTTTGGACAAGGGCTTTCCCAACTTAAAATCTCTAGTGTGAATGCTGTAGGATATTGAGTGTTTATCGAGAATGGGAATCAGATTTTCATTGACCCACGCACCATCTTTTGAACTGTAACTGATGAAAAGATTGTTGCTCTTCATAATTCCTTCTTCAAGGTCACCCGCTCGATGTGGTGAATAGGTGCGCTTTTTCTTTATAAAGAAGTGCGCAGCTATCGAAATCGACACAAAGACGATTGCTGATGAAATAATGATGATAGGCAGGACCCAACTCCGGCGACTGGAAGGCGTGGCATTTTTGGCGGCTACAAACCCTGCGGAAGATCATGAGATGTTATTTGATCCAGTTACGGTCAAGTTCCTGTTGCAGCCAATTCTGGAAATTTAATTTCAACGGACTAGTCGTACCTTAATTCTTCCGCTGTGGCTATATGGCCGGTAACTGGTCAAGGTTTTGAAAACACTAAATGGCCGGCAGTCCTGTATTCTCGGTAAATTTCACAAAATCGAAAGATTCCAGCTAATCTAGACTATCATATGTCGATTAAGGCAAGTCAAGCGATCCTGAAATGCTTCATAGATCTCAAGTCTAGTGTTTGGTTTACCCTGGGCTCAGAAGACGAAACCGTTTTTTGTGACACTTAGAAATTTTTTCAGCTCGACTGCCGGTCAAGGTTTTCAAAACACTAAATTCCCGGCAGTCCTATATTCTCAGTAAATTTCGCAGTCCACTCAATGGCAAAGAACGAATAAAACTCGATATTATTTCTATACATCAACGCAAAGTTGAGATTACGTTGTACAAAAAAGCTTTTTTTGTTTCATCATAACGTCAACAAGATAATGATGAAGTGTATTTCAGCTCCAGAAGCAGCAGACCCGACTAACGCGTGAAGACTTTTGCCGCCGGTTTCCGCGGAGGCCGTATGAAAGGTCACAATGTTATGACGTCAAACGTCGCCTGTCACGGCTTGCTTTGGACAGAAAATAGTAACGAAAATCCAAAAACTCGAGACCAACAAAAAACATGATACAGAAATCCGACAAAACCGGTTGGTTTGATAAGGATCACGACTTATGATAGTTCAGAACGGCTGAATTTTTTCGATTTGTGAAATTTACTGAGAACATGGGACTACTAAGATGTCACTCTCGGGAAGTAGCGACTCTCGCAGGTGACCGCCAAACAGAAGAGGTTGACTGCTTAATAGGGATTTGGCTGCACTTCCGTAAGAATTCAATGCATATTGTGTATGGAAGAATAACCATATTTAGTAATTTTTTCTATAGGTATTGTAGTTAGCTTTCGGAATGTCTGAATGAAATATTTTGTATATTATTTTCTTTACCTTAGTGTTTGGTTATTTGTTATTTGTTTTTTTTTTTTTGCAATGGATATTACATGGATATTAAAGCCGGAATACTTTCTTTAATGCTGCTCTGTTGTTGAACACCTTTTCATTTTGACACAGGGCATGCTGGGGATTGTTCTTCCACTGCGTTACAGTTTTTTGGGATTGTTGATTTTGTTATTATCAGTTGTTGTCTTTAACAATGGTTTTTTGGAATAGGTGCATAAAAACTATAACTGACGTAGACCGAGGCCTTAATCTACTTGAGTCTGACCTCTGCGCGCGTGGCTGGGAAAGACAAAGAGAGTGACTGTTTCAGCCCGAAGTAAAATTTATTGTCAAACAACAATAAGAAGATAAACTTTTGACAACTTTTTATAGTTGCATCATTTACTTTAGACTTCAGAGCGTTTCTACTGGTACTATTTGTGTAAAAAAAAACAAACTAACAACCAAAACATTATTAGATGAATGAAAAGAAAACTTCCCACTGAAGAAAACTATTTCCAAACTCTTCTCTTCTTTGGCCCCTTTCTCAAAATTCCCGCGAACGTTTCAGGCCCGAAACCAAATAAAACATTTTCAAATGAAAATGTAAAGAACACTAAAAAGCGAAAACTCATGAAACCTCGATCTTAACTGTTCATAACAACTGTTTCCCGGGCCCGTTTATTATCGGTACTTAAGAGAAATGGGCCCGTGGTGTTTCATAAACTGTGAAAATTCTGCCTAAACAGCGTTCATCTAGGCAGCAGCAGCATCTGAAAAAAATAAGTCAGTGCAAGAGTCAGTTTATGTGCCAGAGATTTCTGAGATTTTGTGTACAGTAAACCGGTTAGTTCCGTTAGTCATAACTGAGTCCTCTAGTTAGTTAGCAAATTATGACAAAAAAAATCCATCCCGGGAGTCCTGGGGTGACCTTTCTAGAGGCCGATACACCATTTGCCCAAAGCCACCCTCCCCTGCTGGAAAAATACTTGATAGAAGGCAATTGTTCTTCCTAGCCAATCACAATTCGCCAGAGCAAACCCCGCACACGTGACTGAAGTTTGCCATCATATTTAGCCGTGAAGGTCTCGTTTAGGGTTGCACGCGAAAAAATATAAAAATATATATTTGATATGTATATTTTTAATTCGTTTTATTTACTCCATTCATATAATCCAAGTTTTCTCATTTGTCTGTGTTTTAACATGGCCTCTTTTAGGGATCAGAAAAAGCTTGGGCCACGCCCAGACCGGTCTCCTTTAGGGGTTTACTTCAAAATTTCTGACGAGCATCCCCACCCCTTTCAAATGCGGAGTCCCCCGCCCCTGGAATTTTAATGGCACAGTACTGTGGTACTATCACAGAGCCTGGGTTACCTGTGGGCCAACCCGGGATTGTACACTATATTTTGTTAATTTGAGAAAATGTAGTCTTTAGACTGGAGCACGATGCAACAATTAATTACGGGTAATTACGGGTGTCAGTAAAACGCGGGGTCGCGGCCGGGATCCGGGTCTATCTTCCTTTTAAAGAATGCTGTTCTAGGGTTAGGGTTAGGGTTCGGGTTGACACTAACCCTAACCCTCACATAACACTAACCCTAACCCTAACATAACCCTAATTCTAACCTTAAAACCGTATTTTATAAACAAAGAGATAGACCCCGACCCCGGTCGCGACCCCGGTCGCGACCCCGCGTTTTACTGACACCCGGTAATTACTTTTGAATTGCCATAACAGTCCAGCGACTCAGGGCCGACTCAGGGCCGACTCAGGGTGGTTCTGTTTTCTTCCACTGTTTCGTATTATTTGAAAAGGGATAAGATCTGGATACTATTTTTAGATTTGGTTGGCAATTTAGAGCCGGATCCAGGGAAGGGGCCAGGGCCTCCCCGTTAGTTTTGGACCAAACTGAGACCCGAAAGGTCAAAAAAAATGTTTTTAAGACCGCCCCCCCCCCCCCCCCCCCGTATCTGAAGGTCTGGATCCGCCACTACGTACAATTAGTCCCATTGCAACACTATACTTAGTGACCACCCCTTAACATCACTGACCTGTTGAAGTTGAGTTAGTGGTCTTTTGTGACGATGGTGTCGAGGAATCTGCAAATAAAGTTGGTAAAGGGGAAACGTCTTCTTCATATCACTTTCATCAATATAAAAAAAGGAAATTTCAAATGAAAAGAAAAACAAATACGATAGGTAAACATGTGCCCCGGTGTTGGTTCTTATAATTATATATGCTGGTGTTTAATGTAGTTGACATTACAACGTCCCTTTTTCTTTTTTCGTTTTTAGTCAGTTGTATTCTTTGCCTTTGTATGACTCTTGTGTAGCTCTTTGAAATTTACAGATTCATATTGATATCATATTGGAGAGATAAAAACAGAAAACGCAAGATTCCATGCACTGATTCAAATCGATTTACGCTCCTTTGATCAAAACACTCTCAGTTTCAAGAATTCTTCTAACTATAAGGAAAGATGTTATCAGAAGGTGTAATTTCCTTTTTTCCTCTTGCACTTTTTACAAGCAATTCACTTTAACAGCCGGAGAAAGAATTTGGAAATGAATAGGGAAATTTGTAAAGAGAAATACGTCAGCACAGAAATGAATTGTAGGCAAATTTCTGTAATCGTGCATCCTTCTGCTAATAAGCTGGCTTGATTCAAACGTTCACTTAATGCAGCTTTCTTGTTTTTAGACTGAGCCTCTCAAAAATTCCCCCAAAGTGATTTGTGAAAATGAAGAAATGATCGTCGCAGTGAACGCAATTTATGCAATTGCGTAAAGAAGCCTGAAGAAAAGAGAAAAATTCAGGACTTCAACGGGGTTTGAACCCGTGACCTCGCGATTACCATTGCGATGCTCTACCAACTGAGCTATGAAGCCACTGACGTTGGGAGCAGGTCAATTGTGGGTTCATATGTTCCCGTGAAAGAAATGAGTGTTAATGATATATGAAACGAATCATAAATGAACTGCGGAAATGAAATGAAAATGAAGAAATGATCGTCGCAGTGAACGCTATTTACGCAATTGCGTAAAGAAGCTTGAAAAAAAAAAAATTCAGGACTTCAACGGGGTGTGAACCTATGACCTCGCGATTACGGATGCGATGCTCTACCAACTGAGCTATGAAGCCCCTGACGTTGGGAGCAGGTCAATTGCATAAATTGCGGTCGCGTGTTCTTTCTCCTGAGCCACTTCGATTTGTTTGAATTTGTCTTGCGTTTCTCTTGTTAAGGATTCTCTATATTACTAGAGCAACCAAAGGCTATCACTTCGACTTGACTGTCCGTTTCAGACACTGGTCGCTAACGTCAACCTTCAGCCACCAGGTCGCTAAGGTCAACGTATTTGGGCTGTAGCTTTGACTTTTGCCTGCTTCACCTTACTACAGTTACTGGAGATAGCTTTGTAACAACCTGCTGCATATTAGTTGCTGGTCTAAAGCCTGCTCCATAAATGTTCTCACAATATATGTTGCGCGAGCTGTCAAATTGTTTTCATCCTGATCTGCTGATATCTCCAGGAACTTATTGATCAGTGACTTTGAAATTAGAGCTAGGTTTCCAAATCGTTCAGTCAGCTTTTCATACTATTACACAAAGACTTATATTTTGGACGTTCAGGGGCTAACAATTTTCGCGGCACGCCATATGCATCTGCTAGGATAAACGCTAGAAACGTAGCAACTTTGTAATCCGCCTTGACATAATTCGCCGCAAAATACAATTCCACTCTTTCAATATAACTTGCAATATCTTCTTTACCGTCCACATACTCTCCAACGTGACCTACAGTACAAGCGCCATCCTCGTCGCCAAAATTGTAATATTCTGGTCTTAAACAAGAACACGAAACGAACCATTTGCTAGTCATTCTTTTAATGCAACTGCGCATGTGCAAAACCTGCCCTAAAATATAAGAGGTCTGGGACCTAACACATTACTCAACCCAGATGCAATGCTGGATTCTGATTCTGCTATTGTATCATGTGAAACGATTATGCAGATAAAGGAGGGTGTTACGATTCGCCGTCCCTTTGATGGGTATCGTGACAGAGTTGCTGTCTGGCACCTAGCAATAAATAGCCCCACGCGAGTAGAAATTTCAGCTATAATTTACACTATAATTATTTCAAAAACAGAAGTAAACTTTACCCTCCAATTGCCCTTTCCTTTTAAAAGGAAATTTCAAGTGCACGTATTTATGGAATTCGCTGTCCACCTGTTTTGGTAGAGTACGACTTTTCCTACCTTATTCACAGAACTGAAGGCAGATGATTTAAAACAATAGCAACAACAAAAATATCAAAAACTCATGCACGAACATGTAATTTCAGACCCTGCATCTAAACGGCGCAAAACCTTTCCCTGTTTCAGACCCAAACGGTTTTAAACAATTCGCTTACAAAGGGAGTAGCCTCTCACCGAAACAAATGGGCTATGACGTCATGGTTTGCTGGTTTATTTTGATAATATTGCCAAATATGTCCTTACGGTATTCTCAATGGAACTCAGCGTAAGTTAAGAAATCACTTGCAAATGACAAAATCACTGCTTCATGTCAAACACATTTGTTCCCCAGACATCATATGAAAAGTTAAAGGCAAAAAAAAAAGAATTTTGAAAAACTTTTAGGCTATTTGAGCTTTCAAAAACCTCAATGTTAACGTAGTAAAAGAACTATTCAAGGAATTTTTATATTTAATCTTGCTGGAAAAAATAGGAAAATGTAAACGCCGAACAGGAAGCACAAAAGTACCCGCTTTGTTCGAGTTTTTATAAGTTTTTTACCGACCGCCGCACTGCAAGGATCAAAGTGTTAACAGTTTACCTGCTACCCGGACCGATTTAATGCTTATTCGAGGACATTTAAGAAAACTCACTATAGAAGTAAGTGAACTTATGTTACCTTCGTTTTGTTAATTTAGTCTTTCTTTCGTTACCTTTTAAACAGAATTGAAGTAGCTTAAATTGAGTTTGTTTCCTTTAAGAACCACGTGACTTCGCTTGTATCAACTTTTAGCTTTTATCGGTATTCATTCCGCTTTTTCTAGTTTCATGAATCAATTATTTGATTACACTTATTAAATAAAATATATTTGTACAATTTGATTTCAGATCGAATAAAATTACTGTTATACAATTGCGAGTTATTCTTCGGACTGGATTCTCCGTTTTCTAATGAAAAAATCAGTTGCAATCAGTTTTAACCCTTCAAGCTTGTCCTCACATGACACGGCTCCTTTTGCATTTGCTGTGTTACTGTTTTGAGCCCGAGGGGGGGTGGGGGGAGTACTTCCTTATAAGAGGCTAATGGGGATGTGCCGCTGGATGGGGTCCCATTTTCAAGACTGGATTGAATAAAATGGGGTAGCACATTTTCCGATTTTTGGGGGGTAAGACAGTTCTCTAAATTTACGGTTAGCAAACGTACCAGAATGTTTGTACTGCAGATGAAAAGTAAAGTGTTCTTCATTCCATCTGAAAAATGGGTCAATTCATAAAAGTAGAAAGTGACTAAGTTGGGATCGCGAAAATTACATATTTGCCCAAAAGTGACTAAGATGGGATCTATAATTGGCCACAGAATAGACTATAATGGGGTATAGGCTCTGAGAGGCCAGCGGCACGTACCCAGCAAAACTTTTTAGTACCCAAGTACCGGGGTTTTGAGCGGTTATTTTAATGTTTGACTCAATCTGGTGCCGTTTTCCACATATTGAATTTTGATAAATTTCGTGACACAATACCTTTATATATCAGAGGAGTATCAGTGCCTTCTTCTGAAGGAGGAAATACTTTCAGCTGGATAATTGAAGACCTGGAAAAGTTGGGGTAGTCACGGTCGCAGAGCCACTGACATTTATACTTTCCTTCGTCTGCTTCAGTAACGTTAATAATGGTGAGAATGAAATCTGTTTTGCATCTGGTGTTGGTTTTCCTTTCTTGTATATTATACTTTTCACCAGATTCTAATTTCGCTGAGTTGTTATTAAAATACCAACGTAAAGAATTGTCCCAACAGTCGCTTGGCCTAACACCTACTTCGCACTCTAAAGTGGCATTGGAGTAGGCTGTCACCGGAACCTCGGGAGAAGAAATCTGCGGAGCCTGGATGATACCTGTATTAGATGATAAGAAGATATGATGAGTAAATGTTATTTGAAAATGGTTACCATTTTTTGTGCAACCGTAAGGGGTAACCTTCTTACTCTTACCCTCCCCTCCTGAGTATTTGTGACAATATATAGGGCATCAAAACGCTTTGGAGTTTTTACGTGTTGATTTTGTTTATCCCACTGGTTCCCCCTTTTGCGACTTGTCTCGTCAGGCCGACTTTAGCGATGCTCTAACGATCGGTTGATCGGATGAACTCCACTTCTCTTACCTCCCACCAATATGGCCTGTGCTACTAAGCAGGGGCACCCAACGAGAATATAGTTCAAAACCGCTTAAACATAGCGTTGTTAAATGTATTTTCGTATTTAAACGGTAGATATAGGCATATTTTTATCCCCTAAAAATTTTTCATCTGTTCGGACTTCCTAGCTGAAAGTCTAGTGATCCGAAAATTGTAGGGATCAAAACTTACCTTTTCGAAAATTTCAGCCAGAAAAAAGGCTCCCGAAAATTCTAGGTGACCTTTTTAGTGCAAAAATCCGTTAAAAATGGGCATTTTTACCCATTTTAAGATGTTCGAAAATCCTAGGAGAAGCAGGCTAGCAAGAAATTTTACAAAAGATGTTCCGAAAATTCTAGATCTCAAATCGTCTAGTCTTCCCAACAGATATTTTCCGAAAATTGACTTTGGGTGCCTCTGACTAAGTGTTGACTTCAATAGCTATTCGGCGTCTCCTTTTCTCATTTAACAACCACACAACAGTTTACATTGGAATCTTGATGTAACGAACAGCTGAACGAAGACCTGAAGGACTGGCAAAATATGAGGTTTTGTTACATCAAAGTTCCTTTTATTTATTGTACAGTCAAATCCCGCTCCAGTCTGGAAACCCGCTCAATACAGACATCTCATTGTTACGGACGGTTTGCTTTGTCCCTGGGGAAAGAAAGCCCTTACATTTTCTACCCGCTTAATAAGGTCACCCCGTTAATACAGGCACTTTCTTGGTACGGCCCCTTCAGTGTCGGGATTTGCAGGGCTTGACAGTATTTTTTCTGGGGAGGAGAATATCGCTTATTATTAAAAATTGAATCATTGGATAATGCAATTCTAGAGCTCTGATTGGCTTAGCCATCATGGTATATGAGCCGTTATACCATGCTCTATAATATGGTAACTGTACTCGTCTGCTCAAAATTAAAAACAAGATGAAAATGGTTTGGTTTACAAATAAAGTCGGGAAGAATTCTCCATATTTTGTGTTCGTTTTTAATAGAATAATTATTCCACACGCACTTCGTTCTTGGATATGAGATGATTAAAGCCAACTCGGTGCTACGCGTCACTCGTGGAATAAGTGGAATAATTGTGAATTATACCGAGGACTTCGTTAAATAGAGGTTCTACTGAATTTCAGGTGAGAACACTCCCCTGTCATTAATGACTGTCCTGTGCTTGATCTTCAGGCAACATCATATGTGGCCGGCCAGGTTTAGTTTTGTTGCTTCTCACCCTTATTCCGCCATTGCCACCAAAACAACACATCACTCCCACGTTAATCCCGCCAGCTGCGCAGGGTAAATTTAAGCCAGAATGGCAGACAAAGAACCACTTTGTGGATGAGCTAGCGTCACTAAATCGTTATTTATTTATTTACTTATTTACTTATCCCTTGTACCCGAGGGGTAAACAAACAAAAATTCCAGCGTCCATTTATTCTGAATGGAGGAGGAAGGTGGCACGAAATTTTCAGTTGTATTTTTTTAAATGCAGTTAGGAATAAGTTAATCTGTTATTTTAAATATGAAACACCCAATATTTAATTCCGTCTAAATCAAGAGACAATGAGCTGTCCCTCTTAGTCTTAATGGGATACTTTCCATTGCTTACAGGGGAAACATGGTATTATGTTTTTTATGAACCTGCTTCAAAGGAGGTAGTTTTGCGAATCCGTGTGTTGTATTAGAAATAAGAAATTAAATGACTCACAGCGATAATTCAGGTCAATATACCCTGATTTTTTACTCGACCAGTTGGTAATGTTGTTCATTCCAGTGCATTTATAAGCCCCTCGGTGTTTTTCTTGGATATCAGCATTACGGAGAAGGGAAATTAAGGTATCCTCTCGATCCAGCTGCTCTGAGATGTAAAAACCTTCAGATCCGTTGATGATTTGTTTGTTATCTGGATTGTACCAAACTACACGAGGACGAGGCCATCCCTTGAAGGTACACTTCAGTTCCATTTCTCTCGTGTCAGGATAGTAGTCAACGGGAGAACTTGTCTTAGATACTCTCTTAACTGGAACTGAGAAGGAATTCTTCGTCTTAATTTCAAAGCTCGTAAGTCATGCACCCAGTCATTTAAACTAGGGAGCTTAAGTGACTAACTCGAAAGCCTAAGCTCCTTTGGCCACTGCGCAGATTTCACCTTTGATCAGGATTTATGTAATTTGCTGGTTTTCTTCTCGTTGTTTTTGTGATATATTTGTAATTTTTAAAGCAACCTCTTAAATTAGTACAAAAAAATATCAAAATCTGAACCACCACGACCACCAATTGGTTTTAACATGAAAACAACAGTTGCTGCACATGCGTCACGCTTCTTAGTCTATTCTTTGACGTTGACCGCACGACTATGAAGTGAAACCTAGTAATACAACGTTTTATAGAGAAAGTGAACATATGACGACGAATTCTCCTTTTTCTTTCTGATCCTGAATAAAGTCCATAAGAATTCAACTCTAAGACAAAACTGGCTACATTTGACAAATTAAGCAGCTCCAAATAGACGCGATAACATTTGAAATATGGCAAATTTAATTTTTTAGCGACATTTTCACTGCCGTCGTCGTTGCTTGGCTCACGATTTTTAAGATAACTACAGTCATCTCTCTTACCGACACCTTCCAACCAACCATGTTTTACTCCATGCCTTGTTCATTTTAAATAGGCCCTTTGCAGTAAGTCACTTTTGTGGCACAAACCTGCCATGCTGGAGAGCGAGGCCCTACGCACTGAGTCAAGCCAAACAAAAAGCTAACATCTTTTAAAATGATTCCTTTGTTTGTTGTTTGTCATGTCCCTTTGCTTTGCTTGCCCTCTAGCATGGCATGGCAACTAGAGTTTAGCGGGCGGACCATGTTCAAGTGAGGTGATTTAGCTGGCTATAACTTCAACCGTGTTTTTACGATCAATCCAACCGTAAAAATTGCCTCAGCTAAGCTTGAATCTACCTAAACCTGTTACGAGGCATTCATAGGATTCGTTATAATCCATTTAAAAAATAAGACACACACAAAAGAACTGATGGCCGCATTATGATATTTTTCTCCCCATCAATTTGATACAGACAGGGCAAAAGAAGAACATACTCACTGGCGTATTTTATAGAAAAACATTCACGTGGCTGACTTCTATTCTTTGAATCGATGTTTTGTACGAACAGACCGGCGTCACTGGCATTAAGGTGTTTTTCAAGGTACTGCCAGGTCATGTCTTGTACTTTTCCCCCATTCTTAATCGAGCAGTTCAAATTCACTTTAGAGTCTTTCGGCGTTACTGTACGGGTTATTGTCTCCAAAGGAGGTTGACATTTCTGTGCACCTATTTCACAGTCTAGGGTCCCTGTGGGTGACACATCTATGGCGTAAAAAGGAAAGAATAAAAAGGGAAATTCTTTATTTCATCAAACATTCGCAATTTCGCCCACCTACCCCTCCCCTAAGCCATCATTTTGCTCTAAGCGAGAAGTAAGTGTTAATGTTAGCTTAGGGGAGGGGTAGGTGGGCAGTTTCCCAGAAACCTAAATTGATAGAAAGTAGTGTCCGATAGCCCGGGGCTAGTGAATTCTGCTATTAACTTGATGTCTTTTGGAGGAATTCAAATTACAGAAGAACTGTGAAATCAATCTGCTCATCAAAACGTTTCTGGGGCTAGTTGAAATGATGCTTGGGCTAGTAAATGTTAGCTTCGGCTTGCCCGAATGGCAAGCTGTAAAATGATTTTCTTTGGACCTTGATCCAAACATTCATTAACTAACACAAACCTCCACAGGAACTCTTGACAAACCTACTATTCGAGTGAATGTCACTATCCCAGCCCATGTATGTTTTTTTGGCTGATATTATAAAGGACGTCATTTTTTTAAGTACTACGATTTCTCTTAGACTGCATGCAAATGGTATACTGATGGTATACTTTCATGCTTAATTCCAATCCATCATCTTCAACAGAGCAACTTTGCCATTCCCGTTTAATGTAATGAGTAATCAATTAGTCAGTATGTATACACCCGGATTCTCAGACATGATTCGACGGTCATGATTCGACACTAATCACGTGACGTATCGCTTCGTAGTACGTAAACGGTTGCAAAAGTACAGTAATTGAGAGTTCTGCCGTGGGATCCAAAACAGTGAGAGAAAAATCTGGCTGGCAAGGAAATTAAGCTTAGCGCTAAAGGACATAAGTGTAACGAAGCTAGAATCCCCACAAATGCGTTTTACCTGAAGAGGAAAGCTTTCTTGCCTGGAAAGCGGCGACATGATACTGAAATTACGATGTGATCAGGTGATAAACCTGGAGTTCGATTGCCCAGTTCGAACGTATCTCTGTAGGCGATTTAATAATGGACGAAATATTATCAATACGGCGAAAAGCGAAATAGTCGGATGGTTTATCGTTTAGTCTTCTTCCGTATGACAAGGTTTCGGTATTTTGCCGTCGGTGAATACCACCCGCAAAATACATGTAACAGTGACGCAAATTTAGTTAACAGGGAGGCAAATTTGTATTTCTTTAAGTTGGTACTTTTTCGTCCTTACTTAGCTTCTTCATGGTTAAAAAATGACAGGAAAACTTGACTTTTGCAGAAGAAATCGACAGATAAATTGATCAGTCTGCCGTTGTGAAAGAATTTGCTGGAGAGTTTGAAAGTTTTGTTTTGTCGACCATTGATGTTCGGTCCTCGACTTATGACCCTAGTGAGCACAAATAAAGAAAATCATACATAGAAGAAAGCAACATTTGTTTTTATTGAAAAAGGGTAGAATATGATATTTCTTTAAAGATCAAGGTAGAAGCCCAAAAAATGTTGAGAAAAGAGCCGAAAAACTTATTGAATAAGTCGTCCACACAACCGATAACATGTATTGCGATTAGATTGCGTGACTTGTATGAGAGGCCGTCGTCTGAAAAGGAGAACAAATTATGGATCACAGTCCTCTTTTTCTGAATTACAGGAGAAACATTCAAGCTATCGTTAAAGTAACTTTCAGATTGTGTGCTTCGATTCTTGTAGGATATTCAAGGTATAATACTGTACTGCTCGGTAACCTCTCGGTCGAATCATGACGGTCGAACCATGTCTAAAAATCAGGGTGTATACATTCCTCCCCCTGGCGATTATAACCGAACAATACACCTTACATTATAGGAAATTAACGCTCCATGAAATTAGGGTATTGGAAATTAACGCGAATTTAGTAGAAAACGGCTTCCCAATGAAAGAAATGAACACGAAAGAGAAAATAGCATTTCAAAATGAAGGAAATTAACGCGACGTTCACAAAGAAACAAAACTTGTTGAGACATCAGGAACAATTAGTTAAACTTAAGGTCTTGGTTCTTTCCTTACACGTACGAAGGGGTTAAGCGAAGAAATCTGGCCACTTCAAGTTCTGCACAGTTTAACTGTTACTGGCGGAACCTTTCCCTAACAAGAAGTACTCCTCTTTTTCAGTTGTCAAGAATTCCAGAAGGTATTGAGAGATTGGGGTCAAAATAATGGAAATTAAGATCGCGGAAATTAGCGCTACAGTAAATTACATGTAACGGCGCGGAAATTAACGTTAACAGAAATTAAATGGACGTTTCCCGTTACGTCACAAATTTTAAATTGCTTAATCGCCCTATATAAGGGAATTCAGATTTCGGAATCTGGGAAATGTTTGCTTGTGGAATTCGGAATCCGGAAAATTTTAGCTGGTAAAATCAGGAATCCCAGATTGTGGAATCCGGAATACAGCTAAAGGAATCTGGAATCCCACGATCGATTGGAATCTGGAGTACAAGTTCTCAGGCAAATCCAGTACCTGATATCCGGAATCCATGGTGTGGAATCTATAAGCCAAGATTGTCTTGGATTGCCTTACTTGGGACGAATTGCCTGCTAGAAGACTTATGGCGGGAAACAGCCTCATTCAAAGATGGCACGTGACTTCAATAAGCAAATGAGGGCGCTTGGTTAGTTAAGAATTTGCTTAATGTCTCACCTTTTACTTTTAACTCAAATACAGCGAATGTGGTTTCTTCGTAGCAAATTGATTGACAGCTATAATTTCCCTTGTCCTCCACAGTGACGTCATTAATAGTAAGGGTAAACTCTTTTTCGCATTTGCTGTTAGTATTCCTCTCTTGTATTTTATACTTTTTCCCGCTTTTTATTGGCGCTGAACTGTCGTTGAATCGCCACTGTAGCTCCAGAACATCCGCACAATAGTCCGGGTCCACGTCAATCATGCATTTGAAGCTTTTGTTGGAAGACGCATCTGCCGTAACCTCGGAAGAAGAAACCTCTGGGTTTATGGGCCACGGACCTGTTTGGAATAATGAGCCAAATATAATAAGCATTGAATAACTCATGATCACTTACAAATAACTCATTATGAAATAACTGAGATAGTACGCGCGTTCTGATTGGTTAAAAACCTATGGTTTATTGTGCCGGTAAACTCATAGAAAACTTTAAGTTATTTTATAAAAGCAATAGACCGCACTTTCTATGGGTTAAGGGGGCGTGATAATCCATTGGGAATCTTAGGAGAACCCTCGAAAAGCTTGTAAATCACTCGCCTTCAGCTTGTGATTTACAAGCTTTTCTCGTGTTCTCCCACCATCCCGCGTGGGTTATCACACTGGTAAACCCATAGAAAGTGTGGTCTGTTGCTTCATTTTATGATAGTATTGATAGCATTGGATATATAGAAAGATGTCCAATTAATAGATATTTCTATTTCGTTTTGCATGTTATAATATTTCTAGTGTAAGTCATTGCTAATTTTTATATGTTAAGTTTTATTCTATAGAGGGCCACAAGGTCATCACTTTCACTACTGTCACGTGCTCCCCTCTTAAAATAAAGTCTATTGATCTATGGATTGATTGAATAAGCGACAGCTAAAAAAATATTGCACAAAGTAGCATAAATTACAGTGGAAACCCACTCTACGGCGACCGGTGTATAACGGACAGTTTTCAAGTTTGTCTTGACCAAAAGCTTATAGTACTGAACGACCCCAAATGTAGTAACATTTATTCTTAAATGTAATTAAGTCCTAAATGTTATATCAATTTGCCCTAAATGCAACTTGACTCTTAAGTTAACAATTACAGCGATTACTCGAATAAGCGCGAGAAAAATTAATAAGCACCGCGGGGCTTATTTGCGTAAATACGTTACTAAGCGGTATTACCATAGTATTTAGCATCATCCTCAAATGAACGCCGCATTTTTCGAGTAAAAAGTTAATAAGTGCTGCGGGGCTAATTCGCGTAAGTTCGGTCCTTTCTTGCGTTTTGGCCTTCTGCATCATTTTCTCTAAAATTAACCCCGATAATGCGGAAACCGGTTAATACCGACAACGGACATTTTCTTTTGTCCCGAGTCATCAACTCCCATTTATCGTCAACCCTTCTTTACGGAACCTTTTCTCGGTGGCAAATTCCTGAACGTATTAAAAAGACGAAGATACTATTAAACTATCAAACTTCCCAGATAAACAGCACATTCTTGAGATATGGGGTGGGGATGCTCGTCGTCTCGCTTAGGGGTGTAAAGTTCGGATTTTGGGCTCATTCAGGGTGTTCTGGGCAAAACGCCATCATATTTAGCCGTGAAGGTCTCGTTTAGGGTTGCACGTGAAAAAACATAAAAATATATATGTTGTCTGTGTTTCAACATGGTCTCTTTTAGGAGTCAAAAAAAGCTTGGGCCACAACCTCGTCCCCAGGGCGTTTCCCTCAAAAAAATGGGTGGGGCGGGAAAAGGCCCTGGCATCGGCTGGTCACGTGTCCCCTCGTACACCCTAAAATCCTGGGTGTAATAAATTAGCGCTAAGTGAAAAGCTAAAATTATGCGAGACTTCACAGTGCGCGATCTTGGGCGGCCTTTTATATCTCTTGACTAGTAACGAAAAGTTTTCTTTTTTGTCACAAATACTGGCTATGGTAATTTTTTGCTTTCCTCCGATTTCTATGAAGGAGACAGTGAGGGGTAACATTTGTAAAACTTCCTCTATAGAGCGATATAAATGAGAAACAAGCTATCGTACATGCATAAAGTTTGTACTGGCACGGAAAAGTCCGTTTTCGAGACTCTTTTGATATTTTATTTATTTCTTGCGAAGTGGACCGCCGTACACAGCCTAGTAGTTCTATTCACCTTGACTCTCAGCCATATCATAGTGACACGCGTTGGTTTAGACTTAACTAGTATGACCTGTATTTTTAAAAAATTCATTGACCTCTGCGAGACTTGACCGAAACCGGAAACCGCGCATGAAAAGTTTCTGGCACCCAGGGTATCAAACGACTGGTAACAAAGAAAGACTTGGGTCCATTTAAAATTGACAGAGCTGTAGTTGATTCCAATCGATCGGTCAATCTTCCCTTTGATATAAGGAAAATTCTTTGTACTTATCCTCGGAAGACTGAGAAAAGATATAAGAGATCTTAAAACGTTTCAGATCGGCGACCTGTAATCTTTCCTGGCTGGAGGGCTGACTTGCATCCGGCGCGGAGATTTGTTTCTTTCATGGTCGGGTTGTAGAGAAGACCAGACTCCATAGAGCATTTTGATGAACAATTCTATTTCAATTAAGTTGAATTTGTTTAAATTCACTGCAGATCCTAGAGGCAAAGACCAGCATTTTTGTTTGACATTGGAAAAAATCACTTCCTGCTTGATCGTACAGTAATTCCACAGTCACGATGAATTTCAGTCGAGGTACCACTCGATTTAACAGCTTGTCTCAACTCTGAAGCATTTGACATATTTTGTACGTGACAACGTAGAGCCGGTTCGCCCTTTCATAAACTTGTAGCATTTGAATAATACGCAATTAAATGGATCTTAAGCTTTTGAATCGCACAGACGCGAAAATATTGACATACAGGTCGCGATATGTTTTATTGCTCCGTTCGCCTTCTGTCAGCACAAAACCAGCGGGTTGCATATAAATTAGCTTCTCAGGAATATTTAGGCTGTGCACGTGACCAGCCGATGCCAGGGCCTTTTCCCGCCCCACCCATTTTTTAAGGGAAACGCCCTGGGGACGAGGTTGCTTGGGCCACGCCCAGATCGGTCTCCTTTAGGGGTTTAATTCAAAATTTCCGACGAGCATCCCCACCCCTTTCATATGCGGAGTCTCCCCCCCGGGATCTTCTTCATATCTCTACCGCAGCATTTTGTGTATGGTTAAAGGCACTAAGAATTGACTTCATTGCTGCAGAATTGATCTAAAACAATATCCTCGAGACATATTTCCCCTTTAAGTATCAACTGAAGGCTACTTACATTCGTATATCAGCTCAGTAACCTTAGACAATTTACTTGACCAGCCATCAATGCTGTTCTCTGCAGTGCACCAATATTCGCCGCGTTGTTTTTCTTGCATGTGAGGATTCTTAAGAACTGAACTTAACGTGTCGTCTCCGATTAGTTCCTCGTAGATTTCAAAACCGTCAGATCCACTTTTGATTTTGTTACCATGTGGGTTGATCCAAACTACAGTAGGACGAGGCCATCCCTTGAAGGTACAGTTTAACTTAATTTTCTCGTTAAACCAAACTGGGGAACTGGGATTGAAAACTCTCTGAACTGGACCTGAGGGAAGTGGAATATATTCACACTTGATGCCTGCAGAGATGCCAACCTCTGGACACTCTCTCTTTTGCATTACCACCCCCCCCCCCCACCCTGAATATCAACAACACACCTCACCACCCCCCCTCCCGACCCCGAGTCCCTCATAGGCATAATTCGATCCAGTCCCCAACTTATCACACGGGAATGGCTTAAGACATTATATTAAGTCTTACATGAATTATGGACATGATTGTAATGGCGAAATAGTCTTTGTCACTGATGAAATACGCACAGAAATACCCAAGAAACCGAATTAAGAATCAGAGAAAATTTGAATTTTGGAAGAAAATGGGATAAATTCATAATTAAAGTACAGAAAAGCTCATAACTCGATTTTATCCAGGAGATTTGGTGACCTGTACGGAAGACCGGGAGCCGGGAGAGTTGGGTAATGGGTTCATGATAACCGTCACGAATATAGAGACATTAAGTGACCACTAAGCCCACTATGAGAATGTTGATGTAATTGCTGTTGTTACTGTAGTTGCTGTAATTAATGTAGTTGGTGAAGTTGCTGTAGTTGATATAGTTACTGTAGTTGCTGTAGTTGGTGTAGTACCTGTAGTTGGTGTAGTAGCTGTAGTTGGTGTAGTAGCTGTAGTTAGTGTAGTTGCTGTAGTTAGTGTAGTTGCTGTAGTTAGTGTAGTTGGTGTAGTTAGTGTAGTTGCTGTAGTTAGTGTAGTTGCTGTAGTTGGTGTAGTAGCTGTACTTGCTGTAGTTGGTGTAGTTGGCGTAGTTGGTATAGTTACTGTAGTTGGTGTAGTTAGTGTAGTTAGTGTAGTAGCTGTAGTTGGTGTAGTTGCTGTAGTTGGTGTAGTTGGTGTAGTTGCTGTAGTTGGTGTAGTTAGTGTAGTTGCTGTAGTTGCTGCAGTTGATGTAGTTGCTGTAGTTGCTGCAGTTGGTGTAGTAGCTGTAGTTGGTGTAGTTAGTGTAGTTGCTGTAGTTGCTGTAGTTGGTGTAGTTGCCGTAGTTAGTGTAGTTAGTGTAGTTGGTGTAGTTGGTGTAGTAGCTGTAGTTGGTGTAGTTGGTGTAGTTAGTGTAGTTAGTGTAGTTTGTGTAGTTGCTGTAATATATGTAGTTAGTGTAGTATGTGTAATTGGTGTAGTATATGTAATTGGTGTAGTATGTGTAGTTGGTGTAGTTAGTGTAGTTGGTGTAGTTACTGTAGATGGTGTAGTATGTGTAGTTGGTTTAGTTTGTGTAGTTGGTTTAGTTTGTGTAGTTGGTGTAGTATATGTAGTTGGTGTAGTGAGTGTAGTATGTGTAGTTGGTGTAGTATGTGTAGTTGGTGTAGCTAGTGTAGTTCGTGTAGTATACGTAGTTGGTGTAGTATATGTAGTTGGTGTAGTATATGTAATTGGTGTAGTATATGTAGTTGGTGTAGTGTAGTTGTTACACAAAACTACACCAAACTACACCACCTACATCAAACTAAACCAACTACACAACACCACACCAAACAACACCTACTAAACAAAACTACACCAAACTACACCAAGTACACAAAACTACACCAACTACACAAAACTACACCAAAGTACACCAACTACACCGAACTACACCAAACTACACAAAACTACACCAACTACACAAAACTACACCAAACTACACCAAACTACACCTACTAGACCAAACTACACCAACCTACACCAACTACACCAAACTACACCCACTACACCAAACTACACTAACTACAGCTGCTACACCAACTACACAAACTACACTAACTACACCAACTAAACTAACTACACCCACTACACAAACTACAGCGACTACAGCAACTACAGCAACTACAGCAACTACAGCAACTACAGGAACTTCACTAACTACACCAACTACAGCAACTTCACTAACTACACCAACTACAGCTACTACACCAACTACAGCACCTACACTAAGTACACCAACTACAGCTACTACATCAACTACAGCTACTACACCAACTACACCAACTACAGCAACTACAGCAACTACGCTAACTACACCAACTACACCAACTACAGCAACTACAGCAACTACACTAACTACACCAACTACAGCAACTACAGCAACTACAGCAACTACACTAACTACACCTACTACACCTACTACACCAACTACACCAACTACACCAACTACAGCTACTACACCAACTACAGCTCCTACACCAACTACAGCAACTACAGTAACTACATCAACTACAGGAACTACACCAACTACAGCAACTACAGCAACTACATTAACTACACCAACTACAGTAACGACAGCAACTACACCAACTACAGCTACTACACCAACTACAGCAACTACAGCTACTACAGTAACTACACTAACTACACCAACTACAGTAACTACAGCAATTACATCAACATTGTCATAGTGGGCTTAGTGGTCACTTAATGTCTCTATATTCGTGACGGTTATCATGAACCCATTACCGAGAGTTGACATGTATGTGACTGACAGGCAATAGCCTGTTCCAGGCTCCTAGATAGTGGGGAAAGCGAATCGAATAAAATTGGTTGGGGGCTGGAGAGGGACGGGACTCACTTTTTCGCCGCTTACCCGCTCTCTCGTTTCTTACCAGCCCCCACACGGTTTTCGCGCATTTTTTTTTCTCTATCCGCTCATGGTGTCAGTCATAAGACCGGCTATGCGACCAGGCAAGATGAGAAAAAGCCTTTGTTCTGGTTAGCTGCTCCGAGAGATTGGGACTGAACCCGAAAAAGGATTTGCAAAACTATTCTCGTGAACAGTGGTCTTCCTTTTGCTAATTATGCGTGCGCGTTCAAGTCCGCTGTTCTTCTTAAAAGAACCGTTAATCAAATCCAGGGACTCCTGTCAAATCCTTTTTCCGATTTCCCAAAAGAGATGGCAGATGATGAGATTCCTGTACATTTTACTCATCAGATATAAAGATAAACTCTATGACGTCATCGAGTTAATGTAATGAGATTCCCCCTCACAAATAAAACGCCTGCGTGGGAGGCTACCTCACAAAAGGCCTAAAACATTCCTATACCACTCCTGTCATAAATGGCTGCCGTTAGACAAGGATTTCTGCGTCAGGCACGAATGAGAAAGTTGTACTTACGAGCGAGGGTTATCTGAGTGCACGAACAATGTGGATTCTGCTGCTGCTGTAGAACCAGATCATACACATTGTTGCTGCCATGAATCTTTCGTCTAACTTGTTCCCAGGTCAAGTCTTGTGTTGATCCTTTATTCATGATCGAGCACCCTACAGTTGCGTTAGAGCGCGGATTCACCGTGACTGTCTTCTGAGTGGAGTCTTGACACTCACTTGAGCAGGAAGCTCGCAGTTCACAACTCTTGATGCTTGCAGGCAAGACGTCTGTTGATAAAAATGCGTTGAAAGATTTCTTTGCAAAATATTAAAAACAGCAGCAGTACTTTCACATGGTACTATTTATATTATTTAGTATGTAGTTCTAACTTTTGAGTTTGTGGATGAAATCCTATGGTGTGACCATTCAAATGAAGCCTCTTCAGCAGTATTTCCACATGGTACTATCTATTTAGTATGCAGTTCTAACTTTTGACTGTGGATGAAATCCTATGGTGTTACCATTCAATTGAAAAAGCTCTTTAGTGACTTTCACATGGTTCTATTTATTTTAGTATGCAGCTCTAACTTTTGAGTCAGACCCTGCAGGTTATGGATGGTGTCGCCATGGTGTAACCATTCAAATAAAACCTCCTCAGCATCTCTTTCGCATGGTACTATTTAGTTACTATTTGCTCAGACCATTCATTTAAATGGAATGCACTGAAGCTTTCTGTTAGCTCTTTTTGTTTAGGATTACTGATTAGGGCCAACTAAAGTCCACTTATGCTGGCAGAACATTCCTGAATTAATTGTCGGGGCCCAATGAGGCGGGATAGGTGTTTAAAAGTCGTCTACTTGTGGACGAATCTTTTGAGGAGAATTTCTTGATGGAAGTATTTTTTCCAACTGATCAACAAGGCAGATAGCTTTTTTGAAGTCTAACAGATTTTATCGCATTTTGCTGTAGATCCTCATAAACAATTACCGTATTTATTCGATTAACTGCCCTGGACGCTTATTAAAGTTTTGGACTTTGAGAGTGGGCGCTTATTAGAGGCCGGACGCTTATTAAATTTTTACCATTTTCAGCAAGTGTAGCATGTTTATTTTGAAACAGAACGCGAAGATGTATATAAACAAACAAGGTTTCCTTAAAATACGCTGAAGAAAACTCCGACTTCGGGAAAGTCTCTTATTGGTACTAATTCAATTCTAATTTCAATCCCCTCGTTACTCAAGTCAGTAAGTGAATTCTCTGGCGCTGCCTCCTAGCTCGATATCTGAAATCGTAACGTTTGTAAATGGGTTAGTCACCCGAGAAGCAGGTACAGAAGGAGGGGTTTGGGTGCGGTTGGGGTGGGCGCTTATTCCAGGTGGGCGCAAATTCGAGGTTGGACGCTTGTTCGAATAAAAACGGTATGTAGACAAAACCACAGCATCAAACCACTGAGTGAGGACAGCCGGCCTGATGTTGGCGGGGTTAGCTGGATCAGTGAACACTTCCCAAGTAGAAAAACTGCAGTAAACTGATCGTCACAGCAAGAAGAGTTATAGAAAAAGATATATAAAGAAAATTCAAATGGTAAAGTGTATTTGCCCGATAGTTCGGTCTCCAACACAAAGCCTCAACGGGAGTTAAAAAGAAAAATAATTTTTGTTGTTGTTGGTTTTTTAAGTTCGTGCTTGTTTCATCAAGCAGGTCAAGGCAGGAGCCGATTAGCGGTCAAGGTTGTCAAGATTTCATCCATGCTTTCCTGTTTTAATCTTTGATTTTCTCGTACGTAATTCATGCTTACATCGCCAATCAGTACTGTGTATTTTGAGCATTCTTGTTGCTTCGGCCTTGCAAAATGTTTGACTTACACTTTGCTGACCTTGGCTATTTAAGTTCTTTTTAAGTCTTTGTTTGGGTTTGCCGTCAAACCAGTGTTTTTAGTTTTCGATTGGTTTGTAGCTTCTTGCCGATAGCAACCGCGTGTAGGTTTAGTGAAACCAAGACAAAAACCCCCCACCGAGTTAGGGGTACTCAACGACTGTTTCCTATAAAACATCTGTTTCGGGAGCAGCGAATATTGCCTAGAATATCTATCATTTGAGGAGGTGGGGGCAAGGGTGCCTCGTGCGTGCGGTTATTATACTCTTGCGATTTATTAGCAAAACTATATTACAATTTTGACTGTGGAGTTATATTTTACTTTTTGGGGATAACATCTCTGCAAGGTTTCTCTGCACGAAAACCTTTTATGCAGATCTTAAAAAAATCCTCAAAAATCGCTGAAATTTGAGCTCGGCAAAATTTAATATATGTTCATTACCACTCGGTATGCGCATGGAGTGAAAAATACCCACGGCTGTGCATGTTTTGGCCTCCTAATACGAGCTCCCCGGTGGGAGCTTATAACAACCGTTGCTGATACTGTCTATCACGTGCATATCAGGGGCACCCAATGTCAATTTTTGGAGAATATCTGTTCGGAAGACGATTTGAGATCTAGAATTTTCGGAACATTTGTTGTAAAATTTCTTGCTTGCCTGCCTCTCCTAGGATTTTCGAACATCTAAAAGATGGTATAATTGCCCATTTTTAACGGATTTGTATCGTAAAAAGGTCACCTAGAATGGTAAGTTTTGATCGCTATAATTTCGGATCACTAGACTTTCAGCTAGAAAATCCGAAGAGATGAAAAAATTTTAAGGGATAAAATATGCCTATATCTACCTTTTAAATACTGAAATACGTTTAACAATGCTATGTTTAATTTGAATGCTCCTCTCGTCATCTTCTCTTACTTTTATCTTCGCCTTGTAAAGTTTTATCGTCTTAGGAACTTATCAAAGATAAGAAATATCTCACAAAGGAGTCTTGCGAAATTGCTGTGCATGTCGCACACGTGGGCCTATTTGATCCAGAACGATCTATAAAAGCATATGTTGCAAAACTCTACATAGCTGCAATACCGTACTGTCTGATATCTTTTATGCAATCACTTCGATCGACAGTAAAACTTCCTACAATTTACAACGCAAATTATCTTTTCATTCCAAATGAATAGTGGAATATGAAAAAAATTTTTAAACTCCCAAGGAAATTGATTTACGTCACCATGCAAACGTTATGTCAAAGAAGACAGTTCATATTGGCAACATCATAGAATTTGGTCCACAGATTTTAATTTAAAGTGATAGAATCGTCCCCCGATAACTTGTCTGGGCGCGAAGGGGTTAATTGAGCATACGTGTTCAGTTGCTGTTAGCGAACAAAAATTCACACAGCCAAGCCCAAAATCCAAACATCGTTCATTACAGACAAAACTGATGTAGTGTATCTTAAAATCTTGTTCTTTGTTGACCTTTTTCAAAAACTGTATTTGTTCTCCTCTTCAGTAGGCAAAATAAAGTATCATAAATGTCTTGACCTTTAAGAATCTCAGGAATCTCTATGGGTAGTTGCGGACGTTTCGTAGCGCGTTTCGCAACAAATCGTCAGGTTAGCAACTTTGATTTCGTCTGAAAGACCCGGCATACAGAGTTTCAACAATTCTTTTTTAATTCATTAATTTTTACAGTTTTTTTATAAGTAAAAGCCTGTGACATGTTAACAATAACAATTGTATCACTCCGGAAAATGCACTTACAATTTTTA
The DNA here is from genome assembly GCA_964035525.1 of Porites cylindrica. Taxonomy (NCBI): domain Eukaryota; kingdom Metazoa; phylum Cnidaria; class Anthozoa; order Scleractinia; family Poritidae; genus Porites; species Porites cylindrica. The sequence continues at coordinate 37,811,919 of OZ037777.1, read as the reverse complement.
CCAGATTTATGGATTCTTTGCCACTTTTTCCAGGCCCTAAGGCTAACACAGACTGGCCTTTTCATGGGTAAAAAGCAAGGAAATAGGGTCAGAAATTTGTTGTTTCAACTCCATGAAACTAAAATTATACTGGAGAATACAGAGCAAACCACAAGATGATAAGAAGTATGAGTTTTAACACAGTTCTTAACTTACTTCTCGGCTCCGGTAGATCAATATGTTAATGCAGGCGCCGATTTCTCCTGATTAAGATTTATATGACCTACCTTGGATAACAAGGCTTGACAGAAAAAAGAACAGCATGAATTTCATGGAGCAAAACTGAAAATGTCTTCCCAGGAAAGCCTGTCTCTTCATGTTTGAGAAACAATAACTTGTTGGTGGCGACTGTCGATAGTTTCCCAGTTGGAATTCCTGTAAAACTAAAAGCGTAGGATGCTGAGCTGCGACAAAACCAAACAGTTTATTGTCCCTTTATTTATAATAAAATGTCGCGTACCCTGATTGGCTGCACATTAGGGATTGATAAACCCCCGCCGGGATAAACCCACCCTCTGGTTGTTGTTGTTGTTTTTTTGCTGTTCACATATCTCTTTGAGCCGTCCTCACGATCTGAACGCTAGGAAACGGCATTGTTGATCTTACACCTACGTCATACTTTTCCCGCAAAAAACTTTGTTGGCTGTTACTTTGCGACGAATCCTTATGGAACTTCACAATTTCACTAAGTTCGGCATGAAGAATTGGTCTATGGTCAATTTTGCGTGACATCTGCGCGTTATGAGAGTTTAAAACACAGAGCTAAAGCTGTAGTCACTCAATCTTTGGCTTTGAAATTAAAGTTTGTTTTGGATATTCAAAAGTAATGCGTGAGGAACTTAACGGGTTCTTTATCGTAAAACAAATACAGTAGCCTTGACTTTGCGCTGTTGTATTGTAAAATGTTTTGGAAGCGCCTAGAGCACTCAAGAAGTAAGGAGAAACACTCGACTACGTCTCGCGTTTCCCCCTACACAGCTGCCTACACTTCTTGCTATCCTGGGTACACTTACAGCAACAGCACAGAGCACAATCAAGAGTTCCTTATTTGTTAAATAATGCTCACTCAAAGACACCCCGATAAAAGAAATTAAGTATTACCAACCACGTAACTATGCAATGGTCAGGGGCATCCAACGAGAATAAAACCACTTAAACATAGCATTGTTAAATGTATTTTAATATTTAAAGGTAGATATAGGTATATTTTCATCGACTAAAAATTTTTTACCTGTTCGGATTTCCTAGCTGAAATTCAAGTGATCCGAAAATTATAGGGATCAAAACTTACCTTGTCGAAAATTTCAGCCAGAAAAAAGGCTCCCGAAAATTCTAGGTGACCTTTTTAGGGTAAAAAATCCGTTAAAAATGGGCAGTTCTACCATTTTTTTAGATGTTCGAAAATCCTAGGAGAGGTAGGTAAGCAAGAAATTCTAGCCTGCGAAAACATCCGTTTCTCCTCGCTTTTCGCCGCTGGGGAAGTTTCGCGCGAAACGCCCCCAGCGGCGAAGAGCGAGGGGAAACGGATGTTTTGGCAGGCTACAAATGTTCCGAAAATTCTAGATCTCAAATCGTGTTCCGAACAGATATTTTTCGAAAATTAACGTTGGGTGCCCCTGAATGGTGGCGCTTCAAGAAAAGTTAAAAAACGTGAAAGCGGAAATTTGTATAACTTGGTCCTGCTTGTCTGGTTTCGTTGTTTTTCGTGATACTAATGCTTAAAAAACGTTCTGTAACAACTTACTTTTTCCAGTCAGTATTTCTTGTTTTTGTTTTGTAATTTGTTTAAATGGCTGGAATGTTCTTGGCAAAAACAAATAAAACAACCAAGTGGAGGAATGACGAACACTGCTACATTCTTATACTCAATTTACAAAACGGATTAAGTAAGTAGAGTTAGCAAGACTTACCGTCCTCTTAGAGAAAGAAGGAATAAACGCCAATTACTACCCCCTGATTCTTCTTTTAAAGCCGCAAAACAGGAAAACCGCTCTCAAGGAGGAAGCGATGTGGAAATAAACACAAGGGCCCAGTTGTTGGAAGGCCGATTAGCGCTTAACCCAGGGTTAAATTTAACCCGGGTTTCCTTTTCTTGTGTTCAAAAGTATTTTCTCGGACAATTTTCTCCGTTATTTTAAAGTTCTTCCAATCATCAACTTGTAGACAAAAAGAATTAAAACTGAAATGCTTTTTAAGCTTTCAACTCTGAATTCAATTCTCGCACTAACCCTGGTTTATCTTAACCCAGCTTTGAACAACTCGGCCAAGGGCATTAACTTCTCACTCTAAGCATAACAGATCGAGGATGAAATACTACGGATATAATCTGACTATTCCTAAGTGCCGAATTTCCTCGAATAATGATGGCTCTTGCCGGAGGCGATTCTTTCTTTTTTCGCACATAAAGGGGTTGATTGTTCGAGGGAAGCGATTATTTGAGGGAGGCGATTATTTCAAATATCGCTTACTGGAAGTCGTGCCCTAAATATTTTGTTGATTACGCCATTAAATAAAAAAATAATCATATCAAGTAAACTGAACATGAGTTTTTTAAGTGTTCCAAATTTAGTTCCTTGATTAATTTCCACGGCTTGAATCTTCACTGATCAGTTTCAGTACTGGATCAGATTCCAGTAACACTTGACAGGGAGGGCATAAAAGGAAGAGAGATGACGAGAGGAGCGGGTGCGGTGAGGCGATTACTATTCGAGGGAGGCCATTAATCGAGGGACGGCTATTTTTTGAGGAAATAAGGTATGTAATTGACATATATCTTTCAGTTATTTTTGCAGGATGAAACTAAGCTGTATATTAACCATTCTGTCCCGTGTTTCTTGCTGTACAAGATGGTTTCTTTGAGCAGAACACTGGGGGGAGGAACGCACGAAAGGGGTACCTTTCACAGGCTTCAGGAATATAGGGATTTGATTATTTGAAGCATATGAAAGGGTAGGGAATCTGTCATTTCGGTCCTGATAATTGAAGGAACAGAAAGGGCCAACAGACGCATTTTTTAGATGTGAAAGAGACAGGAAATCTTCCAGGTTTAGTGATTCATTCAGATGTAAGAGGCAGTGCATATACAGCAGTTAAAAGGAATGCAATGTTCTAAACTTGGTGCGTAAAAGGGATACCTTTTCTTTCAAAATGGCACATAAAACTGGTACCAGGGGTTAAAACTTCAGCCGGGCGGCTTGTAAAATTTCGTTGAGTTCCGCCCCGGGGGAAGAGCTCGCTTTCAAGACATGTTTTCATTCGGTTCCGCCCTTTTCGCTTTGTTTCGCACGATGGTGGGAGAAAAAACGTCAATAGACCTCTTTACTGAGTTTGTTAGTTTTTGTATAGGCCATGTCGGTTATGTGTTAATGCTCCAAAGAACTCTTTCTTCCAAATTTTGTCTAATATTTACGAGTCATGTACGCATAATTTATGAAAAAAAAAAACAAAAACAAAAACAAAAAAAAAAAAACAAAAAAAAAAGGGCAAATTTCCCTGAGAACTTAATTTATTGGGAAAACAAAACATACAAAAACCCTTTCAATAGCTGTTTTGTGGTTAAATTTCCGGCTTGAGTGTTTTTTTCAAAATCTTCTTTTATGAGAGGGTTAATTAAAAACCAACGTGTATAATTTTCGTGATTAAGGGGAACGGGGTTGTTTCTCAACAGGTTTTGTCCGAGGTTGTAGAATTGGTTGGAAGATAATTCCAATGTCCGTTGTATTTTGAAAGGCATTCAAGGCAGCACGTTTCAGCCTGAATATATTTCCACCAGGAGACCTGATTTCGACAAACGCCTTGTTTAATTTACACGTGAATTGAAAAAAATAGCTTGGAAGAAGACCTCCTTGCAGACAAAGATTAACAGTCAAGACATTAATATGAGCTTTTCCAAATAATTTCTAAAAATATTATCCGATAATAACCTTTATGAAAGGTTTACTAAGAGGCTCTACTATAAAGAAAGCTGGGCAGTCAATTAAAATATTGGGGAAGTTCTACTGTCACCAGAGGACTTGCACGTCGCACGCAAATACAAAAACAGGCTAAAGACATGGAGAAAGACTACGTACGAAAAGATCCCAGACTTCGTTTCCTTAAATTCCTTTTACTTTGTAAGTAATTCGGTAAAAATGATATATTCTGTACGCTTTGTGTATAAGTAAACCCAAAAAATTATTTTGACTCTTTTTTTTTCAAGAAAAAAAATTAAAAGAAACAGAGCTCCCAAATTCCCTCAAGAATCAAGAGAACAAAGCTAGAAAAGTCATTCATCGACTGATCTAAAAGAAAAATATTTTTGAAAGAAAAAGAACTCCAAGTTCTGCGTATGCAATGTTACCACTTTGAGGTTATGAGGAGTGAAAAGAAGTTACTTTCTTTCAGTTCTACAGTCAACTGTCTTTATAGCGGACACTGTAGGGACCTTGAGTTACTGTCCTCATTAGCAAGAGTCCGTCAGGGCGGGAATTTGTTTCAGTCAAACATCTAGAAAATTATGAGAAGAGCGCGAAAGCCGAGGCCCCAATCCCCCTCCCTTTTTCCCTTCCTCCCTACCTTCACCCCTCCATCCCCTACCCCTATCCCCTACATTTTATGGTTCCGAAAAAGTCGAAAAACCTTCTGGCTTTGTGATTTATTCACATTTTATAGTAGTTTAAAGGGATGCAGCGTTCTAAGCTAGATAAGTTAAGGAGGGGGGAGTACCATTTGCTATGCAATAGAACGTATATGACAGAGGTACCTTTTGTGACACCTTTTCAAAAGCCGAGTCGTGTTTTTCGATCGATCGTCTTCACTGACGTGGATAACAGGGAAATAAAAAGTTAAGGGGTTGGACCTCAAAGCGGAGCGACCCAGTATAAAACTTTGTTGAGAACCCCCCTCCCCCCCGGGCAATGTTACAACTAACTCTTTTAAAGAATAGACAGTTCCAGACGCCTTTGAACTGGAAAATCAGCACTGAGAAATAAATCATATGCTTGTGGAAACGATGTAAGAAAACTGTCCAAAGAGCCCTTCTATTCAGTTGTAAACTTAGCAATAATTCACCCGTTATTTTCCTGCTTCATTTGAAATAACCCTAACCAGGTCGCCGAGGATTGGCTAAAACAGTGGATAGGGTTTTCATCACAGGCAACAGAAGTTGATTTTGTATCTCGGCACGCTAAAACTAGCTGACGGGTATGGAGTATGGAAACTAATAACTCACTGACGACCTCGACGTGGAATTGCCCTTAGCCCGTTAGCGTCAGTTTAATTTCTTCAGAACCGTTAAAGCTGGTAACCAAAACAACAGAAATTGCACGAAAAAAATTTACAACTGAAGCAAGCAAAAAAAAAATACTAGTGAGGATCGTCCCTTATCCAACATGACCCTTCTTTAGGTTGGGAGCAAGCGAGTGCTAATTTTGGCGGGAATACTGATGGCGGCTGCAAGAGTACTGGCCTTCAAACTTACTACAGTATTTGAGAGCAGTTATACTTAAGGTATTCGTGCAACTAAACGATTTAATTTTAGTTTTCATTTAGGAAACGCAAAAATTCAAAAACACCGTTTAAAAGGAGAGCGAAGAGAATATGAAAGCTTTCAGGGGTAGGTTCGGAATAATTAGTTCAGGAAGTTTACCACCGACACCGGCGTTGTTGCAAGGTGGCTTGAAAAATGACTTTAATGATTAAAAGTATGCTAATTTATTCCGATTATTTAGCTATTTCCCATCTTCCGCGTCCTAAAAATACAGCCGAAGTTATAATAATAATAATAATAATAATAATAATAATAATAATAATAATAATAATAATAATAATAATAATATTTGTTTATTTCCACCATTCGCAGATTTCTCTGAATTACAGGTAGGGTCAGGCAAAGCACTTACAAACATACAATTATACATATAAATATATAAATATAAAAACATAAATATATTAAAGCAGTAGTATGGTAGAAATCCCATACACATTATTACACACAATCGATATATGGCGAATATTTAACTGACACGAATTCTGAGAACCGGTCTGTTCGGCCGGGTAACACATGGCCTGATGGTCCTGACCTCAGTGAATACGAGGTTTGCGACGAGATGACCCTGCTGGATATTAGGCGGTACAGCGGGCTAGCATGCATGTTCTCCTTGCGACACTCTCATAAGCGACCACCTCTAATTACAGGCAGCATTCAGTGAAACAGCATTTGAACTGACTTTTAAAAGCGCTGTAATGTTAAGCTCTCTTAAACAACAGTTCCTGCAAGCGGACCTTTCTTGTGGATCACCAGCTGGACCGTTTCATTTGTTTTTAAGTTCTTATAACCGACCACTACCTCGACACTTAAACAAAAGCATTAACTTCATGATTAAAATTTGGGCTAATGCAGAGCAAATGGTTCGTTGATTTGGAATGATCAAAGTTATTAAAAAAGAAACTCCTTAATATTCTTTTACTTAAATGTATTCGTAATAAAGAACACATGCCTAGGTGCTTAACAGCCCCTAAGTTTGTGTTGCTGCTTGGTAAAAATCCTGGTCGAGGGTGAAAAGAGAGTGAGAGACTGGGAAGAGCTCAGGGCGTGTAAAGAGACTGTTTCTTAATCTAACATCGATCTATCGTTAGTGACCGCCCATATATCCGGTCTAAATATGATCGCTTAGTAGCGGTCCATTGAGAAACGGCGAGCACTAGTTGCGTAAAAATGGTTCAGTTTATTTTACATAAGAAACCTGAAACTAAGGTTACGGTTACGAGAGCTAATTTTAGCAACTGCCATTCAGCTAGCCATAGGCAACCAGAGCGTCTAAAATATGAATACCTACAGCAAAATTTATTGTCTTTGGAAACAGCAAAGAGTGAAATTTCCCAACTAAGTTTTCGGCGTTAGACCTTGGGTGATAAAATGGGGATCAAATACAGTTTAAACTTCAATGGCGGAAAAGGCACAAAGGGCAATTAATATGTATTTTACCTGTAACTGAATCCAAGTCGAAGGAGGGCCTTCTCCAATAAAACTGACGTTAAAACAGAGATGTTTTAATTGTTCAGTTACAAGTAGGCTCCCGTATCCATGCAACTGACCATCTCAGCTTGATGCAATTAGTCCGTGGGATGTTAGTTACACGAGTTATATAAGGACACGCAGTGAATTGCATTAATTGATCGAGACAGTTGATTACTTGCTTCAAGTCGCTCAAACAGAAAACAGTTATACAGCAAACATGAAGAACGACCGCGTAGGAAAAGATCTCAAAATTTGTTTCCTTAAATTGTTTCTGTTTTTTTCTTTGACGACTCTTTGGATTCAAGGTACGTCATCTTTGTAAGACATAGTAGCATTTCCTCGCTTTATGTGCATCAGTACATGCAGTAAACCGGAAAAAAATATTCCCTATTTAGCGTCGCTCTCGGTCCTTGCTTCACAAGTAACAAGAGGCAGGACATCTCTGCGTTATGTCACTAATGTTTTAAAAAGCTTAAACAAAACCTAACGTAAACTCCCCAGAAAGCACCAAGAAGAAAACATGGCGGGTTATTTTTCAGCTGTGATAAACCGGTCTGTGTTTGCAAAGTGGACATCGACTGTAGACGCCACAAAAGTAAACAGAAAAATGAGTCATTTTCTAATTATTTTTTCTTGCATTTGCATATAAAAGCTAACTGAAAACGACGTGCCCAATAGCAAGAATCGATCGTTAACAAAAGGGACCGAAGCATATTCTTACAAATCGTTAATGTCGCCGGTTAATAGAGAAGAAAGATTCACGGGCGATTGACCTCCTAAATGACAGGAAAATTCGATCGGCAATAAATTTCTCGCTTACAAAATCACTATATACTATATAGCTGATTATATTCCGGAAGGTCATTCACTGTTTTTTTGTTTTAGTTATTTGCTTGTTTGGTTTCTTTTGTAGCTTTTTATTTTTGTGGTTGTATTTTGCTTCTTTGTTAATTTGTTAGTTTGTTTTCTTTAGTGTGGAACCGGTTGGACTAATCAACTTCCCAACGCGCTAAAATGTAGGCACGAATGTAGAATGTAATATTACAGCCTCGACGTGGCATTGCTCGTTGCATGTTAGGCTCAATTCACCTGCGATTCGTTAAAAATGATCAGAACAACAAAACAAATATCAACAATACAATTTGTATAGCAAGTCAAAAAAACATCTACTGCCTATATCCACCTCATTCAACATCAGTTAACAAGGAAGTCATTGATGATTTCGGTGGGAACTGCAACGGAGACTTTGCTAGTGAGGAAAAAGGGCAAGGTTCTGTCGTCACTATACCGGATAGGTATAAAAATGGAGTATCTGGCATAGTATAAATGGGAGCTGCACGGAGCTGGAACAAGTCGCTCTCAGACATATCGAACATCGTGCTGGAGCGGTTGGCCGAGAGAGTTTGGTACACTAAATCCCAATCCTCACTCGGAATATTCACCTCGCCTCTTCTCATATTTTTTTGCTACGGTCACAACACCTGTCACATACATTTATACATAATCTTTATTTAAACACGATAAATTTTAAATTTATAAAAGCTTGTGGGGTCGTAAGAATTGAAGTAACCTATTCTACATGAAAACATATACAAATTGTAGCGGAGCTCTCGCGCGCGAAGCGCGCTAGCGGAGCACCATGGGTCAGAAAATGAAGTAATCTACCCATCCGAATAAAATTTGGTAATCACGTGACCGTACACCGACTGACCGCCCGACCACCAGAGAGACCGTCCGTCCGCACCGCAGGCTTACCAATGTTTACTCTCACATTCTCCTTCTTTGGGAGCCCACTGATTGCACATCAATGTTGTGATCAATTGACAGCTGTCAAAACAAGGTATCCGCTGACCAGTATCACCTGACCGTATCGCGGGCTCAGGTGTCGACCCATCCAGGTCGAGTATTTTTTTGTAGTTATCCGCTGACGAGTTACTAGTTTTCAAATGATCGCAGGCTCATTTTTAAAATTTATATGAAATGTTGTGTTTATGTCACTACGGCCCAGCACTATTAACATTTTGATTTCAAACTGACCTCGGACGCGAAAATTCAGCCAAAAAATGCAAGCAGGGAAGACAGATGCTTTTCACTTTTCTCACCATAGTCACACGTTGGTCACGCTCGCTCTTCACGTCCAATTTTTATGCTATGATTGGTAAAAATTTGACAGGTGAGTTCATGGGAAAAATGTATGCAGCATATTGCGACTTGTTTACTTTGACAGAGTTTTGTGTCAACTTGTGATGTTTTTAACTGTCTTTTTCACTGGATGTACAAAATGAAATACAGCTGCTATCAAGAGTCTTCTGTTATTCATAGCTGGTTTGTTTATTGTATTTTTGGTTGAGAAATTCGCAACTTGTCAAAGTCGGATGACATTGTTTTTGTTTTTCACCTTGCTGGATGCGTAAGAGAATTATATAGGCTCAAGCGATCCTGGCCTTACTTGATAGCTTGCAGCAGCTGCATCTCGAAATTGTATTTATATCTAATTTCATAAAGTCGAGCGCAGTTTATGAAGCTAGCTTATGGACGTTTGTATATATTTGTACTAATCTGTCATAGGTTTGATATAAGCTTACAGAACTTTAAAAAGCCTTTAGTCGATATTTCACCGCGAATATAGAAAGAAAAAACTTTCCGAAGAATATTTAGTTGTAATTTTTTGCTGCAGAAAAAACGCTTTGAGCGATTTTCTTATCGCGAGTTCATCTTTGAAAACAGCAAACACCGGGAAGCCGGCGGCTTAAAACATAAACTTAATCTTTAAGCTTAAAGAATCAGGATTCTTAGGGACACTTAAATACTCATTTGTTTTCGTAAATGAAAATTGTTGTCTCTCAGTAAATGTTCTACCTAATTATATTTCTTTATTGATTATATTGTTAATAGTCTCAAAAGTGCAATTTTGATCGCTTTGCCGTTTGTTTTCAGTCGTTCATCAACATCGCTTGCCGGAGTACTCAAAATGCCGCGCGTATCAAACGCTTTTTAAGATTACACATCGTTATAAAACCATTAATAAAAAATAAACACAATAAATCCTTTATCATGTGGAAGCGTAACTCTTTTAAAATTTCTTTGCAAATTTGGCACTCGTCAAAAGTTAGAACCAGCTGGCCGTATAGGTGATTTTGGAAATTTTGTGAACGGTTTCGCTAAAGGTCCACGCGTGCTTTGATGGTCCTGAATATTGAATGAATGCAATTTGTCTTGAAAAATTGTGAACTACTGCATTTTGTACGAGGTCTGTATGATAAAAACAGCGCCTCATAGTACTCTTCCTCCTCGGATGTGATGTATATTTAAAGTATAAAAGGTTGGTTTGCACACACCCAGATTTGTTGGCAAGATTTTGTAAGGTAAAGTTGTCGAACGCAAAAAATTCGGCCTGATTTGTTTTCCAAGAATTTGCTTTCCATGCTTAATCTACTGTGATCAAGAGCCATTATTGCTCTTAAATGTGACCGAAGACTATTTTTTGGGTGTACATATTAGGCTATCAACTCGATGGAAGATTTGTTTTACTCTAAACTCTAAAATCATTTAACCTTTCCCTCAAAGGTCACATGAATGTGCCCTTAATTAAGTTAACTGATTTGTGGAATACAAGTTTATTGTTTGATTTAAATTATAAATTTATTAATGGGAGCTTCGCTTTTAGCCCTGGCTAAATCTATATATTATATATTATAGGGACACAATGATCAGTAATATATAAAATTCTGTTGTCTGCATCTTATAGTATGCAGATGCAGACGAACATTCAAACTTGAAATCTATAAGTTAATCCTCAGCGCTGACACGCTTCCTGAGCTGATTAAAATTCAGGGTCGCAGATGCTTCCTTGTGATTGTAGTTAATAAAGTACCATAACGAAGCACCTCTATATGAGAGAGAATCTTTCATGTATCTTGACTCGTGCGTTGGTGCGAGAAGACGGTTCTGGTCTCGAATAAAGAAAGTGCTAACTCGATTTTGGCCAATATTCCCATAGATTATATCAGGTAAGGATTTGCTATGCGCCCTATAAAAAGTCTAAGGACATCATAATGAAAAGAAAATGTGGGCCACTGAACTGAGCACGTCCTCCGAAGCCATATCTTTAGGTAAATTGTAGATTATACGTGCCGCTCTACAGTGAACCCTGTTCACACTGGGACGAAGATCGAGACTGGCAGGAACGTATCCAAAATGTCACAATCCACTTTCAATAATTATTGACCACTCCAGAAAATACCATAACATACCATAATGCTCTTTGTTTGTCACCCCAAAATTTTGCATAAGCATTGTCTTCAGTTTCTCTTGGGGCCATTTTAACTACCAAGAGAAACTGAAGACAATGCTTATGTAAAATTTTGGGGTAACAAACAAAGAGCATTATGGTATGTTATGGTATTTTCTGGAGTGGTCAACATCGGGGCGGAGCAGCGTCACTCCGACACGGAAATCGCTATCGCACTCACTTTGCAGCACACGCTCCACCTAGGGATAGATATGGAGGCCTGTTCACACCCCATAGGAAGTTAGCTCAGGGTCTGAACTTGACGATGAGACCAACCAAGACGGCAAGTCTCCTATGAAAATTCTCACCGCTGGGAATATTCTGAGCCTTTTTGAGGAAAGTTTTCAAAAATTCGGCTACATGTACATTATATGCGATCAAAGGACTGTGATGATTCACGATTTTTCCGTGGAGAGTTCATAGATCTAGGCGGAAATAATTTTGTTTTCAATCCAGAAGCTAATTCCTTGTTGTTTCGTGAATTCTTGCCTTGACTAAAACAACATCCGTGTATGATGCCTCGGAAATTAAGGAAACCAAATAATTCATTAATGTTTATTACTGATCATGACGAAAATAGTTTCGATCATCAACAACAAACTATAAACTATAAACAAAACTACAAACTATAACGAAGTATTACATTATTGCCAAAAGATACTTGAATTTAATTATTGATTCCTTTTTAAATTAAGTATTTCAAATATTAACTTTTAATATAATAATCATTGCTTATTTTCAACCATCAGTAGGATTAATTATTCCCATCATTTGCTGATAAGACTGAGTGTCAAATCAGCCATTGCAACTGAACTATCTTTTGAGAAGCCCATTACTTTACCAAAGAACAAAAACCAACCAAAAAACATATTACACGGTCTGGGATAATGACTTCCACTCGGATAGTAGGTTTGCCAAGAGTTCCCGCATTTCTAGAGATGTAAAAGTACTCTGCATAGCCTAAAAAATGTTTTCAATGTATTTAGGAGGAAACCGTGGTTGGTTGCCCTGTAGCAGGTTTGTCAAGAGTTCATAAAGAGGTTTGTGTTAGTTAATGAATGTTTGGATCTATTTAGGCTTCTGGGAAACCGTCCACCTACCCCTCCCCTAAGCTAACATTAACACTTGCTTCTCGCTTAAGGCAAAATGACGGCTTAAGGGAGGGGTAGGTGGGCAGTTTCCCAGAAACCTAAATTGCGAATGTTTGATGAAATAAAGAATTTCCCTTTTTATTCTTTCCTTTTTTACGCAATAGATGTGTCACCCACAGGGACCCTAGACTGTGAAATAAGTGCACAGAAATGTCAACCGCCTTTTCAGACGATAACAGTAACGCCCAAACACTCTAAAGTGACTTTGAACTGCTCGATTAAGAATGGGGGAAAAGTACAAGATATGACCTGGCAGCACCTTGAAAAACACCTCAATGCCAGCAGTGACACCGGTCTGTTCTTACAACACATCGATTCAAAGAACAGAAGTCAGCCACGTGATTGTTTTTCTATAAAATACGCCGGTGAGTATGTTCTTCTTTTGCCTTGTCTGTATTACATTGATGGGGAGAAAAATGTCATGATGCACCCATCAGTTTTTTTGTGTCTTATTATAACAAATCCTATGAATGCCTCGTAACAGGTTTAGGCAGATTCGAGCTCAGCAGAGGCAATTTTTACGGTTGGACTGATCATAAAAACGGTTGAAGTTATAGCCAGCTGAATCACCTCACTTGAACATGGTTCACCGCGAAACTCTAGTTGCTCATGCTTTGCTGGAAGGCAAGCAAAGCAAAGGGACATGACAAACAGTAAACAAAGGAATCATTTTAAATGATGTTAGCTTTTTGTTTGGCTTGACTCAGTGCTTAGGACCTCGCTCTCCAGCATGACAGGTTTGTGCCACAAAAGTGACTTACTGCAAAGGGCCTATTTAAAATGAACAAGGCATGGAGTAAAACATGGAAGGTGTCGGTAAGAGAGGTGACTGTAGTTACCTTAAAAATCGTGAGCTAAGCAACGACGGAGACGGCAGTGAAAATGTCGCTAAAAAATTAAAGTTGCCTCATTTCAAAATGTTATCGCGTTTATTTGGAGCTGCAAAATTTCCAGAATTTGTCAAATGTAGACGATTTCTCTTGGAGGTGAATTCTTAAGGACTTAAGCCAGGTTCAGAAAGAAAAAGGAGAATTTGTCGTCGTATGTTCACTTTCTCTATAAAACGTCGTATTCCTTGATTAGGAGGTTTCACTTCATAGTCTTGCAGTCAACGCCCGGGGGGGGGGGGGGGGTTACTCCCATACATTACCTATACGGGTATGTGCCGCCCAACCGGGTAGAGATTTTGAAGCTCCTGGTTTAGAACGGGGTATTCATTTCAGAGACGTTGTCTAGAACGGGCTATAATATTTCGAACGCACGAAAGCTCCAGTTTTGTAAGCAGCCATTTGAAATTATTCAAGGACAGATTGCTTTTAAAAATACGGTTCAATGCGTTAACAAGCAAACTGCTATACTCTTGTTGCACCCTAGGACGAAGTATAAAAAATTGGCTCATTTCTAGAACGGGGTATCAGTCTTAGAGCGAATTCTAGGACGGGGTATAAAAAATTGGCCCATTTCTAGAATGGGATATCAATTTTAGGGGAATTTTTTTTTAGAACGGGGTGCCAATTTGGAGTCCCCGGCGGCACATACCAAGCCAAAAATACCCAAGTGCACCCCCTGGGAGTCAACGTCAAAGAAATGTACTAAGAGACGTACCTGCAGCAACTGTTGTTTTCATGTTAAAACCAATTCTGTATTGACGTAGTCCTTGTGGTGGTTCAGATTTTTACATTTCAGATTTTGATATTTTTTTCCACTAATTCAAGAGGTTGCTATAAAAATTACAAATATATTACAAAAACAAGAAGGAGAAAACCAGCAAATTACATAAATCCTGATGAAAGGTGAAATGTGCGCAGTGGCCAAGGGAGCTTAGGCTTTCGAATTGGTCACTTAAGCTCCCTAAAAAGTTTAAATGACTGGGTGCATAACTTATGAGCTTTGAAATTAAGACGAAGAATTCCTTCTCAGTTCCTTTTAAGAGAGTATCTAAGACAAGTTCTCCCGTTGACTTCTATTCTGACACAAAACAAATGGAACTGAAGTGTACCTTCAAGGGATGGCCTCATCCTCGTGTAGTTTGGCACAATCCAAAGAACAAACAAATCATCAACGGATCTGAAGGTTTTTACATCTCAGAGAAGCTGGATCGAGAGGATACCTTAACTTCCCTTCTCCGTAATCCTGATATCCAAGAAAATCAAGCAGGGGCTTATAAATGCACTGGAATGAACAACATTACCGGCTGGTCGATTGAAAAATCAGGAATAATTGACCTGATTTATGGCTGTGAGTCATTTAATTTCTTATTTGAATTCTTCTTATACACGCGGATGAACAAAACCACGTTAATTAACAGTACCTCCTTTGTATCAGGTTCAACACAAAAGGGTATTGCCGTCTTTCCCCTGTAAGCGATGGAAAGTATCCCATTTAGTTTAAGAGGGACAGCTCATTCTCTCTTGATTTAGACGGAATTAAATATTGGGTGCTTCATGTTTTAAATAACAGATAGAGTTATTCCCAGCTAAATTTAAAAGAAACCAATATAACTGAAAATTTCGTGCCACCTTCCTCTTTCCATTCAGACCAATTGGACGCTGGAATTTTTATTTTTTATCCCTCGAGTCTCAAGGGATAAGTAAATAAGTAAATAAATAAATAACGATTTAGTGGCGCTAGCTCATCCACATAGTGGCTCTTTGTCTGCCATTCTGGCTTAAATTTACCCCGCGCAGCTGGCGGGATTAACGTGGGAGTGATGTATTTTTTTTTGGCGGCGATGGCGGAATAAGGGTAAGAAGCAATAAAACTCAACCAGGCCGACCACATATGAAGTTTCCTGAGGAATCAAGCAGAGGACAGTCATTAATGAGAGGGGAGTGTTCTCTCCTGAAATACAGTAGAACCTCTATATAACGAACTCCTCGGTATAATTAACAATTATTCCACCAGTGTGCGTTGGATATGAGATGGTAGGGAGCCAACGAGGCGCGTAGCACCGAGTTGGCACAAAGAAAAAGGAGAATTTGTCGCCGTATGTTCACTTTCTCTATAAAACGTCGTATTCCTTGATTAGGAGGTTTCACTTCATCGTCCTGGAGTCAACGTCAAAGAAATGTACTAAAAGCTTGACGCACGTGCAGCAACTGTTGTTTTCATGTTAAAACCAATTGTGTTTCGACGTTGACGTCGTGGTGGTTCAGATTTTTACATTTCAGATTTTGATATTTTTTTCCATTAATTCAAGAGGTTGCTATAAAAGTTACAAATATATTACAAAAACAAGAAGAAGAAAACCAGCAAATTACATAAATCCTGATCAAAGGTGAAATGTGCGCAGTGGCCAAAGGAGCTTAGGCTTTCGAGTTGGTTACTTAAGCTTCCTACAAAGTGTGAATGACTGGGTGCATGACTTATGAGCTTTGAAATTAAGACGAAGAATTCCTTCTCAGTTCCAGTTAAAAGAGTATCTAAGACAAGTTCTCCCGTTTACTACTTTCCTGACACGAGAGAAATGGAACTGAAGTGTACCTTCAAGGGATGGCCTCGTCCTCGTGTAGTTTGGTACAATCCAGACAAAAAACAAATCATCAACGGATCTGAAGGTTTTTACATCTTAGAGCAGCTGGGTCGAAAGGGTACCTTGACTTCCCTTCTCCGTAATCCTGATATCCAAGAAAAACACGCAGGGGCTTATAAATGCACTGGAATGAACAACATTGCCGGCTGGTCGACTAAAATATCAACGTATATTTACCTGCATCATCGCTGTGAGTCATTTAATATCTTATTTCTAATACTACGGATGCGCCAAACTACCTCCTTTGAAGCAGGTTCATAAAAACATAATACCATGTTTCTCTTGTAAGCGATGGAAAGTACCCCATTTAGACTAAGAGGGACAGCTCATTCTCTCTTGATATAGACGGAACTAAATATTGGGTGTCTCATATTTCAAATAACAGATTAACTGATTCCTAACTCAATTTTAAAAAAATGTAACTGACAATTTCGTGCCACCTTTCTCTTCCATTCAGACTACATGGACGCTGAAATTTTTATTTGTTTATCCCCCGGGTCGCAAGGGATAAGTAAATAAGTAAATAAATAACGATTCAGTGGCGCTATCTCATCCACAAAGTGGTTCTTTGTCTACCATTCTGGCTCAAATTTACCTTGCGCAGCTGGCGGGATTAACGTGGGAGTGATGTGTTGTTTTGGTGGCAATGGCGGAATAAGGGTGAGAAGCAACAAAACTCAACCCGGCCGGCCACATATGATGTTGCCTGAGGAATCAAGCACAGGACAGTCATTAATGAGAGGGGAGTGTTCTCACCTGAAATTCAGTAGAACCTCTATATAACGAAGTCGTCGGTATAATTCACAATTATTCCACTTATTTCACGAGTGTGCGTTAGATATGAGATGGTAGTTAGCCAACGAGGCGCGTAGCACCCAGTTGGCTATAATCATCTCATATCCAACAAGCGCGAGTGAAATAATTATTCTATTAAAAACGGCCCACAAAATATTGAGAAATCTTCCAAACTTTATTTGTAAATCAACCGATTTTCATCTTGTTTTTAATTTTGAGCAGACGCGTACAGTTACCATATTTGGAGAGCATGGTATAACGGCTCATATACCATGATGGCTAAGCCAATCAGAGCTCTAGAATTGCATTATCCAATGATTCAATTTTTAATAATAAACGATACTCTCCCCCCAGAAATAATACAGTCAAACCCCGTAAATCGCGACAATGAACGGGCCGTACTAAGAAAGTGTCTGTATTAACGGGGTGACCTTATGACGTTATTAAGCGGGCAGAAAATGAAAGGGCTTTCTTTCCCCAGGGACAAAGCAAACTGTCCGTAACAATAAGATGTCTGTATTGAGCGGGTTTCCATACTGGAGCGGGGTTTGACTGTACAATAAATAAAAGGAACGTCGATATAACAAAACCTCTTTATGGCGAGCATATTTTGCCAGTCCTTTGGGTCTTCGTTCAGCTGTTCGTTATATCAAGATTCCAATGTAAAGTGTTATGTGATTGTTAGAAAGAGAAAAGGAGACGCCGAATAGCTATTAAAATCAACTCTTAGTAGTACAGGCCATATTGGTGGGAGGTAAGAGAACTGGGATACATCCGATCAACCGATCGTTAGGGCGTCTCTAAAGACGACGTGACGAGACAAGTCGCAAAAGAGGAAACCAGTGGGATAAACAAAATCAACAGGTAAAAACTCCAAAGCGTTTTGATGCCCCATATATTGTCACAAATACTCAGGAGGGGAGGGTAAGAGTAAGAATGTTTCCCCTTACGGTTGCAGGAAGAAATGGTAACGATTTCAAAAATAATATTTGCTTATCATATCTTCTTATCATCTAATACAGGTCTCTCGCCTAAAGCTCCGCAGATTACTTTTCTCGAGGTTTCCAAAATAGCCTACCTCAATGTCAGTTTAAAGTGCAGAGTAGGTGTTAGCCCAAGCGACTGTGATGACAATTCTTTACAGTGGTATTTTAACAACAGCTCGGTGAAATTAAAATCTGGTGAAAAGTATGATATGCAAGAAAGGAAAACCAACACCAAATGCAAAAAAGATTTCATTCTCACCATTGTTAACGCTACTGATGCAGACAAAGGAGAGTATAACTGTAGCTATGTTTGCAACTTCGGATATTCCAGGTCTTCAACTATCCAGTTGAAAGTATTTCCAGGTACTGATACTCCTGTTATATCTAAAGGTCTTGTGTCACGAAATTTATCAAAATTCAAACAGTTGAAAACGCCACCAAATTGAGTGAAACATGAAAATAACCGCTCAAAAGCCCAAGGGGGGCGGGGGGTGTTATTTGGGTAAGTTTTTCTGGGTACGTGCCGCTGGCCTCTCAGAGCCCCTACCCCATTATAGTCTATTCTGTGGCCAAGTATGGACTCCATCTTAATCACTTTTGGGCAAATGTGTAATTTTTGCGATCCCAACTTAGTAACTTTATATTTTTATGAATTGACCCATTTGTTAGATTGAATGAGGAACACTTTACTTTTCATCTGCAGTACAAACACTCTGGTACGTTTGCCAACCATAAATATGGAGAACTGTCTTACCCCCCAAAAATCCGAAAATGGGCGATTCCATTATAGTCAATCCCGTAGTGAAAATGCGAGCCAATCCAGCGGCACATCCCCATTAGCCTCTTATAAGGAAGTACTCCCCCCCCCCCCCTCGGGCTCAAAACACTAACACACAGCCTTGCAAAAGGCGTCATGTCATGTGAGGACAAGCTTGAAGGGTTGAACCTGATTGCAACTAAGTGTTTCTTAAGAAAATGAAGAATTTAATCCGAAGAATAACTCGCAATTGTATAACAGTAATTTTATTTGATCTGAAATCAAATTCTATTCTATTCAAAAAGTGTGATCAAATAATTGATAAACGAAACTAAAAACCGCGGAATAAATGCCGATAAAAACTAAACGTTGATACAGGCGAAATCACGTGGTTCTTGAAACAAACTCAATGTAAGCTACTTTAACTCTGTTTAAAAGGTAACGTAAGAAAGACTAAACTGACAAAACAAAGGTAACATACAGTTCACTTGCTTCTATGGCGAGTTTTCTAAAATGTCCTTGAATTAGCATTAAATCGGTCCGGGTGGCAGGTAAACTGTTAACACTTTGATCCTTGCAGTACGGCGGTCGGTCAAAAACTTATAAAAACTCGAACAAAGCGTATACTTTTGTTGTTCCTGTTGGGCGTTTACGGTTTTCCTACTTTTGCCAGCAAGATTAAATATAAAAATTCCTTGAATAGTTCTTTTACTACGTTAAAGTTTTTTGAAAACTCAAATAGCCTAAAAGTTTTTCAAAATCATTTTTTTTTTGCCTGTAACTTTTCATATAATGTTTAGGGAACAAATGTGTTTGACACAAAGCAGTGATTTTGTCATTTGCAAGTTATTTTACGCTGAGTTCCAGCAAACCATGATGTCATAGCCCATTTGTTCCTGCGAGAGGGTACTCTCGTTGTAAGCGAATTGTTTAAAACCGTTTGGGTCTGAAACAGGCAAAGGTTTTGCGCCCTTTGGATACAGGGTCTGAAATTACATGTTCGTGCATGAGTTTTTGATATTTTTGTTGTTGCTATTATTTTAAATCATCCATCTTCAGGTCTGTGAATAGGGTAGGAAAAGTCGTACTCTACCGAAACGGGTCTACAGCGAATTCCATAAATAAGTGCACTTGAAATTTCCTTTTAAACGGATAGGGAAATTGGAGGGTAAAGTCTACTTCTTTTTTTTGAAATAATTATAGTGTAAATTATAGCTGAAATTTCTACTGGTGTGGGGCTAATTATTACTAGGTGCCAGACAGCAACTCTGTCGCGATACCCATTAAGGAGACGGCGAATCGTAACACCCTCCTGCATAATCGTTTCACATGATACAATAGCCGAATCAGAATCCAGCATTACATCTGGGTTGAGTAATGCATTAGGTTCCAGACCTCTTATATTTTAGGCAGGTTTTGCACATGCGTAGTTGCATTAAAAAATGACTAGCAAATGGTTCGTATGGTGTTGTTGTTTAAGACCAGAATATTTCAATTTTGGCGACGAGGATGGCGCTTGTAGGTCAAGTTGGAGAGTATGTGAACGGTACAGAAGATATTGCAAGTTATATCGAAAGAGTATAATTGTATTTTGCAACGATTTATGTCAAGGCGGATTACAAAGTTGCTACGTTTCTAGCGTTTATCGTAGCAGATACATATGGTGTGCCGCGAAATTTGTTAGCCCCTGAACGTCCAATATATAAGTCTTTTGTGCAATAGTATAAAAAGCTGACTGAACGATTTGGAAACCCAGCTCTAATTTCAAAGTCACTGATCAATAAGTTCCTGGAGATATCAGCAAATCAGGATGAAAACAATTTGACAACTTGCGCAACATATATTGTAAGAACATTGATGGAGCAGGCTTTAGACCAGCAACCAAAATGTAGCAGATTGTTACAAAACTAGCCCCAAAGATTGCAGTAAGGTGGAGCAGGCCAAAGTTAAAGCTACATTTCAAATGTTATTGCGTCTATTTGGAGCTGCTTAATTTTTCAAATGTAGGCGATTTCTCTTGGCTTGAATTCTTAAAGACTTTATCCAGGTTCACAAAGAAAAAGGAGAATTTGTCGTCGTTTGTTCACTGTCTCTATAAAACGTCGTAATCCTTCATTAGGAGGTTTCACTTCATAGTCGTGCAGTCAATGTCAAAGAAACGTACTAAGAAGCTTGATGCACGTGCAGCAACTGTTGTTTTCATCTTAAAAAATTGTTTTTGATTGCTATTTGTGGGCATTGAGAGAATCAAATGGTAAATCTGAATAAATCAAGAGGTTACTACAAAATAGAATTACAATACATTACAAAAGTAAGAAAGACATAAAACAATAATTTACATATATCCTAATCAAAGGTGAAATCTGGGCAGACGCCATAGTAGGTTTGGCTTTTGAGTTGGTCACTTAAGTTCCCTAGTTTTATGACTGGGTGCATGGCTTAGGAGCTTTGAAATTAATTTAGATTACGAATTCCTTCTCAGTTTCAGTTGAGAGAGTAAATAAGACAAGTTCTCCCGTTGATTACTATCCTGACACGAGAGAAATGGAACTAAAGTGTACCTTCAAGGGATGGCCTCGTCCTCGTGTAATTTGGTACAATCCAGATAGAAAACAAATCATCAACGGATCTGAAGGTTTTTACATCTCAGAGCAGCTGCTTGGAAAGGATACCTTAACTTCCCTTCTCCGTAATCCTGATATCCAAGAAAAACACGCAGGGGCTTATAAATGCACTGGAATGAACAACATTACCGGCTGGTCGAGTAATAAATCATGGTATATTGACCTGAATTATCGCTGTGAGTCATTTAATTTCTTATTTCTAATACAACACACGGATTTGCAAAACCACCTCCTTTGAAGCAGGTTCATAAAAACATAATACCATGTTTCCCCTATAAGCAATGGAAAGTATCCCATCAAGACTAAAACGGACAACTCATTCTCTCTTGATTTAGACGGAATTAAATATTGGCCGTTTCATATTTCAAATAACAGATTAACTAATTCCTAACTGAATTTTAAAAAAAATGTAACTGACAATTTCGTGCCACCTTTCTCTTCCATTCAGACTAAATGGACGCTGGAATTTTTATTTGTTTACCCCCCAGGTCACAAGGGATAAGTAAATAAGTAAATAAATAATGATTTAGTGGCGCTGGCTCATCCACAAAGTGGTTCTTTGTCTACCATTCTGGCTCAAATTTACCCCGCGCAGCTGGCGGGATTAACGTGAGATTGATGTGTTGTTTTGGTGGCAATGGCGGAATAAGGGTGAGAAGCAACAAAACTCAATCCGGCCGGCCACATATGATGTTGCCTGAGGAATCAAGCAAAGGGCAATCATTAATGGGGGGGGGGGGAGTTTTCTCACCTGAAATTCAGTAGAACCTATAAATAACGAAGTCCTCGGTATAATCAACAATTATTACATCTATTCCACGAGTGTGCGTTAGATATGAGATGGTAGTTAGCCAACGAGGCGCGTAGCACCGAGTTGGCTATAATCATCTCATATCCAACAAGCGCGAGTGGAACAATTATTCTAATAAAAACGGCTCACAAAATATCGAGAATTCTTCCCGACTTTATTTGTAAACCAAGCGACTTTCATCTTGTTTTTAATTTTGAGCAGACGCGTATAGTTACCATATTTGGAGAGCATGGTATAACGGCTCATATACCATGATGGCTAAGCCAATCAGAGCTCTAGAATTGCATTATCCAATGATTCAATTTTTAGTAATAAGCGATACTCTCCGCCCCAGAAATAATACAGAGAAACCCTGTAAATCCCGACACGGAAGGGACCGTACTAAGAAAGAGTCAGTATTAGCGGGGTGACCTTATTAAGCGGGTAGAAAATGTAATGGCTTTCTTTCCCCAGGGACAAAGCAAACTGTCCGTAACAATAAGATGTCTGTATTGAGCGGGTTTCCATACTGGAGCGGGGTTTGACTGTACAATAAATAAAAGGGACCTCGATATAACAAAACCTCTTTATGGCGAGCAAATTTTGCCAGTCCTTTGGGTCTTCGTTCAGCTGTTCGTTATATCAAGATTCCAATGTAAAGTGTTATGTGATTGTTAAAAAGAGAAAACGAGACCCCGAATAGCTATTGAAGTCAACACTTAGTAGCACAGGCCATATTGGTGGGAGGTAAGAGAAGTGGGGTTCATTCGATCAACCGATCGTTAGAGCGTCTCTAAAGACGGCGTGACGAGACAAGTCGCAAAGCAGGAAACCAGTGGGATGAAATAAATAAACACGTAAAAACTGCAAAGCGTTGTGATGCCCCATATATTGTCACAAATACTCAGGAGGAGAGGGTAAGAGTAAGAATGTTACCCCTTACGGTTGCAGGAAAAAATGGTAACCATTTTAAAATAATATTTGCTCATCATATCTTCTTATCATCTAATACAGGTTTCTTGCCTAAAGCTCCGCAGAGATCTTTTTCCACGGTTTCGGGGACAGGGTACTCCAATGTCAGTTTCAAGTGCTTAGCATTTGTTAGGCCAAGCGACTGCGGGGACAATTCTTTACAGTGGTATTTTAACAACAGCTCAGGGGAATTAAAATCTGGTGAAAAGTATCATGTACAAAAAAGGAAAACCAACACCAGATGCATAATAGATTTCATTCTCACCATTGTTAACGTTACTGAAGCAGACGAGGGAAAGTATGAATGTCAGTGGCTCTGCGACAAGGACTACCCCAGCGTTTCTAAGTCTTCAATTATCCAGTTGAAAGTATATCCTCCAGAAGAAGGTACTGATACTCCTGTAATGTCTAAAGGTCTTGTGTCACGAAATTTATCAAATTTAAAAAGTGGAAAACGCCACCAAATTGAGTGAAACATAAAAATAACCGCTCAAAACCCAAGGGAGGGGGGGGGGGGGGTTGGGGTTGGGGGATGGGTACGGTACTTAAGTAAAGGTGTAACTTGTGTGGCAAATATGTAATTTTCGTAGTTGCTTTCTATTTTTATGAATTGACCCATTTTTTAGATTGAATGAAGAACACTTTACTTTTCATCTGCAGTACAAACATTCTGGTACCTTCGCTAAACATAAATATGGAGAACTGTCTTACCCCAAAAACTCCGAAAATGTGCGACCCCATTATAGTCAATCCAGTGGCGAAAATGGGACCCCATCCAGCAGCACATCCCCATTAGCCTCTTATACGGAAGTACCCCCCCCCCCCTCTCTCCCCCACCCGACCTCGGGCTCAAAACAGTAACACAGCAAATGCAAAAGGAGTCATGTCATGTGAGGACAAGCTTGAAGGGTTGAAACTGATGGCAACTGACTCGTGTTTCATAAGAAAACGAAGAATCCAATCCGAAGAATAACTCGCGATTGTATAACAGTAGTTTCATTCGATCTAAAATTAAATTGTACAAATATGTTCTATTTAATGAGTGTAATCAAATAATTGATACATGAAACAAGAAAAAGCAGAATAAATTCCGATCAAAGCTAAACGTTGATACAAGCGAAATCACGTGACTCTTGAAACAAACTCAATTTAAGCTACTTTGTTCTACTTGTTTAAAAGGTAACGAAAGGAATACTAAACTAACAAAACAAAGGTAACATGCAGTTCACTTACTCATCTGTGGCGAGTTTTCTAAAATGCAAGAAATTAGATCATAATCGCGACTTGGAGATCATAAAGCTAGTTCAACATATAGAAGTTGATTGAGAAGTCTGAGTGTCAAATCAGCCATTGCAAAGCTACCTTTTGAGAAGCCCATTACTTTACCAAAGAACAATAACCAACCAAAAAACATATTACATGGTCTGGGATAGTGACTTCCACTCGGATAGTAGGTTTGTCAAGAGTTCAT
The DNA here is from genome assembly GCA_964035525.1 of Porites cylindrica. NCBI lineage: Eukaryota > Metazoa > Cnidaria > Anthozoa > Scleractinia > Poritidae > Porites > Porites cylindrica. Next base: position 37,787,514 of record OZ037777.1, on the reverse strand, counting down.
AAAGAGGTTTGTGTTAGTTAATGAATATTTGGATCAATTTAGGCTTCCAGGAAATTGCCCACCTACCCCTCCCCTAAGTTAATATCAACACTTACTTCTCGCTTAAGGCAAAATGACGGCCTGGGGAGGGGTGGGTGGGCAGTTTCCCGGGAAGCTAAATTGCGAATTTTTGATGAAATAAAGAACTTCCCTTTTTATTCTTTCCTTTTTTAAGCGATAGATGTGTCACCCACAGGGAACCTAGACTGTGAAATAAGTGCACAGAAATGTCAACCGCCTTTTCAGACGATAACAGTAGCGCCCAAACACTCTAAAGTGACTTTGAACTGCTCGATTAAGAATGGGGGAAAAGTACAAGACATGACCTGGCAGCACCTTGAAAAACACCTCAATGCCAGTGACGCCGGTCTCTTCTTACAACGCATCGATTCAAAGAACAGAAGTCAGCCACGTGATTGTTTTTCTATAAAATACGCCGGTGAGTATGTTCTTCTTTTGCCTTGTCTGTATTACATTGATGAGGAGAAAAATATCATAATACGCCCATCAGTTTTTTTGTGAGTCTTATTTTTTAAATGGATTATAACGAATCCTATGAATGCCTCGTAACAGGTTTAGGCAGATTCAAGCTCAGCAGAGGCAATTTTTACGGTTGGATTGATCGTTAAAACGGTTGAAGTTATAGCCAGCTGAATCACCTCACTTGAACATGGTTCACCGCGAAACTCTAGTTGCTCATGCCATGCTGGAAGGCAAGCAAAGCAAATGGACATGACAAACAATAAACAAAGGAATCATTTTAAATAATGTTAGCTTTTCGTTTGGCTTGACTCAGTGCGTAGGGCCTCGCTCTCCAGCATGACAGGTTTGTGCCACAAAAGTGACTTACTGCAAAGGGCCTATTTAAAATGAACAAGGCATGGCATGGAGTAAAACATGGAAGGTGTCGGTAAGAGAGATGACTGTAGTTACCTTAAAAATCGTGAGCTAAGCAACGACGGAGACGGCAGTGAAAATGTCGCTAAAAAATTAAATTTGCCTCATTTCAAAATGTTATCGCGTCTATTTGGAGCTAGTAAATTTGCACAATTTGTCAAATGTAGACGATTTCTCTTGGAGGTGAATTCTTAAGGACTTTATCCAGGTTCAGAAAGAAAAAGGAGAATTCGTCGTCGTATGTTCACTTTCTCTATAACACGTCGTAGTCCTTGATTAGGTTTCACTTCATAGTCCTGGAGTCAACGCCCGAGGGGAACTCCCATACATTACCTATACTGGTATGTGCCGCCAAACGGGGTCGTGAATTTGAAGCTCCTGGTTTAGAACGGGGTATCCATTTCAGAGACGTTTTCTACAACTGGGTATAATATTTCGAACGCAAAAAAGCTCCAGTTTTGTAAGCAGCCATTTGAAATTATTCAAAGACAGATTGCTTTTAAAAATACCGTTCAATGCGTTAACGAGCAAACTGTTATACTCTTGTTGCACCCTAGAACGAGGTATAAAAAATTGGCCCATTTCTAAAACGGGATAACAATTTAACGGAAATTTTTTTTTAGAACGGGGTGCCAACTTGGAGTCCCGGGCGGTAGATACCCACCCAAAAAATACCCAAGAGCGCCCCCAAGGGGTCAACGTCAAAGAAATGTACTAAGAAGCTTGACGCACGTGCAGCAACTGTTGTTTTCATGTTAAAACCAATTGTGTTTTGACGTTGACGTCGTGGTGGTTCAGGTTTTTACATTTCAGATTTTGATATTTTTTCCACTAATTCGAGAGGTTGCTATAAAAATTACAAATATATTACCAAAACAAGAAGAAAAAAACCAGCAAATTACATAAATCCTGATTAAAGGTGAAATGTGCGCAGCGGCCAAAGGAGCTTAGGCTTTCCAGTTGGTCACTTAAGCTCCCTACAAAGTGTAAATGACTGGGTGCATGACTTATGAGCTTTGAAATTAAGACGAAGAATTCCTTCTCAGTTCCAGTTAAGAGAGTATCTAAGACATGTTCTCCCGTTGACTTCTATTCTGACAAAAAACAAATGGAACTGAAGTGTACCTTCAAGGGATGGCCTCGTCCTCGTGTAGTTTGGTCCAATCCAAAAAACAAACAAATCATCAACGGATCTGGAGGTTTTTACATCTCAGAGAAGCTGGATCGAGAGGATACCTTAACTTCCCTTCTCCGTAATCCTGATATCCAAGAAAATCAAGCAGGGGCTTATAAATGCACTGGAATGAACAACATTACCGGCTGGTCGATTGAAAAATCAGGGATAATTGACCTGATTTATGGCTGTGAGTCTTTCAATTTCTTATTTGAATTCTTCTTATACACACGACCTTTTTTATGCACAAAACCACCTTAATTAACAGTACCTCCTTTGTATCAGGTTCAGCATAAAAGGGTATTGCCGTGTTTCCCCTGTAAGCGATGGAAAGTATCCCATTTAGACTAAGAGGGACAGCTCATTCTCTCTTGATTTAGACGGAATTAAATATTGGGTACTTCATGTTTTAAATAACAGATAGAGTTATTACCAGCTGAATTTAAAAGAAATCAATATAACTGAAAATTTCTTGCCACCTTCCTCTTTCCATTCAGACCAACTGGACGCTGGAATTTTTATTTGTTTATCCCTCGGGTCACATGGAATAAGTAAATAAGTAAACAAATAAATAAATAAATGAATAAATAACGATTTAGTGGCGCTAGCTCATCCACATAGTGGTTCTTTGTCTGCCATTCTGGCTCATATTTACCCCGCCCAGCTGGCGGGATTAACGTGGGAGTGATGTATTTTTTTAACGGCGATGGCGGAATAAGGGTAAGAAGCAACAAAACTCAATTAGGCCGCCCACATATGAAGTTGCCTGAGGAATCAAGCAGAGGACACTCATTAATGAGAGGGGAGTGTTCCCACCTGAAATACAGTAGAACCTCTATATAACGAACTCCTCGGTGTAATTAACAATTATTCCACCAGTGTGCGTTGAATATGACATGGTAGGGAGCCAACGAGGCGCGTAGCATTGAGTTGGCAGAAAGAAAAAGGAGAATTTGTCGCCGTATGTTCACTTTCTCTATAAAACGTCGTATTCCTTGATTAGGAGGTTTCACTTCATAGTCGTGCAGTCAACGTCAAAGAAATGTACTAAGAAGCTTGACGCACGTGCAGCAACTGTTATTTTCATGTTAAAACCAATTGTGTTTTGACGTTGACGTCGTGGTGGTTTAGATTTTTACATTTCAGATTTTGATATTTTTTCCACTAATTCGAGAGGTTGCCATAAAAATTACAAATATATTACAAAAACAAGAAGAAGAAAACCAGCAAATTACATAAATCCTGATCAAAGGTGAAATATGTGCGGTGGCCAAAAGAGCTTGGGCTTTCCAGTTAGTCACTTAAGCTCCCTACAAAGTGTAAATGACTGGGTGCATGACTTATGAGCTTTGAAATTAAGACGAAGAATTCCTTCTCAGTTCCAGTTAAGAGAGTATCTAAGACAAGTTATCCCGCTGACTTCTATTCTGACAAAAAAGGAATGGAACTGAAGTGTACCTTCAAGGGATGGCCTCGTCCTCGTGTAGTTTGGTACAATCCAAAAAACAAACAAATCATCAACGGATCTGGAGGTTTTTACATCTCAGAGAAGCTGGATCGAGAGGATACCTTAACTTCCCTTCTCCGTAATCCTGATATCCAAGAAAATCAAGCAGGGGCTTATAAATGCACTGGAATGAACAACATTACTGGCTGTTCGACTGAAAAATCAGGGATAATTGACCTGATTTATGGCTGTGAGTCTTTCAATTTCTTATTTAAATTCTTCTTATACACACGGATGCACAAAACCACCTTAATTAACAGTACCTCCTTTGTATCAGGTTCAGCATGAAAATGCATTCCCGTGTTTGCCCTGTAAGCAATGGAAAGTATCCTATTTAGAGTTTTAGACTAAGAGGGACAGCTCATTCTCTCTTGATTTAGACGGAATTAAATATTGGGTGCTTTATACTTTAAATAACAGATAAAGTTATTCCCAGCTGAATTTAAAAGAAATCAATATAACTGAAAATTTCGTGCTACCTTCCTCTTTCCATTCAGACCAAATGGACGCTGGAATTTTTATTTGTTTATCCCTCGGGTCACATGGAATAAGTAAATAAGTAAACAAATAAATAAATAAATGAATAAATAACGATTTAGTGGCGCTAGCTCATCCACATAGTGGTTCTTTGTCTGCCATTCTGGCTCATATTTACCCCGCCCAGCTGGCGGGATTAACGTGGGAGTGATGTATTTTTTTAACGGCGATGGCGGAATAAGGGTAAGAAGCAACAAAACTCAATTAGGCCGCCCACATATGAAGTTGCCTGAGGAATCAAGCAGAGGACACTCATTAATGAGAGGGGAGTGTTCTCACCTGAAATACAGTAGAACCTCTATATAACGAACTCCTCGGTGTAATGAACAATTATTCCACCGGTGTGCGTTGGATATGAGATGGTAGGGAGCCAACGAGGCTCGTAGCCCCGAGTTGGCAGAAAGAAAAAGGAGAATTTGTCGTCGTATTTTCACTTTCTCTATAAAACGTCGTATTCCTTGATTAGGAGGTTTCACTTCATATTCCTGGAGTAAAGGTCAAAGAAATGTACTAAGAAGCTTGAAGCACGTGCAGCAACTGTTGTTTTCATGTTAAAACCAACTGTGTTTTGACGTTGACATCGTGGTGGTTCAGATTTTTACATTTCAGATTTTGATATTTTTTCCCACTAATTCAAGAGGTTGCCATAAAAATTACAAATATATTACAAAAACAAGAAGAAGAAAACCAGCAAATTACATAAATCCTGATTAAAGGTGAAATGTGGGCGGTGGCCAAAGGAGCTTAGGCTTTCGAGGTGGTCACTTAAGCTCCCTAGTTTAAATGACTGGGTGCATGACTTATGAGCTTTGAAATTAAGACGAAGAATTCCTTCTCAGTTTCAGTTCAGAAAGGAGATAAGACAAGTTCTCCCGTTGACTACTATCCTAACACGATAGAAATGGAACTGAAGTGTACCTTCAAGGGGTGGCCTCGTCCTCGTGTAGTTTGGTACAATCCAGTTAAAAAACAAATCATCAACGGATCTGAAGGTTTTTACATCTCAGAGCAGCTGGATCGAGAGGATACCTTAACTTCCCTTCTCCGTATTGCTAATATCCAAGAAAAACACGCAGGGGCTTATAAATGCACTGGAATGAACACCATTACCGGCTGGTCGACTAAAATATCAGGGTATATTTACCTGCATTATCGCTGTGAGTCATTTAATTTCTTATTTCTAATACTACGGATGCGCAAAACTACCTGCTTTGAAGCAGGTTCATAAACACATAATACCATGTTTCTCCTGTAAGCAGTGGAAAGTATCCCATTTAAACTAAGGGGGACAGCTCATTCTCTCTTGATTTAGACGGAATTAAATATTGGCCGTTTCATATTTCAAATAACAGATTAACTTATTCCTTACTGAATTTAAAAAAATGTAACTGACAATTTCGTGCCACCTTCCTCTTCCATTTAGACTAAATGGACGCTGGAATTTATATTTGTTTACCCCTCGGATCACAAGAGATAAGTAAATAAGTAAATAAATAATGATTTAGTGGCGATATCTCATCCACAAAGTGGTTCTTTGTCTGCCATTCTGGCTCAAAATTACTCCGCGCAGCTGGCGGGATTAACGTGGGAGTGATGTGTTGTTTTGGTGGCAATGGCGGAATAAGGGTGAGAAGCAATAAAACTCAACCCGGCCGGCCACATATGATGTTGCCTGAGGAATCAACCACAGGACAGTCATTAATGAGAGGGGAGTGTTTTCACCTGAAATTCAGTAGAACCTCTATATAATGAAGTCGTCGGTATAATTCACAATTATTCCACTTATTTCACGAGTATGCGTTAGATATGAGATGGTAGTTAGCCAACGAGGCGCGTAGCACCGAGTTGGCTATAATCATCTCATATCCAACAAGCGCGAGTGGAATAATTATTCTATTAAAGATGCCCACAAAATGTTGAGAAGTCTTCCCAACTTTATTTGTAAACCAACCGATTTTCATCTTGTTTTTAATTTTGAGCAGACGCGCACAGTTAACATATTTGGAGAGCATGGTATAACGGCTCATATACCATGATGGCTAAGCCAATCAGAGCCTTAGAATTGCATTATCCAATGATTCAATTTTTAATAATAAGCGATACTCTCCCCCCCCCCCCCCCCAGAAATATTTCTGTCAAACCCTGTAAATCCCCACAATGAACGGGCCGTACTAAGAAAGAGTCTGTATTAACGGGGTGACCTTATGACGTTATTAAGTGGGTAGAAAATGAAAGGACTTTCTTTCCCCAGGGACAAAGCAAACTGTCCGTAACAATAAGATGTCTGTATTGAGCGGGTTTCCATACTGGAGCGGGGTTTGACTGTACAATAAATAAAAGGAACCTCGATATAACAAAACCTCTTTATGGCGAGCATATTTTGCCAGTCCTTTGGGTCTTCGTTCAGCTGTTCTTTATATCAAGATTCCAATGTAAAGTGTTATGAGGTTGTTAGAAAGAGAAAAGGAAACGCCGAATAGCTATTGAAATCAACACCTAGTAGTACAGGCCATATTGGTGGGAGGTAAGAGAAGTGGAGTTCATTCGATCAACCCATCGTTAGGGCGTCTCTAAAGACGACGTGACGAGGCAAGTCGCAAAAGAGGGAACCAGTGGGATAAACAAAATCAACACGTAAAAACTCCAAAGCGTTTTGATGCCCCATATATTGTCACAAATACTCAGGAGGGGAGGGTAAGAGTAAGAATGTTACCCCCTACGGTTGCACAAAAAAATGGTAACGATTTTCAAATGATATTTCTCATCATATCTTCTTATCATCTAATACAGGTCTCTTGCCTAAAGCTCCGCAGATTACTTCTCTCAAGGTTTTCCCGACAGCCTACCTCAATGTCAGGTTAAAGTGCAGAGTAGGTGTTAGCCCAAGCAACTGTGATGACAATTCTTTACAGTGGTATTTTAACAACAGCTCAGTGAAATTAAAATCTGGTGAAAAGTATGATATACAAGAAAGGAAAACCAACACCAAATGCAAAAAAGATTTCATTCTCACCATTGTTAACGCTACTGATGCAGACATAGGAGAGTATAAATGTCGCTATGTTTGCAACTTCGCTGATTCCACGTCTTCAACTATCCAGTTAAAAGTATTTCCAGGTACTGATACTCCTGTTATGTCTAAAGGTCTTGTGTCACGAAATTTATCAAAATTCAAACGGTGGAGAACGCCACCAAATTGAGTGAAACATGAAAATAACCGCTCAAAAGCCGGAGGGGGCGGGGGGGGGGGGGGGTGGGGGATTGTTATTTGGGTAAATTTGTGCCGGGTACTTGCCGCTGGCCTCTCAAAGCCCCTACCCCATTATAGTCTAATCTGTGGCCAATTATAGACCCCATCTTAGTCACTTTTGGGCAAATGTGTAGTTTTCGCGATCCCAACTTAGTAACTTTCTATTTTTATGAATTGACCCATTTTTTAGATTGAATGAAGAACACTTTACTTTTCATCTGCAGTACAAACATTCTGGTACGCTTGCTAACCATAAATATGAAGAACTGTTTTACCCCAAAAATTCCGAAAATGTGCGACCCCGTGATAGTCAATTCAGTCGCGAAAAAGGGACCCAATCCAGCGGCACATCCCCATTAGCCTCTTATACGAAAGTCCCCGCCCCCCTCCCCCTCGGGCTCAAAACAGTAACACAGCAAATGCAAAAGGAGTCATGTCATGTGAGGACAAGCTTGAAGGGTTGAACCTGATTGTTACTAAGTGTTTCATAAGAAAGCGAAGAATTTAATCCGAAGAATAACTCACGCCGGGTCAGCTGTCATCAAAAAGTGATCTCTTTCAAACTAGTTTTTCAATTTTTAACGGTTTGAGCTGAGACTTTGCACTATAATAGAACTTTGTTTTCCCAACAATCGTATGTTTTTGGATTTTTGATTTTAACGGTTTTTAGCGCGAGAATGACGTCATAAGATTGGCAGCAAAATATAAGTTTTAACTTATGCCATAACAGGTTAGCAAGTTTGAAAGAGTACTCAGAGAAGAACTTGAATGTGAAAAAAGTTTTTGAAAACCTCATTTGGTTAAGAAGATATGACATTCTAAAGATCACCAAATTTCTAAAAATAGTAACAAAATGGCAAAAAATACGAAATTCACAGCTCAATAACTTTTCAACCAATTAAGCTTTACAAATAATTTTTTCACATTTGAGCTCATCTCTGTAAGTTCTTTTAAAAGTTCCAGTTTTTACGCCATAAGTCGAAAACTATTTTTTGCTGTCAATCTTATGACGTCATTTTCGCGCCAAAAACCGTTAAAATAAAAAATCCAAAAACATACGATTGTTGGGAATGCAAAGTTCTATTATCGTGCAAAGTCTCAGCTCAAACGGTTAAAAATTAAAAAACTAGTTTGAAAGAGACCACTTTTTGATGACAGCTGACCCGGGGTGTCGCAATTGTATAACAGTAATTTTATTTGATCTGAAATCAAATTCTATTCTATTCAAAAAGTGTGATCAAATAATTGATAAATGAAACTAAAAACCGCGGAATAAATGCCGATAAAAACTAAACGTTGATACAGGCGAAATCACGTGGTTCTTGAAACAAACTCAATGTAAGCTACTTTAACTCTGTTTAAAAGGTAACGTAAGAAAGACTAAACTAACAAAACAAAGGTAACATACAGTTCACTTGCTTCTATGGCGAGTTTTCTAAAATGTCCTTGGAATAAGCATTAAATCGGTCCGGGTAGCAGGTAGACTGTTAACACTTTGATCCCTGCAGTACGGCGGTCGGTAAAAAACTTACAAAAACTCGAAAAAGCGGGTACTTTTGTTGTTCCTGTTGGGCGTTTACGGTTTTCCTACTTTTGCCAGCAAGATTGAAGATAAAAATTCCTTGAATAGGTCTTTTACTACGTTAACACTGAGGTTTTTGAAAACTCAAATAGCCTAAAAGTTCTTCAAAATTCAATTTTTTTTTGCCTGTAACTTTTCATATAATGTTTAAGGAACAAATGTGTTTGACATGAAGCAGTGATTTTGTCATTTGCAAGTTATTTTACGCTGAGTTCCAGCAAACCATGATGTCATAGCCCATTTGTTCCTGCGAGAGGGTACTCCCCTTGTAAGCGAATTGTTTAAAACCGTTTGGGTCTGAAACAGGCAAAGGTTTTGCGCCCTTTGGATACAGGGTCTGAAATTACATGTTCGTGCATGAGTTTTTGATATTTTTGTTGTTGCTATTATTTTAAATCATCCATCTTCAGGTCTGTGAATAGGGTAGGAAAAGTCGTACTCTACCGAAACGGGTCTGCAGCGAATTCTATAAACACGTGCACTTGAAATTTCCTTTTAAACGGATAGGGCAATTGGAGGGTAAAGTCTACTTCTGTTTTTGAAAAAATTATAGTGTAAGTTATAGCTGAAATTTCTACTCGTGTACTCGTGTGGGGCTATTTATTACTAGGTGCCAGACAGCAACTCTGTCGCGATACCCATTAAGGGGACGGCGAATCGTAACACCCTCGTTTATCTGCATAATTGTTTCACATGATACAATAGCCGAATCAGAATCCAGAATTGCATCTGGGTTGAGTAATGTATTAGGTTCCAGACCTCTTATTTTTTAGGGCAGGTTTTGCGCATGCACAGTCGCATTAAAAGAATGACTAGCAAATGGTTCGTATCGTGTTGTTGTTTAAGACCAGAATATTTCAATTTTGGCGACGAGGATGGCGCTTGTAGGTCAAGTTGGAGAGTATGTGAACGGTACAGAAGATATTGCAAGTTATATCGAAAGAGTATAATTGTATTTTGCAACGATTTATGTCAAGGCGGATTACAAAGTTGCTACGTTTCTAGCGTTTATCGTAGCAGATACATATGGCGTGCCGCGAAATTTGTTAGCCCCTGAACGTCCAATATATAAGTCTTTTGCGCAATAGTATGAAAAGCTGACTGAACGATTTGGAAACCCAGCTCTAATTTCAAAGTCACTGATCAATAAGTTCCTGGAGATATCAGCAGATCAGGATGAAAACAATTTGACAACTCGCGCAACATATATTGTAAGAACATTCATGGAGCAGGCTTTAGACCAGCAACTAAAATGCAGCAGATTGTTACAAAGCTAGCCCCAAAAATTGCAATAAGGTGAAGCAGGCAAAAGTTAAAGCTACAGCCCAAATAAGTTGACCTTAGCGACCTAGACGAGTGGCTAAAACCGAGAGTCAAGTCGAAGTGATAGCCTTTGGTTGCTCCAGTAATATGCCATGCTGGAGGGCGAGAAAGGCAAAGGGACATGACAAACAACAAACAAAGGAATCATTGTAAGTGATGTTAGCTTTTTGTTTGGCTTGACTCAGTGCGTAGGGCCTCGCTCTCCAGCATGGCACTTTTGTGGAACAAAAATGACTTACTGCAAAGGGCCTATTTAAAATGAACAAGGCGTGGAGTAAAACATGTTTGGTCCGTTTGGGAAGGTGTCAGTAAGAGAGATGGCTGTAGATATCTGAAAAATAGTGAGCCAAGTATCGACGACGACGACGACGGCAGTGAAAATGTCACTAAAAATTTAAATTTGCCTCATTTCAAATGTTATTGCGTCTTTTTGGAGCTGCTTAATTTTTCAAATGTAGACGATTTCTCTTGGAGGTGAATTCTTAAGGACTTTATCCAGGTTCAGAAAGAAAAAGGAGAATTTGTCGTCATATGTTCACTTTCTCTATAAAACGTCGCATTAGGAGATTTCACTTGATAGTCGTGCAGTCAACGTCAAAAAAATGTACTAAGAAGCTTGATGCATGTGCAGCAACTGTTGTTTTCATCTTAAAAAATTGTTTTTGATTGCTTTTTGTGGGCATTGAGAGAATCAAATGGTAAATCTGAATAAATCAAGAGGTTACTACAAAATAGAATTACAATGTCTTACAAAAGTAAGAAAAAAATAAGACAATAATTTACATAAATCCTGATCACAGGTGAAATTAGGCTTTTGAGTTGGTCACTTAAGTTCCCTAGTTTAATGACTGGGTGCATGACTTATGAGCTTTGAAATTAAGACGAAGAATTCCTTCTCAGTTCCAGTTAAGAGAGTACATAAAACAAGTTCTCCCGTTGATTACTATCCTGACACGAGAGAAATGGAACTAAGGTGTACCTTCAAGGGATGGCCTCGTCCTCGTGTAGTTTGGTACAATCCAGATAGAAAACAAATCATCAACGGATCTGAAGGTTTTTACATCTCAGAGCAGCTGGTTGGAAAGGATACCTTAACTTCCATTCTCCGTAATCCTGATATCCAAGAAAAACACGCAGGGGCTTATTATAAATGCATTGGAATGAACAACATTACCAACTGGTCGAGTAAAAAATCATGGTATATTGCACTGAATTATCGCTGTGAGTAATTTAATTTCTTATTTCTAATACAACACACGGATTCGCAAAACTACCTCCTTTGAAGCAGGTTCATAAAAACATAATACCATGTTTCCCCTGTAAGCAATGGAAAGTATCCCATTTAGACTAAGAGGGACAGCTCATTCTCTCTTGATTTAGACGGAATTAAATATTGGGTGTTTCATATTTCAAATAACAGATTAACTTATTCCTAAATGAATTTAAAAAAATATTACTGACAATTTCGTGCCAGGAATTTTCATTTGTTTACCCCCCGGGTCACAAGGGATAAGTAAATAAGTAAATAAATAAATAAATAATGATTTAGTGGCGCTAGCTCACCCACATAGTGGTTCTGGCTCAAATTTACCCTGCGCAGCGGGCGGGATTAACGTGGGAGTGATGTGTTGTTTTGATGGCAATGGCGGAATAAGGGTGAGAAGCAACAAAACTCCCAACCTGGCCGGCCACATATGATGTTGCCTGAGGAATCAAGCACAGGACAGTCATTAATGAGAGGGGAGTGTTCTCACCTGAAATGCAGTAGAACCTCTATATAAAGAAGTCCTCGGTATAATTCACAATTATTCCACTTATTCCACAAGTGTGCGTTAGATATGAATTAGTAGATAGCAAACGAGGCGCGTAGCACCGAGTTGGCTATAATCATCTAATATACAACAAGCGCGAGTGGAATAATGATTCTATTAAAAACGCCCACAAAATATCGAGAATTCTTCCCGACTTTATTTGTAAACCAACCGACTTTCATCTTGTTTTTAATTTTAAACAGACGCGTACAGTTACCATATTTGAAGAGCATGGTATAAAGGCTCAAATACCATGATGGCTAAGCCAATGAGAGCTCTAGAATTGCATGATCCAATGATTCAATTTTTAATGATAAGCGATACTCTCCGCCCCAGAAATAATACAGTAAAACCCCGTAAATCCCGACACTGAAGGGGCCGTACTGAGAAAATGTCTGTATTCACGGGGCGGCCTTATTAAGCTGGTAGAAAATGAAAGGGCTTTCTTTCCCCAGGGACAAAGCAAACCGTCTGTAGCAATGAGATGTCTGTATTGAGCGGATTTTCATACTGGAACGGGGTTTAACTGTACAATAAATAAAAGGAACCTCGATATAACAATTTAAACCTCTTTATGGCGAGCATATTTTGCCAGTCCTTTGGGTCTTCGTTCAGCTGTTCGTTATATCGAGATTCCAATGTAAAGTGTTATGTGATTGTTAAAAAGAGAAAAGGAGACGCCGAATAGCTATTGAAATCAACCCTTAGTAGCACAGGCCATATTGGTAGGAGGTAAGACAAGTGGGGTTCATCCGATCAACCGATCGTTAGAGCGTCTTTATAGACGGCGTGACGAGACAAGTCGCAAAGGAGGAAACCAGTGGGATAAACGAAATCAACACGTAAAAACTCCAAAGCGTTTTGATGCCCCATAAATTGTCACAAATACTCAGGAGGGGAGGGGAAGAGTAAGAATGTTACCACTTACGGTTGCACAAAAAAATGGTAACCATTTTCAAATAATATTTGCTCATCATATCTTCTTATCATCTAATACAGGTTTATGGCCTAAAGCTCCGCAGATTTCGTCTCCCCGGGTTTCGGTGACAGCCTACTTTAATGTCAGTTTAAAGTGCTTAGCATTTGTTAGGCCAAGCGACTGTTGGGACAATTCTTTACGGTGGTATTTTAACAACAGCTCAGGGGAATTAAAATCTGGTGAAAAGTATGATATACAAGAAAGGAAAACCAACACCAAATGCAAAAAAGATTTCATTCTCACCATTGTTAACGTTACTGAAGCAGACGAGGGAAAGTATAAATGTCAGTGGCTCTGCGACGAGTACTACCCCGACGATTCCAGGTCTTCAATTATACAGCTGAAAGTATTTCCTCCTTCAGAAGGTACTGATACTCCTGTGGTATCTAAAGGTCTTGTGTCACGAAATTTATCAAATTTAAAAAGTGGAAAACGCCACCAAATTGAGTGAAACATAAAAATATAACCGCTCAAAACCCAGGGGGGGAGGGGGGGGGAGTGGGGGCTGGGGTACGGTACTTAAGTAAATGTGTAACTTGTGTGGCAAATGTGTAAATTTCCCAACTTAGTCGCTTTCTATTTTTATGAATTGACCTATTTTTTAGATTGAATGAACAACACTTTACTTTTCATCTCCAGTACAAACATTCTGGTACCTTCGCTAACCATAAATATGGAGAACTGTCTTACCCCCAAAACTCGGAAAATGTGCGACCCCATTATAGTCAATCCAGTCGTGAAAATGGGACCCCATCCAGCGGCACATTCCCATTAGCCTCTTATACGGAAGTACCCCACCCCCTTCCCCTTACCCGACCTTGCGCTCAAAACAGTAACACAACAAATGCAAAAGGAGTCATGTCATGTGAGACTAAAGACTAAACTAACAAAACAAAGGTAACATGCAGTTCACTTACTCATCTGTGGCGCGTTTTCTAAAATGTCCTTGAATAGCTGGTAAACTGTTAACACTTTGATCCTTGCAGTACGGCGGTCGGTAAAAAACTCGAACAAAGCGGGTACTTTTCCTACTTTTGCCAGCAAGATTAAATATAAAAATTCCTTGAATAGTTCTTTTACTACGTTAACACTGAGGTTTTAGAAAACTCAAATAGCCTGAAAGTTTTTTAAAATTCATTTGTTTTGCCCGTAAGTTTTCATATAATGTTTGGGGAACAAATGTGTTTGACATGAAGCAGTGATTTTTTTATTTGCAAGTGATTTCTTAACTTAAGCGGAGTTCCATTGAGAATAAGGACATATTTGGCAATATTATTAAAATGAACCAGCAAACCATGACGTCATAACCCATTTGTTCCGGTGAGAGGGTACTCCGTTTGTGAGCGAATTGTTTAAAACCATTTGGGTCTGAATCAGGCAAAGGTTTTGCGCCGTTTGGATACAGGGTCTGAAATTACATGTTCGTGCATGAGTTTTTGATATTTTTGTTGTTGCTATTGTTTTAAATCATTCGCCTTCAGGTCTGTGAATAGGGTAAGAAAAGTCGTACTCTACCGAAACAGGTGGACAGCGAATTCCATAAATACGTGCACTTGAAATTTCCTTTTAAACGGATAGGACAATTGGAGGGTAAAGTCTACTTCTGTTTTTGAAATAATTATAGTGTAAATTATAGCTGAAATTTCTACTCGTGCGGCTATTTATTACTAGGTGCCAGACAGTAACTCCAACTCGTAACACCCTCCTTTATCTGCATAATCGTTTCACATGATACAATAGTCGAATCAGAATCCACCTTCTGGGTTGAGTAATCAGTATTAGGTTCCAGACCTCTTATATTTTAGGGCAGGTTTTGCACGTGCGCAGTCGCATTAAAAGAATCACTGGCAAATGGTTCTTTTTGCGTTCTTGTTTAAAACCAGAATATTACAATTTTGGCAACGAGAGTGGCGCTTGCAGGTCGAGTTGGAGAGTATGTGGACGGTAAAGAAGATATTGCAAGTTATATCGAAAGAGTAAAATTGTATTTTGCGGCGAATTATGTCAAGGCGGATTACAAAGTTGCTACGTTTATAGCGTTTATCGGATCAGATGCATATGGCGTGCTGCGAAATTTGTTAGCCCCTGAACGTCCAAAATATGTCTTTTGTGTAATAGTATGAAAAGCTGACTGAACGATTTGGAAACCCAGCTCTAATTTCAAAGTCACTGATCAATAAGTTCCTGGAGACATGAGCAGATCAGGATGAAAACAATTTGACAACTCGTGCAACACTGTGAGAACATTCATGGAGCAAGCTTTAGACCAGCAACTAATATGCAGCAGATTGTTGCAATGCTACCTCCAAAAATTGCAGTAATCTGAAGGAGGCAAAAGTTAAAGCTACAGCCCAAATAAGTTGACCTTAGCGACCTAGATGAGTGGCTGAAACCGAGAGTAAAGTCAAAGTGATAGCCTTTGGTTGCTCCAGTAATATAGAGAATCCTGAACAAGAGAAACCCAAGTCAAATTCAAATAAATCGAAGTGGTTCAGGAGGACGAACATGCCAAGACTCACTCATGTAATGTTTTGTGAGCTAAGAAAAACATGTACTGACATTGTATGAAACCTAGAAGAATCAACTGCAAGTGAACGATGGTGATTATAAGAGAAGTTGGGTTTGTGCTTTAGATGCCACAGTAGAGGACATCGTCGGCTGAGACATTCCAATCCTCGCAAGAAGCCACAGGAGAGACATCATCACCTGGAGTACCAACTAGTCACACAAGCTGTTGAGGGTTTGAAGACTTGAACCGGTAAGTTTACCACGCCCTGAAAGGGTGGTGCTGCAGATGATACCCACAATATTGATGGTGGGTCTGGGTCGTCCTTCCTCAAGAGGAAATCGCTGATATACTGGTTTTGTACGCACTCTGTGTTGCTGCTTTTGGAGCGAAGTCGAACGTAACGGATAGCAAAACTGTAACTTTCCGCCAGCCTTGAGGGTATAATAATAATAATAATAATAGTCACTTATATAGCGCCATATCCACTAATTGCTCAAAGCGCTGTACAATAATATGGTAAGAAACTAGAGTTAAAAACTATTATAAGATAAAATAAAAATTAAATAAAGCTACTAAAATCAAACATCGTAGGCTAATTTAAACAAGTATGTCTTCAACTGCGACCTGAACTGGTCGACAGATGTAACACCCCTGAGTTCAGGGGGGCAATTGGTTCCATAAGCTAGGAGCAGCTGTGGAAAAAGCCCTATCACCATACGTCTTTAAGCTAGTCCTAGGCACGGCTAGAAAATTCTGGGAACTAGAACGAAGTAATCGTGGACAATTAGTGTAGCGTAAAAGTTCGGATAGGTAAGTTGGTGCCAAGCCATTAAGACATTTGTAAACTAAGGGTAAAATTTTAAAATGTGTGCGATAACCCAGCGGCAACCAATGAAGTTTGAACAGGATAGGAGTGATATGGTCAAACCGCTTAGATAATGTAACAATGCGTGCAGCAGTGTTTTGTATCAGTCTTAACCTGTTTAACAGGTGTTTAGGAAGACCATATAACAAAGAGTTACAGTTATAATAATAATATAATAATAAAGCCTTTATTTAAAGAGGGTAACACTTAATAGCCAAAGGCTAATAAACTTGTGGCCCTCATAAAATACACAACTATTTGCAATCTAATAAATATTGTAAGCTAAAATATACAAACAATCAAAATAAAACAGGATTCGAATTTTATAAAAAATAAAAAATCATCAAATGATAAAATGATGCAAACATTGTTGTTCCTTAAAAATCTTGGCAAACATGTTCTTTTTAAAACATGCTACAGAATCTAGTTTCCTAATTTCAATTGGTGTACTATTCCACAGTCTTGTTGCCGAAACAGCGAAAGAGCGTCCTCCCTCTGTTTCTCTTCTATATTTAGGACAAACAGCATTAATGCTTGAATATCTAGTGTTGCGGGAGTGCCGCTTATTATTCAAAATTAAGTGTTCATTTAGATAATTCGGCAAATACCCATTAATTCGCTTATACATTATTATGCATTTATCTATCTGATGTTGCTCATTAAACGGAATCCAACCTAGCTTGTTAAACAAAGCAACTGATGGTGTCATGCGATCGGCATAAGAAATAACGCGTGCCGCACGTTTTTGCAATCTTAAGACCCTATAAACCGACTCTTTATCGCAATTTGCCCAAACAACGTTAGCGTAAGACATAACAGGGCGAATAATGCTATTATAAAACTGAAGTCGCTGTTTAAGAGGTAGACAGGTTCGAATCTTACGCAGTATTGCGATTCTAGAGGCCAACTTTTTACATACTTTCTCAATATGTTCATTAAATGACAATTTGCTGTCAATTTCTACGCCTAATAAGGTAGTACAATCCACATTACTGAGCTGTTTTCCGTTTACGAAAACATCTATGTCACTTCCATTTATGTTAGCCACACATCTTTTCCCAGTGATCGTGAGTACTTTAGTCTTGTCTTCATTTAATGGGAGCTTATTCGCTGAAGCCCATAATTGAATTTCAGAGACAGACTTATTTAGTGATGAACTTAAGGTGGCTAAGTTGTTCACATCCGCAAAAGCGGTGACAGTCGTATCGTCTGCGTAAAGGTCCAACTGAGCACTTGTATACAAGGGCAGATCGTTGATAAACAAAATGAAGAATAAAGGACCTAAAATACTGCCCTGAGGGACTCCATGCAACATCAAAGCTTCGCTTGACTCACTCCCATTTACACGGACCACTTGCTTCCTATCCAACAAATAAGAGTGACACCAGGCAAGCTCCCGGTTGACTATACTGTACAGTTCCAACTTGCGCAACAATAGCTTATGGTCCACCATGTCGAAAGCCTTTCGATAATCAACCAGGACCATGCCGCATACATGATCATTTTCTAAGCCGAACAAAAGCTCGTCAACTAACTTGATTAGAGCAGTCTCGGTACTGTACATCCTACGAAACCCAGACAGTCTAGAATACAGCAAGTTATTATCCATAAGGAAAGCATATAGAGAGTTGTGCATATGACGTTCGATTACTTTTGACACCACCGGTAGCACAGAAATTGGGCGATAATTAGAAGGATCACTGGCCGCACCTTGTTTGAATAGTGGTGTCACATTAGCAGTTTTCCAACGAGTAGGAAACTTTCCTGTGGAAAACGACATGTTGATAAGCCTTGCTATGCTTGGAGCTAAAATAGGAGCGGCAATACGCAAAAACCTGGCGCTGATTTTATCGATACCTGCAGCCTTATGAGGACTGATCCCCTTATCGAGTTTAGAGCTAATAAACAAATGTACTAAAATTTGAGAGGTATCTTCACTTAAGTACTTCCTGATCTTAGCTATGTTCCTTAAATGATACTGACAGGAAACGCATATTTTGTTAACATGGTCGGTTAAATCAAGACAATAGAGAGATTAAGATTCACTTTTACGCCAAACGACAAACGTCTGATTCAAGTTGAGAATTTCTCAGAATAGAAAATAAGCAGATAAAAACTGTCCAGAACAATTTTAATGTATAAAACAGGTGTGAAACTACTTATTTGTTAGTTGAAGTAATAAACAGTTAACGACAATTAAGGGAAAAACTTGGTCACGTGGTACAAATTCACGTTTGCCGTTTTGCGCAAACGTGAATCTTAATCTCTCTACTGATCTATAATCACCCCCAGATTTCGGGCGGAGGGTTTGGGTTGGACCTTCTCGTCAACAGTATGAATTCGAGCAACAAGAAACAATTATTTTTTGTGGAAATTTGTGAAATAAAAGCAATTGATTGGTCCGTCAATGCAAGAAATTAGATCATAATCGCGACTTGGAGATCATAAAGCCAGTTCAACATATAGAAGTTCATTGAGAAGTCTGAGTGTCAAATCAGCCATTGCTAAGCTATCTTTTGAGAAGCCCATTACTTTACCAAAGAACAATAACCAACCAAAAAACATATTACATGGTCTGGGATAGTGACTTCCACTCGGATAGTAGGTTTGTCAAGAGTTCATTAAGAGGTTTGTGTTAGTTAATGAATGTTTGGATCAATTTAGGCTTTTGGGAAACTGCCCACCTACCCCTTCCCTAAGCTAACATTAACACTTACTTCTCGCGTAAGGCAAAATGACGGCTTAGGGGAGGGGTGGGTGGGCAGTTTCCCAGAAAGCTAAATTGCGAATGTTTGATGAAATAAAGAACTTCCCTTTTTATTCTTTCCTTTTTTACGCGATAGATGTGTCAACCACAGGGAACCTAGACTGTGAAATAAGTGCACAGAAATGCCAACCGCCTTTTCAGACGATAACAGTAACGCCCAAACACTCTAAGGTGACTTCGAAATGCTCGATTAAGAATGGGGGAAAAGTACAAGATATGACCTGGCAGCACCTTGAAAAACACCTCAATGCCAGCAGTGACGCCGGTCTGTTCTTACAACACATCGATTCAAAGAACAGAAGTCAGCCACGTGAATGTTTTTCTATAAAATACGCCAGTGAGTATGTTCTTGTTTTGCTTTGTCTGTATTACATTGATGGGGAGAAAAATATCACAATACGCCCATCAGTTTTTTTGTTTGTCTTATTTTTTAAATGGATTGTAACGAATTCTATGAATGCCTCGTAACAGGTTTAGGCAGATTCAAGCTCATCAGAGGCAATTTTTACCGTTGGATTGATCGTAAGAACGGTTGAAGTTATAGCCAGCTGAATCACCTCACTTGAACATGCTTTACCTCGAAGCCCTAGTTGCTCATGCCATGCTGGAAAGCAAGCAAAGCAAAGGGACATGACAAACAATAAACAAAGGAATCATTTTAAATGATGTTAGCTTTTTGTTTGGCTTGACTCAGTGCGTAGGGCCTCGCTCTCCAGCATGACAGGTTTGTGCCACAAAAGTGACTTACTGCAAAGGGCCTATTTAAAATGAACAAGGCATGGCATGGAGTAAAACATGGAAGGTGTCGGTAAGAGAGATGACTGTAGTTACCTTAAAAATCGTGAGCTAAGCAACGACGGAGACGGCAGTGAAAATGTCGCTAAAAAATTAAATTTGCCTCATTTCAAAATGTTATCGCGTCTATATGGAAATGCTAAATTTGGAGAATTTGTCAAATGTAGACGATTTCTCTTGGAGGTGAATTCTTAAGGACTTTATCCAGGTTCAGAAAGAAAAAGGAGAATTTGTCGTCGTATGTTCACTTTCTCTATAAAACGTCGTATTACTAAGTTTCACTTTATAGTCGTGCGGTCAACGCACGACGGGTACTCCCATACATTACCTATACGGGTATGTGCCGCCCAAAGGGGTCGTGATTTTGAAGCTCCTGGTTTAGAACGGGGTATCCATTTCGGAGACGTTTTCTAGAACGGGGTATAATATTTCGAACGCATGACAGCGCCAGTTTTGTGAGCAGCCATTTGAAATTATTCGAGGACAGATTGCTTTTAAAAATACGGTTCAATGCGTTAACAAGCAAACTGCTATACTCTTGTTGCACCCTGGAACGAAGTATAAAAAATTGGCCCATTTCTAGAGTGGGCGTATCAGCTTTAGAGCGAATTCTAGAACGGGGTATAAAAAATTGGCCCATTTCTAGAACGGGATATCAATTTTAGGGGAAATTTTTTTTAGAACGGGGTGCCCATTTAGAGTCCCGGGCGGCACATACCCACCCCAAAAATACACAAGTATGCTCCCCGGGAGTCAACGTCAAAGAAATGTACTAAGAGACGCACGTGCAGCAACTGTTGTTTTCATGTTAAAACCAATTGTGTTTTGACGTTGTCGTCGTAGTGGTTCAGATTTTTACATTTCAGATTTTGATATTTTTTTCCACTAATTTAAGAGGTTGCTATAAAAATTCCAAATATATGACAAAAACAAGAAGAAGAAAACAAGCAAATTACATAAATCCTGATCAAAGGTGAAATGTGCGCAGTGGCCAAAGGAGCCTAGGCTTTTGAGTTGGTCACTTAAGCTCCCTACAAAGTTTAAATGACTGGGTGCATGACTTATGAGCTTTGAAATTAAGACGAAGAATTCCTTCTCAGTTCCAGTTAAGAGAGTATCTAAGACAAGTTCTCCCGTTGACTTCTATTCTGACACAAAACAAATGGAACTGAAGTGTACCTTCAAGGGATGGCCTCGTCCTCGTGTAGTTTGGTACAATCCAAAAAACAAACAAATCATCAATGGATCTAAAGGTTTTTACATCTTAGAGCAGCTGGATCGAGAGGATACCTTAACTTCCCTTCTCCGTAATCCTGATATCCAAGAAAAACACGCAGGGGCTTACAAATGCACTGGAATGAACAACATTACGGGCTGGTCGATTGAAAAATCAGGGATAATTGACCTGATTTATGGCTGTGAGTCATTTAATTTCTTATTTGAATTCTTCTTATACACACGAATGCACAAAACCACCTTAATTAACAGTACCTCCTTTGTATCAGGTTCAGCATAAAAGGGTATTGCCGTCTTTCCCCCTGTAAGCGATGGAAAGTATCCCATTTAGACTAAGAGGGACAGCTCATTCTCTCTTGATTTAGACGGAATTAAATATTGGGTGCTTCATGTTTTAAATAACAGATAAAGTTATTCCCAGCTAAATTTAAAAGAAATCAATATAACTGAAGATTTCGTGCCACCTTCCTCTTTCCATTCAGACCAATTGGACGCTGGAATTTTTATTTGTTTATTCCTCGGGTAACAAGGGATAAGTAAATGAGTAAATAAATAAATAAATAAATAAATAAATAAATAAATAAATAAATAACGATTTAGTGGCGCTAGCTCATCCATAAAGTGGTTCTTTGTCTGCCATTTTGGCTTAAATTTACCCCGCGCAGCTGGCGGGGTTGACTTGGGAGTGATGTATTTTTTTGGCGGCGATGGCGAAATAAGGGTAAGAAGCAACAAAACTCAACTAGGCCGACCACATATGAAGTTGCCTGAGGAATCAAGCAGAGGATAGTCATTAATAAGAGGGGAGTGTTCTCACCTGAAATACAGTAGAACCTCTAGCTATATAACGAACTCGTCGGTATAATTAACAATTATTCCACAAGTGCGCGTTGGGTATGAGATGGTAGGGAGTCAACGAGGCGCGTAGCACCGAGTTGGCAGAAAGAAAAAGGAGAATTTGTCGTCGTATGTTTACTTTCTCTATAAAACGTCGTATTCCTTGATTGGGAGGTTTCACTTCATAGTCCTGGAGTCAACGTCAAAGAAATGTACTAAGAAGCTTGACGCACGTGCAGCAACTGTTGTTTTTATGTTAAGACCTATTGTGTTTTGACGTTGAAGTCGTGGTGGTTCAGATTTTTACATTTCAGATTTTTCTATTTTTTTCTACCAACTCAAGCGGTTGTTATAAAAATTACAAATATATTGCAAAAACAAGAAGAAGAAAACCAGCAAATTACATAAATCCTGATCGAAGGTGAAATGTGGGCAGTGGCCAAAGGAGCTTAGGCTTTCGAGTTGTTCACTTAAGCTCCCCAGTTTAAATGACTGGGTGCATGACTTATGAACTTTGAAATTAAGACGAAGAATTCCTTCTCAGTTCCAGTTCGGAAAGAAGATAAGACAAGTTTTCCCGTTGACTACTATCCTAACACGAGAGAAATGGAACTGAATTGTACCTTCAAGGGATGGCCTCGTCCTCGTGTAGTTTGGTACAATCCAGACAAAAAACAAATCATCAACGGATCTGAAGGTTTTTACATCTTAGAGCAGCTGGGTCGAAAGGGTACCTTAACTTCCCTTCTCCGTAATCCTGATATCCAAGAAAAACACGCAGGGGCTTATAAATGCACTGGAATGAACAACATTGCCGGCTGGTCGACTAAAATATCAACGTATATTGACCTGAATTATCGCTGTGAGTCATTTAATTTCTTATTTCTAATACTACGGATGCGCAAAACTACCTCCTTTGAAGCAGGTTCATAAAAACATAATACCTTGTTTCTCTTGTAAGCAATGGAAAGTGTCCCATTTAGACTAAGAGGAACAGCTCATTCTCTCATGATTTAGACGGAATTAAATATTGGGTGTTTCATATTTTAAATAACAGATTGACTTATTCCTAACTGGCTTTAAAAAAATGTAACTGACAATTTCGTGCCACCTTCCTCTTCTATTCAGACTAAATGGACGCTGGAATTTTTATTTGTTTACCCCTCGGATCACAAGGGATAAGTAAATAAGTAAATAAATAATGATTTAGTGGCGATATCTCATCCACAAAGTGGTTCTTTGTCTACCATTCTGGCTCAAATGTTCCCCGCGCAGCTGGCGGGATTAAAGTGGGAGTGATGTGTTGTTTTGGTGGCAATGGCGGAATAAGGGTGAGAAGCAACAAAACTCAACCCGGCCGGCCACATATGATGTTGCCTGAGGAATCAACCACAGGACAGTCATTAATGAGAGGGGAGTGTTTTCACCTGAAATTCAGTAGAACCTCTATATAACGAAGTCGTCGGTATAATTCACAATTATTCCACTTATTCCGCGAGCGTGCGTTAGATATGAGATGGTATTTAGCCAACGAGGCGCGTAGCACCGAGTTGGCTATAATCATCTCATATCCAACAAGCGCGAGTGGAATAATTTTTCTATTAAAAACGGCCCACAAAATATTGAGAAATCTTCCAAACTTTATTTGTAAACCAACCGATTTTCATCATCTTGTTTTTAATTTTGAACAGACGCGTACAGTTACCATATTTGAAGAGCATGGTATAACGGCTCATATACCATGATGGCTAAGCCAATCAGAGCTCTAGAATTGCATTATCCAATGATTCAATTTTTAGTAATAAGCGATACTCTCCGCCCCAGAAATAATACAGTCAAACCCCGTAAATCCCGACACGGAAGGGGCCGTACTAAGAAAGAGTCCGTACTAGTGGGGTGACCTTATTAAGCGGGTAGAAAATGTAATGGCTTTCTTTTCCCAGGGACAAAGCAAACTGTCCGTAACAATAAGATGTCTGTATTGAGCGGGTTTCCATACTGGAGCGGGGTTTGACTGTACAATAAATAAAAGGGACCTCGATATAACAAAACCTCTTTATGGCGAGCAAATTTTGCCAGTCCTTTGGGTCTTCGTTCAGCTGTTCGTTATATCAAGATTCCAATGTAAAGTGTTTTGTGATTGTTGAAAAGAGAAAACGAGACCCCGAATAGCTATTGAAGTCAACACTTAGTAGCACAGGTCATATTGGTGGGAGGTAAGAGAAGTGGGGTTCATCCGATCAACCGATCATTAGAGCGTCTCTATAGACGGCGTGACGAGACAACTCGCAAAGGAGGAAACCAGTGGGATAAACAAAATCAACAGGTAAAAACTCCAAAGCGTTGTGATGCCCCATATAATGTCACAAATACTCAGGAGGAGAGGGTAATAGTAAGAATGTTACCCCTTACGGTTGCAGGAAAAAATGGTAACCATTTTAAAATAATATTTGCTTATCATCTCTTCTTATCATCTAATACAGGTATCAACCAGAATCCACTGATTTCTTCTCCCCTGGTTCGGGTGACAGCCTACTCCAATGTCAGTTTAAAGTGCTTAGCATTTGTTAGGCCAAGCGACTGTTGTGACAATTCTTTACGGTGGTATTTTAAGAACAGCTCAGGGGAACTAAAATCTGGTGAAAAGTATCACATACAAGAAAGGAAAACTAACACCAGATGCACAATAGATTTCATTCTCACCATTGTTAACGTTACTGAAGCAGACGAGGGAAAGTATGAATGTCAGTGGCTCTGCGAAAAGGACTACTCCAGCTTTTCCAAGTCTTCAATTATCCAGTTGACAGTACATCCTCCAGAAGAAGGTACTAATACTCCTGTGATGTCTAAAGGTCTTGTGTCACGAAATTTATCAAATCCAAGGGGGGGGGGGGGGGGGGGGTACGGTACTTAAGTAAATGTGTAACTTGTGTAACAAATGTGTAATTTTTGCGATCCCAACTTAGTCGCTTTCTATTTTTATGAATTGACCCATTTTTACGAATTGACCCATTTAGATTGAATGAAGAACACTTTACTTTTCATCTGCAGTACAAACATTCTGGTACCTTTGCTAACTATAAATGTGGAGAACTGTCTTACACCAAAAACTCCGAAAATGTGCGACACCATTATAGTCAATCCAGTCGTGAAAATGGGACCCCATCCAGCGGCACATCCCCATTAGCCTCTTATACGGAGGTACCCCACTCCCCCCCACCCGACCTCGGGCTCAAAACAGTAACACAGCAAATGCAAAAGGAGTCATGTCATGTGAGGACAAGCTTAAAGGGTTGAAACTGATGGCAACTGACTCGCGTTTCATTAGAAAACAAAAAATTTAATCCGAAGAATAACTCGCAATTGTATGACAGCAATTTCATTGATCTAAAATTAAATTGTACAAATATGTCCTATTTAATAAGTGTAATCAAATAATTGATACATGAAACTAGAACAAGCGGAATAAATTCCGATAATAGCTAAACGTTGATACAAGCGAAATCACGTGGTTCTTGAAACAAACTCAATTTAAGCTACTTTGACTCTGTTTAAAAGGTAACGAAAGATAGACTAAACTAACAAAACAAAGGTAACATGCAGTTCACTTACTCATCTGTGGCGCGTTTTATAAAATGTTCTTGAATAGCCGGTAAACTGTTAACACTTTGATCCTTGCAGTACGGCGGTCGGTAAAAAACTTATAAAAACTCGAAACAAAGCGGGTACTTTTCCTACTTTTGCCAGCAAGATTAAATATAAAAATTCCTTGAATAGTTCTTTTACTACGTTAACACTGAGGTTTTAGAAAACTCAAATAGCCTAAAAGTTTTTCAAAATTCATTTGTTTTGCCCGTAAGTTTTCATATAATGTTTGGGGAACGAATGTGTTTGACATGAAGCAGTGATTTTGTCATTTGCAAGTGATTTCTTAACTTGCGCTGAGTTCCATTGAGAATAAGGACATATTTGGCAATATCATCAAAATGAACTAGCAAATCATGACGTCATAAACCATTGGTTCCGGTGAGAGCGTATTCCCTTTGTGAGCGAATTGTTTAAAACCGTTTAGGTCTGAAACAGGGAATGGTTTTGCGCCGTTTGGATACAGCGTCTGAAATTACATGTTCGTGCATGAGTTTTTGATATTTTTGTTGTTGGTATTGTTTTAAATCATCCGCCTTCAGGTCTGTGAATAGGGTAAGAAAAGTCGTACTCTACCGAAACAGGTGGACAGCGAATTCCATAAATACGTGCACTTGAAATTTCCTTTTAAACGGATAGGACAATTGGAGGGTAAAGTTTACGTCTGTTTTTGAAATAATTATAGTGTAAATTGTAGCTGAAATTTCTACTCGTGCGGCTATTTATTACTAGGTGGCACACGGTAACTCCAACTCTCAACACCCTCCTTTATCTGCATAATCGTTTCACATGATACAATAGTCGAATCAGAATCCAGCTTCTGGGTTGAGTAATCAGTATTGGGTTCCAGACCTCTTATATTTCAGGGCAGGTTTTGCACGTGCGCAGTTGCATTAAAAGAATCACTGGCAAATCGTTTTTTATGCGTTGTTGTTTAAGACCAGAATATTACAATTTTGGCAACGAGTGTGGCGCTTGTAGGTCGAGTTGGAGAGTATGTGGACGGTAAAGAAGATATTGCAAGTTATATCGAAAGAGTAGAATTGTATTTTCCGGCGAATTATGTCAAGGCGGATTACAAAGTTGCTACGTTTATAGCGTTTATCGGATCAGATGCATATGGCGTGCTGCGAAATTTGTTAGCCCCTGAACGTCCAAAATACAAATCTTTTGTGCAATAGTATGAAAAGCTGACTGAACGATTTGGAAACCCAGCTCTAATTTCAAAGTCACTGATCAATAAGTTCCTGGAGATGTCAGCAGATCAGGATGAAAACAATTTGACAACTCGTGCAACATTGTGAGAACATTCATGGAGCAAGCCTTAGACCAGCAACTAATATGCAGCAGATTGTTGCAAAGCTACCTCCAAAAATTGCAGTAACCTGAAGCACGCAAAGTTAAAGCTACAGCCCAAAAAAGTTGACCTTAGCGACCTAGATGAGTGGCTGAAACTGAGAGTAAAGTCAAAGTGATAGCCTTTGGTTGCTCCAGTAATATAGAGAACCCTGAACAAGATATAGAAACCCAAGTCAAATTCAAATAAATCGAAGTGGCTCTGGAGAAAGAACATGCGAAGACTCACTCATGTAATGTTTTGTGAGCTAAGAAAAACATGTACTGACATTGTATGAAACCTGGAAGAATCAACTGCAAGTGAACGATGGTGATTATAAGAGAAGATGGGTTTGTGCTTTAGATGCCACAGTAGAGGACATCGTCGGCTGAGACATTCCAATCCTCGCAAGAAGCCAC
Source organism: Porites cylindrica (assembly GCA_964035525.1). Classification (NCBI taxonomy): domain Eukaryota; kingdom Metazoa; phylum Cnidaria; class Anthozoa; order Scleractinia; family Poritidae; genus Porites; species Porites cylindrica. The sequence continues at coordinate 37,760,006 of OZ037777.1, read as the reverse complement.
AGGAGAGACGTCATCACCTGGAGTACCAACTAATCACACAAGCTGTTGAGGTTCTGAAGACTTGAACCGGTAAGTGTACCACGCTCTGAAAGGGTAGCGCTGCAGATGATACCCACCATATTGATGGTGGGTCTGGGTCGTCCTTCCTCAAGAGGAGATCGCTGATATAGTGGGTTTGCACGTACTCTGTGTTGCTGCTTTTGGAGCGAAGTCGAATGTAACGGATAGCAAAACCGTAACTTTCCGCCAGCCTTGAGGGTATGAATGGGAGTAACAAGAAGCAATTATTTTTTGTGGAAATTTGTGAAATAAAAGCAATTGATTGGTCCGTCAATGCAAGAAATTAGATCCTAATCGCGACTTGGAGATCATAAAGCCAGTTCAACATATAGAAGTTGATTGAGAAGTGATTATTATGAGGAACTCATTTTACCATTTGAATATCGCAAAGGACATCTGGGGGAGCCTGTAAGAGTAAGGAAAACCACTCGCATAGACAATAGTTGGAAATTTCTCGGATGAAGCAAACAAGTGTCATAAGGCTTGCCATGTTTACACATCTCATGCGACCTTTACTCCAGAAATGAGGGCCGATGAGCTAATGCAGAAGACGTGGGACGAAGACGTTGTGGGAATTGCTGATCAAAACAAGCGCTTGACAGCGGAGGAGGTGCTTGCTGCGCGCAAAGAGGCACAATCAAGGCGTTATGCTGAGGGACTATGAAGTGGCAATTCCGTGGAAGGACGAGGATACCCCGTTGTGTTCAAACAGAAAGACTGCTGAAGACCGACTTATCTCTTAAGAAACACCTTCAGCCAAGACTGGAGGTTGCTGAGAAATACTGCCAGGTGATAGAAGCCAAGGTATAAAAGAATGAATCCAAGGGTTACATCCGAATTACATCCAGTTGGTACCCACCTCATTTTCATGTAGTGAGAGAAGACAAAGAGACTACCAAAGTGAGGATGGTGTACTATTCAGTAACCATATAAGAAGGAATGAGCCATAATAGCATGTTGCCTGGACCAAAGCTGAGCAACATGTTTTTTTTTTATGCGCCATTGCGTTTCAGCAGTTATCTTGTGGCCCTGGTAGCAGATCTGACGGAAATTTTCTCACAAGTTATCATGGCAAGGCAAGACGGAGGGTACCACCCCTTCCTGTGGGGGTGGAGGTTACACCTCTCTAGACTTCCAGAAGTCTATGAAGCAATGAGCTTGATGCTCGATGACCGCGCCTCACTTTATCTTGCCCAGTACGTTGTGCGACAACATGCAGAAGATAACAAAAATGACCACCTGCTAGAAATAGCCGTAATCCCATTACAGGTGTACGTGGATGACATTATGACTTCATTGAGCAGTAACGATGAAGCGATTAAAGCTCGAGAAGAGCTTTAAGGAAGCCACTTGGCAAGGCAGGCTTCAAAATGGGGTCCGGGGGTAATAACAGGCCAGAACTACCTTGCATGAAAGCATAAGGAAAGCAATAAGATGCTGAGACGGATGTGTTTAACTTCAAGTTTAATCGCCTGCAGGATGTTGTCTATACCAAGCGAAGTTCGTAAAGAAATTTTCTATGCTTTTTTACCCATTACAGACGCTAGAGGAGGGATGGATATGCAGGGAACATGGTTACCGGGTTTAAAATAGGATGACCATAAGTAGACGTATCAAGAATGGTTCAGTGAGTTACCAGAATTTTTCAGAATTTTTCAGAAGACAGCTTTCATACAATGGTAGACGCGTCCCTGTTGGCATATGCAGATGTAACTTACGTTGGGCACAAATATGAAGATGCAGCTCGAGAAGAAGAAGGGAAGCAGGTTAGAGCTCTTGGCAAGAAAGAAAGGTGTAAGAGTTGTTAGAGATTCCCTTCGAGAGCTGTACACTCTGAACAAAGATAGTAAGGGTGTCTTTTTCTGGATCCAGACTCAGTCGAGGAAGTCGTAGACTTCTGTCGCCAGCGTAATATTTAACAATTATTCCTCGAGCCCGAATGGGCTCTGAGTCAATTGCCCATGAGGCCGAAGGTGGTAAAAAAATATCGAGACAAAACAACTTTAGCTAGTTAAAGCTAGACTTTATTCGCTACTAGTGGGCTATGACATATAGCCTAGTAGTAGCTCAACCAATCAGAACGCAGCATTGATAATAGACCACTAGTTGGATTTTAATAACAGATTTTATCAGACGCCTAATCCTAGACAGTGGAGACATGTACAAGACTTTTGTCGCCAACCGAGTATCAAAGATTCATCAGACGCCTAACCCCAGATAGTGAAGAGACTTACAAGACGTTTGGTACCAGATGAGTATTGGAAATTAATCAGACGTATACCTAGAACCTCAATAAATTGGCGTTTGATCCCAGGAGCCGTTGGATACTGATTCTTTACCTGGTAAAGCTGTTCTGGGGACACTGGAGAGAAGAGTTTCTGGCAACACGTAATACCCAAATGAAATGGAGGGAGGCGACGGACAACCTAAAAGTTGGGGACGTCGTGTTCGTTGTCGATCAAAATGCTCCAATCGGTCGGTGGTAGTTTTTCCGCATCAGGATGGACAGGTACGCGTTGTGCAAGCGAGTATAGGGGGCCAGAAGCTTATCCACCCAATAACACGACTGTGTCCATTGAACGTCGCTGACCAACCATAGTCCTAAAGAGAGGAGCTGAGGATCCGGAGCTCCTTGTAAGTTCTAGGTGATACCCCTGCGTAAGGGACTGGAACTAGTCAAGTAAAAAAAAAAAGTTCCCTGAGCACACAGAAAATTGGCTGTTCTGTGTTCTTGTTTGAACCAGGCTTTTGAACAGAATTTCCCACGCCTGAGAAAATCCAAGTGGCGAGTTTCATACCGCCATGTATGTTTCCAGATTTCCGCAGGTATACCACACCTTCCAGGGGCTTCACTTTCCTTTACTGCGTTGATGGCATCCAACAGTTCCTTGAATTCATGTTTTCCCTCAAGGCATGCAATGTTTACGGCTCAGCAAATAGAACTATGCCAGCAAACGCGTCGACGAAACAGGTCAGCACGACATCAGTATATGCATTTCCGTGGAATAACTGCGAGTTTGCTAGATTTGCGCCCACTCTTGGGTCTGCTCTAATGTTCCTCCCCGAGAAGGGGCTTTTTGGGGGCTCATTTCCCAAACAGCGGTTGGTAATCAAGCCTAATTGCGAATCAAAGTTATTCGAACTCAGGGGCTCTAAGGAATGAGCTTTTTTATCAGCGAAACACCTGTAAAACAGATTACATTTAAGAGCGGCTTTCCGTAAATATCGACCCACGGTCGGCACAAGTTCAAAATTTTATTCCGTTCAGTTTTGGCTCGTCGATAACCCTTAATGAGTAATGAAGCATGCTGTTGTTAATTTTCCCAACTAAAGTGTTCTTTTGTTAAAATTCGAGAAAACTCATTTTGCCCGTTCGGAGCTCAAAATCCTTTTCCGGTAAGGCGAAATTTTACTTAAATTTCATTGACTCGTACGTCAAACCACCACGATTTGGCAGCCTCTGAAAAACATGAATAGTTTTTATGACCCTTTCTTTCTTATAACACGATAAATTTGAGAAAGTTGTCACAATTTTGTGGCCGAAAAGGTATTGTTAAAAATAGGCCGTTTTGACAATTTCTACCGTTTAAAATCATAGGGATAAAATAATGCAAATTTTTACAATGCGCTATTGCTGGTTTTCAGTGTCGCGCCATTCAAAATAGATCAAAATGGAAATCAAAACCGTACGTTTAATAGATAAAGTCCAGAATCTGGGAAATCAAAGGAGGTACGTATACAAAGAGCCTCGCCAAGATTCAGGTCAGCGGAATATTTCGTATACGAGATATCCGAAGAAGTGTTTTACCCAAACTTATAGAGATTTGTATGGAGACGCCATGCTGGTGCTCATCTGGATGAGCTCCAACATGTCGGACGGAAACCAACAGAAACATCTGTTACCGAGTTTTTCTACAAAAGCGTGAATTTATTCTTCGAGAAACTCATAAACATTAAAGTAATACTTTTTCTAATACATGAACTGTTTAGATAGCAAAATTTCCTTAAATAAGTCTTTTTTTTTCTTGGCCGTCATGTAAATGCCGCGTCACGCAAAAGCTTAGAAAGTCAAGCGTACTCTATCACAAACCAAGAACCCTTCTGAAGCGTAAATTTGTATGAAAATTAGTTTTCAGCTGCTCCAATGCATCATAAAAGTAAAATCTCGGTAGGATCGATAGTTTTTTAGTTTGAATTTTAGTGACGTCATGTGAAAACCAACAATAACTTAAAATTTCGCAAATTGACTCTCTACGGCTTGACTAGGCCCTAATGTATCAGAAAATCGAAACAAAGCTCTGGGCAAAAGATTTTAAGTGGCCCGCAAGACCTCGAGTTCAACCCTAATTTTGCGAAAAATCGCGACATTCCAGTGGTTAAAAATAGCGTTATACGGCCCGTCACGCCAGTGTTACCGATATACGCTTTAAACTAAAAACCAGTTCGACATTAAATCTTTCAGTAAACCTATAATTCTCATTGATTGTAACATTTTCTTCAGATACACCATATAGCATCACACACTTTCACGTTCAGTTTCAGACTGGCTACTTTCCTCAAAAAATGGTATATAAACAGCAAAAAAATCAAAAAACTAAAACTGTTTACTGAACGAATTTTTGCATTGCGGAATATTTACAAATCAAATCACCGCCAAACAATGCCATTTGTTTTATAAAAACTAGTTTCCTTGAAGCAATAAATATTTTCGACTAAGTATTGGTGCAATTGTTCTTTTTGAAGTTTTTATCTTACGGGCTCTCAAAATCCGGGGAGTACTCTACAAATTCAGTATACGGGGAGGCTCCGCCCCGAGGTCCAACCCCTTACGCTTTTACATACCATTTTTCACGAAAAAGGTAGCCCTTTCGTATAACTTCTATTGACAAATGGTACCCCTTTCACATACCTCTTTTAACTGTTGTAAATGCATTGTATTTTAAATGGGAATCAATCACAAAAATATAACGTTTTCCCGACTTTATAAAGCCATAAAATTGATCTGTTCGGCCCTTTCACAGACCGAAATGACCGATTTCTCTACCCTTTCATATACCACACTGACGAGTAAAATCCCTACCCTTTCATATACCTGAAGCCTGAAAGAGATACCCTTGCGGGCGGAGCCTCCCCGTATAGGCCATTATAGGGAGTACCCCCCTCTCCCGGATCTCAAAACTGAAAAAAAGCTACGTGGATGTAAAAGAGGAGCCTATATACTTGTATGGCATCGTGTGTGAATCATGAAGCTACTGCATGGTGCTTTGCCAGGCTTACCATTAACTCAGTTTCGGGTTGTTTTCGACGTTTCAGTGGAAAATTCTTGAAACAAACTTAACGTCTGAAAAGGCATTCGGCTATTTTCCTGTTGGAAAATTCCAGGCAGAAATTTGGATTTCATGTCTTCAAACCCATTTTCGAATATTAGTCTCAGGCTTTCGCGGCCGTTTTTCGTGTTAAACGAAACTGACTTAGGCAAAATTAATGGTAAACGCGATTTCCCGAACGGAATCAAAATTCATCAGTCCTGAATTCTTTTCACCATTTGCCGAAACCGTGAAGCGACCGGTTTATCCATGTAAATAGTAGAAAAGCCTTGTGTCCAAAAGCCTGCGATACAGCTTCCTCTCATCGCTATCTATCTGCCCGCTAGGGACGTTTCGTCAAAGAGCGGTGAGAGGCGGGTGCATCGCAGACTATGCGTCATCTATATTAAGTACCTTGAGGGGCCTTGTTAAGTGCATAGTAGATCGTAGCAATGGCAGGTCGTTGCAATATCTCTAATTACTTTTCAAGAGACACCAAAAGAAAACTCGCTATTCCTCTACCCCAAACAAATGTTACAGCGGTTACAACTACCACGCGCTCAATTCAATGGGTTTTTTCTTCTTCTTTTTGCTGGGGGAGGGGGGGGGGGGGGAGTGAGTGAGAGTGGGGAGAGAAGCGAAAAATACGTCTAAAAATGCGATAGAAACTGACAAACAAAAAAATAAAAGAAAGAAATTAAAAGAGGACAAAATGACAGTTTCGCAGTCTAAAAGCAGTTGAAAAGTTAGTACTACCAAATCCGTTCCAGCTGATAAATAAAAAAGCGCCAAAAGTGCTCGACGCTCAAGTTGAATACATACTATAAAAAGATGGAAATGAAGGAATGTACGTATTTAACCTGTAACAGGCCTTCCGATAGTTTGGAAAAAGCAAAGAAAAGTGAGCTAGAAAAAATAGCGAAGGGGCGGGGTTAGGGAGAGAGGGCGAAAGATCCTCCTACTCTTTCCCTTTTACTCTCTTCCACATTTGTTTTCCTCCATTCCCCATTTCGTGCCACTGTCCACTCTCCACTGCCCACTACGCCTCGAACAGGCTAGTTCATAGTGGGCCAGAGAGTGTTTTCCAAGCCGATGCAAGGGATCTATAGATGTCCATAAGGGAGCATTTGAAATTTAAAAGGTCATACTCACGCTGCAACTATTCCTGTTTTCGCATGCCTAAAACACCACTTTTTTTCTATTTTCCGTTTTGCTGTAGAGGAAAGTTTTTCGCGATTTGTTTTTGATGATGATGTTTCATCGTCGATGGAAACGAGACGTTCGTTACAAAGTACCTTTATAAGCGTGATCATAATAATTCAAAACGTACATGTAGACTTATACATAATTACTTAAAAGGGAAAACTCGCAAGAAAAAAGAATGTTCTAATTAGTTGATATTGGTTGTCCCCGTCTTAAATTTAAGTATTTATGCCTTTTGACTGATGCTTAAATCAATAAAACACACCACTGTACTTGTTTAAAGTCTGTTTTCGTTGGGCTCGGACGTCCACGTCTTGCCGACGTCGCTCAAAAAAGCCGACTTCTGGGTAACTCTGCACTTGTATCCAAACAAAACGACTCTTCTAAATAAGATAAGTGTATTGAACGATGTAATATAGATTGTATGCTAGAATTTGGCATGTCATCAACTTTGAATGGAATGTTTAAGGTATCATCCAGGGTAAAAAATCATAATTTTTCGAAATTTGCAATTTTTAAATGATTAAATAGAGCTAATCAAGAGCTTTCTTTTGAAAAAAATTAGAGGAAAAAATGTTTTTTTTCTGTGCAGACTTATGGAGCGCAAAAGTTTTTTCTATGGCGCGAATTATTTTAATTGATCGTTGACAAGTCCTATCATACTTGATACGCATGTCGCTGTTGAACCGAGCTAATCACGCAATTTGACAGAAATCGTGGTCTACAAGTATAGTAATCTCGTCACCGGTAATACGCCGCCAAAACTCTTTTTCCACTGTTTTCTCGAAATGAAAATCAGGGCAAGTTGAGGGTACGTTTCAAACTCCAAGTCGGCAACCCGTGAACCAACTTGGCCGAAATTTGGCCAACTTACTGTCGGATAGTTTTTCTAAAAAACCATGTCTGCGAATCTTGATTTCTTTTTTCGTTTTCGAGTTAGAGTAGTTTTTTCACAGGTAGTGCTAATGACTTGCTATCCCTAATTTCAACTGCTTATAACAAAAGAACAAACGCACTTGACAATAATCTGAGACCCGGTTTTTAAGTCAAACGTCTTAAGAAGCGAATGCCATCTTAATTGTCTTCTTCCGTTTATTTTTGGCTGGCCTGGACTTAAATTTACAGTGACACCCACTTTGACAAAAAGCTTCTCATTTCTAAATCGCGTTAATATTTTGATTTTTTAAAAGGAATAAGCAATAAACTGGAACTATTAAGCTTTCAGAAAATGTACGGTTTATTGGGGTATTTATTAAAAGCAAAAGCGCTAGCGCCGATCAACACTAGGAGGGTGCTTGAGGGTGGATGATACCTTAAGGTGGCTCGATACAGTTTTTCAGGGTCAATACCTCCCAAGTTTGAGCATAAACTACGTCGCCATAAACAAAGTATTGGAAAAATTGCCACCACAGTTGTAATAATAATAATAATATTTAATACTTATATTGCACTTTTTCTATAAAAATACTCAAAAGTGCATTACAATATTATTAATAACTAAATTAAAAACCAGTAAAATTACCCGGTAAAATTACAATATTTACAATATTAACAACAATTCCAGAGTAATTAGTAAAATTTAGAATTAAAAAAAAAAAAAAAATCACAATATAAATTGAATGAATAAATAATCTAACTAAAAGCCTTTTTAAATAAATATGTTTTAACAGAGCGTTTAAAAGCGTTTAAAAGAGTCGATTGATGTTTCCTGTCTTATTGGCAGAGGAAGACTGTTCCATATAAAAGGGGGCAGCCATCGATAACGCGCTATCTCCCATAGTCTTCTTCGTTCTTAGCCGAGGTCTTTCTAACAATAGAGAGATTAAGATTCACGTTTACGCCAAACGACAAACGTCTGATTCAAGTTGAGAATTTCTCAGAATAGAAAATAAGCAGATAAAAACTGTCCAGAACAATTTTAATGTATAAAACAGGTGTGAAACTACTTATTTGTTAGTTGAAGTAATAAACAGTTAACGACAATTAAGGGAAAAACTTGGTCACGTGGTACAAATTCACGTTTGCCGTTTTGCGCAAACGTGAATCTTAATCTCTCTAATATACCATTATTGTTACGGGGTAGTTGGTAACGTGAGTCCGGTAAGACAGAGACTAGATCCTTAAGATAGCTGGGCGCAACACCGTGAAGTATCTTAAATGTAACAAGGATAATCTTAAAATCTACGCGCAAGCGCACTGGTAGCCAGTGGAGTTCTCTTAGCAAAGGAGTAACGTGACAATACTTAGGTGCGCAGCAAACTAATCGAGCACTGGCATTCATGACTCTTTGAAGTTTCTTAATTTGATACTCAGGAGCACCGTACAATAAACCATTACAGTAATCAAGCCTGCTTGTGATGAACGCGTGAACAAGCCTCTCGGTGGACTCACGAGACAAATACTTCCTAATGTGCCGGATATTGTACAAATAATAAAACGCGCTAGCACAAGTCTTAGTTACATGAGTCGACATGTCCAGATGAGAATCGAACCAGGTGCCCAAATTGCGCACTGAAGAGACAGGCGATACCTCAGCTTGGCCGATCTTGATCTTGTCAACGGACACCTTTGATAACTGTCGTTCCGTGCCAATGATCAAGAACTCAGTTTTATCGTCATTTAGCATTAACTTATCATCTCTCATCCATGCGCGAACGTCACGAATACAGTTTTCAATCGCAATCACAGCATCAGCCTCGCAGGTCTTATCAACGGGATTAAACGATATATATAGCTGTGTATCGTCCGCATAGGTGTGAACGGATGGCAGTTGTATTAGATAAAGATGAAGATTTGTTATGATCAGGGTTGCAACGCCATCGGAGTTGTCATAGCGACGAAATGACGCTATTACTTATTTTACTTGCAGCAGTATATGTCGGCACTGGCAACTGTTATTCCAAAATCGTTCACAGGAGCTTTTTCCTCCAATAGCTTCCTCGATGTTCGTGAAGTTTAAGCGAAATCTGTAAGAGCGTTATCGAGATATTTTGGGATGAAGTTTTTATGGTTAGAAACACAGTAAGAAATGGACAATATTGTTGTTTGGCCGTTATCTGTAAAAAATGAAGAGCTTTTGACATGCAATTTCACCGCGTAGTAGTTTCAATCTTTTTAAAAACGTGTGTGAAAGATCATTTAGATGAGGGTGTGAATGGGGTTAACCGACTAGCGACAAAGGGCGAAAAATATTACTGACTACCGACAAAACGAGTAAAAAATTACCGACTACCGACAGGAAAAATATTAACCGACTACCGACATGGGCTGACATTATCAATATTTGTTTCAGAAAAAAAGAGCATTTTGCATTTTTTTCCAGCCGTTAGGATGTAACTTCTTTAAATTTATGACTCATCAGATGGTCTAACAGAAAGAACTACCTCTTTTGTTGATACGGCTACATTACTACAACCAATATCATAATCACAGAAGCCACAGTCCTTAAAGATGCTACCGACTTTATATATTTTATTGAAAAGACAAAGGTGAAAAAACTGAACATTTCTTGTTTCGGTCCGAGAAATGCTTAGATTAATCCTGAAAGAAAATTCTTTCCAATTAATGGAAAGCATTATCAGTAAGAAACCACAGTACCGCGATAAGCACACACAGCAGTTTCCTTTCCAACATTTTCATGGCCGCATATATGGAAACACAAAGTTTAAGCAAAATCGTTTTTAAACCAACTGTTTGAAAATGCTACATAGATGATATTTTTTCCCTACGGGATATAAGTAAACCAGACATGGTAGATTTCTTCAAATTCACGGAACAAGTAAACGTACTTCTCCTTACTGCTCTACTGGCTATGAAATTTACGCCCGAAATATCTGACACCGAGACAATCTTTTTAGACCCCGTTGTAAACCAAGGCACAACATTCAACGAAAAATGAGAAAAAGCTATCATTGACGTAAAGAAGAATTTAAACGGAAACCTTCCAGTATATACATTTTCACCTCTTACCACCCACCCTGCCCACCGAATGTTAAAATGGATTTGACCAACAAGAAGCCTTGAGTATCCTACGAACAAACTCCTTTGAGGAAGTATTTCAGATTTCAAAAAGCGGTTGATGGACAGAAGCTGGCCACACAATTTTGAAATAAAAATTGCTATTAGAAGTAAAACTCACAGGAGAAAAGCAGCGCTCCTGAAACAAAACAACAAGGAAGAAAAAGAAATATTGCCTTTCGTGACACAATACAAGCCCTTAGTGTCAATTATAAAAGAAACTTTAATGTAAAAGTGTAATCACATACAAACCAACCACTACCTTGCCAACTTAAACCCTCAGACGTACACGCAAAATCATACCCCCCACCATGGTACAAGAGGATGGTAGATGGAACCCCTCCCCAGAGTTTTTGATATGTTGCAGTATTTCGAAGCGATTTTGCCTTCACTGAAAAGCCTTTGATCTTCTTAACAAGATGAGGTATATTTTATGAATGGTGGCACTGCTGGAGGCCTGTTACGTCACCAACAATGGTCGCCATCTTTGCCGCCATCTTGGATATTACAAAGAGTTAGAAATCAGGTTAAAACAAAGAGAAATGGTAATTGCTTGACATGAATAATAACACATAAATAAGCACTTTGCATGATTTTAGCTACAAGATTTTTCTTTCATTGTTGAAAACAGTTGAAAAAAACATATATTTTCACTCAAAATGGCTTGACAACCTGCTACTTATTACGTCATACCGCGTAACCATAGAAACTGATCATCACTGAACTTGTCTCAAAATGCGTGCGAGGGATAAACGAACATCTACTGAAAACGTCAGGTGCTGATGTTTTATCCCCTTGGAAAAATCCCAGAAAACCTAAAGAGGGGTGGCATCCAACCACCCCCCCCCCCCCCCCCCCCCACACCCCTTGTATGTCCGAGGGTTAAAGTGTTATTTCGTTGAGGAACGAAAATTATGGCAAAGGATAGATGTGCAGCCCGTCAACCCCTTGCAGTTTTTCACTAAGCTGATAATTTAAGTATCCAAAAGGCTGGAGTCCATTAATTAATTAATTACTTTTTACTGTGCCGTGTAATCGACAGAGAAACCAAGTTCGCATTTACGGTAAAAGGTTTGGTGATCTTATCAGTACGCATGATATTCAGTTGGCAAACAATGGTGAAATAAACGACCACAGGAGCCGATCGGCTCCTGATGATCATGTTGCATAAACAAACAAGAGTTAATCAAGTTTAAGTGCAATCAAATGATGCATTCTTATAAGTTTTACTCTTTCCCTAGGGATCAAAGTCTTGAAACTTGGTGAAATACATAAAAAATATTAATAATTAACAAGCGTTTTTACATATTAACTGAGATTTTCGGACAACCGACAAAAATCAAGAAGTTTAACCGACTACCGACAAAGATCGAAAATTTTAACCGACTACCGACAAAGTATCTGAATTTTAACCGACAAGCGACAAATGGACCCCCCCATTCAGACCCTCTTGGATAGCTCCAACCGATTGCTAGAAAGAAGGGTTTGATTAGTATGTATCGAAGCGCTCTTGTTAGCGGTCTTGTAAACATTTTGGTCTTCTTTATCAAATTAGCGAATAATTTTTAAACTGCTCGATAGATTTTTTTAAAAATTTAACATTCTTGAGATTAACCTTCCTTTTATATGACCTTTTAGTTTCAAGATATTTGATACATTGTAAGGCAGTAAAATAACGGCTACAATTCGCTACTTTTTTATCGGAAGTTTCGTCATTACAAGAGAAAGCATCTCATTATTCAAGGCATTGTCTCCAAGTTTCATTTTCACGTGAACAGCAGTAACTAACAATGCATTTGACATATGCATAAATGCTAGCTATTGTTGTGCACGAAAATATGAAACTTGGAGACAATACCCTGAATAATGAGAGGCTCACACTTGTAAACACAAAATTTCAGCCAAAATATTACCGAATTGTAGCCCTTATTTTACTGCCTTACAATATATCAATAATCTTAAAACTAAAAGGTCATATAAAAGCAAGGTTAATCTTAAGAATCTTAAATTTTTTAAAAAAAATCTATCGAGCGGTTGAAAAACTATTTGCTAGTTTGTTAAAGTAGACCAAAATATTCAAAAACCGCCCACCAGAGCGCCTGGATACATACTAATCAAATCTTTCTTTCGAGCAACCGGCTGGAGCTATCTCCATGATCTTTCACACACGTTTTTAAAAAGATCGAAACTACTATGAGGTGAAATTGCATGTCAAAAGCGCTTCGTTTTCTACAGATAACAGCCGAACATAGAGATTGTCCATTTTTTACCGTATTTCTAACCAGAAAATCTTTATCCCAAAATATCTCGATAACGCTCTCACAGATTTCGCTTAAACTTCACGAATATCGAGGCGGCTATTGAAGGAAAAAGCTTCCGTGAATGATATGGAATAACAGTTCCCAGTGCCGATATATACTGCTGTAAGTAAAATAGGTAATAGCGTCATTTCGTTGCTATGACAACTCCGATGTCATTGCAACCCTGATCACAACTAATTTTCTACTTTATCTAGTACAACTGTGGTGGCAATTTTTTCAAAACTTTGTTTATAGCGACGTAGTTTATGCTCAAACTTGGGAGGTATTGGTCCTGGAAAACTGTATCGAGGTCTTGCGAGTCACTTAAAATCGTTTGCCCAGAGGTTTGTTTCAATTTTCTGATAGATTGAGGCCTAGTCAAACCTTAGAAAGTCAATTTGCGAAATTCTAAGTTATAGCGCATTGTAAAAATTTGCATTATTTTATCCCTACAATTTTAAACGGTAAAAATTGGCAATAGGGCCTATTTTTAACAATACCTTTTTGGCCACAATGTTATCACAGCTTTCACAAATTTATCGTCTTGTAAGAAGGAAAGGGTCATAAAAACTATTCATGTTTTTCAGAGGCTGCCAAATCTTTGTGGTTTGACGTACGAATCAATGAAATTTGTGTACAATTTCGTTTTACCGGAAGTAGATTTTGAGCTCCGAACGGGCAAAATGAGTTTTCTCGAATTTTGACAAAAGAACATGTTATTTGGGAAAAGTAACTACAACATGTTTCATTACTCATTAAGGGTTATTGATGAGCCAAAAATGAGCGAAATTCGAATTATGAAGTTGTACCACAAAAAGTCGATTTTGGTCGATATTTACAGACAGTGTCTCTTAATATTAAATTGGTGTTAGTAATATGTTGATGATATTACTTACAGTCGGAAATATGCATTAAGAATACTAGAAAAAACACTCGATTTGTTAAAAAACAGGGACCGCGTGGAATCGTTGGGTAATGATGACGTTTCACCCATGAACTGCCGCAAGCATGAAATGGTTAGGGATGACGTAAAACAGAAAATGCCCGAAGACATTAAGTGACATTTACTGCACCTTTATACTACTGTTGTGCGTTTCGTCTGTTCAGTGACATTCTGTGAAGCAGCTGTTCTGAAGCTATTAAAAAATACAATTTACATTTCTTTGTCTCATTTTGTTCTCTTAAACAAGCGTCATAAACTCTGACCACTAAAGAGAAAACATCGAGTTTGACCAAAATTATGGACCGAAAGACACTTGATAAGCGTGGATTTACGTGTTGAGAGGCGAATAACAGTGTATAAGCACTTAAAGGGTTTGCCGGGCACATGTTTATCATTCACAAATCTTCTTTTGCATTCGCTCTCCCTCACTACATGAACTCATCCTAATGCAATCGATACAAGTAAATCTTTGATCGGAAACGATTTTACAGACATACACAAGTCACTTTGGGGAAATTATTGAGAGGCTTAGTCTAAAAACAAGAAACTTCCATTAAGTGAACGCTTGAATCAAGCTAGCTTATTAGCAGAAGGATGCACAATTACAGAAATTTGCCAACAATTCATTTCTGTGCTGACGTATTCCCTCTTTAAAAATTTCCCTATTCATTTCCAAAATCATTCTCCGGCTGTTAAAATGAACTGCATGTAAGAGCGACGGTCAGGAAATATCGACCATCGAGTGGCAAGGGTTGAAAAATCGATTTCCTTTATTTTTTGACCATAAATAGCTTTTAGGTAGATAAGTAATCTGATGTAAGTTCTTCTCGCAAAAAGCCTTTTATTTATTTTCGAGAATAGTAAGAATATCAGTTTTCGTGGTCGGAGTCTCAAAATGGCCGTATTTTCAACCCGAAATTTGCTAACATAAACTCTCCTCGCGTTCGCAAATAAAGCTGCAAGGAGAAATTTGGACACTTCCCATCAGTAGAACAACTCTTCTTCTTTCACTAGAAGATCGGAGAGATACTTTCAAAGCAATATCAAGACTCGTTGAACTAACATAATTCAAAAACGAAGAACAGGTTTTTAAGGTGACAAAAACTTTAATTTAGTAGTTGTTGTCTGCGGCATTATTCTTCGTGTGGTATACCTCCAAATTTTCCCGGTCCTCGTTTACTCACAAATTAAAACATTCATCTAAAACATACCTGAGACTTGGCTTGGGTTCATTTAGGCAGCCTCCAAACGAAAGCATCGAAGTCCTGTAAAAATAGTGAAGCGTGACCAAAATAACTTATTTTACGGCTCCAAGTTTCCTCTATCGTAAAGTAACAATACGAAATATCTTCCTGTTCAGTCATCCTTAACGAATTACCATTGTTAAAGTCCTTATTTTTCGATAAAAAGTGAGCACTAGAAAAAGCGCGTTTGATTTTTTCTTCTTCAAAATAATGTCTGGATCGAAAATGTTAGTCTTTGAAGAATTGCGTTGCGTTACTACCGTGATTCCGTGACTGTCACTTTGACGGCTCCCTTCAAACGTACGTTATGTCACGTGCAGTCACGGAACAGATTGTCACGCAGAGTCGCCGGCTGGTAGAGTTCAGTGTCTCAAAATGGCTAAAATTGACCCAGTTCACCTTTTTACCCCACTCTTTGATTGAAAAAAGGAATTTTGCAATGGGAAAACCTACAAGAAGTACAAAAAACGAGCCTTTAGGCTGTAAATATCTACTTTTGAGCGTTTCGAAATTGGAAGTGTTTACTCAATTACCGTCGGCCTACCATGAAAATTCCTGAACTTCGATGGTGTCTTACAGAGATTACATTCAATAACCGAATCCAATTCCCAGGTATGTTTTAAATGAATGTCTAAATGTGTGTTTTAAATAGCATGACGAGAAGTTGGAGTTATACCACATGTTAAATATTGCCGTCGAAAATGAGTAACGAACTTAAGTTTTTGTTATCCTGAAAACCTATACCTCATTTTTGAATTATTTCAGTACGAAGAGCTTCGCTGTTGCCCTGAAAATATCTTTTAGTGGAAGAAAAAGAATTTTCTGTTCATGGAAAGTGTCCAAATTTCTCTATGCGGCTTCGTTTGCGAACGCGAGGAAAGTTAATATTAGCGAATTTCAAGTTAAAAATTAGGGCAGTCTGAGACTCCGACATCGAAAACCGATCGTCTAATTTTTCTCACAAATAAAAAGCTTTTGGCAGGAACAATCTACTTTAGGTTTCTTATCTAGCTAGAAGCTATCCATGAACAAAAAATGAAAGAAACTGATTTTTCAACTCTTGCCACGAAATTAAGATTTTGGTCGATTTTTCCTGAGTCGCTCGTAAAAAGTGTAAGAGGAATAAAGAAAATTACACCTTCTAATAAAATCTTTCCTTATAGTTAAAAGAATTCTTGAAACTGAGAGTGCTTTGATCGAAGCAGCGTAAAAAAAAAAAAAATATATTATTTTACAATAACAAGTTTACCGAAACTAATGGCGACCCGCGTAAATCGTGGCAAGTCATCCACGATCCTATATATACATCTCGTAAGGCCGTTAATTTATCGATTAGAGAAATAAATCTAAATGGTACTTCTATATCTGAATCATCGGACTTGTCCACATGCGGCCCAAACTCACGTTACGAGGGAAGGGTTTAATGTAATTTACATACCATAGGTGACGCGCCGGTGACCGTTGAAAATATAAGAGACTTTGCATGAGAAATATATTACTGAGATCTGCGAACGCTAAATAACGCTAAACCTTACTTTTTGTTAAATGAAATGAATAAAAAACACTTACCTGCAATGTATTCCACTGCGTTTTGGTGTCTGTTTGTCGTTTTACTGATTTTTTTGGCTTTATTGCGTAACCGCTGTTACTCACTTCGATCTGTCGGGGTCCTGGACCAGTCGCAACAAGAATGCCGTTTTTTCTCGCCAAAATTCAAATCCACTGCAAACTTTTCAGCTCCAGCCCAAGAGGGAAACCTCTTCTTCCTCTCTGGAAGATCAGCTCGAAAAAAGATCCATAATTTCCCCATCAAATCGAGCCATTTGTGCCGGTGTTATGAAAACTAAGACCCTCGAAAACTAAGACCTAAGACCTAAGACCCGTCTTAGTTTTCAAGATTACGAAAACTAAGACCCCCTAAAATCGAATCCGTCGCAATTCAAAGTCAAATTGTAACCGAAACAGGTCTGATCTGTCAAATGATATCATGTTCGATCCTTTCCACCGAGTTTTAGGTCAAATTTAACGGTAAATTTAGGGGTCTTAGTTTTCGTGATCTCGAAAACTAAGACCCCTCTTAGTTTTCGTAATTACGAAAACTAAGACCCCCACCAAAACAATCTCTAAAATTTCTACAAAGTCGAATTACCACCGTTTGAAGACTGATGTAATCCGTAAGACAAACAAAAGCTCACTCACTGTCTTAGGTCTTAGGTCTTAGTTTTCGAGGGTCTTAGTTTTCGTAACACCCCATTTGTGCCGGACTTCGAGACACGTCTGGCTTTCGTCCAGTGCCTGTGACCAATGTCGCACTTACCAACTATTTTGCATTATGACAATTGGCACTTACACGACGGGTGCCAGGGCGCAAATGACACGTCAACTAGGCTCTTGCACTGTGAACTGTGCTTGCACCCGTCGTGTAAAGTGCTAATTGTCCTAAAGCAAATTAGTTGGTAAGCGCGACAGTGGTCACAGGCACTGGACGAAAGCCAGACGTGTCTCGAAGTCCGGCACAAATGGCTCGATTTGATGGGGAAATTATGGATCGTTTTTCGAGCTGATCTTCCAGAGAGGAAGAAGAGGTTTCCCTCTTGGGCTGGAGCTGAAAAGTTTGCAGTGGATTTGAATTTCGGCGAAAAAAAACCCGGCATTCTTGTTGCGACTGGTCCAGGACCCCGACAGATCGAAGTGACCAGCCTTCACTTCGTTCTATGAAAGGAGTAACAGCAGTTACGCAATAAAGCCAAAAAAAAAAATCAGTAAAACGACAAACAGACACCAAAACGCAGTGGAATACATTGCAGGTAAGTGTTTTTTATTCATTTCATTTAACAAAAAGTAAGGTTTAGCGTTATTTAGCGTTCGCAGATCTCAGTAATATATTTCTCATACAAAGTCTCATATTTTCAATGGTCGCCTGTAACGCGACACCGGCGCGTCACCTATGGTATGTAAATTACATTACACCCTTCCCTCTTAACGTGAGTTTGGGCCGCCTGTGACTTGTCGAATGCTTTAAATGATCATTTCTCATCAATGGGACCTAAACTTGCTAATGACATCACATTATCTAATAATAATGACCACGGTCATCGGGAATATGTCAAGGGCATTAACAATAGATTCGAGTTCCGCCCTACTGATAGTGGACAGGTTTTAAAGCTACTGAATAAACTAGTAATGGTTGACACTACAACTGCCCCCCCTCAGTATATTGTCGGTCAATAGCATTCTTGCTCGATGTTTAGCTCTTTGAAATATACTGATTCATAAGGAAGATTTTCACATATATTCCATACAATAGGTGAGATAAATACAGGAAACGCAAGGTTCCATGCACAGTTTCAGGTCGATTTACACAGCTTTGATCAAAACTTTCTCAGTTTCGAGGATAGTTTATTCTAAACCATAAAAAAAGATTTAATTAGAAGTTGAATTTTTCGCTATTTCCCTTCACTTTTTACATTCAGTTCAGTTTATTTGCCGGAAAGGAAGCCTTAGAAATTAAAAGGACGTTTGATCAATTCACACTCGCGCATTCTAGTCGTATTTTAAACTTTATAGCGGAAGGACATCTGTGAGCAGAGAATAAGTCAGCACAGAATTTGATTGTCGGCGAATTTCTGTAATCGTCCATCGTTCTGCTAGTGAGAAGCTAGCCGTTGTTCACTCGTCTTGCTTGTTTGGGGCTGAATCAGTGCATGGAATCTTGCGTTTTCTGTTTTTATTTCCCCAATATGATATCAATATGAATCTGTAAATTTCAAAGAGCTACACAAGAGTCATACAAAGGCAAAGAATACAATTGACCGAAAAAAGAAAGAGGGACGTTGTAATGACAACTACATTAAACACAAGCATATATATAAGAACCAACACCGTAACTCATATGTTTACCTCTATTAGTAATCGTATTTGTTTCTCTTTTGTATCGATGAAAATGATATGTTCAGGACGTTTCCCCTTTATCAACTTTATTTGCAGATTCTTCGACACCATCGTCACAAAAGACCACAAACTCAACTTCAACAGGTCAGTGATGTTAAGGGGTAGTCACTAAGTATAGTGTTGCAATGGGACTAATTGCAGTGGCGGATCCAGACCGTCATATGGGGGGGGGGGGGGGGGGGGGGGCGGTCATCCAGATCCTTAGATAAGGGGAGGCAGCCTTAAAAAAATTTTTTTCGACCTATCAGGCCTCAGTTTGGTCCAAAAATAACGGAGAGGCCCGCCCCCCCCCCCCCGGGCCCCTTCCCTGGATCCGCCTCTGAATTGCCAACCAAATCTAAAAATAGTATCCAGATTTTATCGCTTTTCAAATAATACGAAACATTGGAAGAAAACAGAACCACCCTGAGTCGGCCCCTGAGTCGCGGGACTGTTATGGGAATTCAAAAGTAATTACCGGGTGTCAGTAAAACGCCGGGTCGCGGCCGGGGCCGGGGCCGAGGTCGGGGTCTATTTCTTTATTTAAAGAATACTGTTTTAGGGTTAGGATTAGGGTTAGGATTAGGGTTAGGGTTAGGGTTAGTGTCAACTCGAACCCTAACCCTAACCCTAAAACAGTATTCTTTAAAAAGAAGATAGACCCCGACCCGCGTTCTACTGACACCCGTAATTACAAACAAGTTGCATCGTGCTCCTGTCTAAAGACACATTTTCACAAACTCATATGTTTACCTCTATTAGTAATCGTATTTGTTTCACTTTTCATTTAAAATTTCCTTTTTTTTGTATCGATGAAAGTAATATGTTGAGGACGTTTCCCTTTATCAACTTTATTTGCAGATTCTTCGACACCATCGTCACAAAAGACCACAGACTCAACTTCAACAGGTCAGTGATGTTAAGGGGTGGTCACTAAGTATAGTGTTGCTATGGGACTAATTGCAGTGGCGGACTCAGACCGTCATATAGGGGGGGGGGGGGGTGGGGCGGTCATCCAGACCCTGAGATAAGGGGAGGCAGCCTTAACAAATTTTTTTTCGACCTATCAGGCCTCAGTTTGGTCCAAAAATAACGGGGAGGTCCCCCCCACCGGGCCCCTTCACTAGATCCGCCTCTGAATTGCCAACCAAATCTAAAAATAGTATCCAGTTCTTATCGCTTTTCAAATAACACGAAACAATGGAAGAAAACAGAACCACCCTGAGTCGACCCCTGAGTCGCGGGACTGTTATGGGAATTCAAAAGTAATTACCGGGTGTCAGTAAAACGCAGGGTCGCGGCCGGGGCCGAGGTCGGGGTCTATTTCTTTATTTAAAGAATACTGTTTTAGGGTTAGGATTAGGGTTATGCTAGGGTTAGGGTTAGGGTTAGTGTCAACTCAAACCCTAACCCTAACCCTAAAACAGTATTCTTTAAAAAGGAGATAGACCTCGACCCGCGTTCTACTGACACCCGTAATTACCAACAAGTTGCATCGTGCTCCAGTCTAAAGACACATTTTCACAAACTCATATGTTTACCTCTATTAGTAATCGTATTTGTTTCTCTTTTCATTTAAAATTTCCTTTTTTTTTGTATCGATGAAAGTAATATGATGAGGACGTTTCCCTTTATCAACTTTATTTGCAGATTTTTCGACACCATCGTCACAAAAGACCACAGACTCAACTTCAACAGGTCAGTGATGTTAAGGGGTAGTCACTAAGTATAGTGTTGCTATGGGACTAATTGCAGTGGCGGATCCAGATCCTTAGATAAGGGGGGCGGCCTTAAAAAATTTTTTTTCGACCTATCAGGCCTTAGTTTGGTCCAAACATAACGGGAAAGCCCGGCCCCCCCGGGCCCCTTCCCTGGATCCGCCTCTGAATTGCCAACCAAATCTAGAAATAGTATCCAGATCTTATCGCTTTTCAAATAACACGAAACAATGGAAGAAAATAGAACCACCCTGAGTCGGCCCCTTAGTCGCTGGACTGTTATGCCGGAATTCAAAAGTAACTTAATTTTGAATTAAACCCCTAAAGGAGACCGATCTTGGCGTGGCCCAAGCTTTTTTTGATCCCTAAAAGAGGCCATGTTAAAACACAGACAAATGAGAAAACTTGGATTATATGAATGGAGTAAATAAAACGATTTAAAAATATACATATCAAATAATTTTTTTATATTTTTTCGCCTGCAACCCTAAACGAGACCTTCACGACTAAATATGATGGCGTTTTGCCCAGAACACCATAAATGAGACCAAAATCCGAAACTTACACCCCTAAGCGAGAAGACGAGCATCCCCACCACTTTCATATGCGGAATCCCCACCACCCCCGGGGGTAAAATTACAGTGTTTGTATGGGGTAAAAATACGATCCTAAAATTTCTAGAAAATACTGAATAAAGATCAAAGAAACTTACTCTGTAGTTAGTTGTTGTTGTCCTTAATGTTGCAACGAAGCTTCGTGATAGTTTGTTCAAATTCACTCTATATACAATAATAATAGCGGGGCTCCCACGCGCGCCAAGCGCGCGTGGGACAGAGCCCCATACCCATAGATTATGGTCAACCTCTTTTCCTTTGGTTGTCACGTGATTGACCGAGCGTACGTACGTACGTACGTACATACGTACGGATTGTACGGGTGGGGTAGGGGAGACTATCAAAAGGAAGGGAGGGGTGTCTCAGGCGTGTCTTGCCAGGTCCACATCTTTTACATTGGACATTCACAATATGGTCAATTGACAGCTGTCAAAACGGGATAGCCACTGACCAGTATATCATTATTATATCGCGGGCTCATGTGTCAAATCATTGAGGTGACGTGATTTATTTGGAAGCAGTCCGCTGACCAGTTAATTATTTTACTAGATCGCGATCAATGTTCAGTCTCATACTTTCTAGCTATCGGAGCACAGGAAAACTGATACACGTCAATGTTGTGATCCATTGACAGCTGTCAAAACAAGGTATCCGCTGACCAGTATCACTTGACTGTATCGCGGGCTCAGGTGTCGACCCATCGAGGTCAAGTGTTTTTTTGAAGTTATCCGCTGACAAGGTACTGGTTTTTAAATGATGGCAGGCTCAAGTTTAATTTTTTTTTAAATTCATATGAAATATGTTGTGTTTATGTGCCGCACAATTAAAATTTTGATTTCAAACTGACCTCGGACGCGAAAATTCAGCCAGCAGCTACAGGCAGGGAAGACAGTTGCTTTTGACTTTTCTCGCCATGTTTGCGCGTTATGCTCTGATTGGTCAAAATCTGACAGGTGAGTTCATGCGGAAAATTTATGCAGCATCTTGAATCTTGTTTCCTTTGACAGCTGAAGCTGACAGAGTTTTGTGTCAACTTGTGATGTTTTTAACTTTCTTTTTCCACTGGATTTACAAACTGAAATTCAGCTGCTATCAGGAGTCTTCTGTTATTCATGGCTAGTTTGTTTATTGGGTATTTGGTTGAGTCAAAGTCGGAAATCCAATTTCGGATGACATCGTTTTCGTTTTCATCTTGCTTAATGCGTAAGAGGGTTGCAAAGTCTGAAGCGATACTGGCGTTACTTGATACCTTTCAGGAGCTGCATCTCGAGTGGTAAGCCTAAGTAATTATTGTATTTGATGTTTGTTTTTTATTCCTAATTTTATGAAGTCGAGCGTAGTTGATGCGGCTATTTTGTTTACGTAAGTTTGTAAGATTTGAGACAATGATCTGACCGAGTATCAGGTTTGTTATAAGCTTACAGATCTTTAAAAAGCCTTTAGACATTTTCTCACCGCAAATAGAAAGAAAACGTTTCAAAGAATATTTAGTTATAATTCTGGCTGTAAAAGAAAGGTTTGAGCGATTTTCTTGCCTCGAGTTCGTCTTTGAAAAAAGCAAACACAGGGAAGCCGGCTTAAAACATAAACTTCAGCTTTAAGCTCGAAGACTCAGGATTTTTAGAGACACTTTAATACTTGTCTTCCTGAATGAAAACTGTCGTCTCTGTATAAGTTTTACCGAATTATATTTGTTTTATTGATTGTTAGTACTCTCTCTTGTAATTTTAATCGTTGTGCCGATTGTTTTCAGTCGTTCAGTAAACAAGGCTTCCCGGAGTACTCAAAATGCCGCGCGTTAAACCGTTTTAAAATATAAAATAAACATAATAAATTCTTTATTATGTTGGAGCGTAACTCCGTTAATGTTCTTTCAAACACTCGCCACTGCTAGCACTGTAAAAGTCAGAACCGGCTGGCTGTATAGATGATTTTGAAAATTTTTTCAATGGTTTACGGCTAAAGCCCACGCGTGCTTCGATCGTCCTGAATAGCAATTTGTATCGCAATATTGTGAAATACTGCATTCTGTTGTCCGAGGTCTGTATGATAAAAACAGTGCCTTATAGTACTGTTTCACCTCAGATGTGATGTATAAATGATATAAAAGGTTGGCTTACACCCACCCAGATTTGTTGGCAAGATTTTGTAAAATAAACTTGTCGAACGCAAAAAATTCGGCCGGAATTTTTTTTCCAGGCCTAATTAATCTACGGTGATCAAGAGTCAACTCGATGTGAGATTTGGTTCACTCTTGGGCTGTTTGCAAATTATTTTTTGTAAAATCACTTAGCCTTTCCCTGAAAAGTCACACGAATGTGCTCTAAAGTTAACTGAATTGTGGAATACAAGTTTATTGTTTGATTTAAATTATAAATTTATTAATGAGAGCCTCGCTTTTAGCCCTGGCTAAATCTATATATTATACAAGGTAGGAGACACTCATTAATTTGAGACAAGGTAGGAGACGCTCCATGCTCCCTTTCAACACACCTTTTTCCACGAAATTCGAACAAACATGCCAGGATCGTAGAAATAGAATAGCAGCAGATATAGAAACCAATGAAGCTTTCCCAGATAGAGAAACGAATCCAACAAACTTTGGCAAACTCGAAGGATATAATCCAAAAAGACCGAGAACATGCTCGCCGAAGTAGCCGGGCCAGATCAACGCCAGGCCGAGAAAATGAGGCCTGGGAACTGTACAAAAAAACTCCATCCCGCCGGAGTCCTGGGGTGACCTTTCTGGGGACCAATACATCATTTGCCCAAAGCCACCCTCCCCTGCTGGAAAGATACTTGATAGACGGCAATTGTTCTTCCTAGCCAATCACAATTCGAAAGAGCAAACCCCGCACACGCGCCTAAATTTAAATGGCTTAAAAAAATAATAAAATAAAACCAGCATAGTCTGCCGAGTTACAAGGCGCCCCATTTTCTTAGAAATGTCGCTATCATGGAAGAAACGTCCTTTTGCTGCGATTCCACTTGAACAAATGATCGCCACGCGCTTTCCCGATCTCATTAGCTCTTTATATATTTCCTTAACCAAAAACGATTTCCCCGTACCACCTTAGCCTGTCATAAAGACATTATGTCGCTCTCGAACCATATTCAGCACCTGGCGCTGGTCCGCAGAAAGTCTATCAAACATCAATAGGGCAAGGCTATAAGAGCAAAGGAAATAACAACGAAGGAAAATTTACAAAACTTAAAACGAGCAAAAGATATAAGTGAATTTTGGCTCTTACCGCGGCATTTGTACAACAGGACCAAATTTAAAGAGAGGTCGGTCACGATGGTTCACATATTTAACTGATGGAACGTTCAGTTGTATTGACAAGAGGTCGGTGTCTTACGGCCGCATTAATCGCTAAATATGTTAATCGCGCTAATTCTTTGTTTACTGGTGCACATGCCTTTCACATTCGTCTCAGTTATCGCAATTCATATTCTGTCCTGATTTTCTGTAACAGATGTCAATTTATTTCTGGAGCGTCAAAATACTTTTGGAGTACAGACTAATAATCGTAGAAATGCAGATTCTACGGTTATTAATCGTTCTTTCCACGCCAAACCAGTGTAATAATCGTAAAATACATTTTCAGTTTATTAACAGTGAAAGACGTAACTTTAAGGTTATTATACGTGAAATTGTACGATTATTAGTCGTATGATGCGTATTTCCAGACTATTAATCCAACGCAAAAGTTAAATTAAGCCGGATCATTCTTGCTCCGTCCGCCATTAAGGTTGAAAATATCCACAGCCGAGTCT
Source organism: Porites cylindrica (assembly GCA_964035525.1). Classification (NCBI taxonomy): domain Eukaryota; kingdom Metazoa; phylum Cnidaria; class Anthozoa; order Scleractinia; family Poritidae; genus Porites; species Porites cylindrica. The sequence continues at coordinate 37,734,894 of OZ037777.1, read as the reverse complement.
TCTAATCACTCTCTCATTTCTCTCCAACGTTTATCTTCCTGAAGTCTTTAGTGGTCAAGCTTTCTTTTCGCCAAAAGTAATATATAACCAAAATTGCTTATGAAAAACCAGCATTCTGAAAAATTTTCCAAGTCTACTGCGATCGATGCGAGGCTTCAAAATGCGATGGGACTGTTCTCGCTAGTCATAGCTCTTAGTTTGGCAGAAGTGGGCCAAAAGAGAAAAAACTATCACTGTCTCACAGAAAAAAAGCCAGTTTTATGGTTATTAAATTATTAGGGTTTAAAATGATGTAGTCATATCAAAATATTAGGTTTTTTGGTTTTACACTGCTCGATATTCTCAACTCAGCAGTACATCAAGATACGTGAATGACCTTTTTATCAAGTTCATTCGACTCCTTCAAGTGAAGATGATTTTATTTTTAACTTTTTGTCTAGTGAAGTTCAGTTAAATATTCCATAGTTGTACAAAAAACCTAAAAACTTATTCCTGAAAACTGTTAATCATTTGATGGAATATGTACCTGTTTTAAGCCTAGTTTTGCAGCGCCCGCTGGCGTGGCCGAGTGCGTTATGACAGTATTTTTTCCTTGTGTTTTGCGTCCAAAGGCACAAGTTCAAATCTCGTCGGAGACAAGTTTTCTCTTCTTTTTCTTCTTCTTCTTCTTTTCTTTTCTTTTTTTTTTTTTGGCTGGTTTTCTTTTTTAAAACCCTTTTTTCATTTTCAACAAATTTTGTTTTAATTAGATGACTTAATTTTCAAGTTGTTAAAAACAAAAATGACATTCAAACGCGATCGGCCGTTCAGCATTCAAACATCGGAGTCAATTTCTTTTCTTTACTGATAGACATATAAGATGTTCATCTAAACCTGTTTAATTATGAAAACGATTTTGTAAATCTATCTCTAGGTGAACTCGATTGGAATTATAATTTAATAAAAAAAAGTACACACTACAATTATAAAACAACAACTTGGCAATACGGCAGCGATCGAGATACAAAACTCGGCACTGGATCGTGCAAGACCTCTAGTTTACAAATTACGGCACTAGGAAGCAAAATGAAACGGGTACTGTTGTCATCCATTGAGATTAAGGTGTTGATCAAATCCAATACCTGCCTCTCGAGTCAATTGTTACATCAAAATCGCTGCGATCGCCGCTCGATTGCTGACAAGTTCTCTCCTTTTAATCCGGCTAGCGATGAAAAGCGAAGCGATCACGTAGAAAGAGCGGCAAATAAGTCCAACAAGGCCAGCAAAAATATCCAAATATGTAACAGAATAACTCCTACTCGCAGACATAAATAACGTCTCTTCCTTGCCATGATTTCAAGACAAACCCTTTCGCGCAACGGCCTAGAATATTAAATGTGCACGTATATCAACACGTGTTTATCACATCATTGAAAGCAAGTAAGCGTTTTAATGAAAGAAACTGACCTGATTACGTCTCCAGGTCTTCTCGGTAACAGTGCCTTAACCTGTAGCGGGCTGCATTTTTGACGTCGTTTCCTCGTTAAACACAAAATTCTTCAAAATTTGGTGATCAGTAACTGGTTATGGTGAATTATGCGTGTGCTTTTAGCCAATCAGAATTGGCGAAATATTTTGAATAAACAATAATGTAATTTAACTGAAGCAATAAGCGATATTGTCTTTGAATATTTTCTAGTGTCAACCAGCTCCAACCCAAATCTATCTCCAACAGAAGTTCTTAGGATGGACGCCACTGTTGCCCTTTCTGTTGTCGTAGCAATCCTGTTCCTCTGTATCGTCCTTGGGTTCGCCTTCTTTTGCTTTAAACACCATCAGCGGAAGCAGATTGTGGAGTATCGTAATCAGTTTTTTCCAGTATACACTGGAAAACACAAGGTAAAATAGCATGTAAAACGAGCTTAAAATGAAGCCACTACATAACAACCAGTGCCTGCTTGGATTCTGCAACTTATTTTGGCTAAAAATGATGTTTGTTGGACTGCTTAAATTCCACACCCCTCCCATTCTAAGATCATACTCAACACCTACAATGACAACTTTAAACGCGGAAGAACGGAAAAGACTTTGCGTGGAGTAGTTGAATTTCTATGGAAAGCCAAGTAGTAGTTATATAATGAGCTATTCCCGCTCACCCCTCATCACTTTTAAGTTACCCCCCTGCTCAACCCTGTTTCGCAAGGGGGGTACCTTAAATTTACGAGGATAGCGGGTATAGCTCATTATATAACTACTATAAAAATAAACAACCAGAGTGATTCAAAAAATAAAATTGAATTTAGGCTTAAAGATTACAAAGAAATTATATAAGATGGGGCTCAAATCCGCAAGTAACGCAAATAACTCGCAAAGTAACAGTGAAGATGAAAGGTTTGCGAAATATAGTACCAAACCTTACACAAAACACGGTTTAGTATTTGAGAGTGAAGTTGCTTATAAAAAACTCAAAGCAATTGATAAAAGTGCTAAAAAGATTATCGGTCTATTTGCACTTGGAATAATGGATATGAAGGCATTTTTCAGTAATTACGATAAAGTTAAAGTAAAAGAATCTTATGATGAAGCGTATGAGAATATTGAAATAATATTCCCAAACATTACAGAATTTAGTATGATGAAAGATGAAGATTGTCTCACAGAGTTACATTTTGCAGACAAATTTAATACACTATTAGATGTAGAATTCTTTCACTAAAATCCTATAACATTTTTGTTATAAGATTTTTGTTTTAATATAACCAATAAATTAGAATGTCGTTCAATGTAACTCCAAGAGGTGAAATTTTACCAGTATATACAGGTCATAATCTTGAAGTTTACAATATCTATGTTGATCTTAATAAAAAATGTCGAGATTTGAATCTATTGTTAACAACACAGAGTGAATATTATGATGATGTATTTGAAGGATCTTTGGCTAAGGAAATAATGGAGACCACCAGAAATTTAATTGAAGAAACAGATTTAGCCCTTGATATTTCAGATATAGCCGACATTAGGCAGTTAAGGTACAACTTGTTAAGAAAAAAGAAGCCTGAAAAATACCCAGGATTGCTCGAATTCAAGAATGCCTTTGTTAATCAGTTTTTCCGTTATAAATTAGCTGAAGATATAGATTTTGATTCTGATGCAGAAAATGATATAGATAATTCTTGATCTCATAAGACAAACCCTGTAATAGCCATTCTTTATTATTTCAGGCTTTAGTATCTTATTAGAATATCTGCTGTAAACTTTACCGCATTTGCTAACATAGTACCATTCCAAAATAGATGTAGAATTTTTTGATGATTAATCCTATAACATTTTTGTTATAAGATTTTTGTTTTACTATAACCAATAAATAAAATGGAACCACGTTCTAGAGAAACTACTCCTACAAAAGAGGATTTGGATTTTATAGTTGATGATGGATATCGTCACGATGAGGACCCAGATTACGTTCCTCCAAATGAAAGATTTATTCTTACAGGAGATAAGTTTACAAAATTAACCAAAAGAGCTAAAAAACTTGGTGCAGAATCACTTGATTACTCTACCAGAAAAAATAATAAATATATGGCCACACTTCCAAGCGGAAAGAAAGTTCATTTTGGTTCTCCAAAGTACGCAGACTACTTAATACACAAGGATAAAGAGAGAAGAGATAAATATTTATCTAGAGCTACAAAGATAAAAAATAAACAAGGAGAGTTAACTTATACTAATCCTGAATTTCTGGAGTACGCATCTTCTTTGGCCAAAAAAAAATTGATTTTTTAATTGTAGTTTAAGAAATAAATTATAATTAACAAAATGCAGTTATCCAGTTACGATCATTTAACCAAAGACACCGTTATTTTTAAAGAAGCAAAAGAGTCAAAAGTAAAAGATAGTAACATTAAATACAAGCGTATACCAATTGAAATCAAATACCAAAATAACAAAAAAGGCCCACTTGTAATCGAAACCCCATTTCTTTTTAGCTTTGGTGTTAGTGAAAAGAGAAATCAAGAAACAAAAAAGTTAGTAGGATATAGTATGCCAGTATGTCTTTGGGCAAAAGATTCTGAACCAAATGAAAAAGAAAAAGCGTTTTATGATGCTATTAATAGTCTAACATCTTTGTCTATAGAACATTTAGAGAATGAATACGGACCAGATTTAGCCTCATCTCTTTCCCCACCGTTATACTACAAACAAGAAGAGTACACTGATAAAAAAGGAAAGAAGAAAACTAGAAAAGATCCGTCATCTGCACCAGTACTTTATGCAAAACTTATTTACTCAGAAAAATCAAAGAAAATTTTATCTTTGTTTAAGGGAAAGGGGGGAAAGGATCTAAATCCTTTTAAACTCATCAACCAGTATTGTAATGTGAAATTAGCTTTGATAATAGAAGGAATTTTTATAAGTAAAACTGTAACATCTTTGCAAATAAAAGTTCATGAGTGCTATGTTAAACCACTCAAACCAAGAGAGTCTTTACTAACAATTGAAGAGCAAAGTGATTGTGAAGAGGACAATGAGGATGACATTGAAGAATTAGTTGACAAATTTGAGGAATTAAGATTATCTGATGAAGAGAAAGATGAGTGAATAGGATTTTATTTTTTAATACGAATTTCGTATTAAAAATCAACCAAATCCTTAGAACTAACCCATGAGTTAAATTTATCTGGATAACCACTCCATTTTACTAATGCCATTTTCTTCTTATTATCTCTCTTAATAATTTTTTCTATTCTAAATGTCTGCTGTTTTGCTTTTTGTAACTCTTGCTCGTAGAAAGATCCCTTAACCTCTTCTCCCATCAAATCAGTAATAGAATACGTAACAGGTTTTGTAGGTAAAACCTTATCAATAACAAATATCTCTTCTGTCCAGTTTGGTGTGTAACCTTTATCAAATACCCGCCTCTTATACTTAGAAATTCTAACTTTATCACCAATCGCAAACTTTGGTTTACCAGGTTTCAAGTAGATTAAATCACCGTATAAATTAGACCAAACTTTATTTTCATTTTTCTTTTTACTTGCTTCAACAGGAGTCATTTTTATACTTGAATGTCTAGCGTTATTGTAATCATCAACTAGTTTATCTATCTTATCCCAGTAAATAGTGTTGTTATTCACAGTAAACATCTTCCACATTCTGTTTTTCATTGTTTTATTCCATCTCTCAACAACACTAGATTTTTCCTCGTTTTCAGTGTGATACAGTTTAATTCCTTTAATTTGAAGAAAATCTTTAAAATGTTTGCTTATAAATTCGGAACCTTTATCAGTCCATAACATTTGAGGTTTACGTTTACTTTTGAATACATCCCCGAATGCTTTACTAACAGTTTCAGTTTTCTTATTTTTCAGCCCCCTAATCCAACCATACTTGCTAAACACATCAATAACCATCAAGAGATATTTAACTCCTTTGTTCCACTTACTAAACTTTTGCATTTCAACTAAATCAGCAGCCCAGATTTCATCAATTCCGTTTGAGACTACTGATCTCTTTTGAAAGTTTCGTGTGATTGGTTTGTGAAGTTCGTCGGCTAATTGTTGAGACCAATCACTACTCAACGCCGACTCGCGTTTAAACCAAGACCAAGTTTTTGTTTAGTATTAATTATTGTTCTGGCTAAAGTATGGCCCCATTGTCTTTCTTTCCAAGGAATAGCATCTAAGGATTTTACCATCTTTCTGTCTGCCTTATTTTTACACTTTCGGTCATCTCCACAAACACTATAATCTACGTCATGCTGCATGGCAACAGCATCGGTTGGCCCAGTTGGTTGATCATAAATTTCTAATATTTCACCGGTTTCCGGATTGTATCTTACTTGGTTCTCAAGATCATTATAAGGGCCTGTATATTTATGCCCCGGCAAAGTCCATCCACCTTTTGGTTTTGGTAATTTACCAATTTGCTTGTGAATATCTACCGCACCTCCATCCAAATCTTTTCTGTCAGTTTTATACTTTTTATTTGGCCTCACTTTTGTTGATAGTTCATCCATGGCTGTTCCAACAGAATCTTGAATAAATGGAGTGAGTTTATTAATTCCATAATTTACAGCTTTCTTCTGAAGATTTTTGTTTCTCATTAACTCACTTGCTCCATATCGCCCCATTTCAACTGCTTTTTTACCCATCCAAGGAAGCCCGTAATGTACAAATCCATCAACTGCTGTACCAACAACTGTATCAAAGACGCCCGCCCCTTCAGACGGGCTGATTAGTTTTTTGACTTCTTTTTAGTTTTTCTTTTTCCACTTCCAGTTTGCAGGGGGGTTATGGGGGCTTCCCCCATTTTCACATATCTTACTTTTTTATTTCCACAAACTGCGCATCTACAAAAGAATTGAGTTCTACCTCTTTTATCTTGTTGGTAACCACTTGGCTCTGTACAAGGAGTTACTCTTTTATCTACGATACAATAAGTTTCTTTCATTTTATATAACGTTTAGATAAAAATTATGACTACCAGATCGAATTTTCTCAAAAGTGAGCTTCAAAAGATATACAATAGCCTAAACATGAGTTATGAATACGCTGATTTTTCCAGATTGGAAAACGATAATAAATTTATAAAAGTATTTGAGTTGCTTATGGAAATAAGTGAGAAATCAAATATGCTTAAAAATGTAGTAAGAAATAATACGTTTTTATAGAGAGCTGTAAACTCACGCGGCGTAGCAGCAGGGGGGTTTTGGGGGGACAAGGTCCCCCCATTATCTATTTATATAATAAATGGAAGCTAAATTCTTTTCTGAGATAGAAAAAAATAATATTTAACAAATATTATTTTTACATTACGCGGCGTAGCCAAGGGAGGGGTGTTAAGGGGTGCCCGAAGGGCTTGTCCGTAGGTTCCCCTTAAAGTATGACTTTATAAAATCGCTGTTATCATCATCAAAATGTGGGTTATGTATTACATTTAAAATACTATTACCCCGCTGTCTCTCAAATAAATAATATAAACACCAATAACCACAGAGAACAGTATTGCGATTTTGTATTTCATCCATTGAGTAAATAATGCGTTTTCCAGAAGTATTAAAATATGTTAGTGCTTCATTTGGCATTATTAAACCAAATGGATCAAAGTACTCAACTACATTGTCTATATTTCTATAACAAACCCAATGTGTTCCAGGACCTTGTATATCATCTAGATTAATTATTCCGCATTCTTTTTTTATTTTATGAGGTAGTCCATCACGACTGTATATTCCTCTGAAATGTTTAATACCAAGTCTTTTTACCCATTCCATTAGGTCAAAGTTGGATAGAGGTTTAATCTCGAAATGGGGCAGGGGGGTTTTGGGGGGAGGCACTCCCCCCATTATAAAATGGTGCCTAGAATGGGAATTGAGTTGAATGGGCTGTCTTTTCCTAGAAGTAAACCCTTGCCTTTGGTCTTTTTTTTTTTAACTCCCATTCCTATAGGGTTGGACCATGTTCCAATAAAAGGAGGTGATTGATATGGATAACCTCCCCCATCTGTGGGTGGAACGTAAACATTTGCTGTATTAGATGACCCACGTCTGTCAACCTGAAGTCCTCCTCCAAGCATCTTAGATACTAAACTAACTGCTAATGGAATTCCTATAGAAGCAAGTGTACCTAAAAATCCTCCTTCTATCTGTTTACGAGTTGGTTTTATAACTACTCCACTTCCTGATTGATAAGCTTTGTTAATTTGATTTATTTGTGATTTGGTAAATTCTCTTACAATTGGCAGTAGCATTGGGAAAAACTCTGGTGTAATTGGTATACCGTAGTGTCCCCCCTTTCCGAAGATTTTATTTAATCCTATTTCTCCAAGTGCAGTTGCAGCTCCTGTAGCTAATGCGGGAACAGCTTTACTTAATCCTTTTATTGCGAAAGGAAGAACTTTTGCTCCAAGAGATGCAAGTGATGAAAATAAGTTTCCTCCGTGTTTTACAGATTTTCTAATTTGAGTTTTACTTATTTTTATATCTGATCCTGTGCCATTTGCAATAGATTTTTTTATTTTATCAATCTGTCTTTTTGTCAACATTAACTCATCATTTCCTCTAAGATGCGAATGTTTTAACCGAAGAGTCAAAGGTGACTGATTTATTATCGCAGAAGCCAGTTTTGTCTTTTGGCCATCTGTAAGTTTTACTCCGTATTCCATATAATTAGACATTTTATTTTAATGTTTATATTAAAATCTTATTTTACGTGGTGTAGACAAGGAAAGGGGGTTATGGGGGAAAACGTAGTTTTCCCCCACGTGTAACCTCACGCGGCGCTACGAAGGGAGGGGGTTTCCCCGTTTGATATAATTAGATTTTATCTTCAAAATCTAATTGTAAAAATTGCTTTGTCATTAGAAGCAGGGGGGTTTTGGGGCGATGCAATCCCCCCAGGCTATTGTTCTTAAATCACACGATAATCTCATGATTATTACATCATACATTGTATATAAAAGAAAGAGGGTTCCATCGTTTTCACTAATTTCACAACATTTTGTTCGTCGCGCTTATAAAGGTGGTAATAGTTACCAAGTTTACTACCAAGTTGGTAATAGCTACCAAGTTTGCTACCAAGGTGTTAATAGTTACCAAGTTTGCTACCAAGTTGGTAAAAATGCCTCTCTCATTGTAGCCAAGGGAGGGGGTCGTAGGGGGAACCGTAGGTTCCCCTACGCTCTAAGCAATAGTTTTCCATCTTGTTGTGATATTTCTGCTACTCTTTCATGCAAGACTAGCGCGTAAATATTATAATCAGCGTTTGGATTAGCAGTTAATTCGTAATGAAATGCTAGTTTTGTGACTCCATCTTTTATATCCATTTTCTGTTTAGTCAAATCAAAATACACAAAAGGAAATAAAGTTTTGAAATTACCTCGATTAAGTAATGTTCCACCTTGATAATCATTATTTGCATAGACGTATGACATTACATTTCTAAAAACTCTTGACATATCTGTAGAAGGTTTAAAGTGAATATCTGGGTATTCGTTTCCATTTGCAACTTCCAGGTAACATCTTGATATATTAGCATTATTTGGTAGATCAAAAGTGTCGTATACAAATGGATTTGCTGTTTGAGAATCAATTCTTGCCGTATCAATTCCAAAAACAAATACATGACGTGGTTTTGAAATAGCATTTGTAATTCTAAAATGCCCTGTCTGTTGCTGTGTATTATTTGACCTTTCAACCACCTCATTCAAATATGTCCATTTGTAAGGTTTAAGATAATTTTCCATATACAGCTTTTGTCCTTCTGAATTAAAAGTAAGTTTTGGAATAAAAAGTTGTAGTCTTGTTATAATAACTCTACAATTATCAGCTCCTTGAAAAATTAAATTCGCATCTTTTTCAATCTCGATATTTAACTCAATTTTTGTATTAGGAAGTAGTTTATCTTCCAATGCTTCAAAGAAAGAATATCTGTTAAGAGGAATTTCGCAGTTTACTGTGGCTGATACACCTAGTAGTAATTTTCTTTTATGAAAACCTTTATTATAAGTTGCTTGAGCAGGTCTTTCCTCTGCGGCTCTTGAAGTATCAAGAAAATAAAATTCGTTTGTAGCAACACTCTCTGCATATGAAGGATTATACTCAAGCAAATTTTTAATATTTACAACATGATTCGCATAATTACAACTATAAACTTCTCGTCCATTTGCTAGGATACTTAATTTCTCTATAAATGAGTTACTACCATTTACAATTCCATTATGGTCAGCAACTGCTATATTTCCTCCATCTGCCAGCTTATTTACTTTAAAATCCATTGATAATCGTGCGTTATACCAATCAAAAGGAGTTGATTCTCCTGTATTATCAGCTACAAATCTAAGACCTGTTTTAGTTTGGTGAGCGGCATTTGCTGGAGCCGCATCTAAAGTCTGTTCCAGGTCATAAACAACATCCTCATATCTGTCTAAATATTTTGGATTTCTAAAAGACTTCATTTTATTTTAATAATTATATAATTTTATGGGGGGACTGCGTCCCCTAACACCCCCCTGCTGGGGGGTACCCAATTTAATAATTGTAGAATTTTCTCTTACGTGTTGAACCCCCACTAAGAAGGTTATTCAACATTTGATCTATCTCTTTTTGTGATATTTTTTTAGCAGGGGGGTTTTGGGGGGATGCAATCCCCCCAGCAGGGGGGTTTCGGGGGGGTGCAACCCCCCCGTTTGATAACATTTTCACTATTTTATCACCGGCCTTTTTGCCAACATGTTCACCGGTTTTTGTTGCGGCTGCTGTTACTGCTTTTTCAACGCCTTTTTTAGCGGCTTTTTTAATTGTCTTTCCAAATAATTTTGATCCAAACGATTTAAAAACATCTGTTATTCCTTCGCCATAAATATGTTGTTTTGTAAAACTACACAATTCAGGGTCAAATCTCTTTTTATACTCTGATTGTCTCGTCATTTTTATTATAATAGTATATTATATCAATTCTCTCATCTCAATTTCGTTAAAGGGAGGGGTTTTAGGGGAACCGTAGGTTCCCCTTATTACATACTATGAAGTATCAAAGTCATAAACCAATCTATACCGTTGAAATTTACAGGCCTTCCAAGTGAATCTGTGACATATATTCTCATTTCATCAATGTGAAATGAAGAAACAGGACAATACAATGGTCTTTTAGGCTCGAAAGTAAATGGATAAGATCTTGTTAGATTATCGGTTGGTATTACAGCAATGGTATTTGTATTTATTCCATTTACTATGCTATCTGTTATTGCGGTTGTGTTGATATTTAACACATCAATCGAATTTGTGATATTTGGTAGTTTTGATCCGTACTCTGTTTTATTAATAAATTTCTTTTCAAAACCAATTAGGTCTCCAAATTCTGTTCCTCTCAGATCAAGTTGATAATCACCATCGAGTGATATGAGAACTCGATAGGTGGATAACACAAAAGTCAAATTGATTGAATACTTCTTTTTACCTTTAGAATCTGTTGTGTGGTGAGACTTTTGATCCATGTACTGATGAATGTAATCGTTAATATCTGAGTAGGAATACATTCCATCTGTAAAAGTAATTGTTTGCCAGTTGGTTCCATCATGAGTGTATTTAATTTTATTGTTTTTATAATCACTTCTAATGTTGTACCAAGAATAAGTCATGGACAATCGATCAAGAGCAAGTTGATGTTTCATTTCAGGGTCAAGTTTCAAAGATGGGTTAAATTTGATAGTAAAATCACCGGGTCTGCTTGTTCCTCTTTTTTCTCTGTTTATCGAAGAAATGTGAATAGCTCGTTCTTCCATTTTATTTAAAGCCTACATAACTTTGTAGTAAATTGTTCAACTGTTTATTTGAAATTACTTTCATTTGGTTTAGAAGATGTGCTATTTGAGAAAACTCAGGTATCACACCGTTATTACCAGCAAGAATTGAGCCACCGAGTAGTTCAAGTCTGTCTAGAAGTTGATGTGGGTTATTAAAGTAAACCATATGGGGGGACTGCGTCCCCCCAAAACCCCCCTGCTGAAATAAACCAGAGCCAGATTTTTCTTTGTAATACCTAAGATTACTTAAATTTGATGCATATATGCTTAATGTGTTATATTTTTTTATTAAATCTAATGTGTTTTTATGTGGCTTTTTATTTATTGGTTTAGCTAAATAATAACCGTTTGGGTCACGTGTAATAATTGCAGTATTTTTTATTGCTTTATTAGTCTCTTCTAAATCTTCATTAACACCATCAATTAAATTGCCAATAGTAGAAGCATCCTCTTCTAAATATTCAGAAGGCAGATAATCATAACCATACAATTTTAGTATATCTTGTGCTTCTTTGTTCATTAAATTTCTATCGAGGTCTTCAGGCGTAAATTTTGCTATTTTTGGTTTTTCGTCTGATGAAGATGGTAAAACTTCTTTGACTTTTTCATCTTCTTTAGGATCTTCAATCGCCTCAAAACCAGGTAATTGAGCCAAATCCAATTTTTTTACTTCATCAAGTTTATCAAATCCCTCAGTTATAGCCATCCTGTTTTGATTAAGCCCCTGTGTAAGAGCAAGTTGATTAGCTTTGAGCTGTGCTATAGTTGCGTTTTGTTGTTCGTCGATACTCTTTTTAATAGAATCTTGAGATTTAATAAGTGGTTTAAATGTCTCTTTAAAACCTTCCCGCATATCTTGTTTTTGCCATTTTGTTGTTTTTATAACATTTCTAACCTGTTGAGTCAAAGCGTCAGCTTCAATTTTATTTCTCGCAAAATTTTTGAATTCTTCTATATCCATTTTATTTAAACAATAGATAAAAATGGAAATTCCAAATTATGATAGTACCGATGACATTGATAAAAAATATAAACAGTTATTTCCTTTTATGCCGGCGGATACGTTTCGAATGCTAATCTGTGGAAACAGTGGAAGTGGTAAGACTAATCTTTTGTATCACATGTTAATTAAACCACTGTTGCATTACGATGAGATTTATCTTTACGCACGTAATCTTGAACAGGATAAGTATCAAAAACTCATTAAAAAAATGAGGGAGTTGAGTAGTAAAATTGGATATGAAATACTTCATGTGAGTAACGATGAAATAACCCCGGTTACCGAAATTGATTACGAAGACAATCAAAAACTTGTGATATTCGATGATTACGTCTGTGATAAAAACCAAAGGCGTCTTATTGATTATTTTATTCAAGGACGACATAAGAATTGCTCTGTGATCTACCTCAGTCAATCATTTTACAAAACTCCAAAGGATATCCGGTTGAATTGTTCTCACTACTGCCTTTATGAATTTCCGTCATCGAGGGAAGCAAACAGGATATCATCTGAGTTGGGAGTTGACAAAGAGGTGTATAAAGCAGCAACAAAGAAACCCTTTTCATTTTTGTACATCGATAAACCAAAAAAACGTATTGCTAAAAACTTCACTGGATAGGGGAAAACTACGTTTTCCCCTATGACCCCTTTCCTTTCAAGAATATAAACATTAGATAAAATGGGAATATTCAACGAACAAAATTTTGATCTTCCTTTTGCTAAAGGAATTCAGGGTGCGCCAGGAGTTGGATTTAGTTTAACCGCAGATGGAAATTATGATATGAATAAAAAAAGACTAACAAATGTTGGAGCACCTAGTAATAATACTGATGCTGCTACAAAGAAGTATGTTGATGATAATTCTGGTGGTTCACCCTCAACATCACGATTAACAGTTGATTCTAACATTAATATGGGAGATCAATACCGAATTACAAATCTTAGCACACCACTTGACGGAAAAGAACCCCCAACAAAAGATTACGTAGACAACACATTTCTTGATAGAGATGGATCTTACCCAATGAAAGGTAATCTCAATATGGCTAATAATCGAATATTTAACCTACCAGCTCCAAATGGAAGTAATCAACCAACACCATTAGCTTTTACAGATTTAAAATATGTTGCCCGTGATGGTTCATCTACAATGACTAATAATCTAAACATGGATAATAAAAAAATAGTTAACCTTAGACCACCAACATCAGACACTGATGGCGCAAACAAAAAGTATGTGGATGACTCAATACCTGATATCCGTTCTTTTATAAAAAAAGATGGAAGTGTACCAATGACTAATAACCTAAATCTTGGAAACAAAAAAATAGTTGGTCTCGCAACTCCAACATCAAACACAGACGCCGCAACCAAAAAGTATGTGGATGATAACGCAGGTGATCCAGATTTAAGCGATTATTTAGAAAAAGATGGTACCGTTGCTATGACTGGGAACCTTAATGTTGGTAATAATAAAATAATAAATCTTAGTAAGCCAACCCAAGACAATGACGCAGTAAATAAAGATTACGCTGACAAACTGGTTCATCATACAGCAGTACAACCAAGTCATTACAACGACCAGTTTTCTTATCTCATGTCAAGTGCTGCGCAATGGACTGATGAAATAACTAGCGGAACCAGTTTTGTTATAAAAAGAATAGGAGATTTAGCACCAAACCAAGGAAACTTTCACGATTATAACCACAAAGTTATTTTTCTGGGTATAAACAAAAATTCCCAAGGGGGCTACAAGTACAAAATGGGAATCAACTTTTACAGGTTAACTGCTAATACCGATTACACTCTGTGTATGGAAATACTCAACACTGAATACGCTTTATGGCATAAGTCTCAAATAAGCGTGGATAAAGGAACTTCAACAGGATTATCAATTGGAAATGTTAGCATAAGGAAACTATCACATAGATACACACAATCAAATGGGCGAGTAGCATTTATGTATTATCACAGAATAATAGTTAATTTCAAGAAGTTGTCAACTGGAAATAGGTTCTTTCTTCACATTTTGGTTAATATTCCACAAGACGGAATTGATCTGGCTACTTATCCGAGTCAGTTTTCAGGTGTTTATTTAGTAACTTATGGTATTGTGGGAAAAGTTAGCAATATCGATCCGGATAAAGTTTATGATTATCACACCGCATTTGATATCAAACCAACAGAAGTTGTGTTCAATGTTGATATAAATGCAAATAATAAAAAAATATTAAATGTTAATCTTGATAGAAATAATGACAATAGCGCAGCAACAGTTGGAATGGTAAAGGAAATAAAACCTCACACTATAAACGATTTATACAGAAATTATTTCGAAGATGTTTATGATTTTACTAATGCCACTAATTACAAATTAAGTAGAACCTCATCAGGTATTGTTTTTAACTATTTATCTTCAAGTAGTGGTGATACTTTAAGAGATATGAGTATACCTAATAAAACCATAGATAATATAAAAAAAGAAGGTCTAAATGTTAGTGATTATAATATTAGTTTTTCTCCTAATATTGGTGTTACAAAATATACTTTATGCTTAATATTTTATCACTGGAGAAATAGATCATTTGGGTTATATAAAAGAGATACAAGTGGTCGAAGTATTTTATTAACATTACGTTATTCTTCAGTTAGTAATTTATTATTTTTAGTTGTTAATAATCAAAGAAGACAATTAACCTTGCCAAGTGATTTTAACGGAAAAAGAATTGTTATATGGTTAGCAGAAGATTTTAGCCAAAATATTACAAAAGTTAAAATAAGTAACTACAGCGCAATCTTAAGCTTACAATCCGTTAGATACACCAACGAACAAGATTTTATGTTTAATACTGAAGATGGAATTTTAAGTAAAATAATGTTTTCTCCAAACTTTTACGACATTGATTCTGAGCAATATCATAAAGTTATGCTACAAGAAAAGTTAAATGGAAGTTATGTACTTTAAGGGGGACTGCGTCCCCCTAACACCCCCTGCTGCTACGCCGCATAATATACGCAAAGGATAAAATGAAGGATAAAATGAAAGATAAAATGATGGACATCTTTGATTTCAATCACATAGATAAATCTTTAAACAAAGAGGATATTGAAGTTTTAAAAGATTTTTACAAACACTACCATAAAAAATTTTGGTGTTTTAAAAGGTGTTACAAAAGATATAAGAATCTTGATGACAGTTTTACCATAACAGGAATTACCCTTGTAGCTATAGGAACAATTGCTGGTGGAATAACTCTTAACCCTATTGTGTTAGGAGTTATAAATGGTGCTGGCATTATTGTAGCGGGTATTGGAAAGAATAAAAATTACAAGAAGAAAATAGAGTTATCAAGGATAGCTTATACAACATATGAGAAAACTCTTGTGGAGCTGAGATCAGCTCTTCGGGGCGACGAGTGGAATAAACAAGATTTTGTTGATAGGATGAAATTGATAGACGAGATGATAATTGATCAAACTCCTATATCAGATAAGTTTGCTAAAAAATATAAAAATAAGTTTGTAGAGGAAACTCCTCCTGAAATAATCTAAGCAATAGATAAATGGAGGAGATACGCACTCTAAAAAAAAATTTTATAAAAATTTTTGAAACTACTCTATCCTCTGTCGGAAAAGATTTGGTAAAGGAAATGGAACAGAAATATAGCATCGACGACCAAATTTGTCTTGATTACGCGATGAGCCTTTGCCATAAGATTACTAAAATGGAAGGAGTTAGCGCAGAAGATGAGAAAAAGTGTCAGGAGTTTATAAAAATTTTTTATTATTTGGATGAGATTAAATCCTTGAGCTAATTCAGATATCTGAAAGTATATTTTTGACCGTTTATTTTAGAAGTCGCTGTTTTACAATATTTTTGTTCATCACATATCATTTTAACATGGCCTGAATTTATTCCCAACATTTTTCCAGCAGAATACAAACTCTTAAAATTTGTTTCTTCTTTTGAAAACAAATTTACTGCCAAAACACTCTTTGGATTTTTGCGAATATCTTTTAGAAAAGTATAATTTTTGTTTCTTATTGATTTTCTAATATTTTCGCTTGGAGAAACGACTTCCAAATTTTTTATACAATTATCAGTTCTAATAAAATTTATATGATTAATCTGTTTGTTTTTTTCTATTATGCCATAAAAGCACTCGTAAACGAATCTATGCGATAAATAATTTTTAGTCTTATTTTCTTGTTTTATATATATACCGATATGAAAATAACCATCATTATAAAGATTTCCTTTTCGCGGTTTTCCCAGTTTGACATGAATAATTACACCGTCTTCACTCGCCGCGTATTTTTTATATAAAGGATGTATAAAAAACTTTTTTCCATTTGCTAAAATAAATTTTTTCATTTTATTTCAATATTTATTTCTTTAAACAAAGATTTATTTTATCCAAGTATAATATAAAAGATGTTGAAGGAAATAGTAGCTTATGTAAATTTTAGATTTCCAGCTGTAAAAACACAGTTTTATAACGACAATTTTATTAAAGCTTGTCTTGTTTACGAGTATTTATACGCAAAGTATTTCAACCAAGTGATGGATTTAAATAAAATTATTAACAAACTATCTGCTGACAGACATACTATTAGAACTAAATCTAAGGTATTGGCTAATCATTTGATTTTCAATTTAGGTTTCAAAGCTTTTTGGAGCCACTTCAAACTTGGAAGAGGCTGTGTTTATGTTTTTGACTCTGGTTTTCAAGAAAATGAGGTTATCGGATATTTAACAGGAATTTTGTATTGGCTTTTCCATTCTGGGGTGGTTCAAGATTAAAATTTTATATCATTGATATAAAATTTACTTTCTTAGTTCAAGATAACTTTCCCACCATTTGTCATAATATTCTCTTGTTTGAGATGAAATATTAATTGAGATTTTGTTTTTTGAGCCTATTTCCCCCAAAATTCTATTTGCGACATAAAAGACATTAATCATTCTCTTACGGCTGAACTTTTTATTTACCTCTTTCATAACTTTTTCATCTATTTCCATCAACTTTCTATATAATTCATCCTTTTCCTCTCCTGTCAAATTTGGAATCTGTTTTATCTTTTTTTCGTAATAGTATTTTCTCTGGTAAACGCTTTTCTTCCTGAAATATAATCTGTCGTACTCTTTTGTATCAAAGTAACCTAATACATGTCCGTTTGTTATTCCACATTCTTCACAAATCTTGTAACCTTGATATATCGCGAAATTTTCACTGTTTTCACAATTTGAACATGGGGGCTGCATTTTTGGTTTATCTGAGATATTTTTGGTGTATTTGTGTAAAATTTCTAAATATTTTTTTATTTGTTCTTCTGAGTATTTCATTTATTTTTTATTTTTTTAATTTTTAATTCGGCCTTATTGCTTTTGTATCAACTTTGTTACTTAGTACTAATCTTTTATCATCTTCGCAGCTCAGAGCTATTTTATTCACCTCTTTGGAATATATATCGTGGTACCTACTTTGTATTATTTTCATACTTCGCATTTGTTTATCCCCCGTGAATAAACAATCAAAATAATGCTCAAATGTAATTCCTTTTGAAACTACAGACTTTTTTATTCCCTTGCACTTTTTTATGTTTTTTCCCTCTTCTATTTTAAAGCTATATAGCTTTGGGCGAAGACCTATGAAATGAGAGATTTGCTTTCCAGCAACTTCATCCTTGAACATTCCAATTACTTTTTTATTTAACCCTGTTGGAATAGCAGATGGATGATCTTTTGGGTAATCTGATGTGTCAAACTTGGATTTCACATCTTTTGTTATGTCTTTGTAGAAATCTTCTGTTTGAATTTGGTACATAAGGGAATCAGTATCTGTAAAAAGTAACTCAGCTTTTGCGCCGTATTTTGGTTTTATATAGTTGTAGTGAAAATCAAACATTAGCGTTTTGGATAAATCCAAGATTGCTTGACCCACATAAACTGGTTTGTTAAAATACACCTCTGTTTTTTTCATATGAGCTGCAATAAGATTTTTATCGAAAATTGTGGCTCTTTCAAAGTTAGGCTTTTTTGAAAGTTTGAGAGCTATTTTACGATTATCAACCAGTTTTATGTTTTGTCTTTTTCTAATGTTTTCTATTGTCTTTCCAAAAACTGAGTTATTCATAAGTTTAAAAAAGTCTTTCTCAAAATTGATGGTTGTTGCTTTACGCAATTCTGTATTTTTTCTTATATAGGGCTCCATCCAGGGGGATTGTTGAAAAGATATTCCTCTATGAACCGCAGTTATCCTCAATCCCATTTCAAGATATTGCCTAAGATTTCTGTAATGAACAACATAATTCTTTTTTGGTTCAAAATCACAAATCAGTTTTTCTACAGCGTTAACTTGCTTCTTTTCAGGAGCTAAAGGATAGTCATTGTGTGATTCCCATAGCTTTTTGGGATAAGCTAGATCAACTTCAAAAATATAGCCTGTTTTTCCTCGATTTGACATGCTATGATTTGCTTTTTCAAGAATTTCCATAACTTTATCTTTTTTAATATTTCTCAACCATTTGAATCCATGTGTAGGAAGTGATTGAGACATCGCCCAACCATAAAGATTGTTCGCATCAAGATATTGAATAAATGTTGAAGGTTTTTGGGGGTCAAAGGATTTCATGTATTTATTGTTAGCTTCTGCATATCTCTTTGATATATGAGTTATACCACCACGAATTCCCATTTCAAACATCATTAACATATCGTAATCATCAAGTAGTTGAAGTTCTTGTTTTGTTTCTTTGAGACAAGCATCCCAAGCAAGACCGGGGGATGTATAATAATGAGCTGGATCAAGGTTGTAATGTTTTAAGCAAGTTTTCCTGAAATTCTCAAACACATCGGCTAGTAGTAACACATCGGATTTTAGGTAAAGATCGTGATAATCTCTGATTGTTTTACAATTAAATACATCCCATACTCTAATTGCATGATAGTAATCTTCTTCGGATATATGTTCATCATTCAGCTTTGAATAAAACGCTTCTCTTATCGGTAATTGTGTTTCAGAAAACTTTTTTAGATTTGAAACGTAATCATAAGGATAGACTCCTTTGCGGATTATCAATTCAGTATGTTGCTTAAACTCTCTTTTTGTGTTTATAAAGTCTGTTGGTTGCAAATTTACTACAAGTTTTGCAAGAGATGCTTGTTGAAATTTATAAGAGTCAATAAATCTAATTTCAAAATATAATGGGACCATATATCCAGTTTTTCTAGATCTGTATTCATCAACTTTAATTTTTTTAGAGAATGATATATATTTCTCTTCAGTTGAAGGAATGCATTGAAATTCTCCTGGTAAGCTTGCCAGTTGCTTTATGAATAAATGAGCATCATACCCTTGAAGATTATGAAATATAACTGGGAGAATTCTTGGTTTCCTGCATTGAAGATTACAACTGTTATGAGCAGCACCTCTATACTGGCCTGTGAAATGACAATGATCTCTAACTTTATCTTTCAATAATTCCTTATTACAAATATGACAAAATTTCGCTTTACCAAATGATTTTTGTTGGTCTTGGGTAAGTTTAAGAGGTTTTGGTCTTCGGTAGTAATCATTGTAAATTGCTCTAGTTGCTTCTGTGAGTTTTTCTACAAATATTTTTGCTACATCTTCATCTTCTTCTTTTTTGGTGAAAGTGATTGGCTTTATTTTTTTATCAACAACTCCTTTAATAAAAATACAAAATCCTGATGGTTCGTGTTTTTGATAACTATATTCATAAGAATCTTCTGGATTAGGACTGCAAGTATTCATTGGTTTAGTAAAACACTCAAAGTCCGCATAAGCTACAAAAGGAATAGGAATTTGTTTGTGATGATTTATAAATTTTAAAGTCGTTTTTCCTGGTTTTGGCATTCTAACATAAGCTGTCCCGTTTTTCTTACAGTAAAAAATATGTCTTTGTAATATTGAATCTTTTGTGAAACCATTAAGACATCTTTTACAAATATGAATTGGTTCATCTGTTCTTTTTGTAATCTGAGATCTTAAAAGACGAGAAAAATTTTTAATCAGTGAGTAATGGCATTTCCCATTCTCCTCATAAAGAAATAAATCTATTGAATTTTGAGGATCACGTAATGCTAACCTGAGTGGATAGAACTTTTTGTCAGAATTAATTGAGAATACATTGATGCCTGGTAAACTGGGGTTAGCATTTTCAAATTTAGTTATATCATTGGTTTTGACTGGAAAAGTAAATCCTTTTGGAATTTTGATCTCATGCTCATATTGTTTTAGATCTGCTACACGTCTATCATTCCTCTCTCTTGGATGAAGATAACGTAGTATGCTCCATAAGAAACATTTTTCATCTTTATTCATAATACTTACAATCGCTTTCTTTCTCATGATCCAATCTGGAAGAGGAATATAAGATGAGCCTCTCAAAGGATCAAATTCAACAGTGTGAATTTCAAGTTGAATAACTTCTTTAAAATACCACCCACTACCATTTTGTTGATAAATATTAATCTTTTCTGTGATGTTACGGATAATTTTTTTAAGCAAAACTTTTACATCAGTTGATACAAGATTGATATAAGTTTCTGAATGAAAAAACGCTCTGTCTTGAACTTCAAATCTTTGTTGTGGGCCTACTTCCATTTTTCCCATCATACAAACCAAGACAAATTTTACTTTTGTATTTCTATGATTTTTGATAAAATTTTTGAGAATAGTTTTCTTATTTTGGAAAAATTGCAGAGGAGTAATACCAGGCTCTCCCTTTATTGTGTATTTGCTAGCAAAATCTTCTAAAGCTGATTTCACTTTCTCAAGTCCTTGGTTATGCTCTTTGATAGCTCTCTCAAGAGCCTTTCTAAAATAAGGAGGAGTATCTTTTGGTATCTTTTTGTTTTTAATGCATTCTTGGAAATACTCATCAAACGATTTTATCTTTTTGGGTTTTGATTTCTTTTTAATATTAGCTCCTCTTTTTATTTTTTGATTTAGATGGTCTAATTTTCTAATATCATGAATTAGTTTTTCTTTATAATTTTTTCTTAATAATTTCTTTTTCTGGTTGAATACTTTTTTTAAATCAGATAATGATAAACTCGAGTAATCAGCCATGGCCTTTATTATTTTAATATTTTATTTCTTTAAAATTCAATTTTATTTTTTGAATCACTCTGGTTGTTTATTTTTATAGTAGTTATATAATGAGCTATACCCGCTAATCTCGTAAATTAAAGGTACCCCCCTGCGAAACAGGGTTGAGCAGGGGGGTAACTTAAAAGTGATGAGGGTGAGCGGGAATAGCTCATTATATAACTACTCCAAGTTAAAAAAGGTAATAAAAAATTTATTGTCAGTGCCGGTTAACGTCCTTCGCAAAACGCGCATTGGGACTAATTTTTCACGTCGTAGTCGTGCAATTAAGTTTGATAGCCCGTGCAAAGTTGTCGTTTTTGGTTGTTAATCAGACCCGCTACTGGTTTACCTTCTAGTTACCGTCGTCGACTCTCTTTTGCTTAAAATCCTTAGTAACCTTTCGAAAGTGAAGGGTTACTTTACTTATGGCCACTTTACGTACATTCGTGTAAACTCTCATGGTGTTGGACACTTTTGAGAAATGAAGGATTATACATTTATCAGCATCTGAGTTTCTTGTTCGAGGCCAGTCGACAGACATAATTCGCAAAATTGCAACCATAGATTGCTCCTCGTTTTAAAATAGATATATACTGACGGATAAATAGATGTATACTCACGGATAGTAAAGATGGCTGACATTTTTTTCATTTTATTTCAAGCTACGAACCAGTCTGTTCCGCAAAAATAGTCACGACTTTTTTTGTCGACCTACCGTGAACGAGGAGCCTAGTTTCTTTGCGGAGTGGCCATAAACTTAAGTCTACTTTTCAAACCTAAACTGGCTTTTGTTTATTCTTTGACTCGATTAGAAAAGTGATCCATCGCCCTGAAATGGCCTTCTAAATTCAGGTAATACTCATGAACCAAACAGTTTCCAGTTGGAGGGAATGAACTTACCATTGCTTAGACTAAATAGGTCCCTACTGCATGTATACGTTAATTAATAAAATATTTCTTGATTGTTTTAGATTGACCCTAATCGTACACTGCTTGAACAATGTAATGATCTGCCTTATGACCCTGATTTCGAGTTTCCTGAGGACAAGCTCATTCTTGGGGAGTTGCTAGGATCGGGGGCCTTCGGAAAAGTCATTAAAGCAGAGGCTATCGGAATAAACAACTTTCGTCCCAGGGACAAAAGTCAAAAGAAAAGTCAGCGGTGGCCTAAAATGTTTCGTCAACACAGGGCCGGCCATGCGTACCACGATCCCAGAGGCAGTGCGTACACGAAGACCATCGTAGCTGTAAAAACTGTTAAAGGTAATGTTTCAAGTCAAGAGATCTTTATTTCAACTTGTGTAACATTTACCATGGAGCAAGGATGGCTGGTACTTGTCCGGGGTTGGTGGAGGGGGACAAAAAAGGAATTTGGTTTATAGTTACTGTAGCAGCTGATAATATGCAGGGGAGGGGACGAGTTACCAGGTTACCTGCGCGGTAATGGTTTGGGAGACGGGGTAGGGTTGTTTTGGGAATCTGTGCCTACCTGTGGAAAAAACTCCAGCCATGCCCCTGGATTCAGCATGGGTGAGGTGGGCAATTCGCATAGGGCCTCTCTCATGCACGAGTACCGTTCGTGCTCATTCCTATTACTGAGGTTTGTGCCCAGTTAAAGTGAAAGTTGCTTGTTACATGGTCACATGGACTCCACTAGACCCTGTGGAAACTGCACTTTTTTTAATTGACCGAGTACGATATTTTGGCACTTCAGGGGAAGCTACTAAAGAGGAAGTAAGAGACCTGGCATCAGAGCTGAAAATTCTAATTTGCGTTGGAGAACACAAAAACATTGTAAACCTCCTTGGTGCTTGTATCAAGCGAGATCGTATCCTTGTCATTCTGGAATATGCACCACATGGGAGTTTACAAAAGTTCTTACGAGGCAAGCGAGATGTTTATGAACCAACCTGGACTACGACCGCGAGTGACCCAGAGATAGGATTGAATATATCAAATCTTGTAAACTACTCTTACCAAATATCCCGTGGAATGGAATACCTGGCGTCTAAAAAGGTAATGTAGTAATGTTGTCCCGTTCAAGGATTGCCACATTTCTGAAGGAAATTCAGTTCTAAAAAGAGCTGTAGTGGCTCTTGGTTGTAATAGAACTTTTTGGCTTATGTTTTATTTTCCCATTTCACACCACGTGATGTTCTCAAGGCAATTTGCGTTTTGTCTTTTCATAAAATATACATACATATGCTCGTGGATGCACGAGCAAAGGACAACTTTTGAAAGGAACGATTCTCTGAGGTACCATCAAGTGGTCTGAAAATGGAAGACAAAACATACAAGCTAAAAAGGTTTATTCTCCAGCACTTGGTTATTTTCTCCGTTTGGCCTCAAGGAGTTTTGTCATGATTTAAATCGTTCATTCAACACTAAATCTGCGCCTATTAGTTTGTTTTTCGCGTTTTAAAGAGTATGACTATTTGAACCGGGGCGCTTGAAAGATTATTATCCAATCAATTCGTTTGAACTTACCGTTTTTTTTTTTTTTGAAAACAAGACCAAAGGTAAACAGACCAAAAAAAATTCAATGTGCAACTATGAAACTGTTGATAACTTAAAAACCGTTTGAACTTACCTGACGTCTCAGGAATTGGCCCTCAAATTTAATGAGAATCTTCCGTTTTCAAAAACCGCCACGATTATTATGATTTGTGTTTGGATAATCTATTTCCAAAAGCCCAGCTTCGATTGTTCGCACTGCAAGAGTTTATTATGAGTAATAAATGGTAAAAAGTAAAGTAACTCAGAGAAAGGAGACCTCAGTAGCCAAAAGCTCACGCAAAGTATTACAAAAAGCAACATGTAGGCGAAAAGGTTACGGGAACTCAGAAGGGTGCGCAACAGCTGTGACATTAAATCAGCCATGAACCGGGAGCGAAAGAAGCGAAGACGAAAGGGTCTGTAGCGTTGGTTTCTCACTGACAATTCAGCGTTCGAGAGTAAGAGAAGAGCATTGTTTAACAATGTTTAGTCTCTATTTACTTTTACTTTCTGCAGCGTGTGCACTTCTCTGTTGGTATCAAAATTGTTTTTCCTGTTTTTACTGTGATTATTATTATTATTATTATTACTTTTTGAAATAGCAAAAATCTTTATTAACATATGACCAATTTACATTCCACAATCAGACTAAAATTTTGATGAAATAAAAATATTAAAACTAAGATCATAAAACACTAATTTACAAGCTTACCCCATTATCGACTTTCTAAAATTAGTGGACTTATTATTATTATTATTATTATCATTATTATTATTATTATCTCCTTCTTGTTTCTGATTTCTTGATTTTGCATTTCTTCTTTCAAAACATTTCTGTTTTATATAGTGTGTTCACCGAGACTTGGCAGCCAGAAACGTTCTTGTTGGAGAAGACTACGTCATGAAGATCGCTGACTTTGGTCTCGCTCGAAATATTTACAAGAGTGACTTATATGTGAAGACGAACAGTGGTGTTTTGCCAATGAAGTGGATGGCGATAGAATCATTGTTTTTGAGGGAGTACTCAGAGAAAAGTGACGTGTAAGTACAAATGACATTTAAAAAAATGAATGAAGGGAGAATATGAAAATATGCGGGGATCGTACTCAAGGATGACAACTATATAATTAGTGCTTAACTAGGCGTTAAAATTAAAAAGAAGCTGGCCTTTTGATTACTGCAATTAAGTTAAACTTGTCATAACATAGTTTAGTAGGCACTCTCCGATTGGCTGAGAAGTATGTTTGCATGCGAGTAACACAGTTAAACGCAGCCACGCAACCATGGTTTGAAAAACTCGACAAGTTTACTTTATTAACCCATAACTTAGAGGCATGGAACTTGAAAAATCTTTAAAAGCATGCTATATCAAAGTTTTTACGCTCAAGACGGCATTTTAAGGGAGATCAATCCGTCCTTTAAAATATCACCTTTTTTAACAAATAAAGAAGCCTTGACTGTGCTCTGTTCTGTACGTTGTAAATCACGCACGCCTGGCAGCGGCTAGAACACGAAAGAAGTGTAGGGGGGAACACGAGATGTAGTCGAGTGTTTCTCTCTACTTCTTGACTAGAACAGAATAGAGCTCAGTCAAGACTTCTTTAATTGTTTTATGAATACCGTAAGTCCTCTATTAAGGCCCCCCGGGAGGCTTTTTTTTTCAACCACTTGGAGGGGGGGCTTAATAGAGAGGGGAGCTTAAAAGCATCACCTGTAGCAAAAGTATCGTGGTATGAGACAGAGTAGACTTACCCGTTGTACAATTACAGTCACTGTCAAAAGTATTTAATTCACTTGTGGGAGCCTAAAAGTAACAAAAACAAAATTCTTATTCTTCAAAAATGTGCTTTCGGCCTCATGTTCTTCGGTAATTTTTATGAGAATGGTAACTTGTATTGATTTGTCGTACACAACTTACAAACGAAAATCTCTGGAAAACTCTTATATTTACATTTTTTATCTCTTACATTTAAATGTTTTATATAAACAGCCTTGAAATTTATGATACTATAATACTATAAAAAAATGGTGACAATTCTCCACATAGAACTAGAGCGCAACGTTGAGAAAGTTAAGCATATGAAGTTGGAGGTCATGTGGCCGAAGACCAAAAACAATATGAACTTCCAGCCTGAATAAACCATAACTGATCAGTCCACGTTAATCGTTAATTGTTTTGTGAAGAATAAGGATTGGGGGAGGGGGCTCAATAGAGAGGGGGGGCTTATTAACTTTCCTCCTCTGAAAAGGGGGGGGGGGGGGGCTTATTAGAGGGGGGGTTTATTTGAGAGGGGGGCTTAATAGAGGATTTACGGTATAAAGAATCCGTTAAATTCCCCACACATTCCTTTTTAATTTTCAAAACAATCTTTGCTTCTTTTTTTATAGCAAAAGAGTGTCGTCAGCATGTTTTATACTCTCATAAAGCACGTTTTTTCAGCAAATCAGAGCACACGTTATATCTGAACTTTATTATAAATGCAAAACAAAAACGTACTGATTACACGTACAAAACTTTGTGTAGATACAACACTTCGCGACTAGTAAGAACTGCTCTTTTCATCAGCGCCATAAACAAAGAGCTAGGTAGCAACTTTTTCTCGGGAAAGTTGCCGCTATAAAAGAACCTTAGCAGAAAACTGTTTTTCTGTGTTTTGCAATTTGTATGAGTTCTCTTAAATTCTCCCAACACCCGAATCTCGTGTTTATATCAGGGCATGTAAACACAGCAGATAACGTTTCCGTTTTTTATAAATAGTACTCGGAAGAAAAAGAATACTACTGATAACGATTCTTGAATGTAGCGCTTCATATGCAAGCCTTGTAAGTTTTGATTCCAATAATTCCGTTGTAGTGGAGTTAATAGCAGCTTACCATCTGTTTCCTCGAGTCCATAGTTTAGCTTAAACAGCTTACAGAGCTTTATTGACACCCTTTTGGTTTGGAATGACCCAAGCTGTGATGACCCTTCGAGTGTGTGTGTTTTGAACCTTGACATTTAATAATGCAGATGGTCGTTTGGTATTTGCTTGTGGGAGATCTTTACACTGGGCGGCACACCGTATCCAACTATACCCGTAGAAGAGCTCCTAGGCTTTCTCAATGATGGAAACCGTATGGAAAATCCCCGAGACTGTCCTTCGGAGATCTACAAAATTATGCAAGATTGCTGGCAGGAAGGACCCGACAAGCGACCTAAATTTGATCAAATCAGCCAGTCGATTGGTACAATACTTGAGCAACGCGCTTCCCAGGTGAGGCCTATTTTCTACAGCTTTTGAGGCAAAGGAGGAACTAAGAGAACTTATCCTCTCTCTTGTCAGAACTTATTGTACACTAGGTCCTTCAAAGGAAAAAATGAAGTTTATCAAAAGGGGATACTCTCTTGAGTGTATATATCCTTTGTTCTGATGGGGCGAGCGGAAATTAAGCTTTGCGGGAAGAATATGAAGAGATGACTTATACTGTGTGCTCTTTAAAAAATTACCATATTTGCAATGACCGTGGCGGATTCAAATCTTTAACTAAGTGGGGGACCCGCTCATTTAGTCCCGTAGACTGCAGTTTGGCCTATAAAGAAGGTGGAGCCCTGGGCCCCGGGGCCCCTTGGCCCCTCCCGTAGATCGGCCATGGAATGATATAACACGATCTGCATGCTGTATGTTTTTAGACTGGCGCAAAGCAGATGCTAAAGCTATGCAGATTATAAATATTACGATGCTATAAGATCAGAGAATTTCGACTGCCAATTGAAAGAAAGATTATGAGGGATGCGCATCTTTTGCTGGTCAGGAGCCCATAACCCGGAGTGAGCAACTTCCATGCGCTTGTGTCACGACGTTTTCACGGACCAGTTTATTTTTAGAACGGTTTTGGCGCGAATTTTGAATATCTTTTAAATTTCACAAACTAGTCAGCAAAACCTACAGACATAACAATGGTATTTTCTGCCTTTTAATAACGTTTAGGTTTCCGTTTTGAAATCTTCTACTTCAAATGCGCTCATAGATATGGTGGAGATTTTATTTTCGCGGGAAGAAGTGCCCCTTAAAATGTGTCTAAAAATAAAGTGATCCGTGAAAACGCCGTGACTTAGGCCTAGTATGGAAGCTGCTCACTCCGGGTTATGGGCTCCTGGCTGGTATGTTTATTCTAAACTTCGATATTGGGCTTATTTTTCACAACAGAGTGTCGCGACCGAGTACCTTCACTTAATAGAAAACAACAACCGTGGCATAAAAGATTACTACCTTGATCCACATGATTCCGAACCAACCGTTCCTGTGACGAGAGCAAATGTTTATGACAGGTAAGTACTCTCGATTAAGCATTTGGCTTTTATTCTTGAAAAGTTCAGCCACAAGCGAGTTGGGTTGTCCATACCAGGTATTTCGTACCCATAAAGGAGCCAACAAGTCCCAGGCTAAAGAACTTCCCAATATTAGTTCGACAATAAATACGTTATGTTATGTTATTTCAATAACTGATAGGTAGGGCCAGTTCTGCTTATATACTAGTATAGCTTGGCCACTGAGGGAGCGGTTATTCGGGGAAGAAATAGGTTCTTCAAAGGAGTACTGAGGAGACAGTATATCGTTAATGAGACACGTGCATAGTCATGGCAAAGAACGAAAGGGACTCGTTACGTAATAAATAACATTGCTTAATTCGTGGATACAGATAATGGTCTTGTGCACGGTAAATTTAAAATTGAGCCGAACGAGTGGGTAATAAGAAACTGTTCCCTTATGTCAATGCCGGCGTTTAATCAAAGGTAAACAAGCTTTCAGAGAATGAGAGAAGAGAGGAGGTTCCCTTATAACATCACTTATTATTCATTCAAAATATTTCCCGATTCTGATTGGCTAAAAGCACACGTTTAATTCACCATAACCAGTCACTGATGACCAAATCTGGAAGAAATTTGACTTTAACGAGGAAATGACGTCAAAAATGCAGTGTTTTCGCAGGTTAAGGCACCGTTAACCGGGAAGACCTGGGGACGAGGTTGAGTTGTTTTGGTTGTGATCTTGAAAAAAATAGCGGACATTTCACTCATTTCAAGAGTAGGAACTAGGCGAAAAAATGGCTAAAAACATGGCAAGAACAGCAAGAAGACAACTCGAAGGGCGACATCTGCTATTTGGAGAATATTTGCGGAGCTGGACAAACCTAAATGTACACTATCGAAGATGAACTGAACATCGATGAATCGATGGAGGTAAGCATGTTATAGCTATGATTTTAAACTAGGAATTATTTTGAATGAATAATAAAACAGTTATTGAATTCGGCTTTCGTATCATATGAAGAATTATGGAGATCTCGGAAGGTGTTATCCGTCTCGGCCTACAGCCTCGACGGATAACACCCTCCTCGATCTTCATAATTCTTCATAAGATACTCAGCCTCATTCATTAACTGTTAATTAATATATTTAAGACTGTGTGCTGGAGGTGATTGTTATTCAAGGAGACTCTTATTTTTCAGTTTGGCAGGCGAATATTTAGGGGAAGACGCTTAATCAACGTGAACGCCTTTTATTTCTGACATTTAAGGCGTAATAGCGTATAAATCTCAGACTGAGAAAATCTAACTCCGTTCGCTGCGTACAAATCATGTCTCCAGTCCATTGCGGTTGGCATCAAGATTTGAAATATTGATAATAAAATAGAGCATTGCGATCTTGCCTCACAGAATTATCGGCTTGTCGTAAAATGTTTTAGTGTGATTCACGTTGCCTTCTATAATCGTGCGCATGATCTAAAATGTATGGTCAATTTTATAGGAATCTACTATGGTTGACAGTGTTGTTTTCTTCTTATAGGCGATCAAGTGAAAATATTGCAAACAATCCCTTGCCTCCATTACCAGATGACATGGAAGATCAATTGGATCCTGAATCAGAGGAGAGAGAACAGATGCTGAAACCAGAGATTTACGGTGGTTCGTCGGGGAGTGAGGGCAACATAGAACTAGAAGAATTCCATGGTAATGAGCAGGCTGTGGCCTTGGAACTGACGCCTATTGCTCACTCTACAGAAAAGGCCGGAAATTCAAAGAAGAAAACTACAATCTTTTGAGACTTGCGCTAAAGTTAATCTTTTTACTTCCAGATTCAATAATAGAGACATTTTAAAAATAGTCCCTAGTTTATCTCTGTTGTAAAATGCTGTGATGTGATCGGCTGTTCAAATGAAACCTTATCTGTAGCACGTTTACATGACTGTAATTGTTTATGTTTTACTGATTCGAGTTCTAGTTCGAAATCTTGCATCAGTGACTGGTCCGTCGACGAAATCCAATAGTTTGACCATTTAAATTAAAACCTCTTCAGTAGCGTGTTCACATGAAACTAGCTATTTCGCATGTAGTTCTAACTATTGGTCTCTGGACAAAATTAGATGATGTGACTATCAAAATCGAACCTTTCTAGTAGTACGTTCACATGTATAGTTTATGTTTCGCGCGGTTTTAAATTTGGAATCTTTTGACGAAAACCTACATGTGTGACTATCCAAATTAAACCTCTTTGTCAGTACTACGTCATATGCATGAAGCTATTTATGGTGTAATTTTTAAATGAAACCTCTTCAGCAATAACTCGTTCAGGAAAAATAGCCATATGAATGACAACTTAAATTAATTTGTGTGTGAAAGAAATACAGTCTACATAGAGGAAGAATTCTTCAAAAACGATTACTAATCGTACTTGGAACATCTTTCTTATCTATAGCTTCCAGACAGGCTGAAATTGGTAAATGTGGTCAGGGACGATTATTAATCGTACTCAGTGGCACATCTCTATACTTTCGTATCAATAGGCTGCAGACAGGTTAAAACTGGTAAATGTGATCAGAATTAATCGTACTTGGCACATCTCAATACAGTACTTTCTTTCCTTAGCCTTCAGGGGGCGTAAGACTAGGTAGAGATTGTCAAAAACGATTATTAATCATACTTGCCACATCTCTATACTTTCTTATTTATAGCCTTCAGACAGGTTGCAACTGGTAAATGTGGCCAGGGACGATTATTAATCGTATTTGGCACATCTCAATACTTTGTTATCCCTTGCCCGTAGACATGTTGAAATCGGTACGTATAGCCAGGAACCCTAATTAATCGTACCTGGCACATCTCAATACTTTCAAATCCCTAGCCTGTCGGCCTGTTGAAATTGGTATTTATGGTCAGAAACGCTTTTTAATCGTACCTGTCACATCTCAATGCTTTCCTGTCCCTAGCCTGTAGACATGTTAAAATTGGTACATGTAGGTATGGTCAGGAACGCTTATTAATCGTACTTGGCACATCTCAATACTTTCTTATTCCTAACTTGCACACACGTTAAAATTGCAAGGCATGGGCACGAAAGCTTATTAATCGTATTTGGCTCATCTCAATACTTTCCTGTCCTTAGCCTGTGAACATGTTTGAAATTGAAATGTATGATCAGGAACGCTTATTAATCGTTCCTGGCACATCTCAATACTTTCTTATCCCTAGCGTGTAGACGTATTGAAATTAGTACATATGGTCAGGAGCGCTTATTAATCGTACCTGACACATCTAAATACTTCGTTATTCCTAGCCTGTAGACATGTTCAAATGGGTAGGTATGGCCAGGAACGAGTATTAATCGTACTTGACACATCTCAATACTTTCTTATCCCTAGCCTATGGACATGTTAAAACTGCAATGTATGGTCAGGAACGATTATTAATCGCACCTGTCACATCCAAATACTTTTTTATCCCTAGCCAGTAGACAAGTTGAAATGGGAAGGTATGGTTAGAAACGAGTGGTAATCGTACTTGGTATATCTTAATACTCTTTCTCTTTGGACATGTTAAAGTTGAAATGTATGATCAGGAACGCTTATTAATCGTGCCTGGCACATCTCAATACTCTCTTATCCCTAGCCTATAGCCTTTTTAAATTGGTAGGTATGGTCAGGAACGCTTATTAATTGTACTCGGCACATCTCAATAATTCTTTATCCCTTGCCAGTAGACATGTTGAAATTAGTAGGTATGGTCAGGAGCGCTTATTAACCGAACTTAGCATATCTCAATACTTTCTTATCCCTAGCCTGTAGACATGTTGAAATTGGTAGGTATGGTCAGTAATGATAATTAATCGTACTTGACACACGGCTCGATACTTTCTTATTCCTAACTTGCAGAAATGTTAAAATTGCAAGCCCCGCCGAGGAGCCGCAAGCAGTAAAATTTCTGTCCCGTAATCTAATCAGTTAAATCATCAAAGTTGACAGGTCTTTCTGACAATCAAAGCGACCGCTCGATTAACCATTTACACCTTCAGTGCGAAGACGGTCACAAAAACATTAGATAGATAGATAGATAGATAGATAGATAGATAGTTTATTAATAACCGATTTGCAACTAAAAGTTGAATTATACGATTATTTACAAAAAATGGAATATTGATAATTACATTAAAAAAGACTACAAGTGATTTAAAACAGCAAATAAGGACTATTTATATGTTCTAAAAAATATATATATAGAAGAGGTTTAAAAAATCTACTAAAACCGTTCAAGCCTTAAGGGCGTTAAAGGTAATAAAACTACTACGAAACCTGTTCGTCTTAAAAGCTGGCTTAAACTTCCGCATATTTCTTAGGTTAAAGGTACATGTGTTGCGAGCAGGAAGAAGTTCATGGAGCTTGTTCTGTTCGTTCTGTAAAACATTGTTAAATAGTTTATCAACTAGTTCTTGGCGGCGGTCTGAAAGTTTAGTTAGGCCTGATTCAACCAAGGCCTCATTATATGAGCAAAGAGGAAAAATGATGCGCATAGCCCGCGTTTGTACTCCTTCAAGTTCGTTGGAGGGGTACACGGGGAGGCCGTCATGAAAGACAGGACACGCGTACTCTGTGATCGGACGAATACAAGTGCAGAAAAACTGGACGAACTGACGGGTACCAAGACCAGAGCGTTTAAGCTGAGATAAGCTATACAAGCGCTTTTTAGCTTTCTTAATAATGGAGTCAATGTGACAATTCCATTTCAAATCATTGGAGATGTTAAGGCCTAGTATTTTGGCACTAGTAACTAAATCAATAGGCATGCCATTAACAACAACTGGATCGAAAGAAGTAGGGTAAGCAGTTCTTTGCATTTCGTCTCGTTTAGTCTCGGTCGCACGGCCTGCTAGGGAGTCAACAGCAGCTTGAATGTGATTGTCTTGGTTCTTGGTTATCGTCCCCGAAATAGTGGTATCATCAACATACTTCCAGAGATCAGTGCCAGGAACATCCAGCTCGTTGATCATGATGATAAACAGCCACGGCCCTAGTTTTGTACCTTGAGGAACCCCCGCTGGGACCGCGCCCCATTCTGAAAAGCAGTCGTGGCCGAGTTTAACACGCTGTTTGCGCGAGGTGAGAAAGTCGGTAATCCATGAGATGACAGCATCAGAGATGTTATATTAATAACACCTTCAGCATAATTGCTATACCATAACAGTGGTAGGTCGCGTGCGTCTGGTCGGTTTTAAAGAACTTGATGGTGACCATTGTTTTCATTCAGTGGCTGCGCACGTTGATATGGTAACGTTTAAACCAGACTGGAACATAAAATTGTTGTTATAAAAGTAAAGAGGCCGCTGAGTAGAAACTAAACTGTCCCAAAGTATTCCGTTTCATTCGTGTACGTTTATTTTAATGGGGTCTGTATGATTGTATGATGAATTTACTACACGTAGGTAAACAAGATCGAGATTTAAAACATTTCGTTTTCCTTTGGTGGAGTAAATTTATTTTTAAAAAGTCCTTCGCGTACTTGTAAAAATGAGCATTTAATACGTCGCGCTAAGGTGCTAAAATTTTCTTGACGTGTATTAGATTTCAGTATACATATTGTTAATCTACATTTCGCGCCAGAATAAATTAGTTTGCGCGCAAAGGGCTTCTAAAAAAATCACAAGGTTTGTCCCACTTCTAGTCCACCTTCTGGAGATACGCCGGCTTGGTAGCTGGAATACATTGCCGAGACGAAGATCTGGCATTTTTTTCCTCCTCGTCGTTTTTTTCCCACGACATTTGTTTATATTTGTAGTGAGCATGCTCTGCATATCAGTGGATTTTAATTCATGCGGCTTCAGTTCATGCGGCTTGCTACTTATGAACTGAAAAGAGTGCCGGATTCGCTTTGTTCGCCTTTAATTCATTTCGAATTCGTTGTCGAATGCAAGGCAAAAGAACGGACTATTGTAAGGTAACAACTGAAGTTTTAAATTTGTCTCCCGGCGAAAATAGTGCACAGATTTCGTGAAACCCGTGAGTATTACCTCTGTTTAATATACCTAATGTAATGACTTGTCACTTTTTCAATGGGCAACACGGAGACAAAGAACAGTTTCTTTCGCAAATTTAAGTATAATTTACTTATCGAGACCATTTGGGGACGATTTTCCAGTTCGTTATATGCTTCATTACTTGGCCGCTTATTTCGGCTACGTCTGAGGAGTTAGATGACAATGTTTGTGTGCTATAATTAGGCTGATAATTTCTTGCACCTATGTACTGAAACAAATGAAAGCCATACTTGTTTAACCCTAGCAAAGAACTCTCCTATTAAGGAGAAACTTTTCTTGATGATTGCACTAAAATCTACTACGCTACATTTGCTCTCTGCAGCCTCGTGGATAGAACATACCTGATGGTTACAGTAAAATCTAATAATCACTGCATTTCGGCTCTCTGTAACCTCATGGGTAGAACATACCTGATGGTTACACTAAAATCTAATAATCACTGCATTTCGGCTCTCCGTAACCTCGTGGGTAGAACATACCTGATGGTTACACTAAAATCTATTAATCACTGCATTTCGGCTTTCTGTAACCTCGTGGGTAGAACATACCTGATGGTTACACTAAAATCTATTAATCACTGCATTTCGGCTCCCCGTAACCTCGTGGGTAGAACATACCTGCTGGTTACACTTAAATCTATCAATCACTGCATTTCGGCTCTCTGTAACTTCGTGGGTAGAACATACCCGATGTTTACCCCGAAATCTAATAATCACCGCATTTCGGCTCTCTGTAACTTCGTGGGTAGAACATACCTGATGGTTACACTAAAATCTAATAATCACTGCATTTCGGCTCTCTGTAACTTCGTGGGTAGAACATACCCGATGTTTACCCCGAAATCTAATAATCACTGCATTTCGGCTCTCTGTAACCGCGTGGGTAGAACATACCTGATAGCTACACTAAAATCTAATAATCACTGCACTTCGGCTCTCTGTAACCTCGTGGGTAGAACATACCTCATGGTTACACTAAAATCTAATAATCCAGCACTGCATTTCGGCTTTCTGTAACCTTGTGGGTAAAACATAGCTAATGTTACATTAAAATCTAATAATCCAGCACTGCATTTCGGCTCTCTGTAACCTCGTGGGTACAACATACCTGATGGTTACACTAAAATCTAATAATCCGGCACTGCATGTCAGCTTTCTGTAACCTCGTGGGTAGAACATACCTCATGGTTACACTAAAATCTAATAATCCAGCACTGCATTTCGGCTTTCTGTAACCTTGTGGGTAAAACATAGCTAATGTTACATTAAAATCTAATAATCCAGCACTGCATTTCGGCTCTCTGTAACCTCGTGGGTACAACATACCTGATGGTTACACTAAAATCTAATAATCCGGCACTGCATGTCAGCTTTCTGTAACCTCGTGGGTAGAACATACCTCATGGTTACACTAAAATCTAATAATCCAGCACTGCATTTCGGCTCTCTGTAACCTCGTGGGTACAATATACCTGATGGTTACACTAAAATCTAATAATCCGGCACTGCATGTCAGCTTTCTGTAACCTCGTGGGTAGAACATACCTCATGGTTACACTAAAATCTAATAATAACTGCATTTCGGCTTTCTGTAACCTCGTGGGTAGAATATACCTGATGGTTACGCTAAATTCTAATAATCACTGCGTTTTCTCTTTGTAACCTCGTGGGTAAAAAATTGAATGCCTCTCTCCTGGAAATTTTGTCCTCTCCTCTGATAAAGCGGTAAAAGTTATTTTTATATAATGCGCCATGAAGATGTCAAAGAACAAAATAAGCTGAAGTTTTCTAGCTAGCCCGAAGAAAACCTATTCCTGAAAAGCAGCTCTGATTCCTTTCTCTTAAAAAGGAAAATGCATATCCCCGTGTACCAGATTTTTGCCAGCAGCAATTCGTCGATGTTTTGCTACACTGAGTGAGAACGTGACAATCACTTCAAATGCCTTCATTGACATGAGTTCCTATTTCGATATGTCTAATTCAAGCTTCGCCGCGTGATAGCTCTTCATTAGCGAAAAGCTCTAAGTGATATTTTGATTGACATATTGTTTAGAATCCCGAGGTTTTTAAACACCTTCTCTCTGGCTTAACTGGTGAAGGTATTCTAGGAATTTGCCCTTCAATTCCAAATTCTTTGATGTGCCGCCAGATGCCGTGCAAAAATATCACTGCTTGCGGCTCCTCGTATAGGCAAGAACGCTTATTAATCGTACTTGGTATATCTCAATTCTTTCTTTGTTTGGACACGTTGAAATTGAAATGTATGATCGGGAACGCTTATTAATCGTACCCGGTAAATCTTAATACTTTCTTATCCCTAGCCTGTAGAGATAACAAAACTAGTAGGTATGGTCAGGAACGCTTATTAATCGTACTTGGCAAATGTCAATATTTTTTTTATCCCTAACTTGCAGCTATGTTGAAATTAGTAGGTATGGTCAGAAACGCTTTTTAATCATACTTGGCACATGGAAATACAGTTTTATTCCTCGCCTTTGGACATGTTGAAATTCGTAGGTATGTTCAGTAACGATAATTATTCGTACTTGGTGTTTTTCAATACTTTCTTATCCCTAACCTGTGGACATGTGAAAATTGGAATGTATGATAAGGAACGCTTATTAATCGCGCCATTCACATTTATAACATAGCAAAAGTAAATCGCGCGCTCTGATTGGTCAGTTAGCCACTACCATTTGCCTGTGGGTGCACGCCAAGAAACTGAGCTAGCGCGGTAAAATTTAGGCAAATTCTACAAATTTCCTCTCCTGACGGTAAAATACACCGATGAAATGCACAGATAAAAAGTGGAAGTTGAAGAAAATACTAAGCTGTCGTTTTGAAGGAAAAAAAGACAAAAGATCAAACGACAAATTTGCCCTGGATGAATTAATCACGGTTTTCCTCGCGGCTTACCCTGGGTGCCAGAGACTT
This sequence comes from Porites cylindrica, assembly GCA_964035525.1. Taxonomy (NCBI): domain Eukaryota; kingdom Metazoa; phylum Cnidaria; class Anthozoa; order Scleractinia; family Poritidae; genus Porites; species Porites cylindrica. The sequence goes on along the minus strand of OZ037777.1, from coordinate 37,697,721 downwards.
TTCTAGCGTGGTTTCCGGTTTCTGTCAAGTCTTTATAGTGACCCGCGCGAAAAGCCTCTGGAGCAGAGCGCTATTGCTTTGATGGCGCCGATCCAATCGTTAGCACGGTTAAATCAGTTGGTCCAGATTTTGGAAAAGACTGCTGATTGGCTACTAACGACCACCTGAGGGACTTTGAATCTAACAGACGCTACAATTGGTTGACACGAATCAACCAGCACGTGAAAGAATATTTCCAACTTTGCTGTTGTTGTACTCCGAGAAGTGTTGTGGTGGCGGCTTTGGAAAGTTTTAAAAGAGCATGACAAGCAATGTACTACAAGGGTTTGGCGGTGCAGACAAGTCAAAAGCTATGAGCAAACAAGTGGAGTATTTAATTTTATTCAACGCAATTAAGCTATTATCACCAATTCAGCTTTTGCAGCAGGTTTAAGCCTTACTCATTTCCTATTTCAGACGATTACAACATGTTTTGAAATGGTTTGTATTGATGGATTAGGAATATAAAAACAAAACATGTATTCTTAGTACAAAATAGGGGTCAGAAGGCAACACACGACTTTTACCTCATGCCAAAATGCTGCTTGTTCCAATGAATTTTTTTCCGTGATGGGTAGATTATGCTCTGGAGAAAAACGTTTCAACTGAGCAAATTTGATTTTTGCTGATTGTTTCATACTGAGAGGTCGTAACACGCATATTGATTTTCTGCGGTTATTGTGTCTTGTCGGCATATGATTTGCCCTCTGATGCAAGAGCATTTTCTTTGACCTCTTTTGAAATGTTAAGCTCTTCAATGCGGCTAAAAGAGGGTTTTAGGTTGTTTAATTTCTCCAAAGTGCCTCCTGGATCTGAATATTATAAGCGATTTTCTTTTGTCCGTGAAAGTGACGGTTTCCGGCAATGTTTTGTCACGCTGGGCTCAGCTCGTTAGCGTTTTTAGCAGAATGTTAAATTCTCACGGATAGTGATTTTCAGATCCAAATCTCGAAGAATGGATTGCAGCTTAAACTGAAGGTACATCAATTATGGAGAACTTCGATTTGACCCAGTCATGATTGCTCTTAAAGCAATGAATTTTAAACTCGAACTTGTCTTTCTAAGGATAATGTGGGTCTTTGGACATTTCTTCACGTGCCGGCCCACATGATCACAGTCGGAGACTTTCAGTCTGATTGGCGTAAATGTAATCCGATAAAAAAGCTCAAAGGTCAACGGGGACGGTAAAAAGCACCGCTCCGTGCCGGAGGTTTTTACCCTTAAAAACTGCTGTTTCATCTTTAACTTTAAATATATCTAAATTAGTGATAGACTGAAAATCGTCTTGTAGACTATTCCACAGCTTGGCCTCTAAAGGTAAACGCGCGCTGACCTGCAGCCTTCCTACAGAGTGGTATATGTAGGCGGTCCCTATTCCTAGTGTTGCAGTAGTGCACTTCCGATCTGGTATTAAACTTCTGACAAAGATATGGAGGTGCAAGACCATTTAAGCATTTAAATACCATGGTAGCGTCCCTAACCTCAAAATTTCCTCTTTCCAGAAACTATCCGGGATGCAAAATTTGGCACTGTCTGTAATAGCTCGATGTTTTTCTTGGTGGTATTAGCCCATACTGTTGAACAATACAATAATTTACTGAATACGAGAGAATTAATTATAGTGATCAACGTACGCCTATCAAACAGGTATTTTACGCGATTTTTTTGACAAAGGCTACCCATACATTTCGAAGTTAATTGAGTTATATGTTCGTCGTACGTTAAATTACAGTCCATTGTAACCCCAGGTTTTTCGCAGACTTAGATGATGTAATCTCCTTGCTGAGTAGTGTAATGCTTAGATCATCTGGTATCTTCATCAGCAACTGCGGAGTCCCCATGGCCAGAACCAGAAGTTTTGTTTTTTCCGGGTTAATGAGTAGACTGTTTTTACAACACCATGTGGCTATGTTCCTAAGATCTTCTGTCAGCTCAGCTGCGGCTAAGGTGGCATCACGTACAGGAAATGAGAGGTATAACTGTGAGTAATCAACATAGCACTCTAACGACCCTACCTTAGGTACAGATGGTAAATCGTTGATGTAGATATTAAACAATGCCGGGCCCAAAATTGACCCTTACCTACACCATACGAGACTAGGCGGGGTTCAGATGTTTCGCAACCGATTGTTACCGACTGTTTTCTTCCGGTCAAGTAGCTTCTAAACCATTCTATTGCTTCTTTATTGGTACCCATTGCACGTAGCTTCTTTAACAAGGACATGTGATCAATGCTGTCAAATGCCTTGGAAAGATCTAATAACACCAAGGCAGTGACTTGCTTGCGGTCATTGCCTCCAAGGCTAGATCTGACATCAAAATATTGAGTGTCTCTGTCGAATGTCGTTTCTTATTCCCACTCTGGTGTCCTTTGGGACAGTTTCTCCTTTTTGCATATTCGGTGAATTGATTTAAGGCTACTCGCTCACATATCTTAGATAGGGCAGGTAACAACGACACAGGTCTATTGCCGTTGGCTACTTCCGGATCTCCACCATCCTTTAGAATTGGAACAATTTTAGATTCTTTGCGTGGTGAGGGAAATACAGATGTCAAAAGTGAACTGTTTATGATCTCGGTCAAAATCGGGAGGATCGCCGGTAGAGCATATTCCACCACTGCCATGAGTAATTTATCTTTCCCTGGTGCTGTATTTGAAGGAAATGACTGTACAACCCTATTGATCTCGAAAGAGGTAGCAGCCCGAAATCGAAACTCATCTTCTTCGGGTACAAAACTGACAGGGAGTTCTTGGTGTAAAGTAGTTAGACCATTGACTGATGCGAGTCTTTTGGCTTCCTCTGCGGCACGTACTCCCACCTCCTTAAAGAATTCATTGAATTCCGTCGCAAGTTCTTTCATATCCCTAGAATAAGCTGGGCGCGACTTCTCCCTAGCTGGTACGCAATTCCGTATCACCTTTCACTGTTCACCAGAGCTCTGATTCTCTTTAACCTCATTCTGGACATACTCCTTCTCCGCTTCTCGTAATACCCTCTTAACGTCATTACGACAGTCCCGATAATACTGCCAATCCATAAGAGCACCCGTCTCTCGCGCGATTTTATGAGCTTGATCTCTTTTTGGCATTTTCTCTTTGATCTCTTCATTTATAAATAGACATCTCCGATGTGAAGTATAAATGAAATAATTCATCTCCGATGTTTGATTTTAATTTTCTTAATAGGTGCATGATTCTCCAGAACCCGGAAAAAGGCTTTATTAAAATGAAGCAGTTTCTCAAATTGGAGACAGCTTTGTTGTGAAGTTTTCATCGCATCGATTAAAAATTTTAGTTGAGTTTAAACGGGCACATTACGCTGGAATAAGCGAATTTCATTTGAGTACAGAAACATTTGGGTTTTCAAATAAATTTTTCAAAAAATACCTTCTGTGTGTATTATTTTGTTCCTCAGTGTTCATTCATAACAGTCGTTCAGAGAACGGTCGAAAAACAACAGCTTCAGCGCCGGCTGTATGTGGGCGAATTTCAGTTGCAACTTTGACCTTTATAGCTGGATTTCCCTAGACAGATTTCGATATACAAAGCTAGTTAAGAGCAGTTGTCTGTAAGATTCGAGCTATATTAAAAAGGCGCTGCCACACTATCTCACCGAATTGGCTAAAAATTGGCATGTAGACTTGATTTGAGGTCTTTAATAAGGAATAGGTAACTTTAGGTTCTAATTCCTCCTACTTCGGAAATTATCGACATGGCCGGTTTTTGGGTGCCTCGGACCGGCGCCATATTGGTTAATAGAAGCTGCTTTTGAGCCTTCGACTACAACCCTGTCTTCAAAGCTAATCTTCCTTTGCCAATACAGATTGAAAGAACAATCCCTCTTTATTGTATTTTTAGAAACTACTTCGAAATTGATAACGTTTTCGCAAAGATCGATTAAACTTTTGGTGGGTATACTTTTTGAATTTTTTACACCCGCAAAATTAACAGAATTTTAAAGGCGTATATCTCTTTTGCCACATCGCATTGAAGCTTGCCAATCTGCCTGAATACTCACTGTTTGTAGTTAAATCGAGTTCATTAATAAAAAAATTGGGCAAATTTAACGGAGCAGAAACAAAAGTAATGAATGGAAGACTGTTCTAGCGACTTTGTCAATAATCTGTACACCGAATACTCGCCAGGTGTTGCCAAAATTACAATCGATAATAGAGTTTCTGTCATTAAATCTGAGTGATCTGTGTAATAAAATTAGCCTCTGTAATATAATTGATAACTCTGCTGCGAAAAACAGTATAAAAAAGGCAGATTGTATAAGGAAAAGGAAAATGAATTTGTTATGTTTATGCTATGACGCGTAAACAAAATTCAACCATCACAGTCGAACTGGAATTTTCCTGATTTTCCTCCAGTTCCTTTACCGAAACCAGAGCTTTTAAAATTAACCATAGTAATGAAAATTGAGATGTGTTACCTTACTCGACGACAAAGTTGCCAGTTTCCACCTTGATCGAAAAAAAAGGAATATTTTCCCACGCATATCGCGGGTTGTCACGTTCCTTGCCTGGCGTTACAACTCACGTGAAACCGCCTGGTTTCAAACAACTGAACTGAAGAATCCGTGAAAATCTCAGGCAGGCAATAAATAATGGAAGTTGATATAAGTTATCATTATTAGTGAGCGAGGATCGATGCGATGATAGTTCACAGCTACATGTGTTTACAGCGTTTTAAGATTTACTCAAAACTCATGAGACATGAGCCCTTGAAATAAACATCATTACTTCCGGTTTTAAAAATTGGGTGTTGGCAAAGTAATGAATAGACTCATTCTACCTTGTACACCGTTAACAACGGTTCCGTGTACAATTTTCAGGTATTTTGTCTCAATCACGAAGCCCGTTTTGAGGAGTTTCTTGATAAACAGAAAAATTGGTTTGGAAGGGGTTAAGAAGAATGAGGGATGAGCCCGGGACAGCAAAAACCACAGTCACCCCACGGAAGGGCTTTAAAACTGTGCGCAAATGCCTCACCCTAGGGACAATTCCAGATTTTTGTTTCCTTGAAAAAGCTTAAAATCGCTAGACAATACATGGACAACTCAAGACAGTCCTAATTCAAAATAAAGTAAACAGCAAAGAAAATTCAGTTAGAGACCAGAGTGTTTATCCGATATCGCGAACAATAAGGAGTGATTGAAGATGTGTCTGCAGTTTAAGCCCGACCTATCCAATCGAACAAAACCGAACAAAAAACCAATCGAACCCAATCGAACTCCAATCGTTCGATTGGGTTGGGCAATCGAACAAAATCGAACACCTATTTTGCTGTGAGTTCGATTTTCGAACCAATCGAACCAATATAATCGAACAAAATCGAACAAAATCGAACTAATCCAATGCAATTGTCTCTTGACGCCTCAAACTGAGTAAAACACGTGGAATATAATCATTGTCAGCTTTTATTGAATAAACAGGAACTGAACATCATACTGCAAGAATGTCAATGTTCGAACAAAAGAAAACAAATAAAAGGCAATTTCGATGTCTGTGAAGGTACTGTGACTGTTAAAAGGAAATGCTTCTCAACAGAGAAAAATCGCACCATTTCAACAACAGCAACACAGGCAGTTGTGTTTAAAATTAGTATTATAATAAGCAGAAGGGACCTCGCTGCAGCCATTACTCTCTCCAGGTTCTCCAGAGTGGCCAAGAGTGACGTGGAGACGAGGAGGGTTTCAGTGCTCAGCAAAAGCCGCGTAAAAAGGGAAGGGAGTTAGCGGTGATTTCACTTTCACCTTCGGAATTTTCCAATACCACGTGCCTATCATGCGATGCGGCTTCCGTTAATCGAACGTTCGATTATACCAATCGTTCGGTAATCGAACGTTCGATTGGGTTCGATTACCAATCGTTCGGTAATCGAACGTTCGATTGTGTTCGATTGGCAAAATTTTATTGTGAATTCGATTATGTTCGATTGAGTTCTGCAATCGAACGATTGGTGTTCGATTGGGTTCAATTGCCGAACTGTTCGATTGGATAGGTCGGGTTTAAGGTAAAATCATTTACCATGCTCACGGACCTTTCGACAACATAAGTGTACTGATTGAGGTAATATCAGTGGTAAAAAACGAACGCTTTTTACTGTAGGACGATGACGTCATCATACAAAAGGCGTCTTCACTCTGGCATCCAGAATTTCAAACAGTCAAAACCTAGTTTTCTCTGCTCGTCAAATGAAAACGCCACTGAGGGCAAGTAGTGGTAATGTGCTTGTTAGTAACACGTCCAACATAAGGAGACATTCATAATCAACTCGGTTAATGCATTGATAAAGGGAAACTTTCTCCTTTACCCTTAGGGACAGAGTTCAAAGGCGCAAAAGATTTTTAGTTCAGCTCTAGCATGTGTTGTCTAGCGATTTGCCTTGAGCTTCTCTAAATTTTCCGGATCAAACAAGCTGTGCCCATCGTACATAATCCTGTCTGGGCTCCCTTGAAAAATTGCAATTCATCAGAGGCCTTCAAGTTCATCCTCCGCCGCGACAACTTCGTGATCTATTTTAATGGGTGGTTTTCTGGAACTATCCTATGGCTTGTCCTTTCTGGTCGTCACTATATTAGCGAACATGTTTCAATTTCTCTCCAGCAAAAGTCTCTATCAGCAGCGTATCCAGGACTTTCCAGGTGTGCGGAAAATTTCCAAAACTTACCCTAACATCTTACTCAGTTCTCTGGCAACGTTTCCCCACTACATTTGCTAATTCTGTTAACTAGGTGAGGTTATGCGTGGATGAAATGGCACTTGCAATCGGTGAGAAAATTAGGTTAGACACTTTACCCTCAAGGACGACTCTCACGTTTTGCTGACACTTTCTACCTTAGAAGAGATAAGTGAAGCTTTGCCTTCCCCACTCCGTGTAAAAAAATGTCGTTCGGCTGTTCAAACTACTTTTAGAAAACAACAAACTTCCCAACTTAATTTTTAATAAAGGTATAAGGATAGGAATCCAAATTGTTTTGGAGTATTTCACTGATTTTAACACGATGATTGTAAAGTAGAGTCTAGTGAGTACGGGGGCTAATGCCCCATCGTAAAAATCTGAAATTGAAAACAAAAATCTTGTATAACCGAGTAGTACACAATTTTAGTTATTTTATTGAGTTGTGAAAAATCACAAATTTGTTTCTTCTTGAATGTGTTATACTCTCATCCATTCAGTCTTTCCGATATGCCCGTCGGATAGCGGAAGTTAACGTAAATGATCGATTACCTGAAAAGAAGCTACCATCCTAACTTTCCACCTTCGGGTCTTTTCCCTAGCCATAATTTTTTTCCCTCAAGGAATGTTTCTCTGTTTTACATAATAATTGGTCTTGCATTCAGCTTATCGATTTTGAGAGCCTAGTCCTATGCCGTATTCTGATGCGATCTACTTTATGTAGCTTTCCCCTCATCTAACAGCTCCTTACTGAACAAAAACGGCTTTAATTGAGTCTATTCAAAGAACTAGCCAATATTTTTCCAGCGGTAAGCACAATGTTCCTAATTCCCCCTAGTCCCCTTCTTAGACGCTTTCATGTGCATCAGGTGTTAAATTTTCTTTTCATAAGCTACAATGCTCATAATCGCGCATTCTGATGTCATTTATGCTTAAAAAATTAAAAATTAGTTTATCGAAGAAAGAGTGAATTAAAGGTGTCATGAGGCGTTTGTGATTTCATGAACTATTTGACGTGGTCCTTTTCTTACGGCTTATGTCCGTTGGTGAAATCGCTACTTAGGTTTTCTTGGATTGAAAAGGGCGGGCTCTTTCTAAACGTGGCGTTGTTTATGGGACCTTAGTATTCAGAACAGAATCAGTCGATGGCAAACAACGAAAAGGCTTTTATGTGGTAAGTTACAGTGATGAACCTTGCCTCGAGATGGTCATATTTTTGTACATACCTTCATGCAATTCAGTGTTGGTCTGAAAATTTTTCGTTATGGATGGGGGAAGGGTGGGCGGGGGGGGGAGAGATCAGAACATGTACCTCGTGTTGTTTACGAGACATTAAAGTAATGAAAACTGTTAAACAGTCTTCTACAAATCAAAATAGTTGCAAATGCTTACGGGAGGCCCTAACTATATGATGATAAGAAGGGCAATATTTGGAAAGGTGCATGGTCGTGGAGTTAAGGAGATTTGACTAATCAACCAATTTCCCGCTAAACATAAGGGCGTGGCCAGTGGCCCCAAAATTGTGTTCGCTCGCCCCGGGCTGGCTTGACTTTTGGGATACGGTTATGGGGTTATAAACAATGAGTTCATCATCTATATAGCCTACTCGCCCCAAGTGACTGCATTTCGCTTTTCAGAGACCCATCAGTTACTGTATGACCCTCTCCGATCAGATTTTATGTCCGTGGTACTGGTGGTGAGGTCAGTCTACAAGCAAAGTCGTGAAAAACACCGCCACTTGAGCCTTAACGTTCAAAACATTCCTGGCTATCGGGAAAAAAAGAAGGAGTTTTTAAAAATACTAAATAAAATGTCATTTCAAATATCACTTTGTCACCGTTCGAAAATTATTGTGAATCAGACCGAATGAAAGTTCACTCAAAGAGGGGGAGGCGGGAGGGGGCTTGGTAGTTCTTAACAGTTCCAGTTAGCTAGAAAATTAAAAGTTACGAAAAAATAGTGGGCGAACTGCAGAATACATGCAAGAATGAGAAAGAAAATAGAAAACAACTTCCTGTTCAAATTCGGGTGAAACGTTAAATAGCGTCAAGAAGACTGAACTTGATTGAGGTTGTTCATTTCAATTCTGTTCCAGCGTGCAGTTCCTTGTCCTCCTAAAAATAGCTTCGTCTCCCACCGATCATTCCATGTCATATTTTGCGGACTTATTATTCAGTAATGACGGTACGATCAGGTAATTTGACTTGATGAGTTCTTTAATTTCATTTCATGTACTAGTTTTATATCTTACGCTGGAAAGATCTGCCAAACAGTGTACATTAGCAAAGGTAGGTTCCTGTTTACACGTGTAATTATCGAATACCATACAATTTGCATAAAGCTACAGTGCACGGTTGGTTTTTCTAGCCTTTTGATTAAAATTGGCAACGTTTGCGTTATCTTTGCCTAAGAAAATATGTAATTTGTAGCTGTATACAGCGAAATAGTACAGAGAAAATTGTAACTGTGCAGTACACGAGCGGCTCCCGATTGGTCTGGGAAATCGAAGAGCGAACTTGAGCTAGTTTCGTGTGTAACAAAATTTATAATTTTCATTTTTGCGCATATTTCAAGCTCTTCGCAAGATCAGAATCAAAAGATCATCTGTTTACATTACAAGGAAGGGTTTTTTAAGCGATAGATAGGGTTTAAGAGGCACGATCAATTTTTAAAGAATTTTCTTTTCAAATATTCACCGAATTTTGTTTTGAAGTTTTAGCGGCCAAGTGGCTGAACCACTGCGCATTCATGCAATCATATTTCTGTTCCGTTGCATTTGCCCAATTATTTTATTCAACAATCTAACTTAGCTATAAACAAACTATGTTTAGTTAAAATGGCTTAGTCTAAATCGATGTGGCATGGGTGATATTGGCCTTCCAATTTCTACCAAATTTGTGTGCCGTTTAAGTACCGAAAAAGTGCTGTGAGAAGTTATAGCCGTTCGTAGCTCAGGCTTAACCATTTTCAGATAAGAGTAGGTAAATGAAAGGAGGAAGGATAGTTCTTTGCAACTGTATGAGTCATGATTAAGTTATTTTAATGATAAGGCTAGAATTAATTACTGTAAATCTCCTTCAGTTCACCAACATGGCGGCCGCTCGAGGCCTCGTCAAAACTGTCTTTCCTGTATCTTTGAAACCAACGAGAATTCGAACCTTAGAATATGCATTCAGTATTTAGGACACCATTCTAAGACTACATGCCAAAAATCAGCCAAATCGATGAGGTACCGTGTCAGGCCGAAGTTCGAATTTTACAGAAAATCACTCTTAATTTCTTTTTAAAATTAGTGCTACCTGTTATTCTAAAGGAATTACAGTCAAAGTTTCTGATTTTTACTTTACGTTTATTTCAAAAATTGTCACATAAATAAGCTTGATAATTATTTCATTTATTTAGTTTTAGATTATTTTTTAGAGTCTTTTTAGCTGGTGTTTATAGTTGCAGCTATAGTTTTCCCTCAAAGTCTTTACCCTAATATTAAGAGCAAGTAGACAGATGCCATTCAGAATAACAACAAAAAACGTTGTGCAATTTACTGATAATGGTTCTTGAACATAGTACATTAGGCCTGGAAAACAAATCAGGCCGAATGTTTTGCGTTCGACAAGTTTACTTTACAAACTCTTGCCAACAAGTCTGGGGACGTGTAGACCAACCTTTTATACTTTTTATACATCACATCTGAGGTGAAATAGTACCATGAGGCGCTGTTTTTATCACCCAGTCCTCGGACAGAATGCAGTATTTTGCAATACAATTTGCACTCATTCAATATTGACAAGCGACGTATTTCTCAACCAAATACCCAATAAATTAGTACATTCAGTGGAAAAAGACCGTGAAAAACATCACAAGTTGACACAAAAACTCTGTCAGCTTCAGCTGTCAAAGTAAACAAGTTTCAAGATGCTGCATAAATTTTCCGCTTGAACTCACCTGTCAAATTTTGACCAATCAGAGCATAAAAATTGGACGTAGAGCGTGACCAACGCGTAACCTTGGTGAGAAAAGTGAAAAAGCAACTGGCATGCCTGTAAAAACTGGCTGAATTTTAGCTTCCGAGGTCAGTTTGAAATCAAAATTTTATTTGTGCGGCACATATAAAACACAACATATTTCATATGTATTAAAAAAAATTGAACTTGAGCCTGCGATCATTTGAAAACTAGTAATTGTCAGCGGATAACTTCAAAAAGATACTCCACCTCGATGGGTCAACATCTGAGCCCGTGATACGGTCAGGTGATACTGGTCAGCGGATACCCTGTTCTGACAGCTGTCAATTGATCACAACATTGATGTGCAATATGTGTGCAATATCAGTCTTCCTGTTCTCCCAGACTAGCTAGAAAGTGTGAGATTGAACATTGGTTTTCCTGTGGTGCGGACGGACGGGCGGGCGGGCGGGCGGGCGGTGTATTGTCACGTGATTACCAACCTAAAATGAAAACCAAACGACAAGGAAAGAATGGATGCAAGGTTATGCCCGGAATCGAACTGAGGACCTTCGACGCCACGTGGAAACACACAGGAAGATTTGTTGAAATTTTATTATTAAAACCTTCGAGCCTTATTAAACGTGAATTCAATGATATTTTTCAGAAGAATGACTGCAGTTTCCACAGTGAAAACCCAACGTAAATGCATTTCATCGCATTTAAATGTATAGAATGGAAACCCAACAGTCTAGGCCGATACGGTATAAACTCGTCTGCGAGCAAAACGTGTTTTGTTACGGGCGATGTTCGCTCATATGTTAAGGCTAATTATCCAAAAACGCTTCCATTTGTTCTTAAAGTACTTTAGCATTCGAAATTCATTGTGTGATGTTCCCTCTGCTCCGCTGTTTGTTGATGCCGTCTCCATCTTTGTTGCTTGCGCCGTTGAATTTCAAGTCGGCGTTCTCGCTCCAGAGGATTTTTCGGTGTCAAATCTTTCCCTGCGAGTATTGACAATTCGGTCTTCTTGTGTTTGCTGTTCTGTTTGCATGAGAAATGGCTTGAGATTCACCGATAGTAAACATTGTTTTGCAGACGATGAAGTCACAGCTCTTCATGAATACCGTTGGTCATTGATGGGAATTCGAAATCGCTTTAAGTCGAACGTTGCCTAGAAACAGAAATACGCCGTGACCTCAAACCACTGTATGACGTCATGGCGGACACCACCGGCTATATACAAGTAAAGATGAGAGCTGCGAGTTTTCAGCTCGCTAGGACCGCGCGCGATGAGACTATAAACTCACTTCGCGAGGAACAAGGAACGTAGAATTTTTTCAAAGTTCGTTTTGGTTAAGTAATCGGTAGTTGATTTGTGGGCAAGTCCACTTAAAATGTCGTAATGAAAGATCAAACTTGATTGTCTTGTTATCATGATTATGCGCTGCGCACGCGGCGAATTTATAAACCTCACTGCGCGTGGGCTTCAGCCTCGCTTCGCGAGCAACGATAGGTCAGCATCCGTTCTTTAATAAGATAAGTGGACCTTTGAACATGAATAACTTACATCCGATTTTTTTTTCCTGTACGCATTATTAATTTGTGCAGCTGATTAAGTTGATGTTTCACGGTAGGTGGAGGGTCTTCTTATTTTTAATTAATACAGTGGGTTGGCAATAAGGAGAAAACAATTTTATTCCACTTTTTCACGCTCAAAACTAAACTTTTGATCACAACTCAAGAGAAGCTGTTCTCCATTTTTTCTGTACAGTCAAACCTCCTACTGACTGGGAAACCAAAGGAAACACGAGCGTGGGTCCGCTTTACAGATGCCTTTTTCATAGAGTTTGGAACTGTATGAAATCTGGTTTCTCTGTAGCGATGAGAACCGGCGCCTCGTGAGCAGAGGCTTTTTTTTCTTCTTGACCAAGGATGAGAAAAGAAGGCTCTACCTGAATCGTGTCAAGCCTTTTGAAGTTGCACAGAAGAAGACCACACTCTGGGCTAATAAATCTTTTTCTCTATTGTCAAACTGGTTTTTCTTAGCCTGAGTAACAAACGTTTCCGCTCGAGTTAATGCGCGAACGCTGGAACGGGAGCAAAAAATAAAAAGGAAAATTGAGGAAGGGGGAGGGGACAGAAGGAAACCTTCTTTCTCTCCCTCCCCCCTCCCTGCCCAATTTTTTTGTTCTCGAAATAGGTTCGCGGAAAGGCTTGCTACGCAGGCTAGGTTTTTCCTAGTGCGAGTACCCGTTCATTGACGAACCGATGGTCATAAGTGAGGCCACTGTACCAAGCGCACGGCTGTTATGCCCGGGGTGGAAACTATATCCTGGCAACATGCAACGCATGCTCAACAAAGATCTTAGTCGATTCATGCAGAGTCTCTTTCGAGCATGCCAAAATAGACCTTGTCACAGTTTTCGACGCCATCTTAAAGAGTAGGCAAACTTGTGAGAAATTAGAGTGTTTATATGAGAATCTAATGTCGAATAATTTCCGTAAAACGGCTGTTCTGAAAAAAATGTGATTTGTCAACTAAAGCTACGAAAGAAAGGATTGTACTAAGAAAATTTTGGGGTGTACTGCTTGAATTTCTCCAGAGGCTTCCTTTAGATTTTTCATATATTTGTCTGTAATTTTCCGGGGACTTTCTTACAGACAAATGTATAGAAAATTCAAAAAAGTGGTTCTAGGTCTTTTAGCGCATTTAACCCCCTCATTTTTTTTAGTAGAATCCTTAGGAGTGACGCTTTAGTTTACAGCTGATATTTTTTTCAGAACAGCCGATCTGCGGAAATTATTCGACATTAGATTCTCATACAAACTATGTAATTTTTAACTCGTTTGCCTACTCGTCAAGATGGCGTCGAAACCATGATAAGGTTTATTGAGCAAGAGATTGAAAGGATCTGCTAACGGGGTGCGATAAGAACTAAAAAAAGAGTGGAGACCTTAAGGAAAGGTTTGACTGTATTTCGATCACTATTGTTTTTTATCTCCGTCAATTTAACTCACAATAGTGGTGATATGAACAAAGGATATGTAAACCGTTTGAAACGTTCTATAAAAAGTAAAATGTGCGAGTTTAATACAACTACTTATCTCTAGTTAACTACTAATCTCTAGTTAGTCGAAAGTTTAGCCATCTAATTTACGTTTTATTTTTAACTGTAAAAAGAATCGTTTTATAGACAGTTCATTCCATTTCTTATCGGCAAGTGTCTCCGTTGTTTGAGAACGTATTTAACAGGGTCAATTAAAGGTAAAGATAGGATTAAATCTTCTCTAAGATGATACTTAGATAAACGTTGAGTAATAAGATTTCTGATGAATTTTCAGCCGATGCTTTTTTCTTGAATTTTTCAAGTATTCATTAAGGGTCGTCTTATTCTTTGCAAGAAATCTTTGGTTGTAGACCTTATCGTCCTTTCGTTGATTTTGTTCGAATTTACTAGCGTATTTTTTTCCGCCTTGGTGCCAAAATTGGTTGCAGTAATCAGTAGAAAAATGCTTGTATAAACGAGTAGTGTCGCGATATATTCGTTATAGCGGTGTAACTTAACGTTTTAACAAGAGCTGAATCAACTTTTTTTTATTGTGGCTAGGTGATTTTCCACCCATTCTATGGACGTTTGACGCACATTCTTTATGGCATCTCGGAACCGCTCCATTGGCTTATTCCTGGTACAGGTGGGGGTAGCAGCATGTATTCTCTTCCTCACGTTTCTTGTTACTTGTTTTCGTGTATGATAAGAGACGACTTGAGACGTGTGAGGTCCTTCCCCACACTACTCTAGTGAGTACACTCAAGAAAATCAAAACGAGGTCGAGGCTTGTTTGCGTTTACAAATTGCGCATGCCCACTTAGAAACTCTAGGGAGAATGAGGACAAGCTTTAGGTGCAGTGTTTTCTGGGTTCGTTTGCAATTGGTTGGCGTTAGTTATGATTGGCCGATGGTCTTCAAGGCGATCCATAAATAACGCCTGTCTACCCAGACGATCAGATCCCAGAAATCGCCTCGCCGAAAGCTTGTACCTATTTCTTTTATAGTTTCTGAACGCGAAATTTCATGCTAATCCGCTGTATTTTGTTTACCCAAGCCCCCAGCTGAATACGGGAATGCAGGTGTACTCTTACCCACCGTAAAAAGATTGAAAATTTGACGTTTCTGATAAATTAATTTTGTACCTCAGTTCGTAGAAACCAAACTTAGTCGACGGTCTAGCCGCCAAGTCTTTTCCGTACGTCAGCAGTCGGTGACTTATCATCACACTTTCGAGACATTACATACATTGATTCATCTTTATCAGTCTTTGAAATATCTTACTTTCTCAGCTTTCTGGCAGACGATGCAAGGCAGGAACTTTCCATGAAGGGAAAATCTTGGAAGTTCTCCTGAGTGTGGGAATATGGTTCATCAGGAATGGGAAAGACAAGTGTTTGTAGCACGCCTTCCTGAACATAGGTAACCGAAAACTTTTTTCGGTGGACAAATTTACTGTATTAACAGATAAAGTAGTGATCAGAACAGTTTTTACTGTGGCCGATCCGAGCAAACAGTAACGATATTTAGAGAAATAATCAGATGAAACGTTTGTGACAATGGAGTGTGGTTCACCTGTGTGGAGCAGAAAATGGCAAAAATGGGGCTAATGACAAATAAGCTTAGTGATACAAAAAACCAACAACTACAAACTCACTAAAAAAGAATTATTTGGCAGGATATTAGCGTAGAATTAAATTTAAAAATTCGTTAACTTGTAGGATATATAAAATAACTTTTGGAACTGACACGTTTTAGTTAGAGCAGAATACTCAGAGTAAAGACGCAGCATAGCCGAGTGATGCGGGGCGCTGGCGTTCAATGGGTCAGCACTTTTTAACATCCGTCGAAAGGCCCTTGGACACCTTATAAAATTTACACAACGTAGTATTCCTTATCGTTTCGGATTAGGGTTAAGCACTGCCTTTTACAGATTAGGGTTAAGCACTGTTTCGAAACAGGTTAGATTCTTTTTTGGGGGGGGTGGGGGGGGGGGAGGGCTGGGGTGATGCTGTGTTTACTGAAATTATTTCTTCTCCATCCAACAAATCCTCAGTGGTATAGGGACTTTAAGATTCAACGACGCGACGGCAACGAGAACATCGCTTAAAAAGTGAACTTGTGTTTTTTCGGTCTTTATCGCGATTATTCCCACCCGCGTATTTTGTCAAATGTTGGCGAACCCCTTTCAATTTGAATTCCAAAGGACCAAATCCAAGTTCAGGCCTCGGTTGTTTAAATGCTGGATAGCGCTATCCACCGGATAAATCTCTATCCAGCGGAAAGTGCAATTAGTTTCCCCAATACTTATCTGCTGAATGGTGATTTATCCGGTGGATAGCGCTTTCCAACGTTTGAACAACCGGGGCCAGAAAGAGAAATAAAATTTCGCTGTTGCTTTTTTACGTTCTCCATAAAACGCACATTTAGGCATTTTCTCGTCGTCGCGGTAAAGAAATGTACAAAACAGTGTGATACACGTGCAAAGTTTTCGTTTCGCTTATTTAACCACTTGTTTTTCGTTTTTGGACGTTCTCGTTGTCATCGCGTCGTTGGATCTTAGGGCCTGTTTACATGGAGCTGGGGGACCCTAGGTAGGGGAGGTAACCTGCTTAGGTTGGGTAACCCACTTGTCCATATAATCTCTCATTTTAATTTGATCACGTTTACATGATACTTGTAGGTGGGGTGAGCCGCCACATATTACCTCACCTATTTGAGGTCCCCCCTGAGTGATGTAAACAGACCCTGAAAGTCCCTGGTACTGATGGAGGTTAAGATAGCACGACGGCAACGGCGGTGAAAGCTTCACTTAAAAATATTATCGAATTCGCGTTTTTTCAAACTTCATTGCATTTATCCTAGCCTTCTCACTTTGACAATTGTAGACGAACTCCCCAGGATTTGAATTCCTAAGAACCATATCCAACTTCAGAGCGAGAAAAAAATTCATCTTCATTTGTTTGCGTCCTGCAGAAAACGTAAAATTAGTCCAAATTAGGTAATTTCACCTTGTGGTCGTGCAGTGGCGGCAAAGAAGTACAGTATATGAAAAAGTCTGAAACACGCGGCATTGCTTTTTTGACGTTCTTGTTGCCGTCGCCATCGTGACATCTCCTTATAGCCAAGGAATACCCTTGAAAGTTTTTATTTTTTTAATTTTTTTTTGAATCATTTGTTTCATTATCTCCCTACCCGAGAGGGGAGAGGAAAGCTTAGTATTTATATTACGTATATTTATCAAGGCAATAGCGTGGCAAAACTCATATGAGAAATCGCGATAAGTTTTAAGGTTTTATGTTTGATTCATTGAGAGAATGGCGCAAGATTTTTGTACCCAAACGCGAAGCAAAGAAATCAAAAAATTACCTTCACATTCAGGTGTGTTCTTAAAAAATCAAGCAGAATGCTAACAATGTCGACTCAGTTATTTAAGTCGATCATATTACCCCTCTGGTGGTCCTGGTCGTCGTATTCGAGAGTTGGCTCTGATGCGTGTGTTTTTCGATTGGTTCTATTTTTGAATTACAATGTACAGTCAAACTTCTACTAAGATGTCACCCCCGGGAAGTAGCGACTCTCGCAGGTGACCGCCAAACAGAGGCGGTTGACTGCTTAATAGGGATTTGGCTGCACTTCCGTAATTATTCAAAACACGTTGTGTATGGAAGAATAACCATATTTAGTATTTGTATATTATTTTCTTTACTTTAGTGTTTGATTATTTGTTTGTTGGTGGTTTTTTTTTGCAATGGATATTACATGGATATTAAAGCCGGAATACTTTCTTTAATGCTGCTCTGTTGTTGAATACCTTTTCAGTCTTACACAGTGCATGCTGGGAATTTTTCTTCCACTACGTTACAGTTTTTTGGGATTGTTGATTTTGTTATTATTATTGTTGTTGTCTTTAACAATGTTTTTTTGGAATATGTGCATAAAAACTACAACTGACTTAGACCGAGGCCCTAATCTACTTGAGTGTGACCTCTGCGCGCGTGGTTGGGAAAGACAAAGAGAGTGAATGTTTCAACCCACAGTAAAATTTATTGTCAAACAACAATAAGAAGATAAGCTTTTAACAACTTTTTATAGTTGTAATATTTGTGTAAAACAATCAAACTAACAACCAAAACATTATTAGATGAATCAAAAGAAAACTTCCCACTGAAGAAAACTATTCCCTAACTCTTCTGTTCTTTGGCCCCTTTCTCAAAATTCCCGGTAACGTTTCAGGCCCGAAACCAAATAAACCATTTTCAAATGAAAATGTAAAGAACACTAAAAAGCGAAAACTCATGAAACCTCGACCTTAACTGTTCATAACAACTGTTTCCCGGGCCCGTTTATTATCGGTACTTAAGAGAAATGGCCCCTGGTGTTTCATAAACTGTGAAAATTCTGCCTAAACAGCGTTCATCGAGGTCTCTGCAGCATCTGAAAAAAATAAATCAGTGTAAGAGTCAGTTTGTGTGCCAGAGATTTCTGAGATTTTGTGTACAGTAAACCTGTTGGTTCCGTTAGTCATATTTGAGTCCTCTAGTTAGTTAGCAAATTATGATAAGACAGGCCACGTGCGTACCCTCTGTTTATCTAACGCGCGAAAGAGGAAAATGGCCTCCGCGTAACTAACGCGAAACCGATAGCTTGCGAGTACATCCGACTCTCATTGCTCCTCATCCTAAAATTCCAATTTTATTTGTGAGTTCACAATGGTCTTTAATAAGTCTATGTTCCTCGCAACTCTGCAACTGTAGGCATTGAAATCAGTGACAAAAACTAAATTGGTTTCTCGTTGGACCAGTTACTTATAATACAACCCAAAGAGCTCTAGTGTAAAAATAAACGTTCGCTTTTCAACGTCGTGCAATATGTCAAGATTGATCGTAACTGATCAGACTGAAAATTTGTAAAGCAAGGTGTTCCCCAGGGTTCCATTATAGGCCCACTTCTTTGGAATGTACAGTCTACTCTCTCTTAACGGACACCTCTATAAGACGGACACCTCTGTAAAACGGACACTTAGAGTTGGTCTCTGCCTTTCTTTACTTCCCTTATTTGACTCTTTATAAGACGGACATCTCTCTTAGACGGACACTTACTGCAGGTCCCCAAGGTGTCCGTCTTAAAAAGAGTTGACTGTATTATTATAAAGGACGTCATTTTTTTAAGTACTACGATTTCTCTTAGACTGCATGCAGATGGTATACTGATGGTATACTTTCATGCTTAATTCCAATCCATCATCTTCAACAGAGCAACTTTGCCATCCCCGTTTAATGTAATGAGTAATCAATTAGTCAGTATGTATACACCCGGATTCTCAGACATGATTCGACACTAATCACGTGACGTATCGCTTCGCAGTACGTAAACGGTTGCAAAAGTACAGTAATTGAGAGTTCTGCCGTGGGATCCAAAACAGAGAGAGAAAAATCTGGCTGGCAAGGAAATTAAGCTTAGCACTAAAGGACATAAGTGTAACGAAGCTAGAATCCCCACAAATGCGTTTTACCTGAAGAGGAAAGCTTTCTTGCCTGGAAAGCGGCGACATGATACTGAAATTACGATGTGATCAGGTGATAAACCTGGAGTTCGATTGCCCAGTTCGAATGTATCTCTGCAGGCGATTTAATAATGGACGAAATATTATCAATACGGCGAAAAGCGAAATAGTGGGATGGTTTATCGTTTAGTCTTCTTCCGTATGACAAGGTTTCGGTATTTTGCCGTCGGTGAATACCACCCGCAAAATACATGTAACAGTGACGCAAATTTAGTTAACAGGGAGGCAAATTTGTATTTCTTTAAGTTGGTACTTTTTCGTCCTTACTTAGCTTCTTCATGGTTAAAAAATGACAGGAAAACTTGACTTTTGCAGAAGAAATCGACAGATAAATTGATCAGTCTGCCGTTGTGAAAGAATTTGCTGGAGAGTTTGAAAGTTTTGTTTTGTCGACCATTTGTTTTTATTGAAAAAGGGTAAAATATGATATTTCTTTAAAGATCAAGGTAGAAGCCCAAAAAATGTTGAGAAAAGAGCCGAAAAACTTATTGAATAAGTCGTCCACACAACCGATAACATTTATTGCGATTAGATTGCGTGACTTGTATGAGAGGCCGTCGTCTGAAAAGGAGAACAAATTATGGATCACAGTCCTCTTTTTCTGAATTACAAGAGAAACATTCAAGCTATCGTTAAAGTAACTTTCAGATTGTGTGCTTCGATTCTTGTAGGATATTCAAGGTATAATACTGTACTGCTCGGTAACCTCTCGGTCGAATCATGATGGTCGAATCATGACCGTCGAATCATGTCTAAAAATCAGGGTGTATACACAGCACTGAAATCAGCTGTAAATTCCTCCTCCTGGCGATCATAATCGAACAATATACCTTACATTATAGCAAATTAACGCTCCATGAAATTAGGGTATTAGAAATTAACGCGAATTTAGTAGAAAACGGCTTCCCAATGAAAGAAATGAACGCGAAAGAGAAAATAGCATTTCAAAATGAAGGAAATTAACGCGACGTTCACAAAGAAACAAAACTTGTTGAGACATCAGGAACAATTAGTTAAACTTAAGTTCTTGGTTCTTTCCTTACACGTACGAAGGGAGTAAGGGAAGAAATCTGGCCACTTCAAGTTCTGCACAGTTTAACTGTTACTAGCGGAACCTTTCCCTAACAAGAAGTACTCCTCTTTTTCAGGTTTCAAGAATTCCAGAAGGTATTGAGAGATTGGGGTCAAAATAATGGAAATTAAGATCGCGGAAATTAACGCTACAGTAAATTACATGTAACGGCGCGGAAACTAACGTTAAGAGAAATTAAATGGACGTTTCCCGTGACGTCACATATTTTAAATTGCTTAATCGCTCTGTATAAGGGAATTCAAATTTCGGAATCTGGGAAATGTTTACTTGGGGAATTCGGAATCCGGAAAATTTTAGCTGGTAAAATAAGGAATCCCAGATTGTGGAATCCGGAATACAGCGAAAGGAATCTGGAATCCCACGATCGATTGGAATCTGGAGTACAAGTTCTCAGGCAAATCCAGTACCTGATATCCGGAGTCCATGGTGTGGAATCTATAAGCCAAGATTGTCTTGGATTGCCTTACTTGAGACGAATTGCCTGCTAGAAGACTTATGGCGGGAAACAGCCTCATTCAAAGATGGCACGTGACTTCAATAAGCAAATGAGGGCGCTTGGTTAGTTAAGAATTTGTTTAATGTCTCACCTTTTACTTTTAACTCAAATACAGCGAATGTGGTTTCTTCGTAGCAAATTGATTGACAGCTATAATTTCCCTTGTCCTCCACGGTGACGTCGTTAATAGTCAGGGTAAACTCTTTTTTGCACCTGCTGTTGGTATTCTTCTCTTGTATTTTATACTTTTTCCCGCTTTTTATTGGCGCTGAACTGTCGTTGAATCGCCACTGTAGCTCTAGTACATCCGCACAATAGTCCGGGTCCACGTAAATCATGCATTTGAAGCTCTTGTTGGAAGACGCATCTGCCGTAATTTCGGAAGAAGAAACCTTTGGGTTTATGGGCCACGGACCTGTTTGGAATAATGAGCCAAATATAATAAGCATTGAATAACTCATGATCACTTACAAATAACTCATTATGAAATAACTGAGATAGTACGCGCGTTCTGATTGGTTAAAAACCTATGGTTTATTGTGCCGGTAAACTCATAGAAAACTTAAAGTTATTTTATAAAAGCAATAGACCGCACTTTCTATGGGTTAAGGGGGCGTGATAATCCATTGGGAATCTTAGGAGAACCCTCGAAAAGCTTGTAAATCACTCGCCTTCAGCCTGTGATTTACAAGCTTTTCTCGTGTTCTCCCAACATCCCGCGTGAGTTATCACACCGGTAAACCCATAGAAAGTGTGTTCTGTTGCTTCATTTTATGATAGTATTGATAGCATTGGATATATAGAAAGATGTCCAATTAATAGATATTTCTATTTCGTTTTGCATGTTATAATATTTCTAGTGTAAGTCATTGCTAATTTTTATATGTTAAGTTTTATTCTATAGAGGGCCACAAGGTCATCACTTTCACTACTGTCACGTGCTCCCCTCTTAAAATAAAGTCTATTGATCTATGGATTGATTGAATAAGCGACAGCTAAAAAAATATTGCACAAAGTAGCATAAATTACAGTGGAAACCCACTCTACGGCGACCGGTGTATAACGGACAGTTTTCAAGTTTGTCTTGACCAAAAGCTTATTGTACTGTACGACCCCAAATGTAGTAACATTTATTCTTAAATGTAATTAAGTCCTAAATGTTATATCAATTTGCCCTAAATGTAACTTGACTCTTAAGTTAACAATTACAGCGATTACTCGAATAAGCGCGAGAAAAATTAATAAGCACCGCGGGGCTTATTTGCGTAAATACGTTACTAAGCGGTATTACCATAGTATTTAGCATCATCCTCAAATGAACGCCGCATTTTTCGAGTAAAAAGTTAATAAGTGCTGCGGGGCTAATTCGCGTAAGTTCGGTCCTTTCTTGCGTTTAGGCCTTCTGCATCATTTTCTCTAAAATTAACTCCCATAATGCGGAAACCGGTTAATAGCGACAACGGACATTTTCTTTTGTCCCGAGTCATCAACTCCCATTTATCGTCAACCCTTCTTTACGGAAGCTTTTCTCGGTGCCAAATTCCTGAACGTATTAAAAAGACGAAGATACTATTAAACTATCAAACTTCCCAGATAAACAGAGATAAGGGGTTGGGATGCTCGTCGTCTCGCTTAGGGGTGTAAAGTTCGGATTTTGGTCTCATTCAGGGTGTTCTGGGCAAAACGCCATCATATTTAGCCGTGAAGGTCTCGTTTAGGATTGCACGTGAAAAAATATAAAAATATATATATTGTCTGTGTTTCAACATGGTCTCTTTTAGGGGTCAAAAAAAGCTTGGGCCACGCCCAGATCGGTCTCCTTTAGGGGTTTACTTCAAAATTTCCGACGAGCATCCCCACCCCTTTCATATGCGGAGTCTCCCCCCCGGGATCTTCTTCATATCTCTACCGCAGCATTTTGTGTATGGTTAAAGGCACTAAGAATTGACTTCATTGCTGCAGAATTGATCTAAAACAATATCCTCGAGACATATTTCCCCTTTAAGTATCAACTAAGGCTACTTACATTCGTATATCAGGTCAGTAACCTTAGACAATTTACTTGACCAGCCATCAATGCTGTTCTCTGCAGTGCACCAATATTCGCCGCGTTGTTTTTCTTGCATGTGAGGATTCTTAAGAACTGAACTTAACGTGTCGTCTCCGATTAGTTCCTCGTAGATTTCAAAACCGTCAGATCCACTTTTGATTTTGTTACCATGTGGGTTGATCCAAACTACAGTAGGACGAGGCCATCCCTTGAAGGTACAGTTTAACTTAATTTTCTCGTTAAACCAAACTGGGGAACTGGGCTTGAAAACTCTCTGAACTGGACCTGAGGGAAATGGAATATATTCACACTTGATGCCTGCAGAGATGCCAACCTCTGGACACTCTCTCTTTTGCATTACCCCCCCCCCCCCCACCCTGAATATCAACAACACACCTCACCACCCCCCCTCCCGACCCCAAGCCCCTCATAAGCATAATTCGATCCAGTCCCCAACTTATCACACGGGAATGGCTTAAGACATTATATTAAGTCTTACATGAAGTATGGACATGATTGTAATGGCGAAATAGTCTTTGTCACTGATGAAATACGCACAGAAATACCCAAGAAACCGAATTAAGAATCAGAGAAAATTTGAATTTTGGAAGAAAATGGGATAAATTCATAATTAAAGTACAGAAAAGCTCATAACTCGATTTTATCCAGGAGATTTGGTGACCTGTACGGAAGACCGGGAGCCGGGAGAGTTGACATGTATGTGACTGACAGGCACTAGCCTGTTCCAGGCTCCTAGATAGTGGGGAAAGCGAATCGAATAAAATTGGTTGGGGGCTGGAGAGGGACGGGACTCACTTTTTCGCCGCTTACCCGCTCTCTCGTTTCTCAACAGCCCCCACACGGTTTTCGCGCATTTTTTTTTCTCTATCCGCTCAGGGTGTCAGTCATAAGACCGGCTATGCGACCAGCCAAGATGAGCAAAATCCTTTGTTCTGGTTAGCTGCTCCGAGAGATTGGGACTGAACCCGAAAAAGGATTTGCAAAACTATTCTCGTGAACAGTGGTCTTCCTTTTGCTAATTATGCGTGCGCGTTCAAGTCCGCTGTTCTTCTTAAAAGAACCGTTAATCAAATCCAGGGACTCCTGTCAAATCCTTTTTCCGATTTCCCAAAAGGGATGGCAGATGATGAGATTCCTGTACATTTTACTCATCAGATATAAAGACAAAACTCTATGACGTCATCAGAGTTAATGTAATGAGATTCCCCCTCACAAATAAAACGCCTGCGTGGGAGGCTACCTCACAAAAGGCCTAAAACATTCCTATACCACTCCTGTCATAAATGGCTGCCGTTAGACAAGGATTTCTGCGTCAGGCACGAATGAGAAAGTTGTACTTACGAGCGAGGGTTATCTGAGTGCACGAACAATGTGGATTCTGCTGCTGCTGTAGAACCAGATCATACACATTGTTGCTGCCATGAATCTTTCGTCTAACTTGTTCCCAGGTCAAGTCTTGTGTTGATCCTTTATTCATGATCGAGCACCCTACAGTTGCGTTAGAGCTCGGATTCACCGTGACTGTCTTCTGAGTGGAGTCTTGACACTCACTTGAGCAGGAAGCTCGTAGTTCACAACTCTTGATGCTTGCAGGCAAGACGTCTGTTGATAAAAAAGCGTTAAAACATTTCTTTGCAGAATATTAACTGACAGCAGCAGTACTTTCACATGGTACTATTTATATTATTTAGTATGTAGTTCTAACTTTTGAGTTTGTGGATGAAATCCTATGGTGTAACCATTCAAATGAAGCCTCTTCAGCAGTATTTCCACATGGTACTATCTATTTAGTATGCAGTTCTAACTTTTGACTGTGGATGAAATCCTATGGTGTTACCATTCAATTGAAAAAGCTCTTTAGCGACTTTCACATGGTTCTATTTATTTTAGTATGCAGCTCTAACTTTTGAGTCAGACCCTGCAGGTTATGGATGGTGTCGCCATGGTGTAACCATTCAAATAAAACCTCCTCAGCATCTCTTTCACATGGTACTATTTAGTTACTATTTGCTCGGACCATTTATTTAAATGGAATGCACTGAAGCTTTCTGTTAGCTCTTTTTGTTTAGGATTACTGATTAGGGCCAACTAAAGTCCACTTATGCTGGCAGAACATTCCTGAATTAATTGTCAGGGCCCAATGAGGCGGGATAGGTGTTTAAAAGTGGTCTACTTGTGGACGAATCTTTTGAGGAGAATTTCTTGATAAAAGTATTTTTTCCAACTGATCAACAAGGCAGATAGCTTTTTTGAAGTCTAACAGATTTTATCGCATTTTTTTAAAACGGTTATTCACTTCATTGCTGTAGATCCTCATAAACAATTACCGTATTTATTCGATTAACTGCCCTGTACGCTTATTAAATTTTTGGACTTTGAGAGTGGGCTCTTATTCGAGGCCGTACGCTTATTAAATTTTTACCATTTTCAGCAAGTGTAGCATGTTTATTTTGAAACACAACGCGAAGATGTATATAAACAAACAAGGTTTCCTTAAAATACGCTGAAGAAAACTCCGACTTCGGGAAAGTCCCCTATTGGTACTAATTCAATTCTAATTTCAATCCCCTCGTTACTCAAGTCAGTAAGTGAATTCTCTGGTGCTGCCTCCTAGCTCGATGTCTGAAATCGTAACGTTTGTAAATGGGTTAGTCACCCGAGAAGCAGGTACAGAAGGAGGGGTTTGGGTGGGGTTGGGGTGGGCGCTTATTCGAGGTGGGCGCAAATTCGAGTTTGGGCGCTTGTTCGAATAAAAACGGTATGTAGACAAAACCACAGCATCAAACCACTGAGTGAGGACAGCCGGCCGGATGTTGGCGGGGTCAACTGGATCAGTGAACACTTCCCAAGTAGAAAAACTGCAGTAAACTGATCCTTACAGCAAGAAGAGTTATAGAAGAAGATATATAAAGAAAATTCAAATGGTAAAGTGTATTTGCCCGATAGTTCGGTCTCCAACACAAAGCCTCAACGGGAGTTATCAAAAAATTAGTTTTGTTGTTGTTGGTTTTTTAAGTTCGTGCTTGTTTCATCAAGCAGGTCAGGGCAGGAGCCGATCAGCGGTCAAGGTTGTCAAGATTTCGTCCATGCTTTCCTGTTTTAATCTTTGATTTTCTCGTACGTAATTCATGCTTACATCGCCAATCAGTACTGTGTATTTTGAGCATTCTTGTTACTTTGGCCTTGCAAAATGTTTGACTTACACTTTGCTGACCTTGGCTATTTAAGTTCTTTTTAAGTCTTTGTTTGGGTTTGCCGTCAAACCAGTGTTTTTAGTTTTTGATTGGTTTGTAGCTTCTTGGCGATAGCAACCGCGTGTAGGTTTAGTGAAACCAAGACATAAACCCCCCACCGAGTTAGGGGTACTCAACGACTGTTTCCTATAAAGCATCTGTTTCGTGAGAAGCGAATATTGCCTAGAATATCTATCATTTGAGGAGGTGGGGGCTAGGGTACCTCGTGCGTGCGGTTATTATACTCTTGCGATTTATTAGCAAAACTATATTATAATTTTGACTGTGGAGTTATATTTTACTTTTTGGGGATAACATCTCTGCAAGGTTTCTCTGCACGGAAACCTTTTATGCAGATCTTAAAAAAATCCTCAAAAATCGCTGAAATTTGAGCTCGGAAAAATTTAATATAATATGTTAATTACCACTCGGTATGCGCATGGAGTGAAAAATACCCATGGCTGTGCATGTTTTGGCGTCCTAATACGAGCTCCCCGGTGGGAGCTATAACAACCGTTGCTGATACTGTCTATCACGTGCATATCAGGGGCACCCAATGTCAATTTTTGGAGAATATATCTGTTCGGAAGACGATTTGAGATCTAGAATTTTCGGAACATTTGTTGTAAAATTTCTTGCTTGCCTGCCTCTCCTAGGATTTTCGAACATCTAAAAGATGGTATAATTGCCCATTTTTAACGGATTTGTATCTTAAAAAGGTCACCTAAAATGGTAAGTTTTGATCGCTATAATTTCGGATCACTAGACTTTCAGCTAGAAAATCCGAACAGATGAAAAAATTTTAAGGGATAAAATATGCCTATATCTACCTTTTAAGTATTGAAATACGTTTAACAATGCTATGTTTGAATGCTCCTCTCGTCATCTTCTCTTACTTTTATCTTCGCCTTGTAAAGTTTTATCGTCTTAGGAACTTATCAAAGATAAGAAAATATCTCACAAAGGAGTCTTGCGAAATTGTTGTGCATGTCGCACACGTGGGCCTATTTGATCCAGAACGATCTATAAAAGCATATGTTGCAAAACTCTACATAGCTGTAATACCGTACTGTCTGATATCTTTTATGCAATCACTTCGATCGACAGTAAAACTTCCTACAATTTACAACTCAAATTATCTCTTCATTCCAAATGAATAGTGGAAAATCGAATATGAAAAAAATTTTTAAACTCCCAGGAAAATTGATTTACGTCACCATGCAAACGTTATGTCAAAGAAGACAGTTCATATTGGTAACATCATAGAATTTGGTCCACAGATTTTAATTTAAAGTGATAGAATCGTCCCCCGATAACTTGTCTGGGCTCGAAGGGGTTAATTGAGCATACGTGTTCAGTTTCTGTTAGCGAACAAAAATTCACACAGCCAAGCCCAAAATCCAAACATCGTTCCTTACAGACAAAACTTATGTAGTGTATCTTAAAATCTTGTTCTTTGTTGACCTTTTTCAAAAATTGTATTTGTTCTCCTCTTCAGTAGGCAAAATAAAGTAGATCATAAATGTCTTGACCATGGATAGTAGCGGACGTCAGCTTCGTCGCGCGTTTCACAACAAATCGTCAGGTTAGCAACTTTGATTTCGTCTGAAAGACCCGGCATACAGAGTTTCAACAATTCTTTTTTAATTCATTAACTTTTACAGTTTTTTTATAAGTAAAAGCCTGTGACATGTTAACAATAACAATTGTATTACTCCGGAAAATGCACTTACAATTTTTACCAGATTTATGGATTCTTTGCCACTTTTTCCAGGCCCTAAGGCTAACACAGACTGGCCTTTTCATGGGCAAAAAGCAAGGAAATAGGGTCAGGAATTTGTTGTTTCAACTCCATGAAACTAAAATTATACTGGAGAATACAGAGCAAACCACAAAATGATAAACTCATACTTCTTAACTTACTTCTCGGCTCCGGTATATCATGACGCATATTAAAATATGTTAATGCAGGAGCCGATTTCTCCTGATTAAGACTTCTATGACCTACCTTGGATAACAAGACTTGACAGAAAAAAGAACAGCATGAATTTCATGGAGCAAAACTGAAAATGTCTTCCCAGGAAAGCCTGTCTCTTCATGTTTGAGAAACAATAACTTGTTGGTGGCGACTGTCGATAGTTTCCCAGTTGGAATTCCTGTAAAACTAAAAGCGTAGTATGCTGAGCTGCGACAAGACCAAACAGTTTATTGTCCCTTTATTTATAATAAAATGTCGCGCACCCTGATTGGCTGCACATTAGGGATTGATAAACCCCCGCCGGGATAAACCAACCCTCTGGTTGTCTCTTTTTTTGCTGCTCACATATCTCTTTGAGCTGTCAACACGATCTGAACGCCAGGAAACGGCATTGTTGATCTTGCACCTACGGCATACTTTTCCCGCAAAAACCTTTGTCGCCTGTTACTTACGAATCCTTATGGAACTTCACAATTTCACTAAGTTCGGCATGAAAAATTGGTCTATGTTTGTGATCTTTTGAATAAATACAAAAATTGCAATTTTGCGTGACATCTGCGCGTTATGGGAGTTTAAAACACGCAGCTAAAGCTGTAGTCACTCAATCGTTGGCTTTGAAATTAAAGTTTGTTTTGAATATTCAAAAGTAATGCGTGAGGAATTTAACGGGTTCTTTATCGTAAAAAAAATACAGAAGCCTTGACTGCGCGCTCTTCTATTGCAAAGCTTTTAGGAAGCGCCTAGAGCACTCAAGAAGTAAGGAGAAACACTCGACTACGTGTCGCGTTTCCCCCTACACAGCTGCCTACACTTCTTGCTATCCTGGGTACACTTACGGCACTGACAGGACAGAGCACAGTCAACAGTTCCTTTTTTTTTAAATAACATCCTCTCAAGTTATCTCTGCATCTGAAGAACTTCCATGTGCTCACTCAAAGACACCCCGATAAGAGAAATTAAGTATTACCAACCACGTAACTATGCAATGGTCAGGGGCACCCAACGAGAATAAAGTTCAAAACCGCTTAAACATAGCATTGTTAAACGTATTTTAATATTTAAACAGTAGATATAGCCATGTTTTTATCCGCTATAAATTTTTCACCTGGTCGGATTTCGTAGCTGAAATTCTAGTGATCCGAAAATTATAGGGATCCAGACTTACCTTGTCGAAAATTTTCTAGGTGACCTTTTTAGGGTAAAAAATCCGTTAAAAATGGGCAGTTATACCATTTTTTAGATGTTCGAAAATCCAAGGAGAGGCAGGCAAACAAGAAATTCTAGCCTGCGAAAACATCCGTTTCTCCTCGCTCTTCGCCGCTGGGGAAGTTTCGCGCGAAACGCCCCCAGCGGCCAAGAGCGAGGGGAAACGAATGTTTTGGCAGGCTACAATGATGTTCCGAAAATTCTAGATCTCAAATCGTGTTCCGAACAGATATTTTTCGAAAATTAACGTTGGGTGCCCCTGAATGGTGGCGCTTCAAGAAAAGTTAAAAAACGTGAAAGCGGAAATTTGTATATCTTGGTCCTGTTTGTCTGGTTTCGTTGTTTTTCGCGATACTAATGCTTACGAACCATTCTGTAACGACTTACTTTTTCCAGTCAGTATTTCTTGTTTTTGTTTTGTAATTTGTTTAAATGGCTGGAATGTTCTTGGCAAAAACAAATAAAACAACCAAGTGAAGGAATGACGAACACGTTTGCATTATTCTTGTAATTTAATTTACAAAACGGATTAAATACGAGTTAGCAAGACTTACTGCCCTCTTAGAGAAAGAAGGAATAAACGCCAATTACCACCTTCTGATAATTCTTCTTTTAAAGCCGCAAAACAGGAAAACCGCTCTCAGGGAGGAAGCGATGTGGAAATAAACACAAGGGCATTAACTTCTCACTCTAAGCATAACGGATCGAGGATGAAATACTACGCATATAATCTGACTATTCCTAACTACCGTATTTCCTCGAATAATAGCCGGGGGCAAGAGCCACAATGGCTCTTGTCGAGGGCGATTATTTCTTTTTTCGCAAATAAAGGGGGTGATTATTCGAGGAAAAGCGATTATTTGAGGGAGGCGATTATTTCAAATATTGCTTACTGGAAGCCGTGCCATAAATATTTTGTTTATTACGCCATTAAATAAAAAAATAATCATATCAAGTAAACAGAACATGGGTTTTTTTTAAGTGTTGCAAATTTAGTTCCTTGATTAATTTCCATGGTTTGAATCTTGACTAATCAGATCAGTTTCAGTGACTGGATCAGATTCCAGTAACACTTGACAGGGAGGGCATAAAAGGAAGAGAGATGACGAGAGGAGCGGAGGCGGTGAGGCGATTATTCGAGGGAAGCGATTAATCAAGGGGCGGCTATTTTTTGAGGAAATACGGTATATAATTGACATGTATCTTGCAGTTATTTTTGCAGGATGAAACTAAGCATTCAATGCGCATAATGGACATCATCTTCTATTTTGGTGTAACAACCGACTTACTGATTCGGGTAAACGGGATTTGAAGACACTCTGGGGCGATTTTATCCCCTTCTTAATCTCGCACGCGTGCCTATTCGAACTTAATCCTGTTCCGGTTTTTGTGACAGCGGTTTGCCGCGAACCTGAAAGTTGCCTGAGATTTTAAAGATTTACCATTTATTTACCAGCTAAGTAGTTTCTAGTTTCTGAGATTACGAATTGTAGACACGATCATGTACTTTCAAAGGCGACTTAACCAATTAATTATAATTATTTACTTTTTTAATAGAATAGGTAATGCCTTGTTGTTGTTGTTGCTGTCACTCTGCTTTGTGATGCGTTAAACCTTCTTTAATGATACCCTTGTGATCCGTGATGGCTCAAGGACATTATAGCGAATATCCCATCCAGGAGACTTTCAGCATCAATTTTCGATCAGTGGAAGAAATATATCGGTTTTATCTGATGCTCAGTTCACTTCTTTCTCTAGTTTTTGTTCCTTAATAACAGGATAATTTTTCCTCATATTGACACGAGGTTTAAAGTTATTTGGGGAAAACAATGAATCATAGAACATGAATGGTACACTTACGCCGCCCATCATATTTATCTTTAACGGCCTCTTTTTGAGGGAGAATTGCATATTAAACACATCAGTTTGCAGAAAAGGTAGAATAGCTTCGAATATAGCCATTCCCTGAATCATAAAATGCTACATTTTATGGGTAAATTCGAACGTCTCGGTTATTTAGTTGTCAAACAATGCTGTTTTATACCATACTAGACCTTGTTTATTCAGAAAAGCAATGACACAGATGTCTAGGGACCGATCCAGAAAGTTCAGAAAGGCATCGGCGGCTGGGACACTTGCCAGCTATGTAGTGTGCCATTCATTTTACTGATAATTCGTTAAATATAACAAAAAATTTCACAGAAAATGGAGTGGGAAATCCGCCCTTAATGTCTGAGAATGTGTTTTTCAGCTCACTAGCGGTATCTTCAAGCCCGGATTTAAGAAGGCGTCCCAATTTAAGATATCTCGTTAATTCTGTGCTTAACAAGGCCCACTATCATTAGAGTTATTCCCTGAAAGATCAAGACCGTGCCGGACAGAATATCAGAGAATATTTTGCGGTCTAATTTTATCCTTGGTTTAAATTTCTTTTGCTTTGTTTGAAACCATTATCATATATTACCATACCCCAAGACAAGGACCGTGAATATATAATTTAAACCAAGGATAAAATTGAACCACAACATATACAATATTCTCCAAGCTTGAGGTAGCTAGGGCGGTTTCCAAAATCCCTGGCCTTCGCGGTCGTTATTTTTCCTGTTCATTTCCCTCCAAAGGCCTATGACGTTGTCTAAGAAGATAACTACATTCTGCATCCTTTCTATTCTTGTACGAGGTCGTATGACTCAGAACTGACGCGTGAACGCCACTCTATGGGACATCGGTCGATCGATTAAACTTCAATGAGTATTAGGTTTAAAAGTTTTAAAACATTGAATTGTGCGGATCCATTTATATGGGAAACACAACTATTCCCCTCCGAAATAAATAAATAAATTAATAACATTATAAAATAATGATTAAAATAAAAAATTCTTAAATTTGCCGAGTGAAATACTCGTAAGTTAGGGCCATATGTCTGCTCTTTAAAAGGATGTCCTAGATCATTCTAGAGTTTGAAAAGCCGATTACTGTTTAAAGTTCCTGCATTCGGTGGGTTTTCATAATATTGCAAGGAAGGAAAGAATTTGATCACTGGGAATGGATTACAATTAGGTTTCCCCCAAGTCTTTTTACCACAATCCTTTTAGTTTGTTTTCCAAGTGTTCGAAAAACATGTAATTCATGAGGTTTCTAGACGCACAATGAAAACACTTTAATTGATCCTCTTACAAGCAACTGATGTTGTTGAAATGCAGAAATCATACGGCGTGTTCTACGTGGATCGTAATTCATGCCCTACGTTTTTTAATGGTCACCATCAGTAACAGAGGTAAACTTATTTGGCATTCCCATTCTCTTAAATTAAGATTAGAAAAGTAACATTTAAATAATAAAATAATAATAATAATAATAATAATAATAATAATAATAATAATAATAATAATGGAAACTTTATTTGGGTTTTGAATGTACAATTGTAAATCTCCCTACGTATAGGCAATTTACAAATGCTGCTTGAGATTGGATTATTAAAAAGAAAAAAAAAAGCAAAAACAAAAACAAAACAAAACAAAAGCCAAAAACAAAAAAAATATCAAAATTGCATTAAGTCTGGGCTATCCCAGCTCCTATTTCTACAACAAAAGATGTAATATGTTACTTAAATGGCTATATTTATCATTTTCTTGATTATATAACGTTGCTGCTTTTTGTCAATGCCAATGTCATTCATCATGTCTAAGAACGTGGAGCATTCATCGGAGAAAACGCCAAGGGAACTCATGGAGAGATTTACAAATCTCACACATGCGTAATTTGTACTCATTTCGTTGATCAAGTTCAGATATTTTTCTTTCTTACGCACTGCATTGTTGTTAAGGTTAGACTCGAAACCAACTGTAAATTCTAGAACATATAGGCACTTGGA
Organism: Porites cylindrica; assembly: GCA_964035525.1. Classification (NCBI taxonomy): domain Eukaryota; kingdom Metazoa; phylum Cnidaria; class Anthozoa; order Scleractinia; family Poritidae; genus Porites; species Porites cylindrica. The sequence continues at coordinate 37,664,489 of OZ037777.1, read as the reverse complement.
CTGGATTAGGAAAAGAAGATCTGGACGATAAATTTTCACCAGTTATTATTGAGGGATTCAGAAAACCATTAACACCTGCATAGGCTAGAGTGAAGAGTGAACATTAATTACAGGTTGAAGTGACTTGGCAATGAAGTTAAGGATAGAGTCTTGTCTCCAGGTAAAGCGATTAAGATACTGTTGACAGCCAGCGACACCATGAAGGAGTGATTCAGGATTAAGGCAAAAGGAGCAATCAGGACTTTGTGATAATCCCCATCTTGCCATATTCTTACGTGTAGGGAGGGAGTTGTTGATGTAGCGGATGGTAAAATTGTAAATGTTCTTGGGTAGATGAGACTGGGCCTCTGACCAAGTAGAATTTACAGATGACAATGAGTTCATGATAACATTTGAGAATAAGAAACCTTGAGATGTTAAATGGTGTTCCAGTTTATCCTCTTGATTAGAACGAATTAATCGTTCTTTGCACGCCAAACCAGTGTAATAATCGTAAAATACTACATTTTCAGTTTATTAACCGTCAAAGACGTAACTTTACGGTTATTATACGTGGAATTGTACGATTATTAGTCGTATGATGCGTATTTACAGACTATTAATCGTAAAAACGCAAAAGTTAAATTAAGCCGGATCATTCTTGCTCCGTCCGCCATTACGGTCGAAAATATCCACAGCCGAGTCTTCTAATCACTCTCTCATTTCTCTCCAATGTTTATTTACCTGAAGTCTTTAGTGGTCAAGCTTTCCTTTCGCCAAAAGTAATATATAACCAAAATTGCTTAGGAAAAACCAGCATTCTGAACAATTTTCCAAGTCTACTGTGATCGATGCGAGGCTTCAAAATGCGATGGGACTGTGCTCGCTAGTTCATAGCTCTTAGTTTAGCAGAAGTGGGCCAAAAGAGAAAAAACTATCACTGTCTCACAGAAAAAAAAGCCAGTTTTATGGTTATTAAATTATTAGGGTTTAAAATGATGAAGTCATATCAAAGTATTAGGTTTTTTGGCTTTACACTGCTCGATATTCTCAACTCAGCAGTACATCAAGATATGTACGGAGAAATGTCGTGAATGACCTTTTTATCAAGTTCAGTCAACTCTTTCAAGTGAAGATGATTTTATTTTTAACTTTTTGTCTAGTTAAGTTCAGTTAAATATTCGATAGTTGTACAAAAAACCTTTAAACTTATTCCTGAAAACTTTCAAAGATTTTAGAGATGGAATATGAACCTGTTTTAAGCCTAGTTTTTCAGCGCTTGCTGGCGTGGCTGAGTGCGTTATTACAATAATTTTTCTCTGTGTTTTGCGTCCAAAGGCGCAAGTTCAAATCTCGTCGGAGACAAGTTTTCTCTTCTTCTTCTTTTTTTTTTTTTGCTGGTTTTCTTTTTTAAAACCCTTTTTTCATTTTCAACAAATTTTGTTTTAATTAGATGACTTAATTTTCAAGTTGTTAAAAACAAAAATGATATTCAAACGCGATCGGCCGTTCAGCATTCAAACATCGGACTCAATTTCTTTTCTTTACTGATAGACATATAAGATGTTCATCTAAACCTATTTAATCATGAAAACGATTTTGTAAATCTATTTCTAGGTGAACTCGATTGGAATTATAATTTAATAACTAAGTATTACAGCTTGAAAAAAGTACACAGTACAATTATAAACCAACAACTTGGCAATACGGCAGCGATCGAGATACAAAACTCGGCACTGGATCGTGCAAGACCTCTAGTTTACAAATTATGGCACTAGGAAGCAAAATGTAACTGGTACTATGTCATCCATTGAGATTAAGGTGTTGATCAAATCCAATGCCTACCTCTCGATTCAATCGTTACATCAAAATCGCTGCGATCGCCGCTCGATTGCTGACAAGTTCTCTCTTTTTAATCCGGCTAGCGATGAAAAGCGAAGCGATCACACAGAAAAAGCGGCAAATAAGTCCAACAAGGCCAGCAAAAATATCCAAGTATATAACAGAACAACTCCTACTCGCAGACATAAATAACGTCTCTTCCTTGCCATGATTTCAAGACAAACCCTTCGCGCAACGGCCTAGACTATTAAATGTGCACGTATATCAACACGTGTTTATCACATCATTGAAAGCAAGTAAGTGTTTTAATGAAAGAAACTGACCTGATTACGCCTCCAGGTCTTCTCGGCTCACAGTGCCTTAACCTGTAGCGGGCTGCATTTTTGACGTCGTTTCCTCGTTAAACACAAAATTCTTCAAAATTTGGTGATCAGTAACTGGTTATGGTGAATTATGCGTGTGCTTTTAGCCAATCAGAATTGGCGAAATATTTTGAATGAACAATAATGTAATTTAACTGAAACAATAAGCGATATTGTCTTTGAATATTTTCTAGTGTCAACCAGCTCCAACCCAAATCTATCTCCAACAGAAGTTCTTAGGATGGACGCCACTGTTGCCCTTTCTGTTGTCGTAGCAATCCTGTTCCTTTGTATCGTCCTTGGGTTCGCCTTCTTTTGCTTTAAACACCATCAGCGGAAGCAGATTGTGGAGTATCGTAATCTGTTTTTTCCAGTATACACTGGAAAATACCAGGTAAAATACCATGTAAAACGAGCTTAAAATGAAGCCACTACATAACAACCAGTGCCTGCTTGGATTCTGCTACTTATTTTGGCTAAAAATGATGTTTGTTGGACTGCTTAAATTTCACACCCCTCCCATTCCAAGATCATACTCAACACCTACAATGACAACTTTAAACGCGGAAAAACGGAGAAGGGGGATTTCTTTTACTTGTGAAAATTTTGTCTCAGAGGAGCAATTAAATTTTATAAGCAAACGTCTCTCAACCTTTGTTCAAACATGACTGCGAAAATAAAATGATTTTGCGATCTTTCAAACTTCATCTCGATTATCGTCATTTCCTTTTATATGTGAAACGTAGGTGACTTTACGTGGAGTAGTTGAATTTCTATGGACAGCCAATTTAAAAAAGGTAATAAAAAATCTATTGTCAGTGCCGGTTAACGTCCTTCGCAAAACGCGCATTGGGACTAATTTTTCACGTCGTAGTCGTGCAATTAAGTTTGATGGCCCGTGCAAAGTTGTCGTTTTTGGTTGTTAATCCGACCCGCTACTGGTTTACCTTCTCGTTACCGTCGTCGACTCTCTTTTGCTTAAAATCCTTAGTAACCTTTCGAAAGTGGAGGGTTGCTTTACTTATGGCCACTTTACGTACATTCGTGTAAACTCTCATGGTGTTGGACACTTTTGAGAAATGAATGATTATACATTTATCAGCATCTGAGTTGCTTGTTCGAGGCCAGTCGATCGACAGACATAATTTGCAAAATTGCAACCATAGATTGCTTCTCGTTTTAAAATAGATATATACTCACGGATAAATAGATGTATAATCACGGATAGTAAACATGGCTGACATTTTGTTCATTTCATTTCAGGCTACGAACCAGTCTGTTCCGCAAAAATAGTCACGACTTTTTTTGTCGACCTACCGTGAACGAGGTGCCTAGTTTTTTTGGGGAGTGGCCATAAATTTAAGTCTACTTTTCAAACCTAAACTGGCTTTTGTTTATTCTTTGACTCGATTAAAAAAGTGATCCATCGCCCTGAAATGGCCTTCTAAATTCAGGTAATACTCATGAACCAAACAGTTTCCAGTTGGAGGGAATAAACTTACGATTGCTTAGACTAAATAGGTCCCTACTGTATACGTCAATTAATAAAATATTTCTTGATTGTTTTAGATTGACCCTAATCGTACACTGCTTGAACAATGTAATGATCTGCCTTATGACCCTGATTTCGAGTTTCCTGAGGACAAGCTCATTCTTGGGGAGTTGCTAGGATCAGGGGCCTTCGGAAAAGTCATTAAAGCAGAGGCTATAGGAATAAACAACTTTAGTCCCAGAGACAAAAGTCAAAAGAAAAGTCAGCGGTGGCCTAAAATGTTTCGTCAACACAGGGCCGGCCATGCGTACCACGATCCCAGAGGCAGTGCGTACACGAAGACCATCGTAGCTGTAAAGACTGTTAAAGGTAATGTTTCAAGTCAAGAGATCTCTATTTCAACTTGTGTAACATTTACCATGGAGCAAGGATGGCTGGTACTTGTCCGGGGTTGGTGGAGGGAGACAAAAAAGGAATTTGGTTTATAGTTACTGTAGCAGCTGATAATATGCAGGGGAGGGGACAAGTTACCAGATTGCCTGCGCGGTAATGATGTGGGAGACGGGGTAGGGTTGATTTAGGAATCTGTGCCTACCAGTGGAAAAAACTCCAGCCATGCCCCTGGATTCAGCATGGGTGAGGTGGGCAATTCACATAGGGCCGCTCATGCATGAGTACCGTTCGTGCTCATTCCTATTGCTGAGGTCTGTGCCCAGTTAAAGTGAACGTTGCTTGTTACATGGTCACATGGACTCCAATAGACCCTGTGGAAACTGCACTTTTTTTAACTGACCGAGTACGATATTTTGGCACTTCAGGGGAAGCTACTAAAGAGGAAGTAAGAGACCTGGCATCAGAGCTGAAAATTCTAATTTGCGTTGGAGAACACAAAAACATTGTAAACCTCCTTGGTGCTTGTATCAAGCGAGATCGTATCCTTGTCATTCTGTAATATGCACCACATGGGAGTTTACAAAAGTTCTTACGAGGCAAGCGAGATGTTTATGAAGCAACCTGGACTACGACTGCGAGTGACCCAGAGATAGGATTGAATATATCAAATCTTGTAAACTACTCTTACCAAATATCCCGTGGAATGGAATACCTGGCGTCTAAAAAGGTAATGTAGTAAAAAGTGTTGCCCCGTTCAAGGATTCCCACAATTCTGAAGGAAATTCAGTTCTAAAAAGAGCTGTAGTGGCTCTTGGTTGTAATAGACCTTTTTGGCTTATGTTTTATTTTCCCATTTCACACCACGTGATGTTCTCAAGGCAATTGGCGTTTTGTCTTTTCATAAAATATACTTACATATGCTCGTGGATGCACGAGCAAAGGACAACTTTTGAAAGGAACGGTTCTCTGGGGTACCATCAAGTGGTCTGAAAAGGGAAGACAAAACATACAAGCTAAAAAGGTTTATTCTCCAGCACTTGTTTATTTTCTCCGTTTGGCTTCAAAGAGTTTTGTCATGAGTTAAATCGTTCATTCGACTCTAAATCTGCGCCTATTTGTTTGTTTTTCGAGTTTGACAGAGTATGACTATTTGAACCGGGGCGCTTGAAAGATTATTATCCAATCAAATTGTTTGAACTTACCGTTTTGTTTTTTTGAAAACAAGAGACTCTCTGTTAATGTAAACAGACCAAAAAAAATTCAATATGCAACTATGAAACTGTTGATAACTTAAAAACCGTTTGAACTTACCTGACCTTTCAGGAATTGGCCCTCAAATTTAATGAGAATCTTCCGTTTTCAAAAACCCCCATGATTATTATGATTTGTGTTTGGATAATCTATTTCCAAAAGCCCAGCTTCGAGTATTCGCACTGTAGGAGTTTATTATGAGTAATAAATGGTAAAAAGTAAAGTAACTCAGAGAGAAAAGACCTCAGTAGCCAAAAGCTCGCGCAAAGGATTACAAAAAGCAACATGTAGCAGAGAAGGTTATGGGAACTCAGAAGCGTGCGCAACAGCTGTGACATTAAATCAGCCATGAACCGGGAGCGAAAGAAGCGAAGACGAAAGGGTCTGTAGCGTTGGTTTCTCACTGACAATTCAGCGTTCGAGAGTAAGTGAAGAGCATTGTTTAACAATGTTTAGTCTTTATTTACCTTTACTTTCTGTAGCGTGTGCACTTCTCTGTTGGTATAAAAATTGTTTTTCCTGTTTTTACTGTGATTATTATCATTATTATTATTATTATTATTATTATTATTATTACTTTTTGAAATAGCAAAATTCTTTATTAACATATGACCAATTTACATTCCACAATCATAGACTAAAATTTTGATGAAATAAAAATATTAAAACTAAGATCATAAAACACTAATTTACAAGCTTACCCCATTATCGACTTTCTAAAATTAGCGGACCTATTATTATTATTATTATCTCCTTCTTGTTTCTTATTTCTTGATTTTGCATTTCTTCTTTCAAAACATTTCTGTTTTATATAGTGTGTTCACCGAGACTTGGCAGCCAGAAACGTTCTTGTTGGAGAAGACTACGTCATGAAGATCGCTGACTTTGATCTCGCTCGAAATATTTACAAGAGTGACTTATATGTGAAGACGAACAGTGGTGTTTTGCCAATGAAGTGGATGGCGATAGAATCATTGTTTTTGAGGGAGTACTCAGAGAAAAGTGACGTGTAAGTACAAATGACATTTAAAAAAAGGAATGAAGGGAGAATATGAAAATATGCGGGGATCGTACTCAAGGATGACAACTATATAATTAGTGCGTAACTAGGCGTTAAAATTAAAGAGAAGCTGGCCTTTTGATTACTGCAATTAAGTTAAACTTGCCATAACATAGTTTAGTAGACGCTCTCCGATTGGTTGAGAAGTATGTTTGCATGCGAGTAACACAGTTAAACGCAACCACGCAACCATGGTTTGAAAAACTCGACAAGTTTACTTTATTAACCCATAACTTAGAGGCTTGGAACTTGAAGAATCTTTAAAAACATGCTATATCAAAGTTTTTACGCTCAAGACGACATTTTAAGGGAGATCAATCCGTCCTTTAAAATATCACCTTTTTTAACAAATAAAGAAGCCTCGACTGTGCTCTGTTCTGTACGTTGTAAATCACGCACGACTGGCAGCGGCTAGAACACGAAAGAAGTGTAGGGGGGAACACGAGATGTAGTCGAGTGTTCCTCTCTACTTCTTGAGTAGAACAGAATAGAGCTCAGTCAAGACTTCTTTATTTGTTTTATGAATACCGTAAGTCCTCTGTTAAGCCCCCCGGGTTTTTTTTTCAACCACTTTGAGGGGGGGCTTAATAGAGAGGGGGGCTTAAAAGAGAGGGGCGGGGGCTTCTTTAATTTAGCGAAACGCATCACCTGTAGCAAAAATACCGTGGTATGAGACAGAGTAGACTTAAGCGTTGTACAATTACAGTCACTGTCAAAAGTATTTAATTCAGTTGTGGGAGCCTAAAAGTAACAAAAACAAAATTCTTATTCTTCAAACATGTGCTTTCGGCCTCATGTTCTTCGGTAATTTTTATGGGAATGATTACTTGTATTGATTTGCCGTACACAACTTACAAACGAAAATCTCTGGAAAACTCCTCTTATATTTACATTTTTTATCTCTCACATTTAAATGTTTTATATAAACAGCCTTGAAATTTATGATACTATAATACTATAAGAAAATGGTGACAATTCTCCACAGAGAACTAGAGCGCAAAGTTGAGAAAGTTAAGCATATGAAGTTGGAGGTCATGCGGCCGAAGACCAAAAACAATATGAACTTCCAGCCTGAATAAACCATAACTGATCAGTCAGCCACGTTAATCGTTAATTGTTTTGTGAAGAATAAGGATTATAGAGAGGGGGGGCTTATTGACTTTCCTCCTCTGAAAAGGGGGGGGGGGGGCTTATTTGAGAGGGGGGCTTAAGAGAGGATTTACGGTATAAAGAATCCGTTAAATTCCCCACACATTCCTTTTTAATTTTCAAAACAATCTTTAGTATTTTTTTTATACCAAAAGAGTGTCGTCAGCATGTTTTATACTCTCATAAAGCACGCTTTTGCAACAAATCTGACGCACGTTATATCTGAACTTTATTATAAACGCAAAGCAAAAACGTACTGATTACACGTACAAAACTTTGTGTAGATACAACACTTCGCGACTAGTAGGAACTGCTCTTTTCATCAGCGCCATAAACAAAGAGCTAGGTAGCAACTTTTTCTCGGGAAAGTTGCCGTTATAAAAGAACCTTAGCAGAAAACTGTTTTTCTGTGGTTTGCAATTTGTATGAATTCCCTTAAATTCTCCCAACACCCGAATCTCGTGTTTATATCAGGGCATGTAAACATGTAATCTTGAAAATCCTAAAAACCTCTGGCGCATTATTCGTTCTCTTGCGCCTTCTAAATGTTCCAAATTACCAAATCATTTAACCATTGACGTGATGAACTATCATGATTATTATGATATTGCCAACTTTTTTAAAGAGCATTTCGCCAATATTTCTTCCTCTGTTCAGTTAAATCATGCTTCTGACCCACCTAACTGGGAGCGTATGGCCTATTACGTTGATTCCAAGCTGCCATCTGGAGTGTCCTATTGTATTCCCTATTTGTTACAACTAGCCTTCAGCAGTTATCTACTAACAAGGCTACTGGGCTCGACAACCTTAGTAGCTATTTTCTAAAAATAGCAGCCTCTTCTATCTCTCCATCTTTGATTACTATTTTTAATCTCAGCATTTCTTCTGGTGTTTTCCCCGATCTTTGGAAAACTGCCAAAGTCTCTCCACTGCATGAAGACGGTTCGTTGTTTGACCGATCCAATTATCGCCCAATATCAGTTATGGCTGTTGTCTCAAAAATTCTTGAGCGTCACGTGCACCAAACTTTTTACTAATTTCTTTCCCAACACGACCTGCTGCTGGATTCGCAATTTGGTTTCCTTAGTTCTCGTTCTTGTGAGCTTGCTATCGCCGATCTTTCTGATAACATTTTGACCAACATCGATAACAAACTCCTTAATGGGCTTTTGTTAGTTGACTTGAAGAAAGCCTTTTGACCTTGTGGATCATGATACGTTACTTAATAAACTTCGTATTTATGGTTGTTCCCACCCTACCATGGTTTGGTCTCGCTCTTATCTATCCGGGCGTTCCCAAAACACCCAGTTTAGGGGCACTCTATCTGAAGCACTTCCAGTCTCTGTAGGTGTGCCGCAGGGTAGTATCCTGGGGCCACTTTTCTTTATTATTCATATCAACGACTTGCCGTTAGAGCTACATTTAGAAGTAACTTCAACTATGTTTGCGGATGATACTACTATTCTTGTTCGAGGGCCCTCTGTTACTTCCCTCAGCACTCAGTTGAATGAAGTTGCTAGAACTGTATCTACGTGGGCTGAGAATAATCGAATGTCACTTAACACAAACAAAACTAAATCTTTACTTATTACGACCCTGCAGAAACTCCGTACTCTAACCAGCTCGGCACTCAATGTCCAAATCGATGGTAGATCTATTGAGCAAGTGGACTATGCCAAGATGCTGGGCGTTATGATAGACAGTGACATATCTTGGGAGCATCATATCGATACAATCTGCTGCATCATTAGCAGTAAGCTTTCTCTTCTCCGTCGCATCAAACCTTATCTTAACTTTGATTCTGCTTTAAGATTCTATAATTCTTGTGTTAACTACTACTATATTTATTGTTCTGCTGCCTGGGGTAACTGTTCCAACCATCTCCTCTTACGACTTCTTCGTCTTCAGAAGCGTGCTGGGCGTATACTCCTTGATGCCGACCTCTCTCAGGCTTCTATTTTTTTATTTTTAAAACTTAACTGGATTCCCGTTTCTGATCTTATTAAATACAGGAAACGTTTTCTTCTTTTCATCGTACTCCTTAATCCGAATGCTCCTAAATGTCTCTGGGCAGTTTTACAAGAGCCTCTCTCTACGACTTAAAGGTGCCATGCCCAAATAGCAACTCTGGGAGACGCACCTTGGCCTATACTGCCACTAAACTCTTTAATGACCTCAGTTCCGACTTAAAAGAGTTTCTATTTCTTCTTCTCCACTGATATTTAAATTTCTTCCCTCCTCTCTTAAGTCTAAATTACGAAGTCTGTTTTTCTTACGCCTATCATCGGCCGAGCACTTGGAGGATCTACTGTGCTCGACTTGCCGCTATTCTATTCATTGTCACTGCTTTTCATAGTCCTACTACAACCACTATTACGTCTTTTAATTGATATTTATGTATATATGTATACATGTTCATTTATAGTACATATTTTGCCCCCCTTCGTCGATGTATATATTATTCATTACGTGTTTATAGCCTTTTCTACTTTAACTATTGTCTCTTTTGTGTATATATATATATTTATAAATTTATTTGTTTTTAGTCTTCTAAATTTATTTATCTATTTATCTATTTTTTTGAGGGCCGTAGGTTAAAAGACTGTAATAGGTTATTGCGCTTCCCTCTTTAAATAAAGTTATTGTATTGTATTGTATTGTATTGTAGCAGATAACGTTTTCCGTTTTTTATAATAGTACTCGAAAGAAAAACAATACTACTGATAACGATTCTTGAATGTAGCGCTTCATATGCAAGCCATGTAAGTTTTGATTCCAATAATTCCCTTGTAGTGGAGTTAATAGCAGCTTACCATCTGTTTCCTCGAGTACATAGTTTAGCTTAAACAGCTTACAGAGCTTTATTGTCACCCTTTTGGTTTGGAATGACCCAGGCTGTGATGACCCTTCGAGTGTGTATGTTTTGAACCTTGACATTAATAATGCAGATGGTCGTTTTGGTATTTGCTTGAGGGAGATCTTTACACTGGGCGGCACACCGTATCCCACTATACCCGTAGAAGAGCTCCTAGGCTTTCTCAATGATGGAAACCGTATGGAAAATCCCCGAGACTGCCCTTCGGAGATCTACAAAATTATGCAAGATTGCTGGCAGGAAGGACCCGACAAGCGACCTAAATTGGATCAAATCAGCCAGTCGATTGGTACAATACTTGAGCAACGCGCTTCCCAGGTGAGGCCTATTTTCTACAGTTTTTAAGGCAAAAGAGGAACTTAGAGAACCTCTCCTCTCTCTTGACAGAACTTATTGTACACTAGGTCCTTCAAAGGAAAAAATGAAGTTTATCAAAAGGGGATACTCTCTTGACTGTATATATCCTTTGTTCTGATGGGGCGAGCGGAAATTAAGCTTTGCGGGAAGAATATGAAGAGATGACTTATGAGCGAATGTCTGCAAATATCGAGGAACCGGCGGCCACGGTCAAAAATTAAATTTCGCTCATTTCGTGTCCATACATACTTATTAGTAAGTAACTAAACGTGGTGTAGGTTGTTTTTCAAAAGGCCGCTTGGATTTTGAGAAAATCGTCAAAATCAATTTTCGTGTTCGGCGAGTTGAAAACAACCAAAATTTAAGGCAAAATGAGGGGGTCTCAAAACTTCGCTCGCACGCAAAAAGGAAGAAAGCGTGCTAAAATATTCCCCGATAAATCAATTTGTAACGGGTTTTAGCCCTAGTATGGCGGTTAATTCTTAACTTAACGATAATGTGGAAAGGTAAACAATTTCATTTCAGTTTTGGTTCTTTTTCAACTCAACGAATTTTAAATTTAGACCTAAAGTCGCGATTTAATTTTCAGGCATGTGCTACACCTTGGTTTTTCCTGAAACTCAAGGTATAAGTTAGTTAAACATTGTACTAAAACATATGTAAGAACTGGCTTGGGTAATTTAATTTGGGCTTCCGACGAACCTTCTGAACTTGAACAAATTTTGAGTGAAATAGATATGAGACATTTGCATAATTCACCAACGCCTTGCTGTTGCCGAGAGGGATCCATTGGCATTTCCTGAGAAGAAACCTGATGTACTTCTATATTACGATAATTAATTTGCCAACATACAATAGAAATTAACTTAACTTTATAGTTTGAGCCCTTTTTTGACTTTTTATACTCTCGAGCTCCAAAATTCTGCTGGCGCTAACGCATTTTGTAATTTGACCTCTAACGAGAGGTCATTGGAGATGGCCAGGTTATTAAAATGTCACTCAAACCGAATGAGCGTTATGATCTAAATTTTTAAGGTGGTTGAACAAAATATATCACGAGAAAAATATGTTTTTAAGACATTTTCGGCGGTTTGAAAGATGTTCTTACCAATTCATAGAATCAGTTCCGACATACAGCGAGGAAGTGTGAGAAGACAAGGAGTGGTGTTGCCGGACAACGAACTCCATCCTTTGAACTTAAGAATGAGCAGTCTAGAACAAAATTGTTTATACATTTCTTTGATGTTTTCAATGTTATTTGTTCAATTATACAACACCTTAAAGGCTGCATAGTATTGCTGCCACCAGTACTTGATTTAAAAGTGTAACGTGGTGGTCAGTTTTTCGGACACCTGCGCGTGTGATAAAAACATTGACTATTAAGGAATTTGGAAAGCATCAAAATCATACACCCTGCCAGTACACACGAACACTGAGTAGGTTTTAAACTTTGGACAACCTCGATAAATGATCTCGGACGCGTTTTTTGTTTTGAGTGAAGAATCACAATAAAAAATATCATGTTCTTTCAAATGCATATTTTGGGGAAGGGTGGCTCTGAATCTTACTTGGGTAGTACCTAGTAAGACTCCAATTGAAAGGTCGTTGAGGGGATAGAAGAATCCGTCGAAAGGGTTACGCTGTAACTCTTGGTCAAGGATATTAGGTAAGCAATTCGCTCTATAAACCCTGTCTCCCCCTTTTCAACCAGCATTAAAAAACTTACATTAGCACACGCAACTACGAAAATATCGCAAAGTAATTGGGGAAATGCTATCTAGGCAGAGCGGCCTTGTGGAGTGGTAGATGACGTAGTGCTATTTTCAAGTCTACAAACCTCTCCTTGAGTGTGAAGACTTAAGGCATGAGTTTCAGTTTCTAGTATCAAATATATACAAAGAAAGAAACCTGGGGTCTAGAACGCTGACCTGTTCCTCTCTCCTTCCTTTACCAAAGGATACGTCAAAGTATATCGGACAATTTCCTCCTTACAGCATGCTCGGCTACTCAAACAAGCAAGTTAGAAAGCTGGCCCGGGTTGCTCGAAGCATGTTTAGTGCCAACCAGCGTTAAATACCATGGAAACCTATACATTTGGATACCTCTTAACCAACGGTTAGCGCTAACCAGGCTTCGAGCAACCGGCCCCTGGAATCAAACGTGTTTACCAGTGGGTTAGGCCCTGACGTCTTCAAATTCACGTTAAAAGACACTGTTTAGGCAAAAGCATTAAGTTTACTTTTCCAGTAAATTCCGTCTTGCGGCCTTAGACAACGGACCTGGGGCCCGTTTGCCCAAAGTCCCTATAACTTTTCGGGCCCGAAATCAAATATTCAAATCCAAATAAAAGGATTAAGAGGAGCGCGGGTTCTGGCCAGCAAAATACCTCATTTTTTCATTAACGGATAGTTTTATCATGTAAGATGCAAAACTATTGAAATTTCTATCTTGCATGTAAGCAACAACAGCTTTAGGGGCCCTTTAGTTATTAGGACTTTCGAGAATTGAACGGGCCCAGAAGCAGATGCAGCCTCAATATCCGCTTCATTGATGACTGCCAGAGAAAGTTATGGTTGGAGACTTTCTTTTCAAGAGTTCTGACCATGAATTTCTGACGAGCCACCAAGTCTTAGTCTCAAGGCCGGTACCAAAGCGCACACTCAGAAAATGGTAAAATGACCGAGAGTAAAACTGAAAAAAAAAAAAAAACTATGTGGGTAAAGAAAGTAGTGAAAGAGTTAGGCGATAGTTGACAGGGGCACCCAACGACAGTTTCCTCCTAAATACATTGGAAACCCTTTTAGGTTATCTAAGTTACTAAGTTCTTTGCGGCGCCATATAATTGTAACGAGGACTTCAATACTAGTTTTTTCGAGAATGTTGAAATTTTTTTCTGATACCTTCTCTATTACAATTTCGTATCCCAAAATTTTAATTCCCTTTATATGGAGAAAACCTGTCTCGTGTAGGAGAGTCACCCTCCCAGCCGAGAGAAAAAAGGACATTGACCCCAACCGGCCTTTGCACATGCTCTAATTGTCCGCGCCTTGGCTATGCGAGCCCTTTACCGATACGGATCGGATTTGCCGGTCGGACCGAAATGTCCCCTTCCATTTTACAAAATTATTTTCCCCAGGACCACTGATCTGTATCCTGCTTACATGCACGATAACCAAACTCGCGAGGGCTTTGGTTTGGTCTGTGCAACTGGAATGTACCTTCCACTGGGCAAGTGGTTTTTTCGAAATTCCAAACATGAATTTTTGTTGAATGGAAAGCGCGTAAAGTGCCTACGGAGAAACTTTGGCCCGGCTAGGAGGCTAACCCTACCATTACAAAAGGGTGACTGGACAAGGTGGGTCACCCTTCTAGCCGAGCCAACTTTTTGTATTTTAAACGGTTCGCCATGTTTTGTAAAGAACTGCGTGAAACGTTGCCTCTTCCAGGAAAGCTCGGGTAGGCGGGTGACCCTTCTGCTCGAGACAAATTTTCTTCATATAAGCGGGTTTTAAATTTAGTTCTTTACATTAATTTCCATAGTCCAGCTGACGCACTTTTTTTTGTTTTTGTTTTTTGTTCTACAATTTGGAAAACTGAAATTAAAAAAATACAGATCGGCCATGGAATGATATAACACGATCTGTATGCTGTTTTTTTTTAGACTGGCGCAATGCAGATGCTAAAGCTATGCAGATTATAAAAATTACGATGCTATAAGATCAGAGAATTTCGACTGCCAATTGAAAGAAGGATTATGAGGGATGCGCATCTTTTGCTGGTCAGGAGCCCATAACCCGGAGTGAGCAACTTCCATGCGCTTGTGTCACGACGTTTTCACGGACCAGTTTCTTTTTAGAACAGTTTTGGCGCGAATTTTGAATATCTTTTAAATTTCACAAACTAGTCAGCAAAACCTACAGACCTAACAATGGTATTTTCTGCCTTTTAATAACGTTTAGGTTTCCGTTTTGAAATCTTCTACTTCGAATGCGCTCATAGATGTGGTGGAGATTTTATTTTCTCGGGAAGAAGTGCCCCCTAAAATGTGTCTAAAAATAAAGTGATCCGGAAAAACGCCGTGACATAGGCCGAGTATGGAAGTTGCTCACTCCGGGTTATGGGCTCCTGGCTGGTATGTTTATTCTAAACTTCGATATTGGGCTTATTTTTCACAACAGAGTGTCGCGACCGAGTACCTTCACTTAACAGAAGACAACAACCGTGGCATAAAAGATTGCTACCTTGATCCACATGATTCAGACCCCACCGTTCCTGTGACGAGAGCAGATGTTTATGACAGGCTAGTACTCTCGATTAAGGATTTGGCTTTTATTCTTGAAAAGTTCAGCAACAAGCGAGTTGGGTTGTCCATACCAGGCATTCCGTACCCATAAAGGAGCCAACAAGTCCCAGGCTAAAGAACTTACCAATATTAGTTCGACAATAAATACGTTATGATATGTTAATTCAATAACTGATAGGTAGGACCAGTTCTGCTTATATACTAGCTTGGCCACTGAGAGAGCGCTTATTCTTGGAAGAAATAGGTTCTTCAAAGGAATACTGAGGAGACAGTATATCGTTAATGAGACACGTGCATGGTCATGGCAAAGAACGGAAGGGACTCAGTTACATCGTTACGTAAGAAATAATATTGCTTAATTCGTTGATACAGATAATGGTCTTGTGCACAGTAAATTTAAAATTGAGCCGAACGAGTGGGGAATAAGAAACTGTTCCCTTATGTCAATGCCGGCGTTTAATCAAAGGTAAACAAGCGTTCAGAGAATGAGAGAAGAGAGGAGGTTCCCTTATAAAATCACTTAATAAATTTAAGACAGTGTGCTGGAGGTGATTGTTATTCAAGGAGACTCCTATTTTTCAGTTTGGCAGAATATTTAGGGGAAGACGCTTAATCAACGTGAACGCCTTTTATTTTTGACATTTAAGGCGTAATAGCGTATAAATCTCAGAGTGAGAAAATCTAACTCCGTTCGCTGCGTACAAATCATGTTTCGAGTCCATTGCGGTTGGCATCAAGATTTGAAATAATGATAACAAAAATAATAGAGCATTGCGATCTTGCCTCACAGAATTATCGGCTTGTCGTAAAATGTTTTAGTGTGATTCACGTTGCCTTCTATAATCGTGCGCATGATCTAAAATGTATGGTGAATTTTATAGGAATCTACTATGGTTGACAGCGTTGTTTTCTTCTTATAGGCGATCAGGTGAAAATATTGCAAACAATCCCTTGCCTCCATTACCAGATGGCATGGAAGATCAATTCGATCCTGAATCAGAGGAGAGACGACAGATGCTGAAACCAGAGATTTACGGTGGTTCGTCGGGGAGTGAGGGCAACATAGAACTAGAAGAATTCCATGGTAATGAGCAGGCTGTGGCCTTGGAACTGACGCCTATTGCTCACTCTATAGAAAAGGCCGAAATTCAAAGAAGAAAACTACAATCGTCTGAGACTTGCGCTAAAGTTAATCTTTTTACTTCCAGATTCAATAATAGAGACAGTTTAAAAATAGTCCCTAGTTTATCTCTGTTGTAAAATGCTGTGATGTGATCGGCTGTTCAAATGAAACCTTATCTGTAGCACGTTTACATGACTGTAATAGTTTATGTTTTACTGATTCGAGTTCTAGTTCGAAATCTTACATCAGTGACTAGTCCGTCGACGAAATCCAATAGTTTGACCATTTGAATTAAAATTTAAAATTCAGTAGCGTGTTCACATGAAACTAGCTATTTCGCATGTAGTTCTAACTATTGGTCTCTGGACAAAATTAGATGATGTGACTATCTGATGATGTGACTGAAAGAAATACAGTCTACACGGAGGAAGAATCCTTCAAAAACGATTACTTATCGTACTTGGCACATCTTTCTTATCTATAGTTTCCAGACAGGCTGAAATTGGTAAATGTGGTCAGGGACGATTATTAATCGTACTCAGTGGCACATCTCTATACTTTCGTATCAATAGGCTGCAGACAGGTTAAAACTGGTCAATATGATCAGAATTAATCGTACTTAGCACATCTCAATACAGTACTTTCTTTCCTTAGCCTTCAGGGGGCGTAAGACTAGGTAGAGATTGTCAAAAACGATTATTAATCATACTTGCCACATCTCTATACTTTCTTATTTATAGCCTACAGACAGGTTGCAACTGGTAAATGTAGCCAGGGACGATTATTAATCGTATTTGGCACATCTCAATACTTTGTTATCCCTTGCCCGTAGACATGTTGAAATTGGTACGTATAGCCAGGAACCCTAATTAATCGTACCTGGCACATCTCAATACTTTCAAATCCCTAGCCTTTCGGCCTGTTGAAATTGGTATTTATGGTCACAAACGCTTATTAATCGTACCTGTCACATCTCAATACTTTCCTGTCCCTAGCCTGTAGACATGTTAAAATTGGTACATGTAGGCATGGTCAGGAACGCTTATTAATCGTACTTGGCACATCTCAATACTTTGTTATTCCTAGCTTGCAAACACGTTAAAATGGCAAGGCATGGGCACGAAAGCTTATTAATCGTACTTGGCTCATCTCAATACTTTCCTGTCCCTAGCGGCTGTGAACATGTTTGAAATTGAAATGTATGATCAGGAACGCTTATTAATCGTGCCTGGCACATCTAAATACTTCGTCATCCCTAGCCGGTAGACATGTTGAAATGGGTAGGCATGGCCAGGAACGAGTATTAATCGTACTTGACACATCTCAATACTTTCTTATCCCTAGCCTATCGACATGTTAAAACTGCAATGTATGGCCAGGAACGATTATTAATCGCACCTGTCACATCCAAATACTTCATTATCCCTAGCCAGTAGACAAGTTGAAATGGGAAGGTATGGTTAGAAACGAGTGGTAATCGTACTTGGTATATCTTAATACTCTTTCTCTTTGGACATGTTAAAGTTGAAATGTATGATCAGGAACGCTTATTACTCGTGCCTGGCACATCTCAATTCTCTCTTATCCCTAGTCTATAGCCTTTTTAAATTGGTAGGTATGGTCAGGAACGCTTATTAATTGTACTCGGCACATCTCAATAATTCTTTATCCCTAGCCAGTAGACATGTTGAAATTAGTAGGTATAGTCAGGAGCGCTTATTAACCGAACTTGGCATATCTCAATACTTTCTGTCTTTGGATATGTTGAAGTTGGAATGTATGATCAGGAACGTTTATTAATCGTACCCGGCACATCTCAATACTTTCTTATCCCTAGCCTGTAGACATGTTGAAATTGGTAGGTATGGTAAGTAACGATAATTAATCGTACTTGACACACGGCTCGATACTTTCTTATTCCTAACTTGCAGAAATGTTAAAATTGCGAGCCCAGCCGAGGAGCCGCAAGCAGTAAAATTTCTGTCCCGTAATCTAATCAGTTAAATCATCAAAGTTGACAGATCTTTCTGATAATCAAAGCGACCGCTCGGTTAACCATTTACACCTTCAGTGCGAAGAGTGTCACAAAAACATTAGATAGATAGATAGATAGATAGATAGATAGATAGATAGTTTATTAATAACCGATTTGCAACTAAAAGTTGAATTATACGATTATTTACAAAAAAATTGGAATATATAACAATTATAATATAAAACAATTACCGAGGCCGCGAAGCGGCGAGGTAAATACCCAATACTAGCCAC
Source organism: Porites cylindrica (assembly GCA_964035525.1). NCBI lineage: Eukaryota > Metazoa > Cnidaria > Anthozoa > Scleractinia > Poritidae > Porites > Porites cylindrica. The sequence goes on along the minus strand of OZ037777.1, from coordinate 37,646,035 downwards.
CGACACTGAGGTGAATAATTGTTTTAGTATATACTAAAACAGTGAGATAATTGAGCACAAAAAAGATGATTTTTAACTCATTTACTGTTGCCAACGATTACAATTTTGGCGCGCGATGCCCGAACGGCCGCGGTCGTCGCTTTTTCTTAGCGACAAATAAAACTTTTGAAGGCGTTTGTTTAGCTCTTGCGGGGAAGTTTCTTTGAAAGGAGTTGTGAATTCTTTTTGTATTTAAAATAATTCTGTAAAAAAAGATTATTAAATTTAGTTTTAAGCTTATTTATGAACAAGTCAACTAAATAAAGTAACGCAAGACTTAAGCTTAATTTGCATTTGTAAACAAAAAACTTTTTCACCGGTTTTATCGATAAATTCAAGTCAAAAACACAAAAAGCGTTACCTGTTAAAACTTCCAAACCGAACTTCGTCACCTTCTTCATGTATTTCGGAAATAGCTTTCTTGATTAGTTGTGAAATTTCTTAGTTTGTTTCGGCAGCAAACCGGGAAGGCATTTTGCTCTCAACCTACGCGAGTTTGGCGCCGCTCGTTCGGAGAAACTGGAGGTGAATCAGTGAATAGTGTAGGATATTCACTGATTGAGTAGCTAACCAGAGCGCGCGAAAAACACTATCCACTGTTTTAGTATATACTAAACATAACTACATTAAAAAGACTACAAGTGATTTAAAACAGCAAATAAGGACACTATATATACGTTCTAAAAATATATATATAGAAGAGGCTTAAAGAATCTACTAAAACCGTTCAAGCCTTAAGGGCGTTAAAGGTAATAAAACTACTAAGAAACCTGTTCGTCTTAAAAGCTGGCTTAAACTTCCGCATATTTCTTAGGTTAAAGGTACATGTGTTGCGAGCAGGAAGAAGTTCATGGAGCTTGTTCTGTTCGTTCTGTAAAACATTCTTAAATAGTTTATCAACTACTTCTTGGCGGCGGTCTGAAAGTTTAGTTAGGCCTTATTCAACCAAGGCCTCATTATATGAGCAAAGAGGAAAAATGATGCGCATAGCCCGCTTTTGTACTCCTTCAAGTTCGTTGGAGAGGTACACGGGGAGGCCGTCATGAAAGACAGGACACGCGAACTCTGTGATCTGACGAATACAAGTTCAGAGAAACTGGACTAACTCACGGGTACCAAGACCAGAGCGTTTAAGCTGAGATAAGGTATACATGCGCCTTTTAGCTTTCTTAATAATGGAGTCAATGTGACAATTCCATTTCAAATCATTGGAGATGTTAAGGCCTAGTATTTTGGCACTAGTAACTAAATCAATAGGCATGCCATTAACAACAACTGAATCGAAAGAAGTAGGGTTGTTAGTGTTAAAGTTTATAAGCAGTTCTTTGCATTTCGTCTCGTTTAGTCTCGGTCGCACGGCTTGCTAGGGTGTCAACAGCAGCTTCAATGTGATTGTCTGGGTTCCTGCTTATCGTCTCCGAAATAGTGGTATCATCGACATACTTCCAGAGATCAGTGCCAGGAACATCCAGCTCGTTAATCATGATGATAAACAGCCACGGCCCTAGTTTTGTACCTTGAGGAATCCCCGCTGGGACCGCGCCCCATTCTGAAAAGCAGTCGTGGCCGAGTTTAACACGCTGTTTGCGCGAGGTGAGATAGTCGGTAATCCATGAGATGACAGCATCAGGGATGTTATATTAATAACACCTTCAGCATAATCGCTCTACTGTAACAGTGGTAGGTCGCGCGCGTCTGGTCGGTTTTAAAGAACTTGATCGTGACCGTTGTTTTCATTCAGTGGCTGTGCACGTTGATATGCTAACGTTTAAACCAGACTGGAACATAAAATATTTTGTTGTTTGCAAAGAGGCCGCTGAGTAGAAACTAAACTGTCCCAAAGTATTCCGTTTCATTCGTATACGTTTATTTTAATGGCGTCTGTATGATTGTATGATGAATTTACTACACGCAGGTAAACAAGATCGAGATTTAAAACATTTCGTTTTGCTTTGGTGGAGTAAATTTATTTTCAAAAAGTCTAACCGGTAAACCACTTCCTTCGCGTACTTGTAAAAATGAGCATTTAATACGTCGCGCTAAGGTGCTAAAATTTTCTTGTCGTGTATTAGATTTCAGTATACATATTGTTAATCTACATTTCGCGCCAGAATAAATTAGTTTGCGCGCAAAGGGCTTCTAAAAAAATCACAAGGTTTGTCCCACTTCTAGTCCACCCTCTGGAGATACGCCGGCTTGGTAGCTGGAATACATTACCGAGGCGAAGATCTGGCATTTTTTTCCTCCCCGTCGTTTTTTCCCCAGGACATTTGTTTATATTTTGTAGAGAGAATCCACTGCATATCAGTGGATTTTAATTCATGCGGCTTGCTACTTATGAACTGAAAGAGTGCCGGATTCGCTTTGTTCGCCTTTAATTCGTTTCGAATTCGTTGTCGAATGCAAGGCAAAAGAACGGACTATTGTAAGGTAAGAATTGAAGTTTAAATATGTTTCCCGGCGAAAATAGTGCACAGATTTCGTGAAACCCCAGGGGCACCCAACGAGAATATAGTTCAAAACCACTTAAACATAGCATTGTTAAACGTATTTTAGTATTTAAACGGTAGATATAGGCATATTTTTATCCCCTAAAATTTTTTCATCTGTTCGGATTTCCTAGCTGAAAGTCTAGTGATCCGAAAATTATAGGGATCAAAACGTACCTTTTCGAAAATTTCAGCCAGAAAAAAGGCTCCAGAAAATTCTAGGTGACCTTTTAAGGGTAAAAATCCGTTAAAAACGGGCGGCTATAGTAGTTTTTAGATGTTCGAAAATCCTAGGAGAGGCAGGCAAGCAAAAAACGTTACAACAAATGTTCCAAAAATTCTAGATCTCAAATCGTCTTCCGAACAGATATTTTTCCGAAAATTGTCGTTGGGTGCCCCTGAAACCCGTGAGTATTACCTCTGTTTAATATACCTAATGTAATGACTTGTCACTTTTTCAATGGGCAATACGGAGACAAACAACAGTTTCTTTCGCAAATTTAAGTATAATTTACTTATCG
>OZ037777.1:37490486-37637986 GCA_964035525.1 Porites cylindrica | reverse complement strand
TTGTGTATGGAAGAATAACCATATTTAGTAATTTTTTTTATAGGTGTTGTAGTTACCCTCATGAATGTCTGAATGAAATATTTTGTATATTATTTTCTTTACTTTAGTGTTTGATTATTTGTTTGTTGGTGGTTTTTTTTGCAATGGATATTACATGGATATTAAAGCCGGAATACTTTCTTTAATGCTGCTCTGTTGTTGAATACCTTTTCAGTTTTACACAGTGCATGCTGGGAATTTTTCTTCCACTACGTTACAGTTTTTTGGGATTGTTGATTTTGTTATTATTATTGTTGTTGTCTTTAACAATGTTTTTTTGGAATATGTGCATAAAAACTACAACTGACTTAGACCGAGGCCCTAATCTACTTGAGTGTGACCTCTGCGCGCGTGGTTGGGAAAGACAAAGAGAGTGAATGTTTCAACCCACAGTAAAATTTATTGTCAAACAACAATAAGAAGATAAGCTTTTAACAACTTTTTATAGTTGTACTATTTGTGTAAAACAATCAAACTAACAACCAAAACATTATTAGATGAATCAAAAGAAAACTTCCCACTGAAGAAAACTATTCCCTAACTCTTCTGTTCTTTGGCCCCTTTCTCAAAATTCCCGGTAACGTTTCAGGCCCGAAACCAAATAAACCATTTTCAAATGAAAATGTAAAGAACACTAAAAAGCGAAAACTCATGAAACCTCGACCTTAACTGTTCATAACAACTGTTTCCCGGGCCCGTTTATTATCGGTACTTAAGAGAAATGGCCCCTGGTGTTTCATAAACTGTGAAAATTCTGCCTAAACTGCGTTCATCGAGGTCTCTGCAGCATCTGAAAAAAATAAATCAGTGTAAGAGTCAGTTTGTGTGCCAGAGATTTCTGAGATTTTGTGTACAGTAAACCTGTTGGTTCCGTTAGTCATATTTGAGTCCTCTAGTTAGTTAGCAAATTATGATAAGACAGGCCACGTGCGTACCCTCTGTTTATCTAACGCGCGAAAGAGGAAAATGGCCTCCGCGTAACTAACGCGAAACCGATAGCTTGCGAGTACATCCGACTCTCATTGCTCCTCATCCTAAAATTCCAATTTTATTTGTGAGTTCACAATGGTCTTTAATAAGTCTATGTTCCTCGCAACTCTGCAACTGTAGGCATTGAAATCAGTGACAAAAACTAAATTGGTTTCTCGTTGGACCAGTTACTTATAATACAACCCAAAGAGTTCTAGTGTGAAAATAAACGTTCGCTTTTCAACGTCGTGCAATATGTCAAGATTGATCGTAACTGATCAGACTGAAATTTGTAAAGCAAGGTGTTCCCCAGGGTTCCATTATAGGCCCACTTCTTTGGAATGTACAGTCTACTCTCTCTTAACGGACACCTCTATAAGACGGACACCTCTGTAAAACGGACACTTAGAGTTGGTCTCTGCCTTTCTTTACTTCCTTTATTTGACTCTTTATAAGACGGAAATCTCTCTAAGACGGACACTTACTGCAGGTCCCCAAGGTGTCCGTCTTAAAAAGAGTTGACTGTATTATTATAAAGGACGTCATTTTTTTAAGTACTACGATTTCTCTTAGACTGCATGCAGATGGTATACTGATGGTATACTGTCATGCTTAATTCCAATCCATCATCTTCAACAGAGCAACTTTGCCATCCCCGTTTAATGTAATGAGTAATCAATTAGTCAGTATGTATACACCCGGATTCTCAGACATGATTCGACGGTCATGATTCGACACTAATCACGTGACGTATCGCTTCGCAGTACGTAAACGGTTGCAAAAGTACAGTAATTGAGAGTTCTGCCGTGGGATCTAAAACAGTGAGAGAAAAATCTGGCTGGGAAGGAAATTAAGCTTAGCACTAAGGGACATAAGTGTAACGAAGCTAGAATCCCCACAAATGCGTTTTACATGAAGAGGAAAGCTTTCTTGCCTGGAAAGCGGCGACATGATACTGAAATTACGATGTGATCAGGTGATAAACCTGGAGTTCGATTGCCCAGTTCGAATGTATTTCTGTAGGCGATTTAATAATGGACGAAATATTATCAATACGGCGAAAAGCGAAATAGTCCGATGATTTATCGTTTAGTCTTCTTCCGTATGACAAGGTTTCGGTATTTTGCCGTCGGTGAATACCACCCGCAAAATACATGTAAAAGTGATGCAAATTTAGTTAACAGGGAGGCAAATTTGTATTTCTTTAAGTTGGGACTTTTTCGTCCTTACTTAGCTTCTTCATGGTTAAAAAATGACAGGAAAACTTGACGTTTGCAGAAGAAATCGACAGATAAATTGATCAGTCTGCCGTTGTGAAAGAATTTGCTGGAGAGTTTGAAAGTTTTGTTTTGTCGACCATTGATGCTCGGTCCTCGACTGATGACCCTAGTGAGCACAAATAAAGAAAATCATACATAGAAGAAAGCAACATTTGTTTTTATTGAAAAAGGGTAAAATATGATATTTCTTTAAAGATCAAGGTAGAAGCCCAAAAAATGTTGAGAAAAGAGCCGAAAAACTTATTGAATAAGTCGTCCACACAACCGATAACATGTATTGCGATTAGATTGCGTGACTTGTATGAGAGGCCGTCGTCTGAAAAGGAGAACAAATTATGAATCACAGTCCTCTTTTTCTGAACTACAAGAGAAACATTCAAGGTATCATTAAAGTAACTTTCAGATTGTGTGCTTCGATTCTTGTAGGATATTCAAGGTATAATACTGTACTGCTTGGTAACCTCGCGGTCGAATCATGACGGTCGAATCATGTCTAAAAATCAGGGTGTATACACAGCACTGAAATCAGCTGTAAATTCCTCCCCCTGGCGATCATAATCGAACAATATACCTTACGTTATAGCAAATTAACGCTCCATGAAATTAGGGTATTGGAAATTAACGCGAATTTAGTAGAAAACGGCTTCCCAATGAAAGAAATGAACGCGAAAGAGAAAATGGCATTTCAAAATGAAGGAAATTAACGCGACGTTCACAAAGAAACAAAACTTGTTGAGACATCAGGAACAATTAGTTAAACTTAAGGTCTTGGTTCTTTCCTTACACATACGAAGGGGGTAAGCGAAGAAATCTGGCCACTTCAAGTTCTGCACAGTTTAACTGTTACTGGCGGAACCTTTCCCTAACAAGAAGTACTCCTCTTTTTCAGTTGTCAAGAATGCCAGAAGGTATTGAGAGATTGGGGTCAAAATAATGGAAATTAAGATCGCGGAAATTAACGCTACAGTAAATTACATGTAACGGCGCGGAAATTAACGTTAACAGAAATTAAATGGACGTTTCCCGTGACGTCACATATTTTAAATTGCTTAATCGCCCTATATAAGGGAATTCAGATTTTGGAATCTGGGAAATGTATGCTTGTGGAGTTCGGAATCCGGAAAATTTTAGCCGGTAAAATCAGGAATCCCAGATTGTGGAATCCGGAATACAGCTAAAGGAATCTGGAATCCCACGATCGATTGGAATCTGGAGTACAAGTTTTCAGGCAAATCCAGTACCTGATATCCGAAATCCATGGCTTGGAATCTATAAGCCAAGATTGTCTTGCATTGCCTTACTCGGGGCGAATTGCCTGCTAGAAGACTTATGGCGGGAAACAGCCTCATTCAAAGATGGCACGTGACTTCAATAAGCAAATGAGGGCGCTTGGTTAGTTAAGAATTTGCTTAATGTCTCACCTTTTACTTTTAACTCAAATACAACGAATGTGGTTTCTTCGTAGCAAATTGATTGACAGCTATAATTTCCCTTGTCCTCCACAGTGACGTCATTAATAGTCAGGGTAAACTCTTTTTTGCACTTGCTGTTGGTATTCTTCTCTTGTATTTTATACTTTTTCCCGCTTTTTATTGGCGCTGAACTGTCGTTGAATCGCCACTGTAGCTCCAGTACATCCGCACAATAGTCCGGATCCACGTGAATCATGCATTTGAAGGTTTTGTTGGAAGACGTATCTGCCGTAACCTTGGAAGAAGAAACCTTTGGGTTTATGGGCCACGGACCTGTTTGGAATAATGAGCCAAATATAATAAGCATTGAATGACTCACTTACAAATAACTCATTATGGAATAACTGAGATAGTACACGCGTTCTGATTGGTTAAAAACCTGCCGGTAAACTCATAGAAAACTTAAAGTTATTTTATAACCGCAATAGACCGCACTTTCTATGGGTTTAGGGGGCGTGATAATCCATTGGGAATGTTAGGAGAACCCTCGAAAAGCTTGTAAATCACTCGCCTTCAGCTTGTGATTTACAAGCTTTTCTCGTGTTCTCCCACCATCCCGCGTGAGTTATCACACCGGTAAAACCATAGAAAGTGTGGTCTGTTGCTTAATTTTATGATAGTATTGATAGTATTGGATATATAGAAAGATGTCCAATTAATAGATATTTCTATTTCGTTTTGCATGTTATAATATTTCTAGTGTAAGTCATTGCTAATTTTTATATGTTAAGTTTTATTCTATAGAGGGCCACAAGGTCATCACTTTCACTACTGTCACGTGCTCCCCTCTTAAAATAAAGTCTATTGATCTATGGATTGATTGAATAAGCGACAGCTAAAAAAATATTGCACAAAGTAGCATAAATTACAGTGGAAACCCACTCTACGGCGACCGGTGTATAACGGACAGTTTTCAAGTTTGTCTTGACCAAAAGCTTATTGTACTGAACGACCCCAAATGTAGTAACATTTATTCTTAAATGTAATTAAGTCCTAAATGTTATATCAATTTGCCCTAAATGTAACTTGACTCTTAAGTTAACAATTACAGCGATTACTCGAATAAGCGCGAGAAAAATTAATAAGCACCGCGGGGCTTATTTGCGTAAATACGTTACTAAGCGGTATTACCATAGTATTTAGCATCATCCTCAAATGAACGCCGCATTTTTGGAGTAAAAAGTTAATAAGTGCTGCGGTTCGGTCCTTTCTTGCGTTTAGGCCTTCTGCATCATTTTCTCTAAAATTAACTCCCATAATGCGGAAACCGGTTAATACCGACAACGGACATTTTCTTTTGTCCCGAGTCATCAACTCCCATTTATCGTCAACCCTTCTTTACGGAACCTTTTCTCGGTGCCAAATTCCTGAACGTATTAAAAAGACGAAGATACTATTAAGCTATCAAACTTCCCAGATAAACAGCACATTCTTGAGATAAGGGCTGGGGATGCTCGTCGTCTCGCTTAGGGGTGTAAAGTTCAGATTTTGGTCTCATTCAGAGTGTTCTGGGCAAAACGCCATCATATTTAGCCGTGAAGGTCTCGTTTAGGGTTGCACGTGAAAAAATATAAAAATATATATGTTGTCTGTGTTTCAACATGGTCTCTTTTAGGGGTCAAAAAAAGCTTGGGCCACGCCCAGATCGGTCTCCTTTAGGGGTTTAATTCAAAATTTCCGACGAGTCCCCCCCGGGATCTTCTTCATATCTCTACCGCAGCATTTTGTGTATGGTTAAAGGCACTAAGAATTGACTTCATTGCTGCAGAATTGATCTAAAACAATATCCTCGAGACATATTTCCCCTTTAAGTATCAACTAAGGCTACTTACATTCGTATATCAGCTCAGTAACCTTAGACAATTTGCTTGACCAGCCATCAATGCTGTTCTCTGCAGTGCACCAATATTCGCCGTATTGTTTTTCTTGCATGTGAGGATTCTTAAGAACTGAACTTAACGTGTCGTCTCCGATTAGTTCCTCGTAGATTTCAAAACCGTCAGATCCACTTTTGATTTTGTTACCATGTGGGTTGATCCAAACTACAGTAGGACGAGGCCATCCCTTGAAGATACAGTTTAACTCAATTTTCTCGTTAAACCAAACTGGGGAACTGGGCTTGAAAACTCTCTGAACTGGACCTGAGGGAAATGGAATATATTCACACTTGATGCCTGCAGAGATGCCAACCCCTGGACACTCTCTCTTTTGCATCACCCCCCCCCCCCCCCACCCTGAATATCAACAACACACCTCACCACCCCCCTCCCGACCCCGAGCCCCTCATAAGCATAATTCGATCCAGTCCCCAACTTATCACACGGGAATGGCTTAAGACATTATATTAAGTCTTACATGAAGTATGGACATGATTGTAATGGCGAAATAGTCTTTGTCACTGATGAAATACGCACAGAAATACCCAAGAAACCGAATTAAGAATCAGAGAAAATTTGAATTTTGGAAGAAAATGGGATAAATTCATAATTAAAGTACAGAAAAGCTCATAACTCGATTTTATCCAGGAGATTTGGTGACCTGTACGGAAGACCGGGAGCCGGGAGAGTCATGTATGTGACTGACAGGCACTAGCCTGTTCCAGGCTCCTAGAGAGTGGGGAAAGCGAATCGAATAAAATTGGTTGGGGGCTGGAGAGGGACGGGACTCACTTTTTCGCCGCTTACCCGCTCTCTCGTTTCTCACCAGCCCCCACACGGTTTTCGCGCATTTTTTTTTCTCTATCCGCTCATGGTGTCAGTCATAAGACCGGCTATGCGACCAGGCAAGATGAGCAAAATCCTTTGTTCTGGTTAGCTGCCCCGAGAGATTGGGACTGAACCCGAAAAAGGATTTGCAAAACTATTCTCGTGAACAGTGGTCTTCCTTTTGCTAATTATGCGTCCGCGTTCAAGTCCGCTGTTCTTCTTAAAAGAACCGTTAATCAAATCCAGGGACTCCTGTCAAATCCTTTTTCCGATTTCCCAAAAGGGATGGTAGATGATGAGATTCCTGTACATTTTACTCATCAGATATAAAGACAAAACTCTATGACGTCATCAGAGTTAATGTAATGAGATTCCCCCTCACAAATAAAACGCCTGCGTGGGAGGCTACCTCACAAAAGGCCTAAAACATTCCTATACCACTCCTGTCATAAATGGCTGCCGTTAGACAAGGATTTCTGCGTCAGGCACGAATGAGAAAGTTGTACTTACGAGCGAGGGTTATCTGAGTGCACGAACAATGTGGATTCTGCTGCTGATGTAGAACCAGATCATACACATTGTTGCTGCCATGAATCTTTCGTCTGACTTGTTCCCAGGTCAAGTCTTGTGTTGATCCTTTATTCATGATCGAGCACCCTACAGTTGCGTTAGAGCGCGGATTCACCGTGACTGTCTTCTGAGTGGAGTCTTGACACTCACTTGAGCAGGAAGCTCGTAGTTCACAACTCTTGATGCTTGCAGGCAAGACGTCTGTTGATAAAAAAGCGTTAAAACATTTCTTTGCAAAATATTAAAAACAGCAGCAGTACTTTCACATGGTACTATTTATATTATTTAGTATGTAGTTCTAACTTTTGAGTTTGTGGATGAAATCCTATGGTGTAACCATTCAAATGAAGCCTCTTCAGCAGTATTTCCACATGGTACTATCTATTTAGTATGCAGTTCTAACTTTTGACTTTGGATGAAATCCTATGGTGTTACCATTCAATTGAAAAAGCTCTTTAGTGACTTTCACATGGTTCTATTTATTTTAGCATGCAGCTCTAACTTTTGAGTCAGACCCTGCAGGGTATGGATGGTGTCGCCATGGTGTAACCATTCAAATAAAACCTCCTCAGCATCTCTTTCAGATGGTACTATTTAGTTACTATTTGCTCAGACCAATCATTTAAATGGAATGCACTGAAGCTTTCTGTTAGCTCTTTTTGTTTAGGATTACTGATTAGGACCAACTAAAGTCCACTTATGCTGGCAGAACATTCCTGAATTAATTGTCAGGGCCCAATGAGGCGGGATAGGTGTTTAAAAGTGGTCTACTTGTGGACGAATCTTTTGAGGAGAATTTCTTGATGGAAGTATTTTTTCCAACTGATCAACAAGGCAGATAGCTTTTTTGAAGTCTAACAGATTTTATCGCATTTTTTTAAAACGGTTATTCACTTCATTGCTGTAGATCCTCATAAACAATTACCGTATTTATTCGATTAACTGCCCTGGGCGCTTATTAAATTTTTGGACTTTGAGAGTGGGCGCTTATTCGAGGCCGGACGCTTATTAAATTTTTACCATTTTCAGCAAGTGTAGCATGTTTATTTTGAAACACAACGCGAAGATGTATATAAACAAACAAGGTTTCCTTAAAATACGCTAAAGAAAACTCCGACTTCGGGAAAGTCTCTAATTGGTATTAATTCAATTCTAATTTCAATCCCCTCGTTACTCAAGTCAGTAAGTGAATTCTCTGGCGCTGCCTCCTAGCTCGATGTCTGAAATCGTAACGTTTGTAAATGGGTTAGTCACCCGAGAAGCAGGTACAGAAGGAGGGGTTTGGGTGGGGTTGGGGTGGGCGCTTATTCGAGGTGGGCGCAAATTCGAGGTTGGGCGCTTGTTCGAATAAAAACGGTATGTAGACAAAACCACAGCATCAAACCACTGAGTGAGGACAGCCGGCCGGATGTTGGCGGGGTGAGCTGGATCAGTGAACACTTCCCAAGTAGAAAAACTGTAGTAAACTGATCCTCACAGCAAGAAGAGTTATAGAAGAAGATATATAAAGAAAATTCAAATGGTAAAGTGTATTTGCCCGATAGTTCGGCACGAGGAGCCGCAAGAGGTGATATTTTTGCACGGCATCTGGCGGCACATCAAAGAATTTGGAATTGAAGGGCAAATTCCTAGAATATCTTCGCCAGTTAAGCTAGAGAAAAGGTGTTAAAAAACCTCAGGATCCAAAACAACACGTCAATCAAAATATCACTTGGACCTTTCGCTAATGAAGAGCTATCACGCGGCTAAGCTTGAATTAGACATATATTGAAATAGGAACTCGTGTCAATAAAGTATCTTAAGTGAGTGGGAATCGCTCCTAGTTAAAAAACTGGTTCACAGGGATATGCATCTCTTCTAGTTAAGAGAAGGGAATCAGAACTGCTTTTCATGCAGGAACAGGTTTTCTTCGGGCTAACTACAAAACTTCAGCTTATTTCACTCCTTGACATTGTCAAAGCGCATTTTGTAAAGATACCTTTTTCCGCTTTATCAGCTTTTTTTATATTCTATTCCATTAATGTTTAACCTCCCTCAAAAAGCCAAATAATATAAATGCTGTTGTTAAAAAAAGCGTTTTACTTGTTTTCGTGAATTCGCTACCCAAAGATCACTATGCTCAAAGGACAGGGCAAAATTTCCAGGAGAGAGGCATTAATTTTTTTTCCCACGAGGTTACAAAGAGAAAATGCAATGATTATTATTAATGTAACCATCAGGTATACTCTACCCACGAGGTTACGGACAGCAAATGCAGTGATTATTTTTAATGTAACCATCAGGTATGTTCTACCCACGAGGTTACAGAGAGCAAATGCAGTGATTATTATTAAATGTAACCGTCAGGTATATTCTACCCACGAGGTTACAAAGGGAAAATGCAATGATTATTATTAACGTAACCTTCAGGTATGTTCTACCCACGAGGTTACAGAGAGCAAATGCAGTGATTATTGTTAATGTAACCATCAGGTATGTTCTACCCACGAGGTTACAAAGAGAAAGTGCAATGATTATTATTAACGTAACCTTCAGGTATGTTCTACCCACGAGGTTACAGAGAGCAAAAGCAGTGATTATTATTTTAAATGTAACCATCAGGTATGTTCTACCCACGAGGTTACAAAGAGAAAATGCGATGATTATTATTAACGTAACCTTCAGGAATGTTCTACCCACGAGGTTACAGAGAGCAAATGCAGTGATTATTATTAATGTAACCATCAGGTATGTTCTACCCACGAGGTTACAGAGAGCATGCAAATGCAGTAACAATTATTAGATTTTAGTGCCACTATCAGGTTGAGTTTCTCCATTAAAAGAGTTTTTTGCTAGGGTTAAACAAGTTTGGCTTTCATGAGTTTCAAGGTGCAAGAAATTATCAGTATAATTATAGCACACAAACATTGTCATCTAATTCTTTGCACGTAGCCGGAATAAGCCAAGAAATGAAGCATATATAACGAAAAATCGTCCTCAGATGATCTCCATATTAAGTAAATGATACTAAACGTTGCGAAAGAAATTATTGTTTGTATCCGTCCTATCCATCGTAAAAGCGAGGGGTCATCGCATGACATCCGGTATATTAAACAGAGGTAATACTCACGGGTTTCACGAGTTGTATGCACTATTCTTCGCCGAGAAACAAATTTAAACTTCAATTCTTACCTTACAGTAGTCCGTTCTTTTACCTTGCATTCGACAACAAATCCGTTAAAGGCGAACAAAGCGATTCCGGCACTCTTCTTTATGATGAGTAGCAAGCCGCAGGAACTGAAGCCGCTTGACTGAAGTAAAATCCACCGATATGCGCGGCATTCTCACTACAAATATAAACAAACGTCGCGGAGAAAAAAAGACGAGGAGGAAAAAATGCCAGATCTTCGCCTCGGCAATGTATTCCAGCTACCATGCCGGCGTATCTCCAGAAGGAGGACTCGACGTGGGACAAACCTTGTGATCTTTTTTTAGAAGCCCTTTGCGCGCAAACTAATTTATTCTGGCGCGAAATGAAGAATATGTATACTGAAATCTAATCCACGACAAGAAGATTTTCGCACTGTAGCGCAACATATTAAATGCCTATTTTTACAAGTACGCGGAGAAAGTGGTCCACTAGTTTAACTTTTTTAAGATTAATTTTTACTCCACAAAAGCAAAATGAAATGTTTTATCTGTATGTTGTTTACGTGCCTGATTAGAAGGCAGAAGTAAATTCATCATACAGACCCCATGAAAATGAAAGTACACGAATGAAACGGAATAAGTCTGGGACGGTTTAGTTTCTACTCAGCAGCTTCTTTGCTTTTATAACAAAAATTTAATGTTGCAGTCTGTTTTAAACGTTGGCATATCAACGCGCACAGTCACTGAATGAAAACAACAGTCACGATCACGTTCTTCGAAACCGACCAGACGCGCGCGACCTACCACTGTTATGGTAAGCAATTATCCTGAAGGTGTTAATGTTCCCGTGACAGTCTTCGCACTGAAGGTGTAAATGGTAAACCGAACGGTCGCTTTGATCATAAGAAAGACCTGTCAACTTTGATGATTTAACTGATTAAATTACGGGACAGAAATTTTACTGCTTGCGGCTCCTCGTGTCCAACACAAAGCCTCAACGGGAGTTAAAAAGAAAAATAATTTTTGTTGTTGTTGGTTTTTTAAGTTCGTGCTTGTTTCATCAAGCAGGTCAGGGCAGGAGCCGATTAGCGGTCAAGGTTGTCAAGATTTCATCCATGCTTTCCTGTTTTAATCTTTGATTTTCTCGTACGTAATTCATGCTTACATTGCCAATCAGTACTGTGTATTTTGAGCATTCTTGTTACTTTGGCCTTGCAAAATGTTTGACTTACACTTTGCTGACCTTGGCTATTTAAGTTCTTTTTAAGTCTTTGTTCGGGTTTGCCTTCAAACCAGTGTTTTTAGTTTTTGATTGGTTTGTAGCTTCTTGGCGATAGCAACCGCGTGTAGGTTTAGTGAAACCAAGACATAAACCCCCCACCGAGTTAGGGGTACTCAACGACTGTTTCTTATAAAACATCTGTTTCGGGAGAAGCGAATATTGCCTAGAATATCTATTATTTGAGGAGGTGGGGGCAAGGGTACCTCGTGCGTGCGGTTATTATACTCTTGCGATTTATTAGCAAAACTATATTATAATTTTGACTGTGGAGTTATATTTTACTTTTTGGGGATAACATCTCTGCAAGGTTTCTCTGCACGGAAACCTTTTATGCAGATCTTAAAAAAAATCCTCAAAAATCGCTGAAATTTGAGCTCGGAAAAATTTAATATATGTTAATTACCACTCGGTATGCGCATGGAGTGAAAAATACCCATGGCTGTGCATGTTTTGGCCTCCTAATACGTGCTCCCCGGTGGAAGCTATAACAACCGTTGCTGATACTGTCTATCACGTGCATATCAGGGGCACCCAATGTCAATTTTTAGAAAATATCTGTTCGGAAGACGATTTGAGATCTAGAATTTTCGGAACATTTGTTGTAAAATTTCTTGCTTGCCTGCCTCTCCTAGGATTTTCGAACATCTAAAAGATGGTATAATTGCCGATTTTTAACGGATTTGTATCGTAAAAAGGTCACCTAGAATGGTAAGTTTTGATCGCTATAATTTCGGATCACTAGACTTTCAGCTAGAAAATCCGAACAGATGAAAAAATTTTAAGGGATAAAATATGCCTATATCTACCTTTTAAATACTGAAATACGTTTAACAATGCTATGTTTGAATGCTCCTCTCGTCATCTTCTCTTACTTTTATCTTCGCCTTGTAAAGTTTTATCGTCTTAGGAACTTATCAAAGATAAGAAAATATCTCACAAAGGAGTCTTGCGAAATTGCTGTGCATGTCGCACACGTGGGCCTATTTGATCCAGAACCATCTATAAAAGCATATGTTGCAAAACTCTACATAGCTGCAATACCGTAGTGTCTGATATCTTTTATGCAATCACTTCGATCGACAGTAAAACTTCCTACAATTTACAACGCAAATTATCTCTTCATTCCAAATGAATAGTGGAAAATCGAATATGAAAAAAATTTTTAAACTCCCAAGAAAATTGATTTACGTCACCATGCAAACGTTATGTCAAAGAAGACAGTTCATATTGGTAACATCATAGAATTTGGTCCACAGATTTTAATTTAAAGTGATAGAATCGTCCCCCGATAACTTGTCTGAGCTCGAAGGGGTTAATTGAGCATACGTGTTCAGTTGCTGTTAGCGAACAAAAATCCACACAGCCAAGCCCAAAATCCAAACATCGTTCCTTACAGACAAAACTGATGTAGTGTATCTTAAAATCTTGTTCTTTGTTGACCTTTTTCAAAAATTGTATTTGTTCTCCTCTTCAGTAGGCAAAATAAAGTATCATAAATGTCTTGACCTTTAAGAATCTCAGGAATCTCTATGGGTAGTTGCGGACGTTTCGTAGCGCGTTTCGCAACAAATCGTCGGGTTAGCAACTTTGATTTCGTCTGAAAGACCCGGCATACAGAGTTTCAACAATTCTTTTTTAATTCATTAACTTTTACAGTTTTTTTTATAAGTAAAAGCCTCTGACATGTTAACAATAACAATTGTATTACTCCGGAAAATGCACTTACAATTTTTACCAGATTGAGGGATTCTTTGCCACTTTTTCCAGGCCCTAAGGCTAACACAGACTGGCCTTTTCATGGGCAAAAAGCAAGGAAATAGGGTCAGGAATTTGTTGTTTCAACTCCATGAAACTAAAATTATACTGGAGAATACAGAGCAAACCACAAAATGATAAACTCATACTTCTTAACTTACTTCTCGGCTCCGGTATATCATGACGCATATTAAAATATGTTAATGCAGGAGCCGATTTCTCCTGATTAAGACTTCTATGACCTACCTTGGATAACAAGACTTGACAGAAAAAAGAACAGCATGAATTTCATGGAGCAAAACTGAAAATGTCTTCCCAGGAAAGCCTGTCTCTTCATGTTTGAGAAACAATAACTTGTTGGTGGTGACTGTCGATAGTTTCCCAGTTGGAATTTCTGTAAAACTAAAAGCGTAGGATGCTGAGCTGCGACAAAACCAAACAGTTTATTGTCCCTTTATTTATAATAAAATGTCGCGTACCCTGATTGGCTGCACATTAGGGATTGATAAACCCCCGCCGGGATAAACCCACCCTCTGGTTGTTGTTGTTTTTTTGCTGCTCACATATCTCTTTGAGCCGTCCCCACGATCTGAACGCCAGGAAACGGCATTGTTGATTTTACACCTACGTCATACTTTTCCCGCAAAAAACTTTGTCGCCTGTTACTTTGCGACGAATCCTTATGGAACTTCACAATTTCACTAAGTTCGGCATAAAAAATTGGTCTATGGTGGTGATCTTTTGCATAAGTACAAAAATTGCAATTTTGCGTGACATCTGCGCGTTATGGGAGTTTAAAACACGGAGCTAAAGCTGTAGTCACTCAATCGTTGGCTTTGAAATTAAAGTTTGTTTTGAATATTCAAAAGTAATGCGTGAGGAATTTAACGGGTTCTTTATCGTAAAAAAAATACAGAAGCCTTGACTGTGCGCTCTTCTATTGCAAAGCTTTTAGGAAGCGCCTAGAGCACTCAAGAAGTAAGGAGAAACACTCGACTACGTGTCGCGTTTCCCCCTACACAGCTGCCTACACTTCTTGCTATCCTGGGTACACTTACGGCAACAGGACAGAGCACAGTCAACAGTTCCTTATTTGTTAAATAACATCCTCTCAAGTTATCTCTGCATCTGAAGAACTTCCATGTGCTCACTCAAAGACACCCCGATAAGAGAAATTAAGTATTACCAACCACGTAACCATGCAATGGTCAGGGGCAACCAACGAGAATAAAGTTCAAAACCGCTTAAACATAGCATTGTTAAACGTATTTTAATATTTAAACAGTAGATATAGCCATATTTTTATCCGCTATAAATTTTTCTCCTGGTCGGATTTCGTAGCTGAAATTCTAGTGATCCGAAAATTATAGGGATCCAAACTTACCTTGTCGAAAATTTTCTAGGTGACCTTTTTAGGGTAAAAAATCCGTTAAAAATGGGCAGTTATACCATTTTTTAGATGTTCGAAAATCCAAGGAGAGGCAGGCAAGCAAGAAATTCTAGCCTGCGAAAACATCCATTTCTCCTCGCTCTTCGCCGCTGGGGAAGTTTCGCGCGAAACGCCCCCAGCGGCCAAGAGCGAGGGGAAACGAATGTTTTGGCAGGCTACAAATATTCCGAAAATTCTAGATCTCAAATCGTGTTCCGAACAGATATTTTTCGAAAATTAACGTTGGGTGCCCCTGAATGGTGGCCCTTCAAGAAAAGTTAAAAAACGTGAAAGCGGAAATTTGTATATCTTGGTCCTGTTTGTCTGGTTTCGTTGTTTTTCGCGATACTAATGCTTACGAACCATTCTGTAACGACTTACTTTTTCCAGTCAGTATTTCTTGTTTTTGTTTTGTAATTTGTCTAAATGGCTGGAATGTTCTTGGCAAAAACAAATAAAACAACCAAGTGAAGGAATGACGAACACGTTTGCATTATTTTTGTAATTTAATTTACAAAACGGATTAAATACGAGTTAGCAAGACTTACTGCCCTCTTAGAGAAAGAAGGAATAAACGCCAATTACCACCTTCTGATTCTTCTTTTAAAGCCGCAAAACAGGAAAACCGCTCTCAAGGAGGAAGCGATGTGGAAATAAACAGAAGGGCATTAACTTCTCACTCTAAGCATAACGGATCGAGGATGAAATACTACGCATATAATCTGACTATTTCTAACTACCGTATTTTCTGGAATAATAGCCGGGGGCAAGAGCCACAATGGCTCTTGTCGGGGGCGATTATTTCTTTTTTCGCACATTAAGGGGGTGATTATTCGAGGGAAGGCGATTATTTGAGGGAGGCGATTATTTCAAATATTGCTTACTGGAAGCCGTGCCCTAAATATTTTGTTTATTACGTCATTAAATAAAAAGATAATCATATCAAGTAAACAGAACATGGGTTTTTTTTTTTAGTTCCTTGATTAATTTCCATGGCTTGAATCTTCACTAATCAGATCAGTTTCAGTGACTGGATCAGATTCCAGTAACACTTGACAGGGAGGGCATAAAAGGAAGAGAGATGACGAGAGGAGCGGGTGCGGTGAGGCGATTATTCGAGGGAGGCGATTAATCAAGGGGCGGCTATTTTTTGAGGAAATACGGTATATAATTGACATGTATCTTGCAGTTATTTTTGCAGGATGAAACTAAGCATTCAATGCGCATAATGGACATCATCTTCTATTTTGGTGTAACAACCGACTTACTGATTCGGGTAAACGGGATTTGAAGACACTCTGGGGCGATTTTATCCCCTTCTTAATCTCGCACGCGTGCCTATTCGAACTTAATCCTGTTCCGGTTTTTGTGACAGCGGTTTGCCGCGAACCTGAAAGTTGCTTGAGATTTTAAAGATTTACCATTTATTTACCAGCTAGGTAGTTTCTAGTTTCTGAGATTACGAATTGTAGACACGATCATGTACTTTCAAAGGCGACTTAACCAATTAATTATAATTATTTACTTTTTTAATAGAATAGGTAATGCCTTGTTGTTGTTGTTGCTGTCACTCTGCTTTGTGATGCGTTAAACCTTCTTTAATGATACCCTTGTGATCCGTGATGGCTCAAGGACATTATAGCGAATATCCCATCCAGGAGACTTTCAGCATCAATTTTCGATCAGTGGAAGAAATTTATCGGTTTTATCTGATGCTCAGTTCACTTCTTTCTCTAGTTTTTGTTCCTTAATAACAGGATAATTTTTCCTCATATTGACACGAGGTTTAAAGTTATTTCGGGAAAACAATGAATCATACAACATGAATGGTACACTTACGTCGCCCATCATATTTATCTTTAACGGCCTCTTTTTGAGGGAGAATTGCATATTAAACACATCAGTTTGCAGAAAAGGTAGAATAGCTTCGAATATAGCCATTCCCTGAATCATAAAATGCTACATTTTATGGGTAAATTCGAACGTCTCGGTTATTTAGTTGTCAAACAATGCTGTTTTATACCATACTAGACCTTGTTTATTCAGAAAAGCAATGACACAGATGTCTAGGGACCGATCCAGAAAGTTCAGAAAGGCATCGGCGGCTGGGACACTTGCCAGCTATGCAGTGTGCCATTCATTTTACTGATAATTCGTTAAATATAACAAGAAATTTCACAGAAAATGGAGTGGGAAATCCGCCCATAATGTCTGAGAATGTGTTTTTCAGCTCACTAGCGGTATCTTCAAGCCCGGATTTAAGAAGGCGTCCCAATTTAAGATATCTCGTTAATTCTGTGCTTAACAAGGCCCACTATCATTAGAGTTATTCCCTGAAAGATCAAGACTGTGCCTGACAGAATATCAGAAAATATTTTGTGGTCTAATTTTATCCTTGGTTTAAATTTCTTTTGCTTTGTTTGAAACCATTATCATACATTACCATACCCCAAGACAGGGACCGTGAATATATAATTTAACCCAAGGATAAAATTCAACCACAACATATACAATATTCTCCAAGCTTGAGGTAGCTAGGGCGGTTTCCAAAATCCCTGGCCTTCGCGGTCGTTAATTTTACCTTTTCATTCCCCTCCAAAAGCCTATCATGTTGTCTAAGAAGATAACTACATTCTGCATCCTTTCTATTCTTGTACGAGGTCGTATGACTCAGAACTGACGCGTGAACGCCACTCTATGGGACATCGGTCGATCGATTAAACTTCAATGAGTATTAGGTTTAAAAGTTTTAAAACATTGAATTGTGCGGATCCATTTATATGGGAAACACAACTATTCCCCTCCGAAATAAATAAATTAATTAATAACATTATAAAATAATGATTAAAATAAAAAATTCTTAAATTTGCCGAGTGAAATACACGTAAAAGTTAGGGCCACATGTCTGCTCTTTAAAAGGATGTCCTAGATCATTCTAGAGTTTGAAAAGCCGATTACTGATTAAAGTTCCGGCATTCGGTGGGTTTTCATAATATTGAAAGGAAGGAAAGAATTTGATCACTGGGAATGGATTACAATTAGGTTTCCCCCAAGTCTTTTTACCACAATCCTTTTAGTTTGTTTTCCAAGTTTTCGATAAACATGTAATTCATGAGGTGTCTAGACGCTCAATGAAAACACTTTAATTGATCCTCTCAAGCAGCTGATGTTGTTGAAATGCAGAAATCATACGGCGTCTTCTACGTGGATCGGAATTCATGCCCTCGCTTTTTAATGGTCACCATCATTAATAGAGGTAAACTTATTTGGCATCCCCATTCTCTTAAATTAAGATTAGAAAAGTAACACTTAAATAATAATATAATAATAATAATAATAATAATAATAATGGAAACTTTATTTGGGTTTTGAATGTACAATTGTAAATCCCCCTACGTACAGGCAATTTACAAATGCTGCTTGAGATTGGATTATTAAAAAGAAAAAAAAAAGCAAAAACAAAAACAAAACAAAAATATCAAAATTGCATTAAGTCTGGGCTATCCCAGTTCCCATTTCTACAACAAAAGATGTAATATGTTACTCTAATGGCTTTATTTATCATTTTCTTGATTATATAACGTTGCTGCTTTTTGTCAATTCCAATGTCATTCATCATGTCTAAGAACGTGGAGTATTCATCGGAGAAAACGCCAAGGGAACTCATGGAGAGATTTACAAATCTCACACAACTGTAATTTCTACTCATTTGGTTGATCAAGTTCAGATATTTTTCTTTCTTACGCACTGCATTGTTGTTAAGGTTAGACTCGAAACCAACTGTTAATTCTAGAACATATAGGCACTTGGACTGGATTAGGAAAAGAAGATCTGGACGATAATTTTCACCAGTTATTATTGAGGGATTCAGAAAACCATTAACATCTGCATAGGCTAGAGTGAAGGTTGAAGTGAATTGGCGATGAAGTTAAGGATTGAGTCTTGTCTCCAGGTAAAGCGATTAGGATACTGTTGACAGCCAGCGACAACATGAAGGAGTGATTCAGGATTAAGGCAAAAGGAGCAATCAGGACTTTGTGATAATCCCCATCTTGCCATATTCTTACGTGTAGGGAGGGAGTTGTTGGTGCAGCAGATGGTAAAATTGTAAATGTTCTTGGGTAGATAGACTGGGCCTCTGACCAAGTAGAATTTACAGATGACAATGAGTTGTTGATAACATTTGAGAAGAAGAAACCTTGAGATGTTAAATGGTGTTGCAGTTTATCCTCTTGATTAGAACGGAAATCTTTAAGAACTTCCTTAGTGGATTTGTACACATCATATTGAATATTAGTGTGACAGCTTGACGATTTCCAGAGATCTTTTGAGGAATTATTTGGTGACTCTTTTAATGAATTTCGGAGAACTGTTTGGCACTGAGTAAATTTAATAGAGGGAGGACAAATATTAAGACCAAATCTATTGCGTTCTAGGAAAGCATTGCTCAGAGTTCCAGATATCGGAATATCAAGCCATTTTCGAATATAGCCATTCACTACAGAGAGTCGAGATGTTCCGTTATCCAGGTTTTGGATATATTAGCGATAGTGAAATCCCAGGACAATTTAGATAGGACATAGCGGCTGTACAGAAGAAGTTTGTGTTTAGGATGCAGTGGCTTTATATCAATGTCATTCATCACGTCTTGTACAAGAGAGGACAATTCAGACATGTGTTGAAGACATGTTGTAGACATGTTGAAGTCAAAGAAGCGACCTAAGTAACGAAATGATTCACCCATTTCCACACAGGGAATTAGAACTCCATTGATCAACAGTTTGGGTAAATATTGGACAGATTTAGTGCACAGTTTCCGTATTCCAAAAGTAGAACATTTATCAACTCTTATTATCATGTTCGACCAATTACACCCGATCATAAAGCGCTTGATTAGATGTTGATTATCTGATTCCTGATCGCTTATGACAGCGGCATCGTCAGCGAACTGGAACCAGTGGATGGGATTTAAGAACTTGAGGGAGAAGCCAAATTGACGGTATTTTTCAGTTTTAATATGCTGTAGAAACGTGTTAAAACACAAGTTGAAGAGAAGTGGGCTTAGACAATCACCTTGGAGTACACCACGACCAACAGATAAAAACGGAGTGCGAAATTCATTTGTAAGAATGGAGGTTTAGAAGTCAGTGTAAAGACTTTTCACCAGTGATTTGATATGATCGGGAATGTCGTGGTAATCAAGAGCGGTTTGAATCAAGTTGTGATGAACTTCACCAAAGGCGTTTTTAAGGTCCAAAAGAGTAATGACGAGTGAACGCTGTTATATAAAAGACAGAGAAATAATTTCTTTCAAACTTTTATTCGAAAACCCGTATGTTTTACAAAAAAAAACGTAGCCAACAATAATTTCTACTCATTCATCGTACTTAAAGTGACTGAAGTGACAGCCTGTCAATAAACACTTGTAAATTTAAAGTAAAGGGCTTTTTGCTACTAAGTGACATTTTTAAAACTTTCTCTTCTTTTTGTTTACTAGGACATTTTATTTTTTTTATGTACTTAGTCCCAATTCACAACGAATGTTTCACAAGTTTCTTTTGATTCCATGGTCTTCCTAGTCTATATTTTTTCTACAAATCTACATTGCTTAAAACTCCTAGTAAAATCATTGCTTTGAGAAAAAATAGTTTAAATGGCTAAAGTAAATTTCTTACATGTCTCAGTCAAAAGGAATTCGCGTAGCACTTACTAGATCGTGGATCTATTCACGCAAATAAAGAGCACATGGCAAATCCAACAATGAACCCGTCTCAACTCGGGCTGATTTTCTAGTAATGTTTCCTTAAAATCAAAGTCAAAATTTATAAAACTTCTGTGACAAATGCATAAATACACAAGGTCACACTTCAATCAGTCGAGAAGATTCTCCCTGTATACCATCTCGCATGACGGGGGCTTTTTCCTTTTCTTTTTGACTATCACTTACAAAGCTGATAGGCATAAACCCAGGACAACTCCGGACGAGAAAATAATGACGGGTAGGATCCATTTCCTGTGGCTGGGAGCTGAAAGCAATAAAAATTGAAAATATCAAATCATCACATTCTCAAAAGTGGGGAGTGTTTCTTAGTATTGCGGAAACCATTGTTGGTTCGCCGGTGTGTTGTTGTGTGGGTATTGCTTTGTGGTGTGTTTCTTGGTGTTGCAGAAACCATTGTTGGTTCGCCTGTGTGTTGTTATGTTGATATTGTTTTGTGGAGTGTTTCTTGGTGTTGTAGAAAGCATTGTTGGTTGGCCTGTGTGTTGTTATGCGGGTATTGTTTTGTGGAGTGTTTCTTGGTGTTGCGGAAACCATTGTTGGTTCGCCTGTGCGTTCAGTTATGTTGGTATTGTTTTGTGGAATGTTTCTTGGTGTTGTAGAAACCATTGTTGGTTCGCCTGTTTGTTGATGTGTGGGTATTGTTTTGTGGAGTGTTTCTTGGTTTTGCGGAAACTATAGTTGGTTGGCCTGTGTTTTGTTGCGTATGTATTGTTTTGTGGAGTGTTTCTTAGGGACCGGTCATTATTTATAACCGGGGGGGGGGGGGGGCGGAGGATTTTGGGGGGGATCACTTGATTTTTAGGAGAATAGAGGGGGGATCAGTCGTAGCTGTGAGCCCAAAAGGGGGGGGGGGGGGGGATCACTGAAAATTTTGGAAGGATTCAGAGGGGGGACCACTCAAATCTGCTTGAACAATGCCAGTTTGAAAGCATACAACATAAATGTGCCCATTCTGCTGGGAGATAATAGCATTTGCAATCTCAATTTGTTCTAACACAACTTTATTTAAAAAACGGGAGTCTGTCACACTGGCGAATGTGTGCATTTCAATTTATATCGAGAAAGCTTTGTTTTAACGCATTTATATTTTTCCTTTTATAACGTGCTCACGACTTAGCTAATATTCATCTTTAAACATGACAGGTGAACTCTAAATTGTGAACTATATAAACTTCTGATAACTGAAACATTGTAAAAAGCGTGTTTGTTTAATCGAGTACGATGCCATCGCTCGAGAGGTGACAGCGGCGAAGGCGAGGCCGAGCGCACAAACTCGGCCATTTCAGACGCTCTTGTTGACGGTGCAACGCTGGAATGGGAGAAGTACCGTCGATTCGAAGATCTCTCTGAAGACGAAATCAAAGCCATGTCTCTCCATTCCTACGAACAGTACGAAAAAGAGCGTGTGGAAAAAAATGCTTGGCACGTTTGCAAGCAGGTCGCCGAAAGGATAGACGACGCCCCTGTCCTGAAGGATTACATCAGTAGTAGAGTGAGTGAGTCTCTCGAAGAGTTATTCTTTTTTAATGCTTCTGAGTTAAATACGTACCGAAATGCTTCAGAAGGCAATTCGCTACCATTACTATCAACAGAGAAGTTTAGGCAACGAGAATGAGTTGTCCAGCAGTGAGGAAGAGAGTGAAGAATCAGATACGGAGTTAGATGATGACGAGGATAGCGAAGATGATCTTGTCATTGCTGATCTCGATGAACAGTCAACTGTTCGTATGCCAGTTTTAACTTTTGTACCAGATGACCAAATAGCTGAAGTTACTGTACAAGCAAACACTGGATGAAAAAAAAAAAGGAAAACAAAAAGAAAACAAACAAAAAAACGAACAAAAAAAATTATAAAAATGTGAGCAAAGCTACAAAGGCTGATCTATTACACTATAGATGAAAATAAAAAAGGAGACAGGAACAGTGGCCGATCCTAGCCCTTCCAGATGGCCGAATTGTCGCTAAATATGACCTGCTGATAGGGACTTGGCGGACTGCTATTTGGCACTCTAAAAAAAGTAACTTTGCAGTTTCAAGCACTGATTGCAGTTTCAAGCACTTCGCAGTTTTAAGCAAGATTGCTTGTATGTCAACTGAATTCAGATGTCTGGATCCAGACTAGAAAAAGACACGGATCAAGAGACACTTTTAAAAAAAGACTGCGCGATAACGGCTTTATTATGCTGTAAGTACATCATAATTAGAAATACTACCTGTATATGAAAGTTTAAAACACTAAATATACACGTCGAAAGGTGAATATGGGTACAAAGACATGGGGGGGATCACAAAAGTTATATATAGTTATGAGGGGGGATCACTTCAATAAAATAACATTTAAAGGGGGGATCGGCTAAATTTCATCGTGTTTAGCCCAAAATCCTCCGACCCCCTCCAGGCGATAAATAATGACCGGTCCCTTAGTGTTACAGAAACCGTTGTTGGTTGGCCTGTGTGATGTTGTGTGGGTATTGTTTTTTGGAGTGTTTCTTGGTGCCTCTCGCGCGCGTACTTTTCACGATATCCCCCAAATGGAGAGCTTGCTCGCAGGCTATTGTCTTTTTACAATGTAATATAAAAATTCAATCGATCTTTTTAATGAGCCAGTTTAAACAGGATTCCGGCGTATTGAATATACCATTTTAAATTTATTATTTAACAATAAATGAATGAGGCTGAGTATCTTAAGAAGAATTATGGAGATCGAGGAGGGTGTTTTCCGTCGAGGCCGTAAGCCGAGGTGGATAACACCCTCCGCCATCTCCATAATTCTTCACATTATACCAAAGCCGAATTCAGTGATTATTTTATTATTCATTCAAAATAAAAAACATAGCTAAAACATGCTTACCTCCAGCAGTCACGCTCATGACCCAGTGGTCGTTCGGGACAATAATAAAGAAAACTTAGCGAGCTTTCTTGAAACGCTAAAAGAAGTTAACTGGTCCTCCCTTGATGGTTATCATGAACCCAAAAACGCGTACAATAGCTTTATAAAGAAGTATTCTGAGAGTTATAATGTGTGCTTCCATGTAAAAAAAATAATTAACTAGAAACCAGTCCCGTTTAAATAAGCCGTGGTTATCCTCTGTGCTTATCAAGTCTATTAAGAAGAAAAATAGGTTTTATAACAAATATCTCCGAAATCCAACAATGGATCGTCAATCAATTTACAAGAGAAAAAACAAATTAAATCGACCATTCTCTGCAGATAGCAAAACGTCTATACTACGAGAAGAAATTGAATAACGTTCAATCGAATACTCGTGCTACTTGGAAAGTTTTTAATGAAATTCTAAACAGAAGCAAAAGAAATTCCAATAGATTCTCAACATTTGAAGCTAATGATCGTGAAATTACTGATCCTGTCGAAATTGCCAACAAGTTTTGTAGTTATTTTTCAAGCATCGGTCCTAATTTAGTAAGGGGTATACAGTCATCAGCTTCACACCGTACTTATGTTAATGGTTCCTTTACACAGTTAATATTCTTCAACCCTACAACCCAAGACGAGATCGCTGAAATTGCGAAAACGTTTCTTCCAGGCAAAGAAGCTGGCTCCGACCACATTCCAATGACAGTCCTTAAGAAGTCCATTCTACTTGTTTCTGAACCACTCACCCACTCATGATAAACTTGTCTATCCAGCATGGTATTGTTCCCGATGAAATGAAAATCGCTCGCGTGATACCTATTTTTAAATCTGATGATCAGTCGCTTTTCACCAACTACCGTCCTATCTCGTTACTTCGCGGCTTTTCAAAATTCTTTGAAAGAGTTATCTACAATCGTTTAAAGGCAATACCTGATGAATTTCAACATCCTCTGTAGTAACCAATACGGCTTCAGGAAAAATCAATCTACTGCACTCGCGCTAATCGAATTGCATGATAAGATCTCCACGGCCTTTGACCGAGGTGAATTTTCCGTGGGTATTTTTCTTGACCTCTCAAAAGCCTTCAACACTGTCAGATCATGTCATCCTTTTTGATAAACTCGAACATTATGGTATTCGTGGCTTAGCGCTGGACAGGATAAGAAGTTACTTTTCAAACAGAAAGCAATATGTTGAATACAATGGCCACCGTTCGTTAAGAAATGAAATCTCTTGTGCGGTCCCCCTGGGTTCTTTCCTCGGACCTCTATTTTTCTTACTGTACATTAACGACATCAACAATGTTTCTAATCTATTAAATCTGATATTGTTCGCTGACGATAACAATAGTCTAACAATGTATTCATGTCACATAAAGATCCGAACTATCTTTCAGTTATGTTAAACTCGCGGAGATGGACAAACTGTCAACCTAGTTTAAGGCAAACAAGCTTTCACTAAATCTTAAAAAGACTAAATTTATGGTCTTTAAACCAAGACAAAAGAGTTCAATTTGCAATATTCAAATAAGTATAGATAATCAAAATATTGTTAAAGTAAAGGAGACAAATTTTCTAGGACTAATTTTGGATAAAAACCTAAATTGGAAGTCGGAAATATCACATGTTGCAAATAAAGTTGTGATTTCAATCGGTATAAAATCTAGATGCAGCTTCTTTCTTCCTAAATCGTCTCTACGTATGCTCTACTATTCCTTAATTTATCCTTATTTTTACTACTGCAATATAGTTTGGGCTTCAACCAAACCAATCTCCGCCGCCTTGTTATCCTGCAAAAGCGCATTATTAGAATTATTAATAAATCACATTTAAATGCTCATACAGACCCAATCTTTAAGGACCTCGGTATACTAAAATTCAATGATATCCATTTGCTTCAACTCGGCCAATTTGTGTTTTCTCGCAAAAATTCGTTCTTACTTCCAAGGTTTAATAACAATTTCTCCCAAAGCAATCAATTCCACTCAGTACACAAGAAATTCCCAGACCCACCGTCTACCGTATTGTCATACAAACACTAAGAAGTTTCTAAATTCACTTGATAACGAGGTCATCAAGTCTCAATTCCTTTCCTTTTTTAAGAAAAAACTGAAGATTAAATTATTGAGTAAATATTAAAACAGCTCATGAATGTTTCCATCTTCGACTTTTCGCCATCTTTTTTTTAATTGATGTTAAACAGCTCTAACCCGTAGCTCGAGGAGGCCTAACCTCTCATAAGCTCCTATAGTTTCTGTTAGGTCTCTTCGCCACTTCTTTTTTTCTCTTTTCCTTCATTTTTTGTAATTATTGTGTGCCAAATAAAATAAAATAAATAAAATAAAAATAGATGTTAAGTTCATCTTCGATCTGCACGTTTAGGGTTGTTAAGCTCCGCAAATATTCCCCAAATAGCAGATGTCGCCCTTCGAGTTGTCTTCTTGCTGTTCTTGCCATGTTTTTAGCTATTATTTCGCTTAGTTCTTACTCATGAAACGAGTGAAATGTTGGCCATTTTTGTTTGAACAACTAAAACACCTCAACCTCGTCCCAAGGTCTTCTTGGTTAACGGTGCATTTACCTGCAAGGAAGCTGCACTTTTGACGTCATCGGTTGATTAATCGCAAAATTCTTCCAAATTTGGTCATCAGTAGCTGGTTATGGTGAATTATGCGTGTACTTTTAACCAATCAGAATCGGGGAAATATTTTGAATAAATAATAACATACATGACTTAAGATTCTGGAGGTCTAATGCTTTTTAAATGCAATTATGATGTTCAAGATCTTCAAATTACCTCTATGCTACCTTTTATTGATAACTACTTGTAACTGGTGGTCGGAACTCCGAGAAGATAATGCTGTTAATAACGATTGGCATTATGTAATTTGTTTTAGGTGCTATATTATTTTCTTTCATCGTCAATGATATTAAGGTCATTACACCAAATCAAAATTTGCCAGTGAAATTTGCGGATGATTTAACTTTAAGTATTCCTGTAAAATTGGGTACTAGCAACAGTAACTCAGCAACTAATGGGGTCCAATCTATTGTCGAATGGACATCTATTAATCGTATGCAACCAACCTTCAAGAAAACGTGGGAGATGCTTGACGTTTGAAGAAGAAGAAGTGAAGAAGAAGTGAAGAAGAAGAAGAAAAAGTGAAGAAGAAGAAGAAGTGAAGAAGTGAAGAAGTGGATCTGCCTTTAAAAAGGTAGATCCACTAAGGCTTTACCGGTTCCTCTGGCTTCTATAGAACGGAAACCCAGTCAACGTTTCAGTCCGATCTGTGTAACTTGGATTTACATTTGGATAATATTCTATCGAAAGCTGGTAGTCGTTTGTACATATTACGTGTTTGTAAATTCTATGGATTGCCGTTGGATCATCTTCATCTTCTTTTTACTAGTCTTATCCTACCTATCTTTACATATGCTGTGGAAGTATGGGGCTGTGCGTATTATCATAAGCACTCAAGTCGCATGCATAGACAGGCTGTTCAAGAGAGCTCTTAAGCTTGACTACTGTAAAGAACTTTTTTAATTGAAAATATTATTGCCCTGAGAGATAAGAAGTTATGGAACAAGATCACTGACAGCAATTCAACAACAGCTTTGGATGACCTTCTGCCACCGGAGTGAACTATGGTTACGTTACGAAAAAGGCGTCATAACTATCTCCCGCCGCCTGTCAGAATTAAGCGTTTCAAGAGAAGTTTTGTAAATAGATGTTTGTTCTCTAGCTACTTAGTTAGTTAGTTAGTTAGTTAGTTACCTAGTTAGTTAATTAGTTATCTGTACGACTAAATTTATATCATTGTAACTAAACACGTCTGTTGTTTAGAGTGTTAATTTAATAAAGACCCTTTATTTTATTCAGTTTGGCTTAAGAATAAAGGGGGACCTGGGACCCTGGACCCTTCCTCAAGTCGACCCGCTAATCACCCATGCGCTAATGGCGTATTCAGGTTAGGGGTGACTATTGGTGTCCAAATTTTAACGGTTGCAGTTGTATTGCAATAATATAGGCCACACGGATATTGCGATAGTTTTACGATAGTGGATCGGAAGTAATATTGCAATAACATTGCGACAGTGTTAGGGAATATCTGTTTTACTTAATGTCTTATACTTAAGAAATAACTAAGAAGTGTTGGTCATAGAATACAGGTACCATGTGGTTCGAGAATCAAGACGCTAAACCATTCTAGGTGCAGTAGGGCGGTAGATTGTTTTTAGCTTCTTTTTTACCGTTATTGTCACCTTAAGAATCACAGATGGGCAATTAAAAAAAAGTTGCCTTTATTTTTCAAACAAGTCAAAATGATTGAAGGATAGAAACTATCGAAACTATCGATAGTTCGCTACACATTCGCGATTGTTATCGATGTTTCATTTTTTCTATCGATCCATCGCTATATATCGCAGCGTTAATATTTAACAATTATTCCTCGAGCCCGAATGAGCCTTCGGCCTCATGGGCTATTGACTCAGAGGCCATGAGGGCGAGAGGAATAATTGTTTTAGTAAAATCCAACTAGGTGGCCAAATATATCGAGAATAAATAAATTGTAGCTAGTTAAAGCTAGACTTTAATCCTTTTTTGCCGCCAAAAAGCGCGCGCTTTTCGCTACTAGTAGGCTATAAAATAGCCTAGTAGTAGCTCAACCAACCAGAACACAGCATTGATAATAGACCACTAGTTGGATTTTAGTAATATCGCGATAGTTCGATGTATTGATACAGCCTTTATTCAGGTATACTTTAATTTTGTCTCATTGTTTTTGTTTTCAGTTTATAGCTGTAAACCCCCAAAGGTAGCAGCACCCTGTCTGAATTAATCCTTTTTTATCACTAGCTAGTTTTTTATGGGTGTACATGCCCTTCTATAGTGTGTTTCTCCAGAATCGCTGTGAGTGGTATGGTTGTTCTCCATGGCTTAGCTTCTCGGAAAATCCGGTTGAAAAGTAAATGAAACGTCTTGTCCGTCGTTCCACCATATCCAAAAGGACCGGAACTGCTGCTAGAATGTTCCAAAAGGAAATTTTATTCGTTAGTATATTTCTTTTAAAGAAACTGACACCGTTCCAGGCTTTGGCGGAGACTTTTCGGTGAAAGCAAATACCGAATGGAAATACATGACTCAAATTAGTCGAGTTAGGGGACCGCATTTTCTTTGCGCAAGGACTATAAATGAAGGGAGAAAGCGTATATGTAAATGAAGATTCTTAATTTAAAAAACGGACCAAGAAAACTCAGGTAATAAGGTGATTATCATATGGCTTTCTTTCTTTCTTTCAAACAGACAAAACAAACTAAAGAAATAGGCATTTGCCCAAAGGTTCTTTTTGCTGACGTTAACACTGACATATTTTCGAGCAAAAGAGAGACTGTTTGCAGTCTACTCCCTTTCAAATTCTGTCATGCAGACATGGATTTTTTCCACACTTGAGATGTAAGCTGGAGTCAATAAATCTTTTACAAGGGTAATTTACAAGTGTAGCTATTGCCAATGGCTATACTTGTTAATTTACACTCGTAAAAGTTTCATTAAACTGATCCCTGGTGACCGACCATTCACAAACTCAAAAGTGTTGGGGTCGCTGGCCTGGATGCCTGGGTTGGGTTGCAAAAAACATCTTAAGATTAAGGAACTCGTAACTATAATTTCAAAACAATAGGTTATTGTTTCAGAACAAAACTTAAGAGCCCTCTTATCTTAAGAAGGTTTAATGCAACCTAGCCCTGGTGTCTATGTTGGAGACCTTCTGGATCCTGAGCTGCTGGTCCAAGCGAAGACAAAATAATTTTAATCAAATACGAGTAAAGTGACAAAATGTCTCTCGATTTTCTGCCGCAGATTTTACATTGCAGATGTGAGGTTAAGAGAAAACAACGACTGTTCCTTTCCTGTATTTTATTGCGACTTTTTCATCAGCATATCCATTTTACAAATTACAAATTTCAATGATCTACAAACAGCCTAACAATCGATTAAGTGATTAATTTCTTACAGCCGGGAAAAACAACTGACATTTTTACTTCAGTATAATCGTTACGTTAAATCTAATCCTTGCCTCTTTCATTACAAAAGTTTAGTCATTTTCTACTGCTTTACATGATTATTCTCTCTAGCAGAAGTGAAAGCAAACGCGTCTGTTCTGCAGTTGTTTTGCACGACTACAACGTGAAACTTGCTGAATCATCACTTTATGACTTTGCTGTCCACGGCAACCCAGACGCAGCTTTATCGGACAAAGGATTTTCATGGGCTAAAGTTCGCAGCTAACCTTCAACATGTGCTATTTTTTCGAATTTTTCTGGAGCGCGTGCAGCCTTCCCCTTCGCCCATGTCTCGCGCTGAAACGTGTTGATCATTCACCT
Organism: Porites cylindrica; assembly: GCA_964035525.1. Lineage (NCBI taxonomy): Eukaryota > Metazoa > Cnidaria > Anthozoa > Scleractinia > Poritidae > Porites > Porites cylindrica. Next base: position 37,608,316 of record OZ037777.1, on the reverse strand, counting down.
TAAAGCTGTTGAACTACGGTTTTCTTTCAAATTATGTTGTTGCTTCTAGTGAACAAATAATGTAGTCTCGTTATAAACTTTAAATAAAATGTAATGACGTTATCAGCTCCACGTAGTTTACAGGCACTTAATATACATGCAGAATCAATGATTAATTTAATAAAATCACAATTGGCAGGAAATAAACTAGACTCGATAACCATGAAAGCTGACGCCCGTTTTCCTTCGCTTCCACCAAGTTAGTTTCAGCTTGTTATGAGAACGATACGATTCGGACTTCTTCAAGCGGCTGGAAAACGAGCTTAGAGATACACATGAAATCATCATTTACAGTCAATGTTGATTCTACCAAGAAACGACCTTCAAACCAGCTCAAGGTCAGAGCGAGATTCAAACCCACTAGTCTGTCGTGAATGAAACTTTGAAAGCAAGCTGGAAATTCTGGTGAGAGCTGTTCGTACTCATTTCTCATGGCGCTATTCATCATACTGTGAAACGATACTTTAGATTTTACTCGAAGCCTGTGGACTAAACTGCTAAAGACTGAGGCCATACATGTACAATGAATCGAAAGACTTCTGAGCAGCACCTATTCAATTCTTAATCTTCAAGATTATCTATGACTCTTAAGTCTCCAGTGGGTAAAATCGTAAAGCATTTACATTCTAATGAAAGCTACGGAGTAGTACTTTACTATGGTGCTATTCAAATGCTGTATCGATGCGAAGTAAAAAGGTGAGAGCTTTTATTCATTTTTTGCAGTTGTCTGTTGTTAGTGGTGGACAGCTTCCGTTCTTTTTTTTTTTTGTTTATTATTACTTTTTGAGTCTCCGCACACATCTTAGTTCCAAAGTGCATCTGCATAAACACAACTGAGCGCTTTTGAACACATTTGGGACTAACTGACTCATAAGCTGCTTCGATTCTGAACCGAGTACGGGCCAACTATTTCTGCACTTGATCCATCGCTTAGGCCAAACTATGATTAGGAACTAGCTTACATTACTAACATTTGTGATGATGCTACCACATTTAACAACTTTTCCTCCCAATCCTGTTTTATCTTAAGCATCTCAAAGTCAAGAGTTACTAGCTATTGAACAAAATACGGAGTGCTCTTTCCTGAATGAAACTTTTCTAGTTTTCTCTTGTCTGACTTCCTGCAAAAGTGCCATGTGACACTATGTTGGGTGAGATAATATGATAGCCTTATATATTGTGTAATTTAGCATTTAGAATATGTAATAGGAATTGTAATATGTTTACAGAATTATGTAATTTAGGCATTGAAATTTTTTCCTGTCTTCTGTTGCAACGGATGGCAAGGATGGACATGGATTGAAGCTTAAACAGTTAAAACCAACATTTTTAAATTTTGAAGCTCTGCCTACAAAAATCGCCAAAAAATATTATGGTTAGTGCCGCCCTGATAAAATTTGTGTGGAATCTTCTTCTTATATCTAACTGAGCATTTTGTGAGGCATTAAGTAATGATCTCAGCCAAGCATCCTCGTGACAAAGCCCCTTTTAGTGATTTCCTTTGCTTTAGAAATGATTGGATGTCATCAAGAGAGAATGATCTAGCTCATTCTCTCTTGATGTCATCTTACGCCACGCGCGGTATCCTGTGCCATACTTTTTACTAATAAAGTGATAAGCCGTAAACAGGGTCAAAGACAAGGCCAGTCCAGACGCTAAAATCGCAATCGCGGGAATCCACTTGTCAGCTGACTTGCTGTTACCCTGGCCGGTTGTTGCTGCTCCTGTATCTGCTGGTGCTACTCGAAAGAAATTAGAAATTCAGACTCAGTTAAAAGTGGGTATTAAACAAATGAGCGAATGTTTGGGTGATGCTCGATATACCAAGTCAATTTATGTACTATTGTCTCGTTTTATTGTGTGAAGTCTATTGTGTTATTGTGTAAGGGATATCGATCATTGTTGTGTTCTTTGTGACGTAACTCGAGACTTGCTATTCGCTAAGTATATCGTGCACCAGCCGAATGTTTATCAGTACGGAGTCTTAATCTTTCTAGCTAGCCTGCGACAAGGGTTAGATTACTTACCAGTCAATTCCAAAACCTCCTACCCCCCGGGCATACCCCGGGCATTTTTCCGTACAGTGGGGAATTTGACCCAAAATTTGAGCCCCGACCTGTAGGGCATTGACTTTCGTGTCAAAATTTTGGTCAGCGTTTCCTTCAGCGTGTACATCACGTTCAAGTATTATTGACGTCATTGCTCCTATATTCACTGTTTTGTTGGGGCATTTGAGAGCCTATGAAGCTACGTGCAAACGGACGCAACATTGTTGGAGCAACATTGTTGGCCAACAACTCCCAATATTGCGTCCGTTTACGCGTAGTTTGAAAGAGCCCGTTAAATGTGGGCTTTTCGAAATGAACAGTGCTATTGGAATGAACAAATCTCCGTAAGACAGTTTTCCTAGACTTGAGATATTTCGGTTGTGTTTAGGAGGAAATTTAGATTTGAATAAACGGTTTATTTGACACTTTTTCAAGCGCTAGCCGGTGGGGTATTTGACCATCTAAACCGCCAACATTCCAGGAAATTTGACCAAAACCTTTCAAAAAAAGACAGATTCCCAGGGGTCTCCGCGTGGGCATGGGCAGTTTTGTTATTGACTGGCTGGTACATTATGTCTGCGACCTGACGCAGGCTCACAGGGAGCTTAAAGCCTGATTTCCATATGATCGCTACGATCGCTACGATCGCTCTGATTGCTGCGATCGCTGAAAAAAAAAGTTCAGCTATTGCAGCGATCATAGCGATCATACGGAAACCTGACTTTTCAGAGTTTGCATCGACGACGATCGATGAGATAGAACCCCCCTCCATGTAGTTTAACAAGTAAAATCCCTACCCTTTCATCCATCTAATGCCTGAAAAAAGTACCCCTTTTCGAGCCCCCGTATATGCCATTATAGGGAGTATCCCCCCAGGATTAGGGTTTCCCAATTGTGCTCATAAAATGCAGGAAAGTTTCTCACTGGAACGCTAAAAAGTTGCTACCTAAATTTCAAAAGTTGCCACCTAAATTTCTTGATATTTTTACATAAACGTTAATTAAAAAGTTTGTTTTTCGTTTTTCACAATAATTGCTAACATCGGTGAAGAAAAAAAAATTTAAATTTAAAAAGAAATTTAAATAATTAAAAAAGAAATTAAAAACATTGAAGTTTTCTATGAATCATTGACTTTTTCGTGTTTGATATGTGCTTTTAGCCGAGGGGCCACTAAACCTATGTTTTGCTCAAAAGTTGCTCAGAAAGGCAAAATTTGCTCGAGGTTGCTAGAACGACAAAAATTTGCTCCAAACGCCAAAAGTTACCGAGCACCACAGGTAACCCAGGCTCTGTGATAGTACCACAATACGGTTCCATTAAAATTACAGTGTTTGTATGGGGTAAAAATGCGATCCTAAAATTTCTAGGAAATACTAAATAAACATCAATGAAACTTACTCCGCAGTTAGTTGTGGTTGTTTTTAATGCTCTAACGAAGTTTCGTGATAATTTGTTCAAATTCACTCTGTATACACAAGAGAGAATGATCTATTGATACACAATAATAATATACAAGGTAGGAGACACGAGATGCCATCTTCGCCGCCATGCTCCCTTTCAACACAACTTTTTCCACGAAATTCGAACTCAACGGAAAATAAACATGCCATGATCGTAGAAATAGGATAGCAACAGATATAGAAACCAATAAAGCTTTTTCAGATAGAGAAACGAATCCCACAGAGTTTGACAAACTCAAAGGAAGTAATCCAAAAAGACCGAGAACATGCTCGCCGAAGTAGCCGGGCCAGATCAACGTGTGGCCAAGAAAATAAGGCCTGGGCAGTGTACAAAAAAATCCATCTCGGGAGTCCTGGGGTGGTAAATTTGGGCGCGTGCGCGGAGTTTGCTCTAGCGAGTTGTGATTGGCTAGGAAAAACAATTGCCTTCTATCAAGTATTTTTCCAGCAGGGGAGGGTGGCTTCAGGCAAATGATGTATTGGTCCCCACAAAGGTCATCCCAGGACTCCCGGGATGGATTTTTTTTGTACACTGCCCAGGCCTCATTTTCTTGGCCGCGCGTTGATCTGGCCCGGCTACTTCCTGGCATGTTTATTTTCCGTTGGAGTTCGAATTTCGAGGAAAAAGTTGTCTTAAAAGGGAGCATGGCGGTGAAGATGGCATCTCGTGTCTCCTACCTTGTATATTATTATTGTATATAGGGTGAATTTAAACAAACTATCACGAAACTTCGTTGGAGCATTAAGGACAACAACAACTAATTGCAGAGTAAGTTTCATTGATCTTTATTCACTATTTTTCTAGAACTTTTAGGATCGTATTTTTACCACATACAAACACTGTAATTTTACCCGGGAATTTTACTGGAACCGTACTGTGGTTACCTGTGGGCCTACCAGGAATTAATACACTATATTTTGTTAATTTGTGAAAATGTGTCTCTAGACTGGAGCACGATGCAAGTCGCTGTTAATTACGAGTGTCAGTAGAACGCGGAGTGGTGGCCGGGGTCCGGGTCTATCTTCCTATTAAAGAATGCTGTTTAAGGGTTAGGGTTAGAGTTCGATTTGACGCTAACCCTAACCCTAACATAACCCTAACCCTAACCCTAAAACAGTATTCTTTAAAAACAAGAGATAGACCCCGTCTTCATGATCAGCCCCGGCCGGGGCGCTACCCGGCGTTTTACTGACACCCGGTAATTACTTTTGAATTCCGGCGTAACAGTCCAGCGACTAAGAGGCCGACTGAGAGTGGTTCTGTTTTCTTCCAATGTTTCGTGTTATTGGAAAAGCAATAAGATCTGGATACTCTTTTTAGATTTGGTTGGCAATTCAGAGCGGATCTAGAGGAGGGGCCCGGGGGCCCTGGGCCTCCCCGTTATTTTTGGATCAAACTGAGGCCTGAAAGGTCGAAAAAAAAAATTTAAGAAAGCCCCCCCCCCCTTATCTCAGGGTCTGGATGACCGCCCCCGCTCTTATCTGAAGGCCTGAATCCGCCACTGCAATTAGTCCCATTGCAACACTATACTTAGTGACCACCCCTCAACATCACTGACCTGTTGAAGTTGAGTTAGTGGTCTTTTGTGACGATGGAGTCGAGGAATCTGCAAATAAAGTTGTTAAAGGGGAAACGTCCTCAACATATTACTTTCATCGATATAAAAAAAGGAAATTTAAAATAAAAACAGAAACAAATACGATTACTTATATAAGTAAACATATGAGTTACGGCGTTAATAATTACTTGCGAATTCCGGCATAAAAGTCCAGCGACTCAGGGGCCGACTCAGAGTGGTTCTGTTTTCTTCCAATGTTCCGTATTATTTGAAAAGCGATAAGATCTGGATGCTCTTTTTAGATTTGGTTGGCAATTCAGAGGGGGATCTAGAGGAGGCGCCCGGGGGCCCCGGGCCTCCCCGTTATTTTTGGACCAAACTGAGGCCTGAAAGGTCGAAAAAAAATTTTTAACAAAGCCCCCCCTTATCTCAGGGTCTGTATGACCGCCCCCGCTCTTATCTGAAGGCCTGAATCCGCCACTGCAATTAGTCCCATTGCAACACTATACTTAGTGACTACAACCCCTTAACATCACTGACCTGTTGAAGTTGAGCTAGTGGTCGTTTGTGAAAATGGTGTCGAGGAATCTGCAAATAAAGTTGGTAAAGGGGAAACGTCCTCAACATATTACTTTCATCGATATAGAAAAAGGAAATTTAAAATAAAAACAGAAACAAATACGATTACTTATATAACTAAACATATGAGTTACGGCGTTAATAATTACTTGCGAATTCCGGCATAAAAGTCCAGCGACTCAGAGGCCGACTCAGAGTGGTTCTGTTTTCTTCCAATGTTTCGTATTATTTGAAAAGCGATAAGATCTGGATGCTCTTTTTAGATTTGGTTGGCAAGTCAGAAGCGGATCTAGAGGAGGGGCCCGGGGGCCCTGGGCCTCCCCGTTATTTTTGGACCAAACTGAGGCCTGAAAGGTCGAAAAAAATTTTTAAGAAAGCCCCCCCTTATCTCAGGGTCTAGATGACCGCCCCCACTCTTATCTGAAGGCCTGAATCCGCCACTGCAATTAGTCCCATTGCAACACTATACTTAGTGACCACCCCTCAACATCACTGACCTGTTGAAGTTGAGTTAGTGGTCTTTTGTGACGATGGAGTCGAGGAATCTGCAAATGAAGTTGGTAAAGAGGAAAAGTCCTCAACATATTACTTTTATCGATATAAAAAAAAAGAAATTTAAAATGAAAAGAGAAACAAATACGTTTACTTATATAAGTAAACATATGAGTTACGGCGTTGGTAATTACTTTTGAATTCCGGCATAACAGTCCAGCGACTCAGGGGCCGACTCAGTGTGGTTCTGTTTTCTTCCAATGTTTCGTGTTATTTGAAAAGCGATAAGATCTGGATACTCTTTTTAGATTTGGTTGGCAATTTAGAGGTGGATCTAGAAGGGGGGCCCGGGGGCCCCGGGCCTCCCCGTTATTTTTGGGCCAAACTGAGGCCTGAAAGGTCGAAAAAAAAAATTTTAAGAAAGCCCCCCCTTATCTCAGGGTCTGGATGACCGCCCCCGCTCTTATCTGAAGGCCTGAATCCGCCACTGCAATTAGTCCCATTGCAACACTATACTTAGTGACCACCCCTCAACATCACTGACCTGTTGAAGTTGAGTTAGTGGTTTTTTGTGACGATGGAGTCGAGGAATCTGCAAATAAAGTTGGTAAAGGGGAAACGTCCTCAACATATTACTTTCATCGATATAGAAAAAGGAAATTTAAAAAGAAAAGAGAAACAAATACGATTACTTATATAAGTAAACATATGAGTTACGGCGTTAATAATTACTTGCGAATTCCGGCATAAAAGTCCAGCGACTCAGGGGCCGACTCAGAGTGGTTCTGTTTTCTTCCAATGTTTCGTATTATTTGAAGAGCGATAAGATCTGGATGCTCTTTTTAGATTTGGTTGGCAAGTCAGAGGCGGATCTAGAGGAGGGTCCCGGGGGCCCTGGGCCTCCCCGTTATTTTTGGACCAAACTGAGGCCTGAAAGTTCGAAAAAAAATTTTTAAGAAAGCCCCCCCTTATCTCAGGGTCTGGAATGACCGCCCCCGCTCTTATCTGAAGGCCTGAATCCGCCACTGCAATTAGTCCCATTGTAACACTATACTTAGTGACTACCTATTAACATCACAGACCTGTTGAAGTTGAGCTAGTGGTCTTTTGTGACGATGGTGTCGAGGAATCTGCAAATAAAGTTGGTAAAGGGGAAACGTCCTCAACATATTACTTTCATCGATAGAAAAAAAGGAAATTTAAAATAAAAACAGAAACAAATACGATTACTTATATAAGTAAACATATGAGTTACGGCGTTAATAATTAGTTGCGAATTCCGGCATAAAAGTCCAGCGACTCAGGGGCCGACTCAGAGTGGTTCTGTTTTCTTCCAATGTTCCGTATTATTTGAAAAGTGATAAGATCTGGATGCTCCTTTTAGATTTGGTTGGCAATTCAGAGGGGGATCTAGAGAAGGCGCCCGGGGGCCCTGGGCCTCCCCGTTATTTTTGGACCAAACTGAGGCCTGAAAGGTCGAAAAAAAAATTTTAAGAAAGCCCCCCCTTATCTCAGGGTCTGGAATGACCGACCCCGCTCTTATCTGAAGGCCTGAATCCGCCACTGCAATTAGTCCCATTGCAACACTATACTTAGTGACTACAACCCCTTAACATCACTGACCTGTTGAAGTTGAGCTAGTGGTCGTTTGTGACGATGGTGTCGAGGAATCTGCAAATAAAGTTGTTAAAGGGGAAACGTCCTCAACATATTACTTTCATCGATAGAGAAAAAGGAAATTTAAAATGAAAAGAGAAACAAATACGATTACTTATATAAGTAAACATATGAGTTACGGCGTTAATAATTACTTGCGAATTCCGGCATAAAAGTCCAGCGACTCAGGGGCCGACTCAGAGTGGTTCTGTTTTCTTCCAATGTTTCGTATTATTTGAAAAGCGATAAGATCTGGATGCTCTTTTTAGATTTGGTTGGCAAGTCAGAGGCGGATCTAGAGGAGGGGCCCGGGGGCCCTGGGCCTCCCCGTTATTTTTGAACCAAACTGAGGCCTGAAAGGTCGAAAAAAAATTTTTAAGAAAGCCCCCCCTTATCTCAGGGTCTGGATGACCGCCCCCACTCTTATCTGAAGGCCTGAATCCGCCACTGCAATTAGTCCCATTGCAACACTATACTTAGTGACTACCTATTAACATCACTGACCTGTTAAAGTTGAGCTAGTGGTCTTTTGTGACGATGGTGTCGAGGAATCTGCAAATAACGTTGGTAAAGCGGAAACGTCCTCAACATATTACTTTCATCGATATAAAAAAAAGGAAATTTAAAATGAAAAGAGAAACAAATACGTTTACCTATATAAGTGAAGATATGAGTTACGGCGTTGGTAATTACTTTTGAATTCCGGCATAACAGTCCAGCGACTCAGAGGCCGACTGCGAGTGGTTCTGTTTTCTTCCAATGTTTCGTGTTATTTGAAAAGCAATAAGATCTGGATACTCTTTTTAGATTTGGTTGGCAATTCAGAGGCGGATCTAGAGGAGGGGCCCGGGGGCCCTGGGCCTCCCCTTTATTTTTGGATCAAACTGAGGCATAAAAGGTCCAAAAAAAATTTTATGAAAGCCCTCCCTTAATTGCCACTGCAATTAGACCCATTGCAACACTATACTTAGTGACTACCCCCTAGCATCACTGACCTGTTGAAGTTGAGCTAGTGGTCTTTTGTGACGATGGTGTCGAGGAATCTGCAAATAAAGTTGGTAAAGGGGAAACGTCCTCAACATATTACTTTCATCGATATAAAAAAAGGAAATTTAAAATAAAAACAGAAACAAATACGATTACTTATATAAGTAAACATATGAGTTACGGCGTTAATAATTACTTGCGAATTCCGGCATAAAAGTCCAGCGACTCAGGGGCCGACTCAGAGTGGTTCTGTTTTCTTCCAATGTTCCGTATTATTTGAAAAGTGATAAGATCTGGATGCTCCTTTTAGATTTGGTTGGCAATTCAGAGGGGGATCTAGAGGAGGCGCCCGGGGGCCCTGGGCCTCCCCGTTATTTTTGGACCAAACTGAGGCCTGAAAGGTCGAAAAAAAAATTTTAAGAAAGCCCCCCCTTATCTCAGGGTCTGGAATGACCGACCCCGCTCTTATCTGAAGGCCTGAATCCGCCACTGCAATTAGTCCCATTGCAACACTATACTTAGTGACTACAACCCCTTAACATCACTGACCTGTTGAAGTTGAGCTAGTGGTCGTTTGTGACGATGGTGTCGAGGAATCTGCAAATAAAGTTGTTAAAGGGGAAACGTCCTCAACATATTACTTTCATCGATAGAGAAAAAGGAAATTTAAAATGAAAAGAGAAACAAATACGATTACTTATATAACTAAACATATGAGTTACGGCGTTAATAATTACTTGCGAATTCCGGCATAAAAGTCCAGCGACTCAGGGGCCGACTCAGAGTGGTTCTGTTTTCTTCCAATGTTTCGTATTATTTGAAAAGCGATAAGATCTGGATGCTCTTTTTAGATTTGGTTGGCAAGTCAGAGGCGGATCTAGAGGAGGGGCCCGGGGGCCCTGGGCCTCCCCGTTATTTTTGAACCAAACTGAGGCCTGAAAGGTCGAAAAAAAATTTTTAAGAAAGCCCCCCCTTATCTCAGGGTCTGGATGACCGCCCCCACTCTTATCTGAAGGCCTGAATCCGCCACTGCAATTAGTCCCATTGCAACACTATACTTAGTGACTACCTATTAACATCACTGACCTGTTAAAGTTGAGCTAGTGGTCTTTTGTGACGATGGTGTCGAGGAATCTGCAAATAACGTTGGTAAAGCGGAAACGTCCTCAACATATTACTTTCATCGATATAAAAAAAAGGAAATTTAAAATGAAAAGAGAAACAAATACGTTTACCTATATAAGTGAAGATATGAGTTACGGCGTTGGTAATTACTTTTGAATTCCGGCATAACAGTCCAGCGACTCAGAGGCCGACTGCGAGTGGTTCTGTTTTCTTTCAATGTTTCGTGTTATTTGAAAAGCAATAAGATCTGGATACTCTTTTTAGATTTGGTTGGCAATTCAGAGGCGGATCTAGAGGAGGGGCCCGGGGGCCCTGGGCCTCCCCTTTATTTTTGGATCAAACTGAGGCATAAAAGGTCCAAAAAAAATTTTATGAAAGCCCTCCCTTAATTGCCACTGCAATTAGACCCATTGCAACACTATACTTAGTGACTACCCCCTAGCATCACTGACCTGTTGAAGTTGAGCTAGTGGTCTTTTGTGACGATGGTGTCGAGGAATCTGCAAATAAAGTTGGTAAAGGGGAAACGTCCTCAACATATTACTTTCATCGATATAAAAAAAGGAAATTTAAAATAAAAACAGAAACAAATACGATTACTTATATAAGTAAACATATGAGTTACGGCGTTAATAATTACTTGCGAATTCCGGCATAAAAGTCCAGCGACTCAGAGGCCGACTCAGAGTGGTTCTGTTTTCTTCCAATGTTTCGTATTATTTGAAAAGCGATAAGATCTGGATGCTCTTTTTAGATTTGGTTGGCAAGTCAGAAGCGGATCTAGAGGAGGGGCCCGGGGGCCCTGGGCCTCCCCGTTATTTTTGGACCAAACTGAGGCCTGAAAGGTCGAAAAAAATTTTTAAGAAAGCCCCCCCCCTTATCTCAGGGTCTGGATGACCGCCCCCACTCTTATCTGAAGGCCTGAATCCGCCACTGCAATTAGTCCCATTGCAACACTATACTTAGTGACCACCCCTCAACATCACTGACCTGTTGAAGTTGAGTTAGTGGTCTTTTGTGACGATGGAGTCGAGGAATCTGCAAATGAAGTTGGTAAAGAGGAAAAGTCCTCAACATATTACTTTTATCGATATAAAAAAAAGAAATTTAAAATGAAAAGAGAAACAAATACGCTTACTTATATAAGTAAACATATGAGTTACGGCGTTGGTAATTACTTTTGAATTCCGGCATAACAGTCCAGCGACTCAGGGGCCGACTCAGTGTGGTTCTGTTTTCTTCCAATGTTTCGTGTTGTTTGAAAAGCGATAAGATCTGGATACTCTTTTTAGATTTGGTTGGCAATTTAGAGGTGGATCTAGAAGGGGGGCCCGGGGGCCCCGGGCCTCCCCGTTATTTTTGGGCCAAACTGAGGCCTGAAAGGTCGAAAAAAAAAATTTTAAGAAAGCCCCCCCTTATCTCAGGGTCTGTATGACCGCCCACGCTCTTATCTGAAGGCCTGAATCCGCCACTGCAATTAGTCCCATTACAACACTATACTTAGTGACTACCCCTTAACATCACTGACCTGTTGAAGTTGAGCTAGTGGTCTTTTGTGACGATGGTGTCGAGGAATCTGCAAATAAAGTTGGTAAAGGGGAAACGTCCTCAACATATTACTTTCATCGATATAGAAAAAGGAAATTTAAAATGAAAAGAGAAACAAATACGTTTACTTATATAACTAAACATATGAGTTACGGCGTTAATAATTACTTGCGAATTCCGGCATAAAAGTCCAGCGACTCAGGGGCCGACTCAGAGTGGTTCTGTTTTCTTCCAATGTTTCGTATTATTTGAAAAGCGATAAGATCTGGATGCTCTTTTTAGATTTGGTTGGCAAGTCAGAGGCGGATCTAGAGTAGGGGCCCGGGGGCCCTGGGCCTCCCCGTTATTTTTGGACCAAACTGAGGCCTGAAAGGTCGAAAAAAATTTTTAAGAAAGCCCCCCCCTTATCTCAGGGTCTGGATGACCGCCCCCACTCTTATCTGAAGGCCTGAATCCGCCACTGCAATTAGTCCCATTGCAACACTATACTTAGTGACTACCTATTAACATCACTGACCTGTTAAAGTTGAGCTAGTGGTCTTTTGTGACGATGGTGTCGAGGAATCTGCAAATAACGTTGGTAAAGCGGAAACGTCCTCAACATATTACTTTCATCGATATAAAAAAAAGGAAATTTAAAATGAAAAGAGAAACAAATACGTTTACCTATATAAGTAAAGATATGAGTTACGGCGTTGGTAATTACTTTTGAATTCCGGCATAACAGTCCAGCGACTCAGAGGCCGACTGCGAGTGGTTCTGTTTTCTTCCAATGTTTCGTGTTATTTGAAAAGCAATAAGATCTGGATACTCTTTTTAGATTTGGTTGGCAATTCAGAGGCGGATCTAGAGGAGGGACCCGGGGGCCCTGGGCCTCCCCTTTATTTTTGGATCAAACTGAGGCATAAAAGGTCCAAAAAAAATTTTATGAAAGCCCTCCCTTAATTGCCACTGCAATTAGACCCATTGCAACACTATACTTAGTGACTACCCCCTAGCATCACTGACCTGTTGAAGTTGAGCTAGTGGTCTTTTGTGACGATGGTGTCGAGGAATCTGCAAATAAAGTTGGTAAAGGGGAAACGTCCTCAACATATTACTTTCATCGATATAAAAAAAGGAAATTTAAAATAAAAACAGAAACAAATACGATTACTTATATAAGTAAACATATGAGTTACGGCGTTAATAATTACTTGCGAATTCCGGCATAAAAGTCCAGCGACTCAGAGGCCGACTCAGAGTGGTTCTGTTTTCTTCCAATGTTTCGTATTATTTGAAAAGCGATAAGATCTGGATGCTCTTTTTAGATTTGGTTGGCAAGTCAGAAGCGGATCTAGAGGAGGGGCCCGGGGGCCCTGGGCCTCCCCGTTATTTTTGGACCAAACTGATGCCTGAAAGGTCAAAAAAAAATTTTTAAGAAAGCCCCCCCTTATCTCAGGGTCTGGATGACCGCCCCCACTCTTATCTGAAGGCCTGAATCCGCCACTGCAATTAGTCCCATTGCAACACTATACTTAGTGACTACCTATTAACATCACTGACCTGTTGAAGTTGAGCCAGTGGTCTTTTGTGACGATGGTGTCGAGGAATCTGCAAATAAAGTTGGTAAAGGGGAAACGTCCTCAACATATTACTTTCATCGATATAAAAAAAGGAAATTTAAAATGAAAAGAGAAACAAATACGTTTACCTATATAAGTAGAGATATGAGTTACGGCGTTGGTAATTACTTTTGAATTCCGGCATAACAGTCCAGCGACTCAGAGGCCGACTCAGAGTGGTTCTGTTTTCTTCTAATGTTTCATATTATTTGGAGAGCGATAAGATCTGGATGCTCTTTTTAGATTTGGTTGGCAAGTCAGAGGCGGATCTAGAGGAGGGGCCCGGTAGCCCTGGGCCTCCCCGTTATTTTTGGACCAAACTGAGGCCTGAAAGGTCGAAAAAAAGAATTTAAGAAAGCCCCCCCCTTATCTCAGGGTCTGGATGACCGCCCCCGCTCTTATCTGAAGGCCTGAATCCGCCACTGCAATTAGTCCCATTGCAACACTATACTTAGTGACTACCTATTAACATCACTGACCTGTTGAAGTTGAGCTAGTGGTCGTTTGTTTCGATGGAGTCGAGGAATCTGCAAATAAAGTTGGTAAAGGGAAAACGTCCTCAACATATTACTTTCATCGATTTAAAAAAAGGAAATTTAAAATGAAAAGAGAAACAAATACGATTACTTATATAAGTAAACATATGAGTTACGGCGTTGGTAATTACTTTTGAATTCCAGCATAACAGTCCAGCGACTCAGGGGCCGACTCAGAGTGGTTCTGTTTTCTTCCAATGTTTCGCATTATTTGAAAAGCGATAAGATCTGGATACTCTTTTTAGATTTGGTTTGCAATTTAGAGGCGGATCTAGAGGAGGGGGGCCCGGGGGCCCCGCGCCTTCCCGTTATTTTTGGACCAAACTGAGGCCTGAAAGGTCGAAAAAAAAATTTAAGAAAGTCCCCCCTTATCTCAGGGTCTGTATGACTGCCCCCTCTCTAATCTGAAGGTCTGAACCCGCCACTGCAATTAGTACCATCGCAACACTATACTTAGTGACTACCTATTAACATCACTGACCTGTTGATGTTGAGCTAGTGGTCGTTTGTGACGATGGTGTCGAAGAATCTGCAAATAATGTCCTCAACATATTACTTTCATCCTCAACATATTACTTTCATCGATTTAAAAAAAGGAAATTTAAAATGAAAAGAGAAACAAATACGATTACTTATATAAGTAAACATATGAGTGACAGCGTTAATAATTACTTGCGAATTCCGGCATAAAAGTCCAGCGACTCAGGGCCGACTCAGAGTGGTTCTGTTTTCTTCCAATGTTTCTTGTTATTTGAAAAGCAATAAGATCTGGATGCTCTTTTTAGATTTGGTTGGCAATTCAGAGGCAAGGTCTCCCTTTCTCCTCCCCCCCGCTCCCCCGCAGTCGCGTCTCCTCTCCCGTGCCTCTCGCGCCTGTACTTTTTACGATATCCCCCAAATGGAGAGCTTGCGCGGAGGCTAATTCGGAGTATAAGATATCAAAACGGAAAACTAAACGTTATTGAAAACAAAACAATAAAAGTAATCTTTAAATTAAATTGTAGAATTTCCCAGGATCTTTAGAGAAAAGCACCAGCAGAATTTCTGCTAGATGAAATCATTTTTTTTTTTACAGGAATCAGCGAGTGGAAATTTTTCCCCACGAGCCGTTTGAAAAGAAGCTCCTAGCTAGACTAGGGGAGCAGAGATCTGTTACCGGGTGCCACTGTCCTTAAACGTGTTGTTGCATAGCATGAACAGTGAACCTACTCATATTTGCAGAGCACAAGATGATCTTTTTTAGTTATATTTATTTGTTTAATCACTTCCACCATATGGTGCGGATCATACAGCAGAGCGGAGCTTCAATTTCAGTGTCTCCTTGCAGATAACCCAGGTCTACATCCCTTCTCTTCTCGAATAATGGTGAGGGTTCTTTTACATTTCACAAGAACCAGATAAGTGAAATTGCTCTGAGACGGAACCTACGGGTTTTCTTCCTTATCCGAGAAGACTAGAAAGTCTAACCGTCTGCAGATGTCATTACAAAGGCAGCACTTTCTTCTCAGTTATTTTAAGACCCTGAGTGTTGGTTCGGCCGGGGTTTAAACACACGACCGTCCCGCTCAGCAGACCAGCGCTCTCCCAACTGAGATAACCAGGCGGCGGTATACACTGTACAATGTGTCTGTAACTTTACAATGTGAATGCTCACTCATTTCACATCTCGTATTCGTTGTGATTGGCTAATTGAGGTAACTTTAGCAAGTGTTTGCGTTATACAGGGGCACCCAACAAAAGTATAGTTCAAAACCACTTAAACATAGCATTGTTAAACGTATTTTAGTATTTAAACGGTAGATAAAGGCACATTTTTATATCCTAAAAATGTTTCATTTGTTCGAATTTTCTAGCTGAAAGTCTAGTGATCCGAAAATTATAGCGACCAGAACTTACATTTTCGAAAATTTCAGCCAGAAAAGGCCCCCGAAAATTCTAGGTGAACTTTTTAGGGTAAAAATCCGTTTAAAATGGGCAATTATACCATGTTTTAGATGTTGAAAAATCCTAGGAGAGGCAGGAAAGCAAGAAATTTTACAACAAATGTTCCGAAAATTCTAGATCTCAAATCGTCTTCCGAACAGATATTTTCCGAAAATTGACGTTGGGTGCCCTTGGTTATAAGGAAGTGCTGTTTTTTACCTGGCGATGTTGTGTTCCCAGTAGTGGTCTCGGTTGTTGGTTCTGAAAAAAAAAAAAAAAAAAAAAAAGCACAATTGTTAAAAGCATTCAAGTGATCTATCACTCAACGACGAGTTTTTGACTTAATTGACTTTCTTATCGCACTTGTTACTGATCCATGTCTTGGAAAACCGCTCGAGCTTGCGTTTAGAGAAGACCTTTTTTAGACCTCTTTTTACACAAGGTGTCTGTAACTTTAGAATGTGAATGTTCACTCATTTCACATGTCGTCTTCGTTGTGACTGGCTAATTGAGGTAACTTTAGCCAGAGTTTGCGTTATACAGGGGCAACCAACAAAAGTATAGTTCAAAACCACTTAAACATAGCATTGTTAAACGTATTTTAGTATTTAAACGGTAGATAAAGGCACATTTTTATTTCCTAAACATGTTTCATCTGTTCGGATTTTCTAGCTGAAAGTCTAGTGATCCGAAAATTACAGCGACCAGAACTTTCCTTTTCGAAAATTTCAGCCAGAAAAGGCCCCCGAAAATTCTAGGTGAACTTTTTAGGGTAAAAATCCGTTCAAAATGGGCAATTATACCATGTTTTAGATGTTCGAAAATCCTAGGAGAGGCAGGAAAGCAAGAAATTTTACAACAAATGTTCCGAAATTTCAAAATCTCAAATCGTCTTCCGAACAGATATTTTCCGAAAATTGACGTTGGCTGCCCTTGGTTATAAGGAAATGCTGTTTTTTACCTGGCGATGCTGTGTTCCCATCAGTAGTGGTCTCGGTTGTTGGTTCTGAAAAAAAAAAAAAAAAGCACGATTGTTAAACGCATTCAAGTGATCTATCACTCAACGACGAGTTTTTGACTTAATTGACTTTCTTATCGCACTTGTTACTGATCCGTGTCTTGGAAAACCGCTCGAGCTTGCGTTTAGAGAAGACCTTTTTTAGGTACATGATTGTTTAAAAGATCATTCAATGTGTAGTAAAATTTGGAGAAGCCAATAGAGAAATCTTGTAGTGGAAACAATACCTGTAAAACGAAATACGTTCAACTGGATAAAAGACGTGGAATTGAAGTAACTGGGCTTGAACTTGCGACAGATCCCCTGACATATATACTTTCCCTCATCATCATCAGTAACATTAGCTATGGTGAGAATGAAATCTATTTTGCATCTGCTGTTAGTTCTCCTTTCTTGTATATCATACTTTTCACCACTTGTTAATGGCGTTGAGCTGTTGTTAAAAAACCACTGAAATTTCATTGAATTTGCGCACTCGTCAGGATTTATTTCAACCACGCACTTTAAACTGACGTTGTTGTAGGCCATCACCGAAACCCCGGGAAGAGAAATATCCCGATGCTTAGGGCCCAGACCTGCATAATTAGAAGATACATGGCAGATATTGTGAACAAATCAAATATAATTTAAAGATCATTGCCGTGCTATTGTGCAACTTTAGTGGACTACAGCATTCAGTATTCCCACGTGAGTACGTGGTATTACCTACATTACTTATGAATCTTAAATAAAGAACAAGTTTTTGTCTATATTCCATACATAAATGTATGTAAGCAGCTGTCAGTCTGTAGATATGAGGATCGACATTGTTAAATATAAAGAAAATCTTTTTTATTATTGTCAAAATTATTAAAAGGGGGGTATCTATTACTCATGCTTCTGCGAAAGTTAGATCGAAGACTATAGTAAAGATTACAATTGAATAGAAAGTGTAATTCGTGTTCAATTTCATTTAAGTGGCAGAAGGGGCAAATTCGAAGATTTTCTGGAGTTTTCGGTACTGTATGTCTGCCCGTTTCAATTTGTAAGCGATGATTGCCAGGTCTGTCTTTATTCAATGTTTTTTTGTGATTTATATTGGTGATTATGTTCAAGCAATCATTTTTGAATATTGAGTAGAATTTTAGTTTCTTGTTATTTCTATTTATTAGATTATATTGGTGTAAAGCCAGTTCTTCACTTATAGTTTATTAGATATTCTTTATATGTGTTAAGGAGCTGTTATCATTTAAATACAATTTACTAAGATTCGAATTGTTGCATAAGGTATTAACTATTTTCATAATACTCATCTGGTTTTTCTCAGCCATATCTTTTGATATTTGTAAACATTGCTTGGCATAGTAAACATCTTGTTTGTTTTCCAAATGTATCCAAAATTTGATAATATTTACGTTAGTTATTTCCTTCCGTGGTAGTCGTCCAAGTTCATTTGGACATTTGGACATTTGGACACTGTTTATTCGCACCTAGAACTTGTTTACAGAATTGAATTTGTATTTTCTCTATTATATCATTCTCCCATGACTATAATCATCTTTATCGTAGTCCAAAGGATAGGCTTTTTATGCGTGATAATCATCAGTCACCGCATAAAAGGTAAACGAAGACATTCACACTATGTATTATTTTTCTAAAATAGGTAAATAAATAAGCTAAGGATCCCTAGAATTCTGAGTGGAAGAGGGTAGTGGCAAGAAATTCTTAGTTTATATTTAAAGTTAACTGTCTGAGGCAGCGGTGGCTTATACACAAGCGACGTATTTTTTTCTCACCCTTTGAAGGGATAGGACATTCATTAAAATTTAGCGAGATATAAGGCTCCTGAAATCAGCTAATATCTTAATATCGTAAACGGAGACATTCACACTATGTATTATTTTTCTAAAATAGGTAAATAAATAAGCTAAGGATCCCTAGAATTCTGAGTGGAAGAGGGTAGTGGCAAGAAATTCTTAGTTTATCTTTAAAGTTAACTGTCTGAGGCAGCGGTGGCTTATACACAAGCGACGTATTTTTTTCTCACCCTTTGAAGGGATAGGACATTCATTAAAATTTAGCGAGATATAAGGCTCCTGAAATCAGCTAATATCTTACATTGTTATGTGGCTGGAAATTTCTTCTTAACAGCGGGCGCTCTCATTGGTTACTTCGAGGTCGCATGACATCTAACAGTGAAACTGTTTCACGCCAAAATCTCTGAGCGAGCAACATTGCAAAATGTATGACGTCAGAGGGTAACAGTGCACTGTTACCCGCGAATGTTGACCAACGACCGCCGTTACAGCTAGGTTTAATGAATTTCCAGCTTCAAAATTTCCAGCTATATAACAAATCACGAATCTCGATGTTTTCCTCGGTTTCGCCTCTGGAAACATTGAGATTCTAGGGAAACAAAATTGACTGTTTCCCTCTGGACCAGTCATTAAGAGCGGATGTCAGTAGATATCGACCAGACGTCAACAAAAGTGAAAAATCGAAAATTCTCAAAAAAATTCACAATGTAGCACTAGGTAAGCTATTAACATAAATGTAATTTTTACTTCGATCCGATAATTATTTTCCACGTACGGGGGGGTTATTGGTTTCGCGGCTCTCGGACCGGGTTTTCCAGGCCCGAGACAATGTGTCACAAAAAAATCGTTTTAAAATTCAAATCCATTGTAATGCGGACAACAAATAACTTATTCAGAAGAGTATATAATTGCACACATTTTAAGTGGTGATTTACTCAGTTTGAACGAAAATGTAATATTTTGGAGATTTTTCATTATTTTCAATATTTTGAACGTTTTCGTTCAATGAAAAAATGGCAAATTTCAAAGCCCCAAATCGTCGACTGGTACCTCGATTTCAGTAACGAGTCTTATACCACGTTAAAGAGCGTTATCTCTTCTTTCAAAATCTGTTTTCAAAACTACGGGCAACTGAAAAGAAAATTTTTGAGGCCAAAAGATACAAGTAGTACTTTTCTGAAATTTGAGCTTTCCAGACTCAGCGGACCGATGCTAAAAACTCAGAAAAATGCAACAAGAAATCAGTTTGAGCAACAGTGGTTTAACGTTATCAGCTATCAGAAACAAACACGTGTTTATCGAGCGATCTGATAAAATTTAAAGCCGTTTTCCAACAAGAAAAGCAGAGTTTAGCCATCTTCTGCTACCAAACGCACGAGTCACGTAAGGTTGTCAAAAGGCAAAGCACAGTAATAAACTTCAAAAAGCACAACGTTTCTGCGTCCAGAATTAGACTTTAGCGGACAGAACAATGCCTACGAGTGTATGTTTCATACCTTAGCATGGGTCTCCTAGATATTGGAAGTAAAAAACATCAAGCACAGCATCGGCAAGAGCGTCTTCGGCTGCTCTCAAACGACGGAGATTGCGTTACTTTTCACAGATTGACCGCTTACCACCTGTTTTTGGGCTCGCATTTAGACGGATCTGAACTCTTCTTCACGAGACATTGAACTGAATTTATCGGAAATATGCCACCACCACCAACAACACGAGCTTTTTTCGGGTATTTGTCGTTTTTTATACGAAAAGTTCGGGTAAGCAGATTCACGCAAAAACCATTTGGCTTAAAAAATGTGTTTAAAAGCCCACCCTGGATTTGAAGCAAAAAGTATTTCCTCGAAATAAGCTAAAAAGTACCCAATTCACGCGGTGAAAAAATGGATGATTATGGAAGGATTATCGAATTCTTGCCTAACCTGAGGGATTTCCCAATTTCCCGTGATGTAGGATTAGGGGTAGGAAAAAAGCCCATAACCTGCTCCTGTCGTTGTAAATTTCCTCAAGATCAAAAATTTCAGTAAGAACCGAAAAAAAAAAAAAAACAGCTTAAAGGAGGTGCACACACCTTGACCTAGCCAGGGAAAAGGGGCTTCTGATTGAGCTAAACTGTCATTGATGCACGGTGCAATTAGTTAGACCTGTTACTATCCCCCGCGCAACCACAGGAACAAGTCCAGCCATTTGGGCCCGGGGGTGGGGAGTACTTTGAAGCGGTCCTGTCGGGGAGTTTCGGGGATAGGGGGCGGGGAAAATCGAAGACAAGTTCTCTTTGTTTTTGTGAAGTACATCATTTCTCGCACGGTTGACAAGGTGATGGCGGACTCCATAGCTGTGGAAAGGCCCTTTTGAAACATGTGCCGGCAACATGCAGGGCATCACGAAATTGACGTCTACACCTTGAATCAACTCCATGAACAGGGAGAGGCGATAAGTCCCATCTTAAAAGATGCTTGATGTCTAGACGTGAATAGTCTGTCCACAGTCATTTTTCATTTTGTATATCGGGAACATTTGATAGCGCACGAGGGAACCGGAGCGCAGTAACGGGCCCTAACCCCACCCAATTGCCCTTGCGGTCAATAAATCATCGCGTTTTTCATTTTTTTTTTATGCGCGTTCAAGAGCCTCCAAAGGGAATATTAGTTTCACTTTATTTTACCGACAAAAAAGAACAAAACAAAGCAAAAGACAAGTATACAGAAATACGCAGAACCAATGTGGTGGGGAAGCCCAAAAAGAAACCATAAGGCTTAGGTCATCCCCTTTTCGTTCGTTTAGCGTTGAATAGGTTTCCTGGCTTTGGGTGGGTCGGTCGGTAGGGTGAAAAAAAATCACAAGAAATCTGAGAACAGGAGACCTGAAACACCAGCATCATTGCCGTGGAGCCTGAAAACAACAAGACATGGTCACCAAATCGACACAAACTCAATATTGTGGAAAATGTGATGGTCAATTTCATAAAAAAAGGCCCAAAAAGGGTAAAAAGCAAACAGGATACACCACCGAACGTTTTATGCCTGGAAATGCTGTTATAATGCTCATTTCTTAGATTAAAAGAATTAATTGAAGTCCAAAAAAATAAACCTTGTCGTTTCTTTTTCTTGCTTTTTTAAAAAATGCCAAAAAACTGGGTCTGTTGGACAACACTAAACGAAGAAAAAATTAATATAGGTATTAAGCTCCCTTAAAGTATAAAGGTATCAGTTTACAACGACAGGATCGAACGTATACTGAGTAACTAAATGATAAAAATTTGATCAAAATTAAATGAAAGGCTAAGAGTCTAAGCGCTGTCTGATAACGAAACGGTAAACAAGAAGTGCTGCCTGTCATTTAATAGAGACGTGAAATACTGGGTAGACCACATCCTGAACTCCTGCGAAAACCGGAAGAGAGGAACGCTCAGGGCTATGGACTAAACAGGGGCGTAGCTACTTGTATGCACGGTTCGCACGTGCGTACCCGAAAACGTTGAGGAGAAAAAATAGGATGAAATAAACTTAACTAAAAAAAATCGGTTTCCAGAGAAGCGAGGACATTAATTGGAGAACCGAACCTTGGATGCTTTATTTATATAGCAAGCTTGATGATGTAAAGCGTGAACGCGTTATTTTCTCCACGACCTGTCTTCGGAGTAGACGAAGTAGGGCACAATTACGTCAATGTGTGGTGCTTTTGTCGGTCAAAAATAATGTGACAAAAAAGGGTAAAAAGAGCCATTTGTAAACTAGAGTCGGAGGTATTACAAGCTTGATTTTTAATAGCTAAATTAATGATAAACAGTTGACGTCAATGAACATAACAAGCCGACAGAATTAAAGAATTTTAGAGGTTGTGTCATTTCATAAACAGCAAAAATGCTTTTGCTTACAACCGTTAACCCCACCTTTAATATAGGCACCTGAAAAAATGTTGAGATTTGGGGTGGGGGGAGGGGGGGGGGGGGGGGGGAGACGATGTAGAAAAAGTTGGGTGTACCTCCGGAAAAATCCTGACTACGCACCTGCTAAATCCTGAAACTGAACAACAGGCGTCCTCAGTTATCATCTGTCCGGGGTCGTACTTTCAAGGAAGCGCTGATCAAGAATCACTCATGACGGAATGAAAACTCCTCGTAGCTTCCAGCGAAAAAAGGAGTGACAACAGTGGTAAGCGGTCGTTCTGTGAAATGTAACGTAATCTCTGCCGTTTACGATCTTTCGGCGCTTGGATTTAAAACGTTGTTGTTTGGTATGTTCTCCTGTGTGGATACTTGACCTTTCCAATCTATGGAAACACCATGCTAAGGTACGAACAACAGACATTCACAACATTGTTTTGTACGCTAAAATCTGCTTTCATGGACGCAAAACGTTTTGATATTAGTGCTTTGCCCTCCCTTTGACAACTTCACGTGACTGGTGCACTTGGCAGGAGTTGACAGCTTAAATCTGCCTTTCTTGATAGCAAAAGGCATTAATTTATATCAGATCGCTGTATAAACACGTCTTGGTTTCTGAAAGCTGATAACATTAAACCACTGTTGCTCAAACTGATTTCTTATTGTATTTTTCCGAGTTTTTAGCATCGGCCCGCCGAGTCTCAGGGGAGTCTCGAAAGCTCAAATTTGAGAAAAGTACTACTTGTATTTTTTGACCTCAAAAATTTTCTTTTCAGTTGCCTGTAGTTTTAAAAACAGATTTTGAAAGAAGAGATAACGCTCTTTAACGTGGTATAAGACTCGTCCTAAAATCGAGGCACCAGTCCATGATTTGGGGCTTTGAAATTTGCTATTTTTTCATTGAACGAAAACGTTCAAAATATTGAAAATAATGAAAAATCTCCAAAATATTACATTTTCGTTCAAACTGAGTAAATCACCACTTAAAATGTGTGCAATTATGTACTCTTCTTAATAAGTTATTTGTTGTCCGCATTACAATGGATTTGAATTTTAAAACGATTTTTTTGTGGCACATTGTCTCGAGCGTGGAAAACCCGGTCCGAGAGCCGCGAAACCAATAACCCCCCCGTACGTGGAAAATAATTATCGGATCGAAGTAAAAATTACATTTATGTTAATAGCTTACCTAGTGCTACTTTGTGAATTTTTTTGAGAATTTTCGATTTTTCACTTTTGTTGACGTCTGGTCGATATTTACTGACATCCGCTCTTAAGGGTTTACAAGAGCCTTAATGGCTCTTGGGGTTTATTATTCCCTCTGAATGGAATGTCTGTTGACTGCAAGGCAACCGAAGAGCTGTATTTCTCCTGCTCATGTTAAGACCTGATCGGAGAGAAAGAATGTCAGCCTAATCCGTGACAATTTCGTCTGACGGCATGTACAGGATCTATCTACAAGGTTATTCCCAGGCTCCGGGATTTGACTGAAATACAGTGCGGGATTCGAGAAACGTTAACAGGATACGGGATTTGACTGCTTCTGCGGAAGAGGGATTCTCCAAAATTTGGGCACGGATGCAGGATTGGGAAAGAAAACGATATTCGCACGAAATGCAGGCGGGATTCGGGAAAACGCTAAATTTCTTTACGCGATACGGGAATTGACCGCTACTCGGGAAGCGGGATTCGCCAAAATCTGGAAGAAAACGGTGTTCGGGATAGAGATGACAGACGTTCGGGGTGCGGGATTGTGGTGAAAGAGAGCGGAAATACGGGATCAGGACCCTCCCCCCCCGCCCCACTTCCAGAGTCTTGGTATACAGTAATCCGGGTTCACTTCTAAACATACCTCTAACTAATCAGACCACTTACACCTATAATCCAGCTCAATTATCTTTGATATTTTACTCGACCAGCCGGTAATGTTGTTCGTTGCAATGCAATTATAATCCCCTTCGTGTTTTTCTTGGATATTAAGATTACGAAGAACGGAACTTAAGGTATCCTTTCCAACCAGCTGCTCTGATATGTAAAAACCTTCAGATCCGTTGATGAATTGTTTTTTATCTGGATTGTACCAAACTACACGAGGACGAGGCCATCCCTTGAAGGTACACTTCAGTTCCATTTCTCTCGTGTTACGATCGTATTCAACGGGAGAACTTGTCTTCGATACTGTCTTAACTGGAACTGAGAAGGAATTCTTCGTCTTAATTTCAAAGCTCATAAGTCATGCACCAAGTCATTTAAACTTAGCCTTGTACTTCCTAGGCTCATAAGTCATTCACTCAGTTACAATGTACAGTTTACAGCTATTTTGGACATCTGAAACGCGCAATAGGTAATACGGGGACCGAAAGAAACTTTGGGTACAATGATCCTGACTTTTTAAAAGGAGAACGTTCTTCACGGCAGTAACTATAATATTGAGTAAAATGGGGGTGCTGATGAAAGTTAAAAAGAGGGAGCATGACACGTATAAGCTGCGAAAAGCGCCGCATTTCGCCAGCGTAAAAGGACTCAAACAGCAACTCCCGGACAAATCGCACGCCAGCGAAGATTATTACTGTAAGGTCTTGGTATCATGACCAGTTTTCGTGCTTTTGTTTTCTGCAGCCAAAGGGAAATGCAAATATTAGGTTCTTCAAAAACTCCCATAATTCTATTGGGTCACAGTTTTGCCTAGTTGAGCTTTACTGCATGGAGGCAAACATTTTGAATTCAAGCTATCCTTCACTCTCCCCTCCCTAATACGGACCAGCCTAGCCCTTGATGTTGATTTTTAATTAGCAAATCGGTTCCGATACTAACCTATTCAGTTAAGGCCCCGTGATTCAGCCGGACAAAACGAATGTATCGTTTCTAGTTTAACGATTACTTTTACCGTAAAGAGGGCTTTAGCTTAACTGAAATCTCCTTTGAAATGTTAAGAGGCCTTAATTGGATTCGGCACCAATAATTCATGTAACAAGAGACAGAAAACTGCCACATGTTTTTTGCTTCATCATGAATTCAAAAAGGGGCAAAGAGAGAAAATACTTACTTGCGTATTGTATAGAAAAACATCTACATGACTTATTTCCATCTTTTGAATCGATTTGTTGTAAGAAAAGGCCGTTACTGGCACTGATGTTTTTTTCAAGATCCTGCCAAGTCATGTCTTGTACTTTTCCACCGGTCACTATCGAGCAGTTGGAAGTCACTTTAGAGTCTTTCGGCGTTACTGTTATCGTCTGAAAAGGCGGTTGGCATTTCAGTGAGTGGAAGCAAGAAGCACTTATTTCACAGTCCGGACTTCTTGGAGATGACACATCTATTGAGTAAGTAAAAGACAGAAATAAAAAGGCTGGAAGAAGACATTTCGAAAACTTTCTCGTGAAATCCAGTTTGATAAGCTGGCACCTTCCCTCGAGGAGGGGGGAGTGGGGTGGGAGGCACTTCTATAGGAAATTAACGCTCCTCGAAATTAAGATATTGGAAATCAACGCGACTTAAATTAACGCGGATTAAATGGAAAACGACTTTCGCAAAAAAGGAAATAAAAGCGAAAGAGAGGGTAACAATTAAAAACGAAGGAAATTAACAAGACGTTCACAAAGGAACAACAACAACAATTTTATCAAAAAGCAAATAAATACGTTTATCATACACACCGCCTGCATTTAGCTAAAAGCTATTCAAGGCAGGCAGTGTGGGTAGTCCACATCTTAAAAGGAAAATTAAAGAGATTTACAACATCAAGGAAAAAGAGGTTAAAAAGGATAATAATACGAATGAATAAATATGTAAATAAGCAGAAACAAGGTTACAATACATTGGATTAAGTTCTCTTTATAATGGGACTAGCCCAAACCAGACGAAGAGTCTGGAGGGGGCCTATAGTAGAGCGCAAGGGGTGGGCCCAACGTGATCCTTTATATTTATAATTTACATATCCTCAGGGTATTTTATTAATATATGCAAATGACTTTGCATAGCTTCAGTTATTGCTCTGAAACCGCACGAAAACGGTTGCTACGTAGGCTATTCCAAGATCCATGCTTCAGCTAGATAATTGGATTACTACATAAGCGACAAATAGGTATTCAAATTTCTGAGGCAAGATGGAAGCTAAGGTGAATATCCAAAGGAGGTGTTTTATATTTTCTTATTGAAAGTTCGGTCTCAATGTGTTATTTTGAGAGATTACAAACCGTATCATGAAATAACAAAAACGAGAGCATGGCTTGTCCGCCATGTAAAAGGAAAAACAAATGTGTGTGTTTGTACAAACTTACACTTCGCTATCAACCATGCAGTCTTGTTATCACCAAATTCCACAATATCCTGTTGCACTATCTCTGTATCGTCATCTTATTTAAAACGCTACTTGAGGTACATTCTTTCGCACTTTATCAAGACCTAGTTCATCCTCTTTTGACGGTATACTTTGAGCAACGCAATTCATCTTTTGCATGGAAAGAGGAGGCTGGGGCAGTATTTTTAGGGGACATTAATATGGAGCTAGACGAAAAGTCCGGCAAGCATTCTTAATCCTGGTCCTAAAAAACATAGCCAGCTGAATAATTTTCGTACTCAAACACTGACCCGCAAATAACACTATATAGTTCAGTTAGTGTTGTATTTCAAAGCTTATTGACTTTGCGCTGCCAATTCGTTTTGTTGCGGGTCGAAATTAGGTTTAGTGGGAATAGTTCGGAGACTACAGGTAGGACACTGAGGAGAAATAAGAGAAAACTGAGGTAAATTGGCTAAACCGTGGAATTTAAAGCCATTCAAGGCCATTTATCTTATCAACTAAATAATGACATTTGCAAATGTAATTAACCCTTTCACTGCCAAATGTGGCCAAAGGCAAACTTCGACAAAATTTCCAAATTTCATTTTCTAACATTTTGACAAACAAATAGCACCATATGAACGTACAGGCAGAGAGCTTTCATTTGAATGGTCACATCATAGGATTTCGTCTGCAGACTCAAAAGTTAGACTCGCCTTACAAAACTCCATCAAACACGCAGTGAAGGGGTTAAATATACAAAAGAAACATTAGAGCTCGTTCAGTCGATCGTAATGAATTCCGGAAAGAGAACAAATGGATTTCAGATATTGTAGCTTATTGAGGCAAAGCTAAATCGATATAATAGTACTTTTACAGTTTTAAACGCCAGTCTTAGTTGTTGGAGGGATAATTGTTTTAAATTTCATATCCCGTAAAATTTATACATTCGGCTTTTTTAGGATTTCTGATGGCTGTAAAAATAACCATTTGCCTTGTAAAAATAAATTTAAATACAGCGTCACAAAAATAAAGTAAGCGAGTGTTGAAAATTTTAAGCGGAGGAAGGAAACACGTGGTGATGTATGTAATATATAAGGTTCCTTTTTATCTTTGGTTTAAGTTTTTTTCCTTTGCTTGAGGGTATGGTAACGTATGATAATGAATTTAAAACAAAGGAAAATGCCGAATTTAAGCAAGAACTCAACCATAACATAATTTTACACATGAATTATCTTATACTTGTAAGTACCAGAGTCCCCGCTCTGATTAATATCAGCACAATTTAGCTTAGCATGAATGTATCGTGTAACTAAACTAACCATAGTGCAAAATGGAGGTTGATTGCAAAAAAGGGGTGATGAATGGTCCATTAAAATTTTTAACTGCTCGCAAAATTTTACCTTTGCTCGATTTGCTCGCAAAATTTAAACGAGTGCTCGCTTGCTCGTGGTTCCCAAATTTTTGCGTTGCTCGTCAGCTCGCAAAGCAAATTTTTAATTTCTGCTCGTGCTCGCAAAAAAATCGCAGTGCTCGGCATGCTCGCGAATGCTCGCAAAGACCATTCGTCACCCCTCAAAAACGACATTGAGATGTGGGACACAATTCCGCCTCAGGGTCTTTATATTCCCGATGAAAGACATTCAGTGAGTGCCTTTTCATGCAGGAAGAAATTCATAAACTGAAATCCTGCATCGTTGGCATCATTACTCACGTAGGTCCATAGACAGCTATGTGGAAGGTATACACAGATCGGTTACAAAATGGTACCGGTTAAAAAGAGCTTAACTTGATTTAACTCACTTGTACGTGTGACCTCGCCTAGCCAGTGAGTTCAGTCTGTTGTCACAGTTGAGTTGATTCCCGTGGGTGGCGTGCAAGAAATTGCATACCCAATTCTCCGTTCAACACAATCTTTTATCTCCAAAATAGTAGATATTTAACCCCCTAGTAACTCGAATTCTGGGCAATCCAAATTCTTTTGATAAGAGAAAGCAGCCATCCACTGAGGAATTGGAAACAATGATGCATACTAACCTGCATGAAATGCAAGACGTAACATGGAAATAAAAAACAGGCAGCCAAAAGACCTGAACGAGGCAACGTTTCCGTGACTAAATGCTAACATTTTCCCTTGAAAATAGTAACTGTAAGGTGGAAGATACTATATGTGCTTGTTCCACAACAAATTTAAATCAACGCCACGAACGCGGTGAGAACTGTTTATCTTTTGATGTGGAACCACTGATAACTTACGAACAAGGCTTAGAGTGCATGCGCAGCAGAAAGGAAAGCTACTGTTTTTGTGAACTACTGTTTAGCAGCAAAATATTAATACAGTAAACACCCGCTAATAAGAACCTACTCAGCTTTACTTGTTTTAAAGTCTGGCAAAATAGGTTCCTTTATTTTCGGGTACTTATTAGCAATTTAGACTAATGTTTGTGAAGGCGGGTAGTAGATTGTTGATTACCAAATAAATAAATAATTTTTTAATTTTTTCACAATTTTATTATAACCCTTAGTACAATACATTATTGTTGTTATACTTAAATTTACAATTCAAAGTTACACTTCTTGATTAGATTGTTTATCATAATAACCATCTATAAGGCTGTTTGATCTTGCTTGGCTAAACAGGTTCTTGTATTTTGGGGTATTAAAGCAGGAGATTTCTGCCAGGAGGTTCTTTCTGCGCGTTCTTATTAGCGGATGTTTACTGTAATTACCAACTATTGACTCTGGGGGGTGTACTCCTGGCAATTCATGGTGGGGTGTGCCGCCTGATTCCCCAAATCCCGGCCCCATTTCAGGTCAAAAAATGTCATTTTTTACATCCATTTTCAGACCTTGCCTCTAAGAAATTGTGCCATCATTACTTAGATTAGAACGCCTACAGAAAAGATTTCTTAAAATCCATTTCGAATTCGCATATCTCTCTTTCTTTCTTATTCATTTGGAATTGAAACGATAACTACGTTCATACACTCCCGTAGTTCCCTCGAAAACCTTACCCCACTGGGCAAGATCTATAACAATTTTCAGACGAAACTGGAGCAAAAAACCATACCCTTTTGGATCTGGACGGCACATACCAATATAGCTTATATGAGGGAGTACCCTCTGCGTATTGAATGAGGCCAAAAATATTAAGATATTATGTGAAGAAATCTGCAGATCAAAGGAGAATGACGAATAATAATAGCCTCCGAGATCGCCATTATCCTTCACAGCATACGAAAGCTGAATTTAATAATTGTTTTATTACTCATCCAAAATATTTCTATTCTTAACAAGCATATCTCCTCGTGGACTTTCTTTAAGACTCTGTCCTATTTTTTGGCTCGGTTGCGTCTAAACCAGACTTTTTTTTTTCTTGAAGATACTCCGTATAGTAAAAAGCAGATAATATATGTTTTGCGTATTCTTGCATTTCTTCCTTTCAGTTTCAGTAAGAAATTCGGCTCTTTCATCTTCGGATATCCTAGAACAATGATAATGAATAACAATTGTAAATAATAACACCGGTTTTCAAGTTTCATATGCACGTGCACAACTAGCAAAAGATATAAATTTGCATCAAGAAGAACTCTCGATTACTTTCCGAAGAAATATCCGGAATATGCAAATAATTGGCTTGTCGTCACAGATAGCAGTGAGAGCCAAAACGGTGAACGTCACGACTCATCGTGTAGGATGCAATACTTAATTATCTTACTCGGGTTATAACATCACAGAAACTCTCACAAAGAGTTGCTCTGATGTTATAGTGTATCACTAAACTCTTTATCCGGTAATAAGCATATCCCGGAGATTTAACCGAGGGTCCTTTTTGATGCAAATTCTATCTTTTTGCTAAATGTGCACGTGTATATGAAACTTGAAAACAATGCCAGTGAATAATGAGGACGCTCACTTGTAAACACAAAATCAAATCTGGGGGAAAAATTGGCTGTATTTGTCGCCCTATTTAAAAGCCTTCCCTGTTTTCAATGTTCTTGAGACTTGCAGGGAATATTTCTTGACGATATGATCTCGGGATTGTCGAATTTATAAAAAAAATTTATCGAGCGGTTTTTGGAAATGTGCGAAATTTTTAGGCACAAACCAAATTATGTCCAAAAGCTGTATCAAAAGCAGCTGAATGCAAGTTAATAAAATTCTTCTTACTCGCGATCGCCCAGAGCAATTCCCCTCTTTTTTGTATGCAGTTTTCAATGGAAACACTATGAGATGAAGCCGCGTTCCCAAAGCTTATCATTTTCTTAAAATATCAGCGAATTGTGTGGCTAGCATGCTATTTCACTGTTTTTATGATTCTTAAAACTGCAATTCAAAATATTTCGAAAACGCTGTCATAGAATTTGTTCAAACTTTGCCATAATGGCGTCATTACGTTGCCACGGCGACTGCGATTGCAATAAAGCCCAGATCATAAGAAATTTTCATCTTTATATAATACAGCTGGCATGTGGTAACCTTTTTTTCCATATCTTTACTCATCTCGACGTAGTTACTGCTCAAACTGGGGAGGTATCAACCCCAAAAAATCCAGTCGAGTCACCTTAAGTTCACTGGACTGTTTGCAAATTACTTTTCTCTAAAATCACTTAATCTTTCCCTCAAAAGTCACATGAATGTGCTCTAAAGTTAACTGAATTGTGGAAAACAAGTTTATTGTTTGATTTAAATTATAAATTCGAGTTAATATATAGGAGCTTCGCTTTTAGCCCTGGCTAAATATATATATTAGAACTGGCAATTAGTTATCTTAGGAACTAGCTTACTGATTACGAACATTTGTGATGAGGCGGATTAAGCAACTTTGGCCACTGGGCCTGCTACCACATTTAACAATTTTTCCTCCCAATCCTGTTTTATCTTAAGCTTCTCGAAGTCAAGAGTTACTAGCTATTGAAAAAAATACGGAGTGCACTTTCCTGAAGCTTTTCTAATTTTCTATTGCCTGAATTCCTGCAAAAGTGCCATATAGTGACAGTATGTTGGGTAAGGTGATATGATAGCCTTATACACCCAATGCAAAAATGGCTGCCAGATTAATATTCTTTTGTCTGAATTTAAATAAACCTAACTAACCTCGTTCTCCAGTACAAAATTCAAAAGAATACCTTATCTCAAGCGAGGCTAGTTGGGCTAATTTTAATTTAAACAAAAGAATGTTAATCTGGCAGCCATTTTTGCATTGGGTGTATATATTGTGCAATTTAGCATTTATAGGAATATGTAATAGCGGGGTTCCATATAGAGCCCCATGCTCATAGAATATGGTCAACCTCTTTTCATTTGGTTGTCACGTGATTGACCGAGCGTACGTACGTACGTACGTACGCGTCTAAGGGTAGGGTAGAGGAGACTATCAATAGGGAGGGAGGGGTGTCTCAGGCGTGTCTTGGCAAGTCCACATCATGTACATTGGACATTCACAAAATGGTCAATTGACAGCTGTCAAAACAGGATAGCCACTGACCAGTATCACATGACCATATCGCGGGCTCATGTGTCAACTCATCGACGTGACGTGTTTTTTGGAAGCTGTCCGCTGACCAGTTAATTGCTTTACTAGACCGCGACCAATGTTCAATCTCATACTTTCTAGCTAGTTTGAGAGCACAGGAAAACTGATAATGCACACATTAGACATCAATGTTGAGATCAATTAACAGCTTTCAAAACAGGGTCTCCGCTGACCAGTATCACTTGACCGTATCGCGGGCTCAGGTATCGACCCATCGAGGCTAAGTAACTATTTAAAGTTCTCCGCTGAAAAGTTTCTAGTTTTGAAATGATCGCAGGCTCAAGTTTAATCTTTTAAAAATTTACATGAAGTATGCCGTGTATTTCCGCATCACAATTAAAATTTTGATTTCAAATTGACCTCGGACGCGAAAATTCAGCCAGCTATTACAGGCAGGGAACACAGTTGCCTTTGACTTTGCTCGCCATGATCACACGTTGGTCACGCTCTTCGTCCAATTTTTATGCTGTGATTGGTCAAAATTTGACTCGTGAGTTCATGCGGAAAATTTATGAAGCATCTTGAATCTTGTGAAAGGTTTGAACCCAGGAGTCATTTCAAAAGTAGGTTGAGTTTGATCGTCCGGGTGAACGTAGTCCTGAATAGGACTGTTGTTGTTGACAGTGACTGACGTTTCGACAACCTGTGCGGTAGTCATCTTCAGAGTCAAAGTGAGTTGTATCACGTCAGTTGATGGTATTATACTCTGCTTATTGATCTGATTGGTCAATTACGTCGCGATATTATTGGTCGTCTGTCAGTTAAGCCGTGATGTTATTGGCTATGAAGACTCGTAATCAGTAATCGGTGCGTTTCGATCCGTCTATTGTCACAGTTAAACAGTCGTCTATTGTTAGTCAAATTGTCATTCTCTCGTAGTTAGTTTTGCTTAATCTCGTCAATAAGTCGTTTATACGGTGCTGGTAACTGTTGGCTACGATTCAGTGGCGTTTGTTCTATGGTACTAAACCAGCTTTCTAAAGTAGTTCTACAGAAAGCTGGTTTACTAACTTAGAAAAAACGCCATTACAATCTTATTCTAAGAAAGCTTTGAGAAAAAATGTCCCGAAAAGCGCTCGAAAATACAAACGAAATGTGCTCATGCCCCCCGGGCATCCTATAATACTCCTTAAATCGAATTAATTCAATATGGCCGCCGTATCGGTAACAAGGTCTATTGTGAAATACTGCATTCTGTCCGTTGTCTGTATGATAAAAACAGTGCCTCATAGTACTGTTTTATCTCAGATGTGATGTTTTTAAACGTCACATTTGTTGACAAGATTTTGTAAAGTAAACTTGTGGAACTCAGAAAATTCGGCCTGATTTTTTTTTTCCAGGCCTAATTAATCTACGGTGATCAAGAGCCATTATGGTGATCGAAGATGATTGCTATTTTGGGGTTGTATATGAGGCTCTCTTGGGCTATCGTGGGCTGTTTGCAAATTATTTTTCTCTAAAATCATTTAGCCTTTCCCTCAAAAGTCACATGAATGTGCTCTAAAGTTTTAACTGAATTGTGAAATACAAGTTTATTGTTTGATTTAAATTATAAATTCATTACTGGGAGCGTCGCTTTTAGCCCTGGCTAAATCTATATATTATAGAATTATGTAATTTAGGCATTGAAATTTTTTCCTGTCTTCTGTTGCAACGGATGGCAAGGATGGACATGGATTGAAAGCTTAAACAGTTAAAACCAACATTTTAAATTTTGAAGCTCTGCCTACAAAAATCGACAAAAAATATTATGGTTAGTGCTCCTTGATAAAATTTGTGTGGAATCTTCTTCTTATATCTAACTGAGCATTTTGTGAGGCATTAAGTAATGATCTCAGCCAAGCATCCTCGTGACGAAGTCCCTCTTAGTGATTTTCTTTGCTTGATAAATGATCGGATGTCATCTTATACCACGTGCGGCAATCTCTGCCAAACTTTTTACTAATAAAGTGATACGCCGTAAACAGGATCAAAAACAAGGCCAGTCCAGACGTTAAAATCGCAATGGCAGGAATCCACTTGTCAGCTGACTTGCTGTTACCCTGGCCGGTTGTTGCTGCTTCTGTATCTGATGTTGCTATTCCAAAGAAATTAGAAATCCAGACTCAGTTAAAAGTGGGTATTAAACAAATGAGCGAATGTTTGGAGGATGCTCGATATACCAAGGCAATATGCACAATTGTCTCGTTCTATTGTGTGAAGTCTATTGTGTTATTGTGAAAGGGATAAGGATCATTGTTGTGTTCTTTGTGACGTAACTCGAGACTTGCTATTCGCTAAGTATATCGTGCACCAGCCGAATGTTTATCAGTACCGAACCTTAATCTATCTAGCTAGCCTGCGCCAAAGACTTGCTATTCGCTATATATCGTGCACCAGCCGAATGTTTATCAGTACCGAACCTTAATCTATCTAGTTAGCATGCGCAAAAGACTTGCTATTCGCTAAGTATATCGTGCACCAGCCGAATGTTTATCAGTACCGAACCTTAATCTATCTAGCTAGCATGCGCAAAAGACTTGCTATTCGCTAAGTATATCGTGCACCAGCCGAATGTTTATCAGTATCGAGCCTTAATCTATCTAGCTAGCATGCGCAAAAGACTTGCTATTCGCTAAGTATATCGTGCACCAGCCGAATGTTTATCAGTATCGAGCCTTAATCCATCTAGCTAGCATGCGCAAAAGACGGAACTAAACTTCTAACAAGGGTTACATTATTTACCAGTCAATTCCAAAACCTCCCACTCCCCTGACATACCCCGGGCATTTTTCTGTACAGTGGGAAATTTGACCCAAAATGAGGCCCGCCCTGTCGGGCATTGACTTTCGTGTCAAAATGCTGGTCAGCGTTTCGTTCAGCGTGTACATCACGTTCAAGGATTATTGACGTCATTGCTCCTATATTCACTATTTTATTGGAGCATTTGAGAGCTTTTGATGTTACGTGCAAACGGACGCAACATTGTTGGAGCATCATTGTTAGCCAAAAACTCCCAACATTGCGTCCGTTTGCACGTAGCTTGAAAGAGTCCGCTAAATGTGGGATTTTTGAAATGAACAATGTTATTGCAATGAACAAATCTCCGTAAGACAGTTTTCCTAGACTTGAGATATGTCGGTTGTGTTTAGGAGGAAATTTAGATTTGAATAAACGGTTTGACGCATGGAGAAAATTTTTGATCATGAATGGCCGCTAAGGGAGTGGGGGATTTGACACTTTTTGAAGCGCTAGCCGGTGGGGTATTTGATCATCTAAACTGCCAACATACCCGGGAATTTGATCAGATTCCCAGGGGTCTGCGCGGGGGCATAGGCAGTTTTGTTATTGACTGGTACATTATGTCTGCCACCCGACGCAGGCTAACAGGGAGCTTAAAGCCTGGTTTCCATATGATCGCTACGATCTCTACGCTCGCCCTGATTGTTGCGATCGCTGAGAAAAAAAAGTTCAGCTATCGCAGCAATCATAGCGATCATATGGAAACCTGACTTTTCAGAGTTCGCAGCGACGACGATCGCTGAGATAGAACCACCCTTTCATGTAGTTTAACAAGTAAAATCCTTACCCTTTCATCGATCTAATGCCTGGAAAAAGTACCCCTTTTTGAGCCCCCCGTATATGCCATTATGGGGAGTATCCCCCCAGGATCAGGCCTTTCCCAATTGTGCTCGTAAAATGCTGGAAAGTTGCTCACTGGAATGCCCAAAAATTTGCTACCTAAATTTCAAAAGTTGCCACCTAAATTTCTTGATATTTTTACATAAACGTTAATTAAAAGCTTTAGTTTTCGTTCTTCACAATAATTACTAACATCGGTCAAGAAAAAAAAAAACTAAAATATTTCAAAAAAATTCAAAAAGAAATTAAAGACATAAAAGTTTTCTACGAAATCGTTGACTTTTTCGAGTTTGATTTGTGCTTTAGACCGAGGGGCCACTAAACCTTTATTTTGCTCAAAAGTTGTTCAGAAAGACAAAATTTGCTCGAGGTTGCTAGAACCGAAAAAAATTGCTCCAAACGCCAAAAGTTGCCGAGCACAATCGGGAAAGGCCTACCACAGGTAACCCAGGTTCTGTGATAGTACCACAGTACGGTTCCAGTAAAATTACAATGTTTGTATGGGGTAAAAATGCGATTCTAAAATTTCTAGAAAATACTGAATAAAGATCAATGAAACTTACTCTGCAGTTGTTGTTGTTCTTAATACTCCTACGAAATTTCGTGATAATTTGTTTAAATTCACTCTATATAAAATAATAATATACAAGGTAGGAGACACGAGATGCCATCTTCGCCGCCATGCTCCCTTTCAACACAACTTTTTCGAACTCCAACGGTAAATAAACATGCCAGCATAGTATAAATAGAATAGCAGCAGATATAAAACCAATGAAGCTTTCACAGATAGAGAAACGAATCCCACAAACTTTGACAAACTCGAAGGATATAAACCCAAAAGACCGAGAACATGCTCGCCGAAGTGGCCGGGCCAGATCAACGCGCGGCCAAGAAAATGGGGCCTGGGCACTGTACCAAAAAAATCCATCCCGGGAGTCCTGGGGTGACCTTTCTGGATACACCATTACCGATACACCATTTGCCCAAAGCCACCCTTCCCTGCTGGAAAATACTTGATAGAAGGCAATTGTTCTTTCTAGCCAATCACAATTCGCCAGAGCAAACCCCGTACACGTGCCTGAATTTTGCCATCATATTTAGCCGTGAAGGTCACGCGAAAAAATATAAAAATATATATTTGATAAGTATACTTTTAATTCGTTTTATTTACTCCATTCATATAATCCAAGTTTTCTCATTTGTTTGTGTTTTCACATGGCCTCTTTTAGGGATCAAAAAAAAGCTTGGGCAACGCCCAGACCGGTCTCCTTTGGGAGTTTAATTCAAAATTTCTGACGAGCATCCCCCCACTTTCATATGTGGAGTCTCCCCCCCTGGAATTTTAATGGTACTGTACTGTGGTACTATCACAGATCCTATATTTTGTTAATTTGTGAAAAAATGTCTTTAGACTGGAGCACGATGCAACTCGTCGGTAATTACGGGTGTCAGTAAAACGCGAGGTCGGGGCCGGGGTCGGGGTCTACCTTCTTTTTAAAGAATGCTGTTTTAGGGTTAGGACCCTAACCCTAACCCTCACATAACCCTAATCCTAACCTTAAAACGGTATTCTATAAAAAAAAGACATAGACCCCGACCCCGGCCGCGACCCCGCGTTTTACTGACACCCGGTTTTTACTTTTGAATTGCCATAACAGTCCAGCGACTCAGGGCCGACTCAGAGTGGTTCTGTTTTCTTCCAATGTTTCTTATTATTTGAGAAGCGATAAGATCTGGATACTATTTTTAGATTTGTTTGGCAATTCAGAGCCGGATCCAAGGAAGGAGCCCGGGCCTCCCCGTTATTTTTGGACTAAACTGAGACCCGAAAGGTCGAAAAAAATTTTTTTTAAGACCGCCCACTTATCTCAGGGTCTGGATGACCGCCCCCCACCCCCCCCCCCCCCCCCCCCTTATCTGAAGGTCTGGATCCGCCACTACGCACAATTAGTCCCATTGCAACACTATACTTAGTGACCACCCCTTAACATCACTGACCTGTTGAAGTTGAGTTTGTAGTCTTTTGTGTCGATGGTGTCGATGAATCTGCAAATAAAGTTGGTAAAGGGGAAACGTCCTCAACATTTCATCGATACAAAAAAAGGAACTTTCAAATGAAAAGAGAAACAAATACGATTACTAATATAGGTAAACATATGCCCCGGTGTTGGTTCTTATATACATGCTGATGTTTAGTGTAGTTGACATTACAACGCGTACGTCCCTTTTTCTTTTTTTGTTTTTGGTCAATTGTATCCTTTGCCTTTGTATGACTCTTGTGTAGCTCTTTGAAATTTACAGATTCATGTTGATATCAGAAAACGCAAGATTCCATGCACTGATTGAAATCGATTTACGTTGCTTTGATCAAAACATTCTCAGTTTCAAGAATTCTTTTAACTATAAGGAAAGAGTTTATTAGAAGGTGTAATTTCTTTTATTCCTCTTGCACTTTTTACAAGCAATTCATTTTGACAGCCGGGGAAAGAATTTGGAAATGAATAGGGAAATTTGTGAAGAGAAATACGTCAGCACAGAAATGAATTGTAGGCAAATTTCTGTAATCGTGCATCCTTCTACTAATAAGCTGGCTTGATTCAAGCGTTCACTTAATGCAACTTGCTTACTTTTTGACTGAGCCTCTCAATAATTCCCCCCAAAGTGATTTGTGAAAATGAAGAAATGATCGTCCCAGTGAACCCAATTTATGCAATTGCGTAAAGAAGCCTGAAAAAAAGAAAAAAAATTCAGGACTTTAACGAGGTTTGAACCCGTGACCTCGCGATTACCGGTGCGATGCTCTACCCACTGAGCTATGAAGCCACTGACTTTGGGAGCAGGTCAATTGCATAAATTGAGTTCGCATGTTCTTTTTTCGTGAGCCACTTCGATTTCTTTTGAAGTTGTCTTGGGTTTCTCTTGTTAAGAATTCTCGATATTACTGGAGCAACCAAAGGCTATCACTTCGACTTGACGGTCAGTTTCAGCCACTGGTCGCTAGGTCAACTTATTTGGGCTGTAGCTTTAACTTTTGCCTGCTTCACCTTACTACAATTTTTGGAGGTAGCTTTGTAACAAACTGCTGCATATTAGTTGCTGGTCTAAAGCCTGCTCCATGAATGTTCTCACAATATATGTTGCGCGAGTTGTCAAATTGTTGTCATCCTGATCTGCTGATATCTCCAGGAACTTATTGATCAGTGACTTTGAAATTAGAGGTTTCCAAACCGTTTAGTCAGCTTTTCATACTGTTGCACAAAGACTTATATTTTGGACGTTCAGGGGCTAACAATTCTCGCGGCACGCCATATGCATCTGCTACGATAAACGCTAGAAACGTAGCAACTTCGTAATCCGCCTTGACATAATTCGCCGCAAAATACAATTCCACTCTTTCGGTATAACTTGCAATATCTTCTTTACTGTCCACATACTCTCCAACTTGACCTACAAGCGCCATCCTCGTCGCCAAAATTGTAATATTCTGGTCTTAAACAACAACACGAAACGAACCATTTTCTAGTCATTCTTTTAATGCAACTGCGCATGTGCAAAATTTGCCCTAACATATAACATGTCTGGAACCTAATACATTACTCAACCCAGATGCAATGCTGGATTCTGATTCGGCTATTGTATCATGTGGAACGATAATACAGATAAAGAAGGGGGTTACGATTCACCGTCCCCTTGATGGGTATAGCGACAGAGTTGCTGCCTGGCACCTAGTAATAAATAGCCCCACACGAGTAGAAATTTCAGCTATAATTTACACTATAATTATTTCAAAAACAGAAGTAAACTTTACCCTCCAATTGCCCTATCCGTTTAAAAGGAAATTTCAAGTGCACGTATTTATGGAATTCGCTGTCCACCTGTTTTGGAAGAGTACGACTTTTCCTACCCTATTCACAGACCTGAAGGCGGATGATTTAAAACAATAGCAACAACAAGAATATCAAAAACTAATGCAGGAACATGTAATTGTAGACCCTGTATCCAAACGGCGCAAAACCTTTCCCTGTTTCAGACCCAAACGGCTTTAAACAATTCGCTTACAAAGGGAGTACCCTCTCACCGAAACAAATAGGCTATGACGTCATGGTTTGCTGGTTCATTTTGATAATATTGCCAAATATGTCCTTACGGTATTCTCAATGGAACTCAGCGTAAGTTAAGAAATCACTTGCAAATGACAAAATCACTGCTTCATGCCAAACACATTTGTTCCCTAAACATTATATGAAAAGTTACAGGCAAAAAAAAAAAAGAATTTTGAAAAACTTTTAGGGTATTTGAGTTTTCAAAAACCTCCGCGTTAACGTAGTAAAAGAACTATTCAAGGAATATTTATATTTAATGTTGCTGGCAAAAGTAGGAAAATGTAAACGCCCAACAGGAAGCACAAAAGTACCCGCTTTGTTCGAGTTTTTATAAGTTTTTTACCGACCGCCGAACTGCAAGGATCAAAGTGTTAACAGTTTACCTGCTACCCGAACCGATTTAATGCTTATTCGAGGACATTTGAGAAAACTCACCATAGAAGTAAGAGAACTGTATGTTACCTTCGTTTTGTTAATTTAGTCTTTCTTTCGTTACCTTTTAAACAGAATTGAAGTAGCTTAAATTGAGCTTGTTTCCTTTAAGAACCACGTGACTTCGCTTGTATCAACTTTTAGCTTTTATCGGCATTTATTCCGCTTTTTCTAGTTTCATGAATTAATTATTTGATTGCACTTATTAAATAGAATATATTTGTACAATTTGATTTCAGATCGAATAAAATTACTGTTATACAATTTCGAGTTATTCTTCGGATTGGATTCTCCGTTTTCTAATGAAAAAATCAGTTGCAATCGGTTTCAACCCTTCAAGCTTGTCCTCACATGACACGGCTCCTTTTGCATTTGCTGTGTTACTGTTTTGAGCCCGAGGGGGTGGGGTGGGGGGAGTACTTCCTTATAAGAGGCTAATGGGGATGTGCCGCTGGATGGGGTCCCATTTTCAAGACTGGACTGAATGAAATGGGGTAGCACATTTTCGGATTTTTTGGGGTAAGACAGTTCTCCATATTTACGGTTAGCAAACGTACCAGAATGTTTGTAAAGTAAAGTGTTCTTCATTCAATCTAATAAATGGGTCAATTCATAAAAGTAGAAAGTGACTAAGTTGGGATCGCGAAAATTACATATTTGCCCAAAAGTGACTAAGATGGGGTCTATAATTGGCCACAGAATAGACTATAATGGCGTAGGAGCTCTGAGAGGCTAGCGGCACATATCCATGAATAAATTTCGTAACACGAGACTTTTAGATATCACAAGAGTAACAGTACCTTTTTTTGAAGGAAAATATACTTTCAACTGGATAATTGAAGACCTGGATAAGCTGGGGTAGTCCTCCTCGCAGAGCCACTGACATTTATACATTCCCTCGTCTGCTTCAGTAACGTTAACAATGGTGAGAATAAAATCTGTTTTGCATCTGGTGTTGGTTTTCCTTTCTTGTATATCATACTTTTTACCAGATTCTAATTTCCCTGAGTTGTTGTTAAAATACCACCGTAAAGAATTGTCCCAACAGTCGCTTGGCCTAACACCTACTTTGCACTCTAAAGTGACATTGAAGTAGGCTTCCACCGGCACCTGGGGGGAAGAAATCTTCGGAGCTTTAGGAAAGAAACCTGTATTAAATGATAAGAAAATATGATGAGCAAATATTATTTGAAAATCGTTACCATTTTTTTTGTGCAACCGTAGGAGGCTCCCCTCCTTAGTATTTGTGACAATATATGGGGCATCACAACGCTTTGGAGTTTTTACGTGTTGATTTTGTTTATCCCACTGGTTCCGTCTTTTGCGACTTGTCTCGTCACGCTGTCTTTAGAGACGCTGTGACGATCGGTTGATCGGATGAACCCCACTTCTGTTACCTCCCACCAATATGGCCTTTGCTATTAAGGGTTGATTTCAATAGCTATTTGGGGGCTCGTTTTCTCTTTTTAACAATCACATAACACTTTACATTAGAATCTTGATGTAACGAACAGCTGAACGAAGACCCAAAGGACTGGCAAAATATGCTCGCCATAAAGAGGTTTTGTTATATCGAGGTCAATACAGACATCTCATTGTTACGGACAGTTTGCTTTGTCCCTGGCCACAGAAAGCCCTTTCATTTTCTACCCGCTTAATAAGGTTACCCCGTTAATACGGACTCTTTCTTAGTACGGCCCCTTCAGTGTCGGGATTTGCGGGGTTTGACTGTATTATTTCTGGGGAGGAGAATATCGCTTATCATTAAAAATTGAATCATTGGATAATGCAATTCTAGAGCTCTGATTGGCTTAGCCATCATGGTATATGAGCCGTTATACCATGCTCTTTAAATATGGCAACTGTACGCGTCTGCTCAAAATTAAAAACAAGATGAAAATGGGTTGGTTTACAAATAAAGTTGGGAAGAATTCTCGATACTTTGTGGGCGTTTTTAATAGAATAATTATTCCACTCGCACTTGTTGGATATGAGATGATTAAAGCCAACTCGGTTTCTCGTTGGCTCCCCTACCATCTTCTATCTAACGCACACTCGCGCGTGGAATAAGTGGAATAATTGTTAATTATACCGAGGACTTCGTTATGTAGAGGTTATACTGAAGTTCAGGTGAGAACACTCCCCTCTCATTAATGACTGTCCTGTGCTTGATTCTTCAGGCAACATCAGATGTGGCCGGCCAGGTTGAGTTTTGTTGGTTCTCACCCTTACTCCGCCATTGCCACCAAAACAACACATCACTCCCACGTTAATCCCGCCAGCTGCGCAAGGCAAATTTGAGCCAGAATGGTAGACAAAGAACCACTTTGTGGATGAGCTAGTGCCACTAAATCATTATTTATTTATTTACTTATTTACTTATCCCTTTAGCTTACGTAGCAGGCGTCGAAAGGGGTAGGGGATAGTGAAAAAGGGAAGGGGGTAGGGGAGAGAGGGGAAGGGACGCCTGCTATAAGAACCCTCTCTATATCATTTCTGCGGACGCTGGCGTCCGCAAATTCCTGATTGGCTGAGCCGTAATGAGTAACTTATCGGCGTGTATCCTGGCGTGTATTAGGGACGGACCATTAGAAAAGTTTAGGGGGGGGGGGGGAGGGGAATTTTTGAGCCGCAGGAATTTTTTTCTTTATCAAGTTCCTTGTATGAATTTTTTTTAGACCGTAGCATGAATATTTTTTAGGGTTATATGGCGTGCATGAATTTTTTTTTCATTTAATCTTTTTTGTACTTCGCCCCCATAAGTTTTCTAATGGTCCGTCCCTTAGTATGAGAGCCAAACATGACGAAGGCATCAAGAAAATGTGTTCTACTGGCAGAAGCTTTGTAAGATCAAAATCAGTCCAATCATGTAGCAACGCCACGTTAAAACCAAAACTAAAACCAACTGTACAGCTTGTTTAGCAGGCAGAGATGCTCAGGAGGCTTTGTATACTGGATTTGTCCATACACTGAGCAGCGATTCAAAGCGATTGCGATTCTTGCCAGACATTTGCAATGCCGATTTTCAAAAGACCTCCTTTTCCGCAAAAACATATGCCGTCTTGAATGGAGTTTTAAATGGTTTGCAAGGAGAGAGCTGAAGCTTTGGTAAAAACTATCCGTTGTTTATACTTCTCCTTTACTTTCATTATTCGCGTCTCAGGCTGGCCAGTGTTCTGTTCTTCAGTGACCATCACGGTGCTTGATGAGGTTGTAAGAGAAAAGGTCTTGTGTATTCACACGAAACTGATCATTGTTTGTCGTAGACTGCGAGAAGTGAAAAGAATGAGAGACTGCTCGTGGTCTATGTTTGTCGTGTTTGCTGCGGGAGCAAAAACAGTAAAAATGTTTCATTTCGCTCGATTATGATATCACTTGAAAAAAAGCGTCTCAACTTGACAATTTCCGGTAAACAAAGTAATTAAGTTCCGACCATGCTGAGAAGCCCCGTACTTGTGATTGGTCACGTATTGACAGTGACATTATCGGATTAGTTGAGAAAATGGTGGGCGGATTACAAAAACACCGGCTCTTA
Source organism: Porites cylindrica (assembly GCA_964035525.1). Classification (NCBI taxonomy): domain Eukaryota; kingdom Metazoa; phylum Cnidaria; class Anthozoa; order Scleractinia; family Poritidae; genus Porites; species Porites cylindrica. Next base: position 37,564,554 of record OZ037777.1, on the reverse strand, counting down.
GAGCAGGCGCTCCCTTCCCTTTCCCCTCATTCGTGCTTTTCTCCCTCCTCCTCTCCCTCCCCTTTTTGCGCCTGCCAAGCAGGCTATTATCCCTTGTGACCCGAGGGGAAAACAAATAAAAGTTCCAGTGTCCATTTAGTCTGAATGGAAGAGGAAGGTGGCACGAAATTGTCAGTTACATTTTTTTTAAAATTCAGTTAGGAATAAGTTAATCTGTTATTTGAAATATGAAACACCCAATATTTAATTCCGTCTAAATCAAGAGACAATGAGCTGTCTCTCTTAGTCTAAATGGGATACTTTCCATTGCTTACAGGGGAAACATGGTATTATGTTTTTTATGAACCTGCTTCAAAGGAGGTAGTTTTGCACATCCGTGTGTAATATTAGAAATAAGAAATTAAATGACTCACAGCGATAATTCAGGTCAATATACCCTGATTTTTTACTAGACCAGCCGGTAATGTTGTTCATTCCAGTGCATTTATAAGCAGCCCCTTCGTGTTTTTCTTGGATATTAGCATTACGGAGAAGGGAACGTAAGGTATCCTTTCCATCCAGCTGCTCTGAGATGTAAAAACCTTCAGATCCGTTGATGATTTGTTTGTTATCTGGACTGTACCAAACTACACGAGGACGAGGCCATCCCTTGAAGGTACACTTCAGTTCCATTTCTCTCGTGTCAGGATAGTAGTCAACGGGAGAACTTGTTTTAGATACTCTCTTAACTGGAACTGAGAAGGAATTCTTCGTCTTAATTTCAAAGCTCGTAAGTCATGCACCCGTCATTTAAACTTTGTAAGGAGCTTAAGTGACCAACACGATTGCGCACATTTCACCTTTGATCAGGATTTATGTAATTTGCTGGTTTTCTTCTTCTTGTTTTTGTAATATACTTGTAATTTTTATAGCAACCGACGTTTTATAAAGAAAGTGAACATACGACGACGAATTCGCCTTTTTATTTCTGAACCTGATTAAAGTCCTTAAGAATTCAACTCCAAGAGAAATCGTCTACATTTGACAAATTAAGCAGCTCCAAATAGACTAGCCTCCCACGCAGGCGTTTTTAGGGGAGTTCGTTTTTCATCCCTCTCCACAAACGCCTGCTCAACCGAACACAACATTCCTTTCGCATTGTTTTATTTGCGTGGTAAGTGACCAATCAACAGTTTCGAAATAGAGTGTTGACGGGCTAAACATGACTAAAACGTGACCCTGGAGTTACCGTTTTCCCTCTTTTCTTTCCTTCGCTAAGGTTATGCAGTGTATGGAGTATTCTAAACTTTGACTAAATCTTACTTTTGCCGCTCTGAATCTAACATTTATTAAAGGTCAGAAAGCTCTCCAAGTGTTTCATGTGAGATCGAGTAATTGTCAGATTACCGTGCGGTTAAGGTCAACTTTCCAGGATTTGGAAAGTACAATGTGATTGGCTAAGCTTGGGAAAGGAATGTTGTTTTCGGCTGAGCAGGCGTTTGTGGGAAGGGATGAAAGACGAGCTCCCCTAAAAAGGCCTGCGAGGGAGGCTACAAATAGACGCGATGACATTTGAAATGAGGCAAATTTATTTTTTTAGCGACATTTTCACTGCCCTCGTCGACGTCGTCGTCGTCGTTGTCGTCATTGCTTAGCTCACGATTTTTAAGATAACTACAGTCATCTCTCTTACCGACACCTTCCAATCAACCATGTTTTACTCCATGCCTTGTTCATTTTAAATAGGCCCTTTGCAGTAAGTCATTTTTGTAGCACAAACCTGCCATACTGGAGAGCAAGGCCCTATGCACTGAGTCAAGCCAAACAAAAATCTAACGTCGTTTGAAATGATTCCTTTGTTTGTTGTTTGTCAGGTCCCTTTGCTTTTCTTACCCTCCAGCATGGCATGAGTAACTAGAGTTTCGCGGTGAACCATGTTCAAGTGAGGTGATTTAGCTGGCTATAACTTCAACAGTTTTTACGATCACTCCTACGGTAAAAATTGCCTCCGCTGAGCTTGAATCTGCCTAAACCTGTTACGAGGCATTCATAGGATTCGTTATAATCCATTTAAAAAAACAAAAAAACTGGTGGGCTCATTATGATATTTTTCTCCCCATCAATTTGATACAGACAGGGCAAAAAAAGAACATACTCACTGGCGTATTTTATAGAAAAACATTCACGTGGCTGACTTCTATTCTTTGAATCGATTTGTTGTACGAACAGACCAGCGTCACTGGCATTGAGGTGTTTTTCAATGTCCTGCCAGGTCATGTCTTGCACTTTTCCACCATTCTTAATCGAGCAGTTCAAAGTCACTTTATAGTCTTTGGGCGTTACTGTTATCGTCTGAAAAGGCGGTTGGCATTTCTGTGCACTTATTTCACAGTCTAGGGTCCCTGTGGGTGACACATCTATCGCGTAAAAAGGAAAGAATAGAAGGTAAATTCTTTATTTCATCAAACATTAGCAATTTCGGTTTCTGGGAAACTGCCAACCTACCCCTCCCCTAAGCCATCATTTTGCCCAAAGCGAGAATTAAGTATTGATGTTGGCTTAGGGGAGGGGCAGGTGGGCAGTTTCCCAGAAACCTAAACTGATCCATACATTCATTAACTAACTCAAACCTCTTCATGAACTCTTGACAAACCTACTATCAGAGTATCCAAGTCACTATCCCAGAACATGTAATATGTTTTTTGGTTGGTTATTGTTCTTTGGTAAAGTAATGGGCTTCTCAAAAGATAGCTTTGCAATGGCTGATTTGACACTCAGTCTTATCAGCAAATGATCGGCATAATTAATCCTACTGATGGTTAAAAATAAGCAATGATTATTATATTTAAAGTTATTTTAAATATTTAAAAAGGAATCAATAATTAAATTCAAGTATCTTTTGCAATACTGTAATACTTTGTTATAGTAATGAAAATAAAGGTTAATTGTTGTTGTTGATCGAAACTATTTTCGGTAATAAACATTCTTGCATGGTTCTGTTCATATTTTAGAGGTTGGTTTTGGCCAATCCTTTATTTTCTCTGCGAGACATCAACTTGACACTTGGACTGTTGTCCCCCAGAAGACACGTGTAATGGCGTTATTCTGTGGGTTGTCGGGGTTCTAGGTCAGGGCTTTAATCAGAGTGTGCCGATATTTTTCATCAGAACTTTCTCTGGTTGTTACTTCATACTGACGAGCCCCAAAAAGGGCGAAACAGCTGTCTATGGCTACAATCCCGCTCTGTTTTTAGATCTTTCGGTGTCGTATTGATGTCTTGCAGAGTGCATTTTCACTTAGTACGATCAGCATTGCAGTATTCTGCTTACAGAATTTAATATGTCTAGTAGTGAATGATTTGATTTCCTTAATTTCCGACGCATCATAAACTGATGTTGTTTTATTCAAGGCAAGAATTCACGAAACAACAAGGAATTAGCTTCTGGATTGAAAACAAACTTATTTCCACGCATGAACCCTCCACGGAAAAATCGCGAACCATCGCAGTCCTTTGATCGCCTATAATGTACACGTACCCGAATTTTTGAAAACATTCCTCAAAAAGGCCCAGAATATCCCCAGCGGTGAGAATTTTCATAGGAGACTTGCCGTCTTGGTTGGTCTCATCGTCAAGCTCAGACCCTGAGCTAACTATTTACTGTGTCCCTATGATATATATATATAATTTGTATATATGTTTTAATGTAGATTAGGTTAGTTTAATTCTTAAACACACGACCCCAAAAGCTTTTATAGCTTTAAAAATTATCGTGTTTAAATAAAGATTATGTATATATGGATGTAACAGGTGTTGGGAACGTAGCGAAAAATAAGAGAAGTAGCGAGGTGAATATTCAGAGTGAGGATTGGAATTTAGTGTACCAAACTCTCTCGGCCAACCGCTCCAGCACGATGTTCGACATGTCTGTGAGCGACTTGTTTCAGCTCCGTGTAGCCGCCATTTATACTAGGCAGGATACTCCCTTTTTATACCTATCCGGTATAGTGACGACAGAACCTTGTCCTTTTTCTTCACTAACACAGTCTCCGTTGCAGTTCCCACCGAAATCATCATTGACTTCTTTGTTAACTGATGTTGAATTAGGTGGATATAGGCAGTAGACATTCTTTTGACTGTATTGTTTATATTTGTTTTGTTGTTCTGATCATTTTTAACGAATTGCAAGTGAATTGAGCTTAACATGCAACGAGTAAGGCCACGTCGAGGCTGTAAGATTACATTCTTCATTCGTGCCTACATTTTAGCGCGTTGGGAAGTTAATTAGTCCAACCCGTTCCCCACCAAAGGAAACAAACTAACAAATCAACAAAGAAGCAAAATACAACCACACACACACAAAAAAACTAAACTAAAAAAGAAACCAAACATATAACTAAAACAAAAAACAGTGAATGACCTTGCGGAATATAATCAGCTATATAGTATATATAGTGTTTTGTTGTCTTGTTTTCTTCTTGATGCTTGCTGGGGAGCTTACATTAAGTTTTATTTAGGCTATTTGAAACATTAGTGACATAACGCAGAGATGTCCTGCCTCTTGTTACTTGTGAAACAGACCGAGAGCGAGGCTACATAGGGAATATTTTTTCCGGTCTACTGAATACACATATAGCGAGAAAATACATAACAATTATTCACCGAAGTGGAGGTGGCTAGTATGGGTTTTACCGATGCCGCGAAGCGGCGAGGTAAATAGCCACTACCAGCCACTGACACTGGAGTGAATAATTGTTTTAGTATATACTAAAACAGTGAGATAATTAAGCACAAAAATGGTGATTTTTAACTCATGTTGCCAACGATTACAATTTTGGCGCGCGATGACCGAACTGCCGCGGTCGTCGCTTTTTCTTGGCGTTATATAAAACTTTTGAAGGCGTTTGTTTAGCTCTTGCGGGGAAGTTTCTTCAAAAGGCGTTGTGAATTCTTTTTGTATTTAAAATCATTCTGTAAAAAAGATTATCAAATTTAGTTTTAAGCCTATTTATGAACAAGTCAACTAAATAAAGAAACGCAAGACTTAAGCTTAATTTGCATTTGTAAACAAAAAACTTTTTCACCGGTTTTATGGATAAATTCAAGTAAAAAAGACAAAGCTTTACCTGTTAAAACTTCCAAACCAAACTTCGTCACCTTCTTCATGCATTTTGGGAATAGCTTGATTGATTCGTTGTGAAATTTCTTACTTTGTTACGGCAGCAAACCGGGAAGGCATTTTTCTCGAAACTTACGCGAGTTTGGCGTCGCTCGCTCGGATTAACTGGAGGTAAGCCTTTAAGTCAAGTCAAGTCAAGTCAATCTTTATTTAAACACGGTAAAATCCATCAGGAATTTAAAAATTAAAAATAACCTAACTATCCTAAACAAAATTCAAAACCTGACTACAACTAATCTAACTAAAACCTGTTTTTCATGAATGCCGTGTATAACATTAAAAATGAACATCAACTAATCTTTTAAATTGACTAAGAGATTCGGCTTCTCTCACATGACAGGGTAGGCTGTTCCAGAGAACTGCTCCGCTATAAGTAAAGCTGTTTTTCATGAAATTAGTTCGCGGAAATGGGACAAATAGTTTGTTAACAGAGTCCCTCAGGGAGTACACATTCTGCCGGCCGAATTTCGAGCATAATAGGCCATTTTTGGCCATTTTGCATATTCTGGGGCCTGGGAACGAGTCTGAGAGGGAGCTGGGCACCAGCATCCGAGCAAAACAAGATGGCGGAACCAAACCCGCAAGTTTTTACAAGTTATTACCCATGTTAGTTTTAAGGATTAAATAATAAATGCGCATATGTTGGGTTAGCCTCACCCTGGAAGGGCGATATTTAACAATTATTCCACGAGGGCGCGTTGGATATGAGATGATAGATAGCCAACGAGGCGCATAGCGCCGAGTTGGCTATAATCATTTCATATCCAACAAGCCCGAGTGGAATAATTGTTTTATTAAAAACGCCCACAAAATCTCGTTGAATTGCCCCGACTAGAACAAACCGGAAAAGACAAGGGACTTCCGCTATTCACATGTCACACGTCTATCAAAACTGTCAACGCGCGAACGGACTCGCCTAGACTGCATGAATGAAAAATCAAAACATTGTAGCGATGAACATTAGTTTTTTAAAAACTCATCGTGATTCTAGGATTTTACACAGCAGAACAGCTTAAAAAACCTGGCAGATAATGTGAAGGAAAGGAATTTTTAGGTGACAGCCATCGAAATTACTATGAATTTGGATTTTCGGTGCAGTTATAAAAGTAAGAACAACGGAGAAAAACTACCGGTATTACCTCGGTCGCTTGTTATGAAGTTGTTTGAAGCCACAAGCTGGTTTTGCTGAACGAGAAAAGAAGCTATACTGCCGCCTCGATTGCTCTAGTGAATGGCTGCATAGCCTGTATTTGTAGCTGGTTACTTGTGATTTATATTCTTGTTGTCGGAAAAACAAGCTGCAGTTATCTATCGGCGAGTGACTCGATCGGCGAATGGCTTCGCGATCATGAAGAAACATCACTTGTCTTCTTTCGTAGCTGGTCAAGGTACTTTAGTTCCATGTGTTTTCATGTGTTTTTCGACAAACTTTCAAACAAGCTCTTGTGGCTTTTTTGTTTGTTTTTGTCTTTTTTCTTTCGTTGAAATTGCATTTCTAGTATTCTAAGAAATAAATTAAAACGATTTGCTTCGGGCGCCGTTCTATCCTTCGCGATAAAAATTCTCAGCTAGCTTCCAATTTTAAACTGACGCGTACACCGACCATATATGGAGAACATGGTATATTAGCTCATATACCATAACGGCTAAGCCAATCAAAATGCTAGAATTGCATTATCCAGTGATTCGGTTTTTAATAAAATGTCTTATTTATCATGTTTGAGTATTTTGAACCCAGGAATATCGATTTTTACAGAAGCATAATTCGAGCATAATAGTACTTTTGGAGCATAATCTCGAGCAGAATAGCCTTTTTTGGAGGCAATTCTTTTGAGCAGAATAGCTTTTCCGAGCAGAATGTGTAAAGGCCTAACTGGAGGTGAATCAGTGAATAGTGCAGGATATTCACTGATTGAGTAGCCAATCAGAGAGCGCGAAAAACACTATCCACAGTTTTAGTATATACTAATACTATATGTCTTAAAAAGATGACGCACCTTGAATCCAGAGAGTTGTCAAAGAAAAAACAGAAACAATTTAAGGAAACAAACTTTGAGATCTTTTCGTACGCAGTCGTTCTTCATGTTTGCTGTATACTGTTCCATCTGTTTGAGCGACTTGAAGCTAGTAATCAACTGTCTTGATAAATTATTAAATAAATGTAATTCACTGCGTTTCTTCATATAACTAGTGTAAATAACATGCCAGGGACAAATTGCATCGAGCTGAGATGATTAGTCAGTTCCATGGATACGGGAGCCTAGTTGTAATGTTAATATCTTCTCAACAGCTGTTTCAATTGCAATAGGTCCTCCGAGGAGCCTAGTATCTAAAAAACTCAGCGTTTGTATTACCCACTAATGTAATAATCGACCACTAATGTAACAAAAAGTTAACCACCAATGTAATAATTTTTTAATCTTTAATGCAATAAAAACCTAACCACTAATGCTATTTTAGTATGCAGCTTTAACTTTTGAGTCAGACTCTGCAGGGTATGGATGGTGTCGCCATGGTGTAACCATTCAAATAAAACCTCGTCAGCATTTCTTTCACATGGTACTATTTAGTTACTCTTTGCTCAGACCATTCATTTAAATGGAATGCACTGAGGCTTTCTGTTAGCTCCTTTTGTTTACTGATTAGGGCGAACTAAAGTCCACTTATGCTGGCAGAACATTCCTGAATTAATTGTCAGGACTCAATGAGGCGGTTAAAAATAGGCGGTTTAAAAGTGGTCTACTTGTGGACGAATCTTTTGAGGAGAATTCCTTGATGGAAGTATTTTTTCCAACCGATCAACAAGGCAGACAGCTTTTTTGAAGTCTAACAGATTTTATCGCATTTTTTAAAACGATTGTTCACTGCATTGCTGTAGATCTTCAAAAACAATTACCGTATCTATTCGATTAACTGCCCTGGACGCTTATTAAATTTTTGGACCTTGAGAGTGGGCACTTATTCAAGGCTGGGCGCTTATTAAATTTTTACCGTTTTCAGCAAGTGTAGCATGTTTATTTTGAAACAAAACGCAAAGATTTATTTAAAAAAACAAGGTTTCCGTAAAATACTTCGGGAAAGTCTCTTATTAGTACTAATTTAATTCTAATTTCAATCTCCTTGCTACTCAAGTCAATAAGTGAATTCTCTGGCGCTGCCTCCTACCTCGATGTCCGAAATCGTTTGTAAGTGGGTTAGTCGCCCGAGAAGCAGGTACAGAAGGAGGGGTTTGGGTGGGGTGGGGGTGGGCGCTTATTCGAGGTGGGCGCAAATTCGAGGTTGGGCGCTTATTCGAATAAAACCGGTATGTAGGCATAAACCAAAGCATCAAACCACTGAGTGAGGACAGCCGGGTGGATCTTGACGGGGTGAACTGGATCAGTGATCACTTCCTAAGTAGAAAAACTGCAGTAAACTGATCCTCACAGCAAGAAGAGTTATAGAAGAAGATATATAAAGAAAATTCAAATGGTAAAGTGTATTTGCCCGATAGTTCGGTCTCCAACACAAAGCCTCAACGGGAGCTAAAAAGAAAAATAATTTTTGTTGTTGTTGGTTTTTTAAGTTCGTGCTTGTTTCATCAAGCGGGTCAGGGCAGCAGCCGATTACCGGTCAAGGTTGTCAAGATTTCACCCATGCTTTCCTGTTGTAATCTTTGATTTTCTCGTACGTAATTCATGCTTACATCGCCAATCAGTACTGTGTATTTTTGAGCATTCTTATCTTGGCCTTGCCAAATGTTTGACTTACACTTTGCTGACCTTGGCTATTTAAGTTATTTTCAAGTCTTTGTTTGGGTTTGCCGTCAAACCAGTGTTTCAAGTTTTTGATTGGTTTGTAGCTTCTTACCGATAGCAACCGCGTGTAGGTTTAGTGAAAACAAGACATAAATCCCCCCCCCCCCCCCCCCCCCACCGAGTTAGGGGTGCTCAACGACTGTTTGATTAAACATCTGTTTCGGGAGAAGCGAATATTGCCTATAATATCTATCATTTGAGGAGGTGGGAGGCTAGGGTACCTCGTGCGTGCGGTTACTATAGTCTGGCGATTTATTAGCAAAACTATACTACAATTTTGACTGTGGAGTTTCTTTTTGGGGATAAAATCTTTGCAAGGTTTCTCTGCACGGAAACCTTATATGCAGATCTTAAAAAAATCCACAAAAATCGCTGAAATTTGAGCTTTTACTTTTACTTTTACTTTATTAATCCGCAAAGGCGGTAACCATCGCGCGGATATATAGCTTGGAAAAAATTAATATATAATGTTGATTACCACTCGGTATGCGCATGGAGTGAATAATACCCACGGCTGTGCATGTTTTGGCGTCCAAATACAAGCTCCCCGGTGGGAGGCTATAACAATCGTTGCTGCCGACTGTCTATCACGTACATATCAAGGGCACCCAACGTCAATTTTTCGAAAATATCTGTTCGGAAGACGATTTGAGATCTAGAATTTTCGGAACATTTGTTGTAGAATTTCTTGCTTTCTTGATTTTTGAATATCTAAAAGGTGGTATAATTGCCCATTTTCAACGGATTTGTACCGTAAAAAGGTCACCTAGAATGATAAGTTTTGATCGCTATAATTTCGGATCACTAGACTTTCAACTAGAAAATCCGAAAAGATGAAAAATTTTTAAGGGATAAAATATGCCTATATCTACCGTTTAAATACTAAAATAAGTTTAACAATGCTATGTTTAAGGTGGCTCGACTGGATTTTTTGGGGTTGATACCTCCCAAGTTTGAACATTAACTACGTCGGCATGAGTAAAGATATCTAAAAAAGGTTACCACAATTGTATTACATAAAGATGAAAATTTGTTAAGATATGGGTTTTATTGCAATCGGAGTCGCCATGGCAACGTAATGATGCCATTACGTTTTTCATTTATCCTTGTGTTTCTCTGTACCAGGAGTTTTTTGAAGAAATCGCTTAAGGGAGTATGTACCTGCCATAATTGCCTCCATTATGGCAAAGTTTAAAGAAATTCTATGAGAGCGTTTTCGAAATATTTTGAAATACACTTTTAAGAATCATAAAAACAGTGAAATAGCATGCTAGCCGCTCAATTCGCTAATATATTAAGAAAATGATAAGCTTTGAGAACGCGGCTTCATCTCATAGTGGATTGATTCCATTGAAAACTGCATACAAAAAAAGAGGGGAATTGCTCTGGGCGATCGCGAGTAAGAAGGATTTTATTAACTTGCATTCAGCTGCTTTTGATACAGTTTTTGGAGGTAATTTGGTCCATGCCTAAGAATTTCGCATTTTTCCAAAAACCGCTCGATAAATTTTTTGATAAATTCGACAATTCCGAGATCAATTGTCAAGAAATATTCCCTGCAAGTTTTAAGAACATTGAAAACCGGGAAGGCTTTTAAATAGGGACTCAAACATAACCAATTTTCTTCCCAGATTTTGTGTTTACAAGTGAGCGTCTTCATTATTCACTGGCATGTTTTCAAGTTTCATATGCACGTGCACAACTAGCAAAAAATATAAATTTGCATCAAAAAGAACTCTCGATTACTTTCCGAAGAAATATCCGGTATATGCTGATAATTGGCTTGTCGTCACAGATAGCAGTGAGAGCCGAAACGGTGAACGTCCCGGCTCATCGTGTAGGATGCAATACTTAATTATCTTACTCGGGTTATAACATCACAGAAACTCTTACAAAGAGTTGCTCTGATGTTATAATGTATCACTAACCTCTTTACCCGGTAATTAGCATATCCCGAAGATTTAACCGAGGGCCTTTTTGATGCAAATTCTATCTTTTTGCTAAATGTGCACGTGTATATGAAACTTGAAAACAATGCCAGTGAATAATGAGGACGCTCACTTGTAAACACAAAATCTGGGGGGAAAATTGGCTATTTTTGAGGCCCTATTTAAAAGCCTTCCCTGTTTTCAATGTTCTTAAAACTTGCAGGGAATATTTCTTGACGATTGATCTCGGAATTGTCGAATTTATCAAAAAATTTATCGAGCGGTTTTTGGAAAAATGCGAAATTTTTAGGCATGGACCAAATTACCTCCAAAAACTGTATCAAAAGCAGCTGAATGCAAGTTAATAAAATCCTTCTTACTCGCGATCGCCCAGAGCAATTCCCCTCTTTTTTTGTATGCAGTTTTCAATGGAATCAATCCACTATGAGATGAAGCCGCGTTCCCAAAGCTTATCATTTTCTTAATATATTAGCGAATTGAGCGGCTAGCATGCTATTTCACTGTTTTTATGATTCTTAAAAGTGTATTTCAAAATATTTCGAAAACGCTCTCATAGAATTTCTTTAAACTTTGCCATAATGGAGGCAATTATGGCAGGTACATACTCCCTTAAGCGATTTCTTCAAAAAACTCCTGGTACAGAGAAACACAAGGATAAATGAAAAACGTAATGGCGTCATTACGTTGCCATGGCGACTCCGATTGCAATAAAACTCAGATCATAAGAAATTTTCATCTTTATGTAATACAGTTGTGGTAACCTTTTTTCGATATCTTTACTCATGCCGACGTAGTTACGGCTCAAACTTGGGAGGTATCGCCCTAAAAAAATCCAGTCGAGCCACCTTAAGTGGTTTTGAGCTATATTGTCGTTGGGTGCCCCTGACACATGGCCACATGAGAACTTCCTCGCACGTAAATACTTTTTCTTCGGTACATGATCCAATTTACGTACAAATGAAATAGAGGCAATCATGAAATGCCACCCGTAACAGCAAACGTCTGATTCAAGATGAGAATCTTTCAAAACAGAAAATGAGCAGATAAAAGAGCTCAAAACAACTCTTATGGACAAAAAATTGCGTGACACTACTAATAATGATCAGTAAACGACAAATAAAGGGGAAACTTGTCACGTGGTACAAATTCGTTTTTGCCATTTGAGGTAAACGTGATGCTTACCTCGTTATTTACGTGCGTACCCACAGAAAAACTACGCGACAGTGGAAATCACCTTAAGGCTTTCTATTATTTGAGTGTTATTTAATTATGTGATGTTTAGTTATCACATATTCATTTCTTGTTATCTCAATATGAAGTAATGTGAGTCGCAATTCAGACTGATTCTCGCATGTTTTCTCTTATCATCTTCCTGGCGTAGAATGACCTTCATTAAAATGATACCTGCTAATCCTGCTAGTACAGGCATTTTCCGGCTAGCTTTTTTCCCTGCCAGCAGAGGATTTTTTCTTGCAAGAAATTTTCCATTTGCACCGTCGTTTACTGATATTCCCCATTTGTCTTTGTACATGCTAAAACTGCATACCGTATTTTCTCGAATAATAGCCGTCCCTCGATTAATCGCTCCCTGGAATAATCGCCCCCCATGGACGGAAACATTTAAAATAATCGCCTCCCTGGAATAATCGCCTCCTCGTCATCTTCTCTTACTTTTATCTTTTCCTTTTAAAGTTTTATCGTCTTAGGAACTTATCAAAGATAAAATATCTCACACAAGAGTCTTGCGAAATTGCTGTGCATGTCGCACACGTGTGCCTATTTGATCCAGAACGATCTATAAAAGCATATGTTGCAAAACTCTACATAGCTGCAATAACGTACTGTCTGATATCTTTTATGCAATCACTTCGATCGACAGTAAAACTTCCTACAATTTACAACGCAAATAACCTCCTCATTCCAAATGAATAGTGGAATATGAAAAAAATCTTTAAACTCCCAAGAAAATTTTATTTACGTCACCATGCAAACGTTTTGTCAAAGAAGTCAGTTCATATTGGTAACATCATAGGATTTGGTCCACAGATTTTAATTCAAAGTGACAGAATCGTCCCCCGATAACTTGTCTGGGCGCGAAGGGGTTAATTTAGCATATGTGTTCAGTTGATGTTGGCGAACAAAAATTCACACAGCCAAGCCCAAAATCCAAACATCTTTTGTTACAGACAAAACTGATGTAGTGTATCTTTAAATCTTGTTCTTTGTTGACCTTTTTCAAAAATTGTATTTGTTCTCCTCTTCAGTAGGCAAAATAAAGTATCATAAATGTCTTGACCATAAGAATCTCTATGTGTAGTTGCGGACGTCAGCTTTGTCGCGCGTTTCGCAACAAATCGTCAGGTTAGCAACTTTGATTTCGTCTGAAAGACCCGGCGTACAGAGTTTCAACAATTCTTTTTTTTAATTCATTAACTTTTATAGTTTTTTTTTTATAAGTAAAAGCCTGTGCATGAATCTGTTAACAATAGCAATTGTATTACTCCGGAAAATGCACTTACAATTTTTACCAGATTTATGGATTCTTTGCAACTTTTTCCAGGCCCTAAGGCTAAAACAGACTGGCTTTTTCATGGGCAAAAAGCAAGGAAATAGGGTCAGGAATTTGTTGTTTCAACTCCATGAAACTAAAATTATACTGGAGAATACAGAGCAAACCACAAAATGATAACAAGTATGAGTTTTAACACATACTGTACTTCTTAACTTACTTGTCAGCTCCGGTATAACTTAACTTACTTGTCAGCTCCGGTATAACAAACTACGACTTAAGGAACTACCTTACTGTGGGTGCAAAGATCTATCTCTACTTCCAACCATCGATAAACCCACAAGGTCTTATGGTAGCTCCGCTACCTTAATTGATAATATTTTCATTAATAGCCTAGATAAGTTTGTACAGAGTGGTAACATTGTGTCCGACATCAGTGACCATTACTCACAGGTTTGCTTCCTGTCTAGCAACGTTAAGATAATTTCTAATAGTAGAATCCGCAAACGGGATCTTTCATCATTTAACCAAACTGATTTCAACAATGATCTCGAGCTAATCACCTGGCCCCCTAACTCTGATGCTGACTGTGCATTTAATGTCTTTTACAACAAACTTAACAGACTAGTTGATAAGCATGCACCTTTTAAAACAGTATCTAGACGTAAAGCTAAGCAGATGGCAAAACCTTGGATAACCAAAGGCTTACTCACCTCTATACGTAAGAAAAACAAGTTATACCACGATGGTCTATGGGATGAGTACAAATTGTATCGTAATAAATTATCACTGTTAACTCGTTTAAGTAAAAGGAATTACTACAACTCCTTTTTCGAACTAAATCTTAATAATATGAAGGCAACCTGGGAAGGGATTAATAACCTAATACCTTCCTCCAAGAAGAAAGTAAAGCAAATTTATATTATTAAAAAACCTGACGGTAGTCTCTCAACTGACCCTAGTGAAATCTCAAATGTGCTTAATAAGCATTTTGCTAGTGTTGGACATACCCTTGCTTCCAAACTACCACCTTCTAAGCACTCATTTAATGAATATCTCACTAACAACCGTTTGCCAAACTCTTTTAACTTTGAACTCATTATTCCCGATGATGTCAGTGCCCAAATTCAGGCCTTGCCCCTCTACAAGTCTTATGGCATGTTCTCTTGTCCTGTTAAAATCCTAAAAGGCTGCAAACACATTATTAGCCAGACACTTGCTAACATTTACAATTTATCTGTCATCTAGGGTAAACATCGCAGCAAATTAAAACTTGCCAAGATTGTGCCAGTTTATAAAGATGATGATGAGTCCTGCGCAAGCAATTACAGGCCTATTTCTCTTTTGTCTATATTCAATAGAATATTTGAAAAACTAATGTATCAAAGACTCCGTAAATTTATCATTACGCACAATATATTGATTAACTCCCAATATGGCTTTAGGAGTGGTCATAATACTCAACATGCAATTCTGGATATTGTTAATACAATTCAGAGTAATATGAATAGTGGTAAATTCACCTGTGGACTCTTTATGGATCTGAAAAAAGCCTTTGATACTGTTGATCACTATATTCTTCTTCAAAAACTTGATTTTTATGGCATCAGAGGTATTGTTAATGATTGGTTCCGATCTTACCTAACCTATAGGAAACAAACCACTTCAAATGGCTCTTATATTTCCAACAGTGAAACAACTTTGTATGGTGTTCCACAGGGCTCTGTGCTGGGCCCACTTTTATTCTTATTGTATGTGAATGGCATTGCAAATTCTTCAAAGCATCTTTTGTTTTATTTATTTGCTGATGATACAAGCATTATTTATGCAAACAAGAACCTCCAGAATCTTGAACAGATAGTTAATTCTGAACTAAGTAATGTCAGTGACTCTCTTTTAGCCAATAAGCTAACCCTTAATTTCAAAAAATCTAATTACGTGCTTTTCCGTCCTCGGCAGAAATGTTTAACATATAATCCCTCCATCAAAGCTTATGATCCAGCTATAGATGCATTGAGTACCTTAGAAAAGAAAGATTTTGTCAAATACCTTGGTGCTCTGATTGATTATGAACTTTCCTGGAAAAACCATATTAATCTAATCTGTTTAAAGATAAGTAGAACCGTGGGAATTGTAGCAAAGCTTAGACATAGTATTCCATTACGTCCCCTCTTAAATATCTATCAAGCCCTTATCAACCCCTATCTTTATTATGGCATCTGTGCTTGGGGCTCTGCACCTAAAACGAATTTAAATAAGATACTCTTAATTCAAAAACGAGCCCTACGCCTGATTTACTTTACCGATTATAAGCAACATGCTGTACCATTTTTCTTAAAATCAAAAGTCTTTCCCCTATCCTTTATTTAATTTGATTGTCTTTGTAGTATCATGTGGGACGTTGCAAACAATTCTGCACCTGAAAATACCAAGAGAGCCTTTACTAGGATTTCTGAGGTGCACTCATATCCTACCCGATCTTCTCTCAATGATGATTTCTACACCGAACACTCAAGGCTTGAAAAAATGCGTAGTTCTTTTCTAAGAGTTGGACCAAAAATTTGGAATTCTTTACCCTCAGATATGAGAAACTTACCAAAATCTACCTTTCGGAAAAAGATAAGGAATAAGCTGTGTGAAATTTTATCTAAATCTGATGACTATCTTGAAATCACTGAAATCATGCATCAACTTAAATTTAACTAGCTCAGGAACACAACTAAATTTATATTCTTGGTGTAAATCATAATGCAATTAAATCAGCTTAATACATACTATAGTTTTTATTTTGCGACAGCAGGTACTGTTTGTAAAACAGTTCTTTTTTTCTTTTCTTTCTTTAAGTTTGTGTGTCTCTTCCCCCGCCTCGATTAGGCTCTCCTATATGCAGTTGGAAGCTATCGTGTAATTGTAAATTGAAAGTGAATGAATAAAGTTGAAGTTGACGTTGATATCATGACGCATATTAAAATTTGTTAATATAGGAGCCGATTTCTCCTGATTAAGACTTATATGACCTACCTTGGATAACATGGCTTGACAGAAAAAAGAACAGCATGAATTTCATGGAGCAAAAATGAAAATGTCTTCCCAGGAAAGCCTGTCTCTTCATGTTTGAGAAACAATAACTTGTTGGTGGCGACTGTCGATAGTTTCCCAGTTGGAATTCCTGTAAAACTAAAAGCGTAGGATGCTGAGCTGCGACAAAACCAAACAGTTTATTGTCCCTTTATTTATAATAAAATGTCGCGTACCCTGATTGGCTGCACATTAGGGATTGATAAACCCCCGCCGGGATAAACCAACCCTGTGGTTGTTGTTTTTTTTTGCTGCTCACATATCTCTTTGAGCCGTCCCCACGATCTGTACGCCAAGAAACGGCATTGTTGATCTTACACCTACGTCATACTTTTCCCGCAAAAAACTTTGTCGCCTGTTACTTTGCGACGAATCCTTATGGAACTTCACAATTTCACTAAGTTCGGCATAAAAAATTGGTCTATGGTGGTGATCTTTTGCATAAGTACAAAAATTGCAATTTTGCGTGCATCTGCGCGTTATGGGAGTTTAAAACACGGAGCTAAAGCTGTAGTCACTCAATCGTTGGCTTTGAAATTAAAGTTTGTTTTGAATATTCAAAAGTAATGCGTGAGGAATTTAACGGGTTCTTTATCGTAAAAAAAAATACAGTAGCCTTGACTGTGCGCTGCTCTATTGTAAAATGTTTTGGAAGCGCCTAGAGCACTCAAGAAGTAAAGAGAAACACTCGACTAAGTCTCGCGTTTCTCCCTACACAGCTGCCTAAACTTCTTGCTATCCTGGGTACACCTACGGCAACAGGACAGAGCACAGTCAACAGTTCCTTATTTGTTAAATAACATCCTCTCAAGTTATCTCTGCATCTGAAGAACTTCCATGTGCTCACTCAAAGACACCCCGATAAGAGAAATTAAGTACTGCACCAACCATGTTACTATGCAATGGTCAAGGGCACCCGGCAACGAGAATATAGTTCAAAACCACTTAAACATAGCATTGTTAAACCTATTTCAATATTTGAAGGTAGATATAGGCATATTTTTATCCCCTAAAAAGTTTTCACCCGTTCAGATTTCCTTGCTGAAATTCGAGTGATCCGAAAATTATAGGGATCAAAACTTACCTTGTCGAAAATTTCAGCCAGAAAAAAGGTTCCCGAAAATTCTAGGTGACCTTTTTAGGGAAAAAAATCCGTTAAAAATGGGCCGTTATACCATTTTTTTTAGACGTTCGAAAATCTTAGGAGAAGCAGGCAAGCAAGAAATTCTAGCCTGCGAAAACATCCGTTTCTCGTCGCTCTTCGTCGCTGGGGAAGTTTCGCGCGAAACGCCCCCAGCGGCGAAGAGCAAGGGGAAACGGATGTTTTGGCAGGCTACAAATGTTCCGAACATTCTAGATCTCAAATCGTGTTCCGAACAGATATTTTCCCAAAATTAACGTTGGGTGCCCCTGAATGGTGGTGCTTCAAGAAAAGTTAAAAAACGTGAAAGCGGAAATTTGTATAACCTGGTCCTGTTTGTCTTGTTTCGTTGTTTTTCGCGATACTAATAGCATAATGGACATTATACACTTAATGTCAGATCCCGAGGGAAACAGTTTTGTTTTCCCAAGAGTCCTGATGTTTCCCGAGACGAAGTCGAGGGAAACATCAGGACTCGAGGGAAAACAAAACTAACTCGTTTCCCGAGGGACCTGACATCAAGTGTTTTGTTATATTTCTAGACTTTCACTTCAACAGCAACAAGAGAATAACCGAGGCGAACCAAAACAGTCGACTCGGTACTTATAGCAACACAAATTTAATTATCAAAACCACTGAATGAATGATTTACAAAGTACCTTCCCTACATTATCTGTATCATTTTCCTCCACTAGCTGCTGTTTTTCTTCGGGGAACTTCTTGGATAACTTTAAAAATCGTTGCTTTTTAGCTTGAGGCTTCGAGTTTGTGTTGTTGTGTTCATTCAGGAAAAAGAAAACTGGCAGGACCTGGCAGTATTTTTCCCGCCTTTTGTCCCCCCACTTTCTACCATTCTTTGATCACGTGCTGTAATGTATCCCGAGCTGGGTACATTGCTTAATGTATCACGATCGGGATACATTTGATTTTAGTCAAGACCACGTGACCAAGAATCAACCAATGGCAGCCCCTGTTTTGTTGAGTGAAAGTCTAGGAATATAACAACATCTTCTATTTTGGTGTAACAACCGACTCTCTGATTCGGGTAAAACCGGAATTTAAGACACTCGGGGGCGATTTTATCCCCCTCTTAATCTCGCACGCGTGCCTATTCGAACTTAAACCTGTTCTGGTTTTTGTAACAGCGGTTTGCCGCGAACCTGAGAGTTGCCTGAGATTTTAAAGATGTACTATTTATTTACCAGCTAGGTAGTTTCTAGTTCCTGAGATTATGAATTGTAGACATGATCATGTAATTACAAAGGCGCCTTAACCAATTAATTATGTATTAAAGATTAAAATAAAAAAATTCTTTAATTTGCCGAGTGAAATTTACGTAAGTTAAGGCCATATGTCTGCTCTTTAAAAGGATGTCCTAGATAATTCTAGAGTTTGAAAAGCCGATTACCGTTTAAAGTTCCTGCATTCGGTGGGTTTTCATTATATTGAAAGGAAGGAAAGAATTTGATCACTGGGAATGGATTACAATTAGGTTTCCCCCAAGTCTTTTTACCACAATCCTTTTAGTTTGTTTTCGAAGTTTTCGATAAACATGTAATTCGTGAGGTTTCTAGACGCTCAATGAAAACACTTTAATTGATCCTCTTACAAGCAGCTGATGTTGTTGAAATGCAGAAATCATACGGCGTGTTCTGGGTGGATCGTAATTCATGCCCTACGCTTTTTAATGGTCACCATCAGTAATAGAGGTAAACTTATTTGGCATCCCTATTCTCTTAAATTAAGATAAGAAGGGTAAAATTTAAATAATAAAATATAATAATAATAATAATAATAATAATAATAATAGTAATAATAATAAGCACAACGAAGTTAGAGCAAATCGGATCGACGCGCGACTTGTCAACCACGAGAGGAAAGAAGTCTGCACAATTGAAATGAGCTGCCCATGGATTGAGAGTAGAGCTAAGAAAGATGAGGAAAAGACACTCAAGTATGGGCCCATGATGTGGGAGCTGAAGCAGAGATACAATGGTTACAGGGTTGAACAGTTCAACGTAATAATTGACGTACTGGGGGGTTACTCTAAACACCTAGAGAAGTCGGTGAGGAAGCTACTGGAGCGAGAGCACGGAGAGTACTTGAGCGAATGCAGAAGTCGGTCATCTCAAACACTTTAAACATTGCCAGAACATTTAAGATAAATACTTAGTTAGGGCGCTATGGACTTCAGTTTTTAGGTTTTTGTTTTTTCTCTAGAAATCTAGAAACACAAGCTTGCTGACGTTTTTATTTAGATTTTTTAGAACATTAGAGTGTGATATTATTATAATTTTTTTTTAGTAGAGATAGCGAAGGTTTTACAGAGTATCAGACTTTCATAATAATCTAAATTGGCTTTTTAAGTAGAGAGACTTATATCACTATGTATAAGCTTTTAGTAGAGATAGCGAAGGTTTTACAGAGTATCAGAATTTAATAATATTCTAAATTGGCTTTTTAAGTAGAGAGATTCTATCACTATGTATTTTAGGATTGTATCAGGTTTCGTATCGACCTTTTTTTACTTCTAAGTATAGCTTCTCAAGTGGTGTAGGTTACGCTATGCGCCCTACACTACTCATAATGTGGACAGCATTCCAAAGTTTCATACTGCGACATAATAATAATAATAATAATAATAACAAGGTTTTTCTTTGTTTAAGGACAATAATTCGGGTGGCGTCTACCCTACTGGCTGCATTTTAAAAAAATCAACGATGGCGACTGCAGGAAGCACTTTGAGCTCGCTAAAAAAACGGTGTATGTTTGAGTGACCATATGAGCTGTATCATGAACTTTCAGGCCATATAAGCTTTAAAAATTGGCTTATTATCAATCTAGAATAAGCAGTAACACAAATTTTCTGATGAAATTAATTAGCTTCTTATCGAAAAGTGCCCAAAACAGAACTTGAAAGTAAAAATTGTGTCAGGACTGACTATTCAAAGACATCCCTTCAAAGAAGGGCTATCATGGTAGAGTGCGAAGCATGAATGCAGGTTAGATGCTGCAGTCTTACGATCGTGTTTTCAAATAATGTTATATAAAAGACAGAGAAATAATTTCTTGGAAACTTTTATTCCAAAACCCGTATGTTTTACAAAAAACCGTAGCCAACAATAAATTCTACTCATTCATCGTACCGTAAAAGTGACTGAAGTGACAGCCTGTCAATAAACACTTGTAAATTTAAAACTATTAAAAACTATTAAAACTTTCTTTTCTTTTTCTTTACTAGGACATTTTATTTTTTTTATGTACTTAGTCCCAATTCACGACTAATCTTTCACAAGTTTCTTTTGATTCCATGGTCTTCCTACTCTATGTTATTTTTTACAAATCTACATTGCTTAAAACTCCTAGTAAAATCATTGCTTTGAGAAAAAATAGTTTAAATGGCTAAAGTAAATTTCTTACATGTCTCAGTCAAAAGCAATTCGCGTAACACTAAAGAGCACATGGCAAATTCAACAATGAACCCGCCTCAAATCGGGCTAATTTTCTAGTAATGTGTCCTTAAACTGAAAGCAAAGTCAAAATCAATAAACCTTTTGTGACAAATGTATAAATACACAAGGACACACTTCAATCAGTCGAGTAGATTCTCCCTGTATACCATCTCGTATGACGGGGGCTTTTTCCTTTTCTTTATGACTATCACGTACAAAGCTCATAGGCATAAACCCAGGACAACTCCGAACGAGAAAATAATGACGGGTAGGATCCATTTCCTGTGGCTTGGAGCTGAAAGCAATAAAAATTGAAAATATCAAATCATCACATTCTCAAAAGTGGGGAGTGTTTCTTAGGGTTGCGGAAGCCATTGTTGGTTCGCCTGTGTGCTGTTGTGTGGGTATTGTTTTGTGGAGTGTTTCTTAGTGTTGCAGAAACTATTGTTGGTTGGCCTGTGTGTTGTTGTGTGGGTATTGTTTTGTGGAGTGTTTCTTAGTGTTGCAGAAACCATTGTTGGCAGGCCTGTGTTGTTGTGTGGGTATTGTTTTGTGGAGTGTTTCTTGGTGTTGCAGAAACCATTGTTGGTTCGCCTGTGTTTTTGTGCGGGTATTGTTTTGTGGAGTGTTTCTTTAATTAGTGTTGCAGAAACTATTATTGGTTGGCCTGTGTGTTGTTGTGTGGGTATTCTTTTGTGGAGTGTTTCTTAGTGTTGCAGAAGCCATTGTTGGTATGCCTGTGTTGAAATCCGGGTGCCACTGTTCTTAAACGTGTTGTTGCATAACATGAACAGTGAACCTACTCATATTTGCGGAGCACAAGATGATTTTTTTTAGTTATATATTTATTTGTTTAATCACTTCCACCATATGGTGCGGAACACACAACAGAGCCGAGCTCCAATTTCAGTGTCTCCTTGCAGATAACCCAGCTCTACATCTCTTCTCTTCTCGAATAAAGGAGTGGGTTCTTTTACATTTCACAAGAACCAAATAAGTGAAATTGCACTGAGACGGAACCTACGGTTTTTCTTCCTTATCCGAGAAGACTAGAAAGTCTAACCGTCTGCAGATGTCATTACAAAGGCAGCACTTTCTTCTCAGTTATTTTAAGACCCTGAGTGTTGGTTCGGCCGGGGTTTAAACACACGACCGTCCCGCTCAGCAGACCAGCGCTCTCCCAACTGAGATAACCAGGCGGGGTATACACTGTACAAGGTGTCTGTAACTTTAGAATGTGAATGTTCACTCATTTCACATCTCGTATTCGTTGTGACTGGCTAATTGAGGTAACGTTAGCCAGTGTTTGCGTTATACCGGGGCACCCAACAAAAGTGTAGTTCAAAACCACTTAAACATAGCATTGTTAAACGTATTTTAGTACGTATTTAAACGGTAGATAAAGGCACATTTTTATATTCTAACGCGATACGGGAATTGACCGCTACTCGGGAAGCGGGATTCGCCAAAATCTGAAAGAAAACGGTATTCGGGATACAGATGACAGACGTTCGGGGTGCGGGATTGTGGTGAAAGACAGCGGAAATACGGGATCAGGACCCTTCCCCCCGCCTCACTTCCAGACTCTTGGTATACAGTAATCCGGGTTCACTTCTAAACATACCTCTAACTAATCAGACCACTTACACCAATAATCCAGCTCAATTGTCTTTGATTTTTTACTCGACCAGACGGTAATGTTGTTCGTTGCAATGCAATTATAATCCCCTTCGTGTCTTTCTTGGATATTAAGATTACGAAGAACGGAACTTAAGGTATCCTTTCCAACCAGCTGCTCTGATATGTAAAAACCTTCAGATCCGTTGATGATTTTTTTTTTTATCTGGATTGTACCAAACTACACGAGGACGAGGCCATCCCTTGAAGGTACAACTCAGTTCCATTTGTCTCGTGTCAGGATAGTAGTCAAAGGGAGAACTTGTCTTCGATACCGTCTTAACTGGAACTGAGAAGGAATTCTTCGTCTTAATTTCAAAGCTCATAAGTCATGCACCCAGTCATTTAAACTTAGCCTTGTACTTCCTAGGCTCATAAGTCATTCACTCAGTTACAATGTACAGTTTACAGCTATTTTGGACATCTGAAACGCGCAATAGGTAATACGGGGACCGAAAGAAACTTTGGGTACAATGATCCTGACTTTTTAAAAGGAGAACGTTCTTCACGGCCGTAACTATAATATTGAGTAAAATGGGGGTGCTGATGAAAGTTAAAAA
This sequence comes from Porites cylindrica, assembly GCA_964035525.1. Lineage (NCBI taxonomy): Eukaryota > Metazoa > Cnidaria > Anthozoa > Scleractinia > Poritidae > Porites > Porites cylindrica. The sequence goes on along the minus strand of OZ037777.1, from coordinate 37,541,235 downwards.
GAGGGAGCATGACACGTATAAGCTGCGAAAAGCGCCGCATTTCGCCAGCGTAAAAGGACTCAAACAGCAACTCCTGGACAAATCGCACGCCAGCGAAGATTATTACTGTAAGGTCTTGGTATCATGACCAGTTTTCGTGCTTTTGTTTTCTGCAGCCAAAGGGAAATGCAGATATTAGGTTCTTCAAAAATTCCCATAATTCTATTGGGTCACAGTTTTGCCTAGTTGAGCTTTACTGCATGGAGGCAAAAATTTTGAATTCAAGCCATCCTTCACTCTCCCCTCCCTAATACGAACCAGCCTAGCCCTTGGTGTTGATTTTTAATTAGCAAATCGGTTCCGATACTAACCTGCTCAGTTAAGGCCCCGTGATTCAGCCGGACGAAACGATTGTATCGTCTCTAGTTTAACGATTACTTTTACCGTAAAGACTGCTTTAGCTGAACTGAAATCTCCTTTGAAATGTTAAGAGGCCTTCATTGGATTCGGCACCAATAACTCATGTAACAAGAGACAGAAAACTGCCACATGTTTTTTGCTTCATCATGAATTCAAAAAGGGGCAAAGAGAGAAAATACTTACTTGCGTATTGTATAGAAAAACATCTACATGACTTATTTCCATCTTTTGAATCAATTTGTTGTAAGAAAAGGCCCTTACTGGCCTTGAGGATATTTTCAAGATCCTGGCAAGTCATGTCTTGTACTTTTCGACCGGTCACTATCGAGCAGTTGGAAGTCACTTTAGAGTCTTTCGGCGTTACTGTTATTGTCTGAAAAGGCGGTTGGCATTTCAGTGAGTGGAAGCAAGAAGCACTTATTTCACAGTCCGGATTTCTTGGAGATGACACATCTAAAAGACAGAAATAAAAAGGCAGGAAGAAGACATTTCGAAAACTTTCTCGTGAAATCCAGTTTGATAAGCTGGCACCTTCCCACGAGGAGGGGGGAGAGGGTTGGGAGGCACTTCTATAGGAAATTAACGCTCCACGAAATTAAGATATTGGAAATCAACGCGACTTAAATTAACGCGGATTAAATGAAAAACGACTTTCGCATAAAGGAAATAAAAGCGAAAGAGAGGGTAACAATTAAAAACGAAGGAAATTAACAAGACGTTCACAAAGGAACAACAACAACAATTTTATCAAAAAGCAAATAAATACGTTTATCATACACACTGCCAGCATTTAGCTCAGAAAGCTATTCAAGGCAGGCAGTGTGGGTACTCCACATCTTAAAAGGAAAATCAAAGAGATTTAAAACATCAAGGAAAAAGAGGTTAAAAAGGATAATAATACGAATGAATAAATATGTAAATAAGCAGAAACAAGGTTACAATACGTTGGATTAAGTTCTCTTTATAATGGGACAAGCTCAAACCAGACGAAGGGTCTGGAGGGAGCCTATAGTAGAGCGCAAGGGGTGGGCCCAACGTGACCCTTTATATTCATAATTTACATATCCTCAAGATATTTTATTAATATATGCAAATAACTTTGCATAGTTTCAGTTATTGCTCTGAAACCGCACGAAAACGGTTGCTACGTAGGCTATTCCAAGATCCATGCTTCAGCTAGATAATTGGATTACTATATACATAAGCGACAAATAGGTATTCAAATTTCTGAGGCGAGATGGAAGCTAAGGTGAATATCCAAAGGAGGCGTTTTATATTTTCTTATTGAAAGTTCGGTCTCAATGTGTTATTTTGAGAGATAACAAACCGTATCATGAAATAACAAAAACGAGAGCATGGCTTGTCCGCCATGTAAAAGGAAAAACAAATGTGTGTGTTTGTACAAACTTACACTTCGCTATCAACCATGCAGTCTTGTTATCACCAAATTCCACAATATCCTGTATCGTCATCTTATTTAAAACGCTACTCGAGGTATATTCTTTCGCACTTTATCAAGACCTAGTTCATCCTCTTTTGAGGGTATACTTTGAGCAACGCAATTCATCTTTTGCATGGAAAGAGGAGGCTGGGGCAGTATTTTTAGGGGACATTAATATGGAGCTAGACGAAAAGTCCGGCTAGCATTCTTAATCCTGGTCCTGAAAAACATAGCCAGCTGAATAATTTTCGTACTCAAACACTGACCCGCAAATAACACTATATAGTTCAGTTAGTGTTGTATTTCAAAGCTTATTGACTTTGCGCTGCCAATTCGTTTTGTTGCGGGTCGAAATTAGGTTTAGTGGGAATAGTTCGGAGACTACTGGTAGGACACTGAGGAGAAATAAGAGAAAACTGAGCTAAATTGGCTAAGCTGAGGAATTAAATGCCATTCAAGGCCATTTATCTTATCAACTGAATAAGGACATTTGCAAATGTAATTAACCTTTGCCAAATGTGACATTTGCCTGCCAAATGTGGCCAAAGGCAAATTTCGACCAAATTTCCAAATTTCGTTTTCTAAAATTTTGACAAACAAATAGCACCATATGAACGTACAGGCAGAGAGCTTTCATTTGCATGGTCACATCATAGGATTTCGTCTGCAGACTCAAAAGTTAGACTCGCCTTACAAAACTCCATCAAACACGCAGTGAAGGGGTTAAATATACAAAAGAAACATTAGAGCTCGTTCAGTCGATCGTAATGAATTCCGGAAAGAGAACAAATGGATTTCAGAAATTGTAGCTTATTGAGTCAAAGATAAATCGATATAATAGTACTTTTACAGTTTTAAACGCCAGTCTTAGTTGTTGGAGGGATAATTGTTTTAAATTTCATATCCGGTAAAATTTATACATTCGGCTTTTTTAGGATTTCTGATGGCTGTAAAAATAACCATTTGCCTTGTAAAAAAAATCTAAATACGGCGTTTTAAAAATAAAGTAAGCGAGTGTTGAAAATTTTAAGCGGGGGAAGGAAACACATGGTGATATATGTAATATATAGGGTTCCTTTTTATCTTTGGTTTAAGTTTTTTTCCTTTGCTTGAGGGTATGGTAACGTATGATAATGAAATTAAAACAAAGGAAAATGCCTCTTAAGCAAGAACTCAACCATAACATAATTTTACACATGAATTATCTCATACTTGTAAGTACCAGAGTCCCCGCTCTGATTAATATCAGCACAATTTAGCTTAGCATGAATTTATCGAGTAACTAAACTAACCATAGTGCAAAATGGAGGTTGATTGCAAAAAAGGGGTGATGAATGGTCCATTAAAATTTTTAACTGCTCGCAAAATTTTACCTTTGCTCGATTTGCTCGCAAAATTTAAACGAGTGCTCGCTTGCTCGTGCTCCCCAAATTTTTGCGTTGCTCGCCAGCTCGCAAAGCAAATTTTTAATTTCTGCTCGTGCTCGCAAAAAAATCGCAGTGCTCGGCATGCTCGCGAATGCTCGCAAAGACCATTCGTCAAAAACGACATTGAGATGTGGGACACAATTCCGCCTCAGGGTCTCTATATTCCCGATGAAAGACATTCAGTGAGTGCCTTTTCATGCAGGAAGAAATTCATAAACTGAAATCCTGCATCGTTGGCATCATTACTCACGTAGGTCCATAGACAGCTATGTGGAAGGTATACACAGATCGGTTGCAAAATGGTACCGGTTAAAAAGAGCTTAACTTGATTTAACTCAGTTGTACGTGTGACCTCGCCTAGCCAGTGAGTTCAGTCTGTTGTCACACTTGAGTTGATTCCCGTGGGTGGCGTGCAAGAAATTGCATACCCAATTCTCCGTTCAACACAATCTTTTATCTCCAAAATAGTAGATATTTAATCCCCTAGTAACTCGAATTCTGGGCAATCCAAATTCTTTTGATAAGAGAAAGCAGCCATCCACTGAGGAATTGGAAACAATGATGCATACTAACCTGCATGAAATGCAAGACGTAACATGGAAATAAAAAACAGGCAGCCAAAAGACCTGAACGAGGCAACGTTTCCGTGACTAAATGCTAACGTTTTCCCTTGAAAATAGTAACTGTAAGGTGGAAGATACTATATGTGCGTGTACCACAACAAATTTAAATTAACGCCACGAGCGCGGTGAGAACTGTTTATCTTTTGATGTGGAACCACTGATAACTTACGAACAAGGCTTAGAGTGCATGCGCAGCAGACAGGAAAGCTACTGTTTTTGTGAACTACTGTTTAGCAGCAAAATATTAATACAGTAAACCCCCGCTAATAAGAACATGTTCAGCTTTACTTGTTTTAAAGTCTGGCAAAATAGGTTCCTTTATTTTCGGGTACTTATTAGCAATTTAGACTAATTTTTATGAAGGCGGGTAGTAGATTGTTGATAACCAAAAAAATATTTTTAAATAATTTTTTTAATGTTTTCACAATTTTATTATTATAACCCTTAGTACAGTATATTATTGTTGTTATACTTAAATTTACAATTTATAGTTACACTCCTTGGTTAGATTGTTTATCATAATAACCATCTATAAGGCTGTTTGATCTTGCTTGGCTAAACAGGTGGTTGTATTTTGAGGTATTAAAGCGGGAAATTTCTGCCAGGAGGTTCTTTCTGCGCGTTCTTATTAGCGGGTGTTTACTGTAATTACCAACTATTGAATCTGGGGGTGTACTCCCGGCAATTCATTATGGGGTGTGCCGCCTGGTTCCCCAAATCCTGACCCCATTTCAGGTCAAAAAATGTTATTTTTTACATCCATTTTCAGACCTTGCCTCTAAGAAATTATGCCATCATTACTTAGATTAGAACGCCAACAAAAATATTTCTTAAAATCCATTTCGAATTCGCATATTTCTGTTTCTTTCCTTTTCATTTGGAACTGAGACGATAACTACGTTCATACACTCCCGTAGTTCCCTCGAAAACCTTACCCGATTGGGCAAGATCTATAACAGTTTTCAGACGAAACCGGAGCAAAAACCATACCCTTTGGGACGGCACATACCAATATGGCTTATATAAGGGAGTACCCTCAGGGTATTGAATGAGGCCAAAAATATTAAGATATTATGAGAAGAAATCTGCAGATCGAGGAGAATGCCGAAGGCTGATGTCGATAATAGCCTCCAAGATCGGCATTATCCTTCACAGCATACGAAAGCTGAATTTAACAATTGTTTTATTACTCATCCAAAATATTTCTATTCTTAACGAGCATATCTCCTCGTCCTATTTTTTGGCTTGGTTGCGTCTAAAAGAGACTTTTTTTCTTGAAGATACTTCGTATAGTAAAAAGCAGATAATATATGTTTTGCGTATTCTTGCTTTTCTTCCTTTCAGTTTTAGTCAGAAATTCGGCTCTTTTATCTTCGGATATCCGAGAACAATGATAATGAATAATCATTGTAAATATTAACAACCATTAATTTTATTGACAGTATTTCTGCATGGTAGCTTTACATCTGTCATGATACTAACTAAAAACTAACTACTTACATAACGTTAATTACTACAAAAGCTAACTGTTTACATAATGGCCTTAAAAACTGTTAAAACTGTAAACTGATCTAAAATACTTTAAATACTGCGAGTAACTATAACTAAGAAACCTTATCAAGACAACGTGTGAGTTTCAACTTAAGCGCATACTGGCCCTACTCTTTAAAATATTGTAAAACGATTATTTTTAAAAGTATTAAAGTCTGGAAACCGCCTTACTTTTGCGGGTAGGGCTTTAAATGAAGTAGTTAACGAGTCTTGGAAAGTACCCTCAAGAAATTTATTTAACAGGCGCATAATGGGAGCGCAGTGTACGATGAGGATTGTGCCTAGGCAGTTGCAAGTATTCGAGCCAAGCTTCAATAAAAAGAGCTCTATGTCCAAGCTTACGGAATGTTTAATTGACCACTTTCTAGTGTAATTTACTAGGTTCCTGGTTGTGTCAAGGAAACGTCCCTCTCTGAGCAGATGCCATGTCTGTGGATGCGATGTTTCGCTCTGAATTGCAGGCACGGTTTTGAGATTTGACCTTTGGAAATTCCACCAATAAATACAATAAACCTATTGAATGGCTACATCTAGATTTTCCAGCTTTACATTCGAAATTTCAGCTTTACGAATGAAATACCTTAATAAACTGCTGTACATTCGCTCCAATTCTGAGTTATAACCACCACATCATTCACTAAATCGACCGGCAATAAATCATACATACCGTGTCATGGACCGGCAATAAATCATACATACCGTATCATGGACCGGCAATAAATCATACATACCGTATCATGGACCGGCAATACATCATACATACCGTGTCATGGACCGGCAATACATCATACATACCGTGTCATGGACCGGCAATAAATCATACATACCGTATCATGGACCGGCAATAAATCATGCATACCGTGTCGTCACAAAATCTTTGCATGCAACAACTTTGAAAAATGGCAGCCATTTTGCCCGTGGTAATTCATGCGTACTAAGGCTCGCTTTCATTCTAAGATGGGGCCAGAGGTCTTTTTTTTTTTTCACAACTTGTACGACATGAACGGGTTCTCAACGTATTCAATATGACTAATGACACCAATTACAGAATGGTACCTTTATTGACGAAAGAGAAATTTAAGGCCGTTTCGCCTTCTGCTTTATGCAATTAGAGCGATATCAAAGCAATTAAATGTCTTCAATGTCTTAGAACATACAAATTGACCAGACCCCTTGGGAAAAACGCCCACAGCCGATCGTTTTTTTTTTTACCAAGTTAAACTTTATTCACACAGAAGTTTTGTAATAATTTTAAGTTGAGCTCTTAAATCACTTGCATTAAATAGATTAGTTGTATAAGTTACAGTTGTATGACAAAGCATCCGTGTCTGTACCACAGTTAAAAGCGTGCTGCTAGGACTGACTGAGGAACCTTAATTAACAATCAATGAATGAGGCTGAGTATCTTATGAAGAATTATGGAGATCGAGGAGGGTGTTGTCCGCGTCGAGATCTCCATAGTTCTTCATATGATACGAAAGCCGAATTCAATAATTGTTTTATTATTCATTCAAACTAATTCCTACTATAAAAACATCATCATCTTCGATATTGCACGTTTAGGGTTGTTCGCTCCGCAAATATTCTCCAAATAGCAGATGTCGCCCTTCGAGTTGTCTTCTTGCTGATTTGCCATGTTTTTAGCTATTATTTCGCCTAGTTATTACTCAGTCTTGAAACGAGTGAAATGTCCGCCATTTTTGTTTTCACAATTAAAACAACTCAACCTCGCTGGTCTACAGGTCTTCTGGGTTAACGGTGCATTAACCGGCAAGGAAGGTGCACTTTTGACGTCATCGGTTGATTAATCGCAAAATTCTTCCGAATTTGGTCATCAGGAGCTGATTATGGTGAATTATGCTTGTGCTTTTAGTCAATCAGAATCGGGGAAATATTTTGAATGAATAATAATACATGTTAAAGGTTTTGCTTGCTTTTCCTCTGGATTTTACTGCCACTCACGTTCACTAAGGTTTATATGATATTTCAATAACCGTATATCGTACATGTATATCTCAGACATTATTTTCACGGTTTTTCCTGTAAGTTCCTCACACGAAACGTACGCAAAGCACAGCAAGGAGCAACTGAAGCGTTTGGACCTTCGGTCGTTTTCGCCCGGCGCACTCACTAATCTTTGGTTATTCCTAGTATGATAAGATACCCGAGCTTTATTCACAGGAAACTATATAATTCCATTGGTGTTTTTAATTATGAGGCGTTGATCCATGAAGGATAGAGAGTCGCCTTTAAAAGAAATGAATAACATGGTTGGCTGTGAGCCTTGCTGACACTCACTTACGCTTACTTGAGATATAGTATTAAGACTAAAATTCAGTTTGGCACACAAATTAAGAAGTTTTTCCATCTAGTGTAACACTCAACAATTTCTTCTCCCAATGTCGCTTATGCTTCTCAAAATCAAGCCAACACTTTTTGCTTTTCAACGCCCTTGGCAACCTCTGTATCTTTAACTTACTGAACACCACCAGAATCAGTGAGGAGTCTGCAGCGTCTTTCTCCCGCTTGACGGCCATGTGCAGCTCTTCTCGACAGAAGCTGCTGGCGAAATAGTTGTCAGACAAGACAATCAGAACTTTGCGGCTGCTGTAGACGCTGTCTGCCATGTTTTGGACAAGGGCTTTCCCAACTTAAAATCTCTAGTGTGAATGCTGTAGGATATTGAGTGTTTATCGAGAATGGGAATCAGATTTTCATTGACCCACGCACCATCTTTTGAACTGTAACTGATGAAAAGATTGTTGCTCTTCATAATTCCTTCTTCAAGGTCACCCGCTCGATGTGGTGAATAGGTGCGCTTTTTCTTTATAAAGAAGTGCGCAGCTATCGAAATCGACACAAAGACGATTGCTGATGAAATAATGATGATAGGCAGGACGCAACTCCGGCGACTGGAAGGCGTGGCATTTTTGGCGGCTACAAACCCTGCGGAAGATCATGAAATGTTATTTGATCCAGTTACGGTCAAGTTCCTGTTGCAGCCAATTCTGGAAATTTAATTTCAACGGACTAGTCGTACCTTAATTCTTTCGCTGTGGCTATATGGCCGGTAACTGGTCAAGGTTTTCAAAACACTAAATGGCCGGCAGTCCTGTATTCTCGGTAAATTTCACAAAATCGAAAGATTCCAGCTAATCTAGACTATCATATGTCGATTAAGGCAAGTCAAGCGATCCTGAAATGCTTCATAGATCTCAAGTCTAGTGTTTGGTTTACCCTGGGCTCAGAAGACGAAACCGTTTTTTGTGACACTTAGAAATTTTTTCAGCTCGACTGCCGGTCAAGGTTTTCAAAACACTAAATTCCCGGCAGTCCTATATTCTCAGTAAATTTCGCAGTCCACTCAATGGCAAAGAACGAATAAAACTCGATATTATTTCTATACATCAACGCAAAGTTGAGATTACGTTGTACAAAAAAGTTTTTTTTGTTTCATCATAACGTCAACAAGATAATGATGAAGTGTATTTCAGCTCCAGAAGCAGCAGACCCGACTAACGCGTGAAGACTTTTCCCGCCGGTTTCCGCGGAGGCCGTATGAAAGGTCACAATGTTATGACACCAAACTTCGCCTGTCACGGCTTGCTTTGGACAGAAAATAGTAACGAAAATCCAAAAACTCGAGACCAACAAAAAACATGATACAGAAATCCGACAAAACCGGTTGGTTTGATAAGGATCACGACTTATGATAGTTCAGAACGGCTGAATTTTTTCGATTTGTGAAATTTACTGAGAACATGGGACTACTAAGATGTCACTCTCGGGAAGTAGCGACTCTCGCAGGTGACCGCCAAACAGAAGAGGTTGACTGCTTAATAGGGATTTGGCTGCACTTCCGTAAGAATTCAATGCATATTGTGTATGGAAGAATAACCATATTTAGTAATTTTTTCTATAGGTATTGTAGTTAGCTTTCGGAATGTCTGAATGAAATATTTTGTATATTATTTTCTTTACCTTAGTGTTTGGTTATTTGTTATTTTTTTTTTTTTTTTGCAATGGATATTACATGGATATTAAAGCCGGAATACTTTCTTTAATGCTGCTCTGTTGTTGAACATCTTTTCATTTTTACACAGGGCATGCTGGGGATTGTTCTTCCACTGCGTTACAGTTTTTTGGGATTGTTGATTTTGTTATTATCAGTTGTTGTCTTTAACAATGGTTTTTTGGAATATGTGCATAAAAACTATAACTGACGTAGACCGAGGCCTTAATCTACTTGAGTCTGACCTCTGCGCGCGTGGCTGGGAAAGACAAAGAGAGTGACTGTTTCAGCCCGAAGTAAAATTTATTGTCAAACAACAATAAGAAGATAAACTTTTGACAACTTTTTATAGTTGCATCATTTACTTTAGACTTCAGAGCGTTTCTACTGGTACTATTTGTGTAAAAAAAAACAAACTAACAACCAAAACATTATTAGATGAATGAAAAGAAAACTTCCCACTGAAGAAAACTATTTCCAAACTCTTCTCTTCTTTGGCCCCTTTCTCAAAATTCCCGCGAACGTTTCAGGCCCGAAACCAAATAAAACATTTTCAAATGAAAATGTAAAGAACACTAAAAAGCGAAAACTCATGAAACCTCGATCTTAACTGTTCATAACAACTGTTTCCCGGGCCCGTTTATTATCGGTACTTAAGAGAAATGGGCCCGTGGTGTTTCATAAACTGTGAAAATTCTGCCTAAACAGCGTTCATCTAGGCAGCAGCAGCATCTGAAAAAAATAAGTCAGTGCAAGAGTCAGTTTATGTGCCAGAGATTTCTGAGATTTTGTGTACAGTAAACCGGTTAGTTCCGTTAGTCATAACTGAGTCCTCTAGTTAGTTAGCAAATTATGACAAAAAAAAATCCATCCCGGGAGTCCTGGGGTGACCTTTCTAGAGGCCGATACACCATTTCCCCAAAGCCACCCTCCCATGCTGGAAAAATACTTGATAGAAGGCAATTGTTCTTCCTAGCCAATCACAATTCGCCAGAGCAAACCCCGCGCACGTGACTGAAGTTTGCCATCATATTTAGCCGTGAAGGTCTCGTTTAGGGTTGCACGCGAAAAAATATAAAAATATATATTTGATATGTATATTTTTAATTCGTTTTATTTACTCCATTCATATAATCCAAGTTTTCTCATTTGTCTGTGTTTTAACATGGCCTCTTTTAGGGATCAAAAAAAGCTTGGGCCACGCCCAGACCGGTCTCCTTTAGGGGTTTACTTCAAAATTTCTGACGAGCATCCCCACCCCTTTCATATGCGGAGTCCCCCGCCCCTGGAATTTTAATGGAACAGTACTGTGGTACTATCACAGAGCCTGGGTTACCTGTGGGCCAACCCGGGATTGTACACTATATTTTGTTAATTTGTGAAAATGTAGTCTTTAGACTGGAGCACGATGCAACAATTAATTACGGGTAATTACGGGTGTCAGTAAAACGCGGGGTCGCGGCCGGGATCCGGGTCTATCTTCTTTTTAAAGAATGCTGTTTTAGGGTTAGGGTTCGGGTTGACACTAACCCTAACCCTAACATAACCCTAATTCTAACCTTAAAACCGTATTTTATAAACAAAGAGATAGACCCCGACCCCGGCCGCGACCCCGCGTTTAACTGACACCCGGTAATTACTTTTGAATTGCCATAACAGTCCAGCGACTCAGGGCCGACTCAGGGTGGTTCTGTTTTCTTCCACTGTTTCGTATTATTTGAAAAGGGATAAGATCTCGATACTATTTTTAGATTTGGTTGGCAATTTAGAGCCGGATCCAGGGAAGGGGCCAGGGCCTCCCCGTTAGTTTTGGACCAAACTGAGACCCGAAAGGTCAAAAAAAAATGTTTTTAAGACCACCCCCCCCCCCCCCCGTATCTGAAGGTCTGGATCCGCCACTACGTACAATTAGTCTCATTGCAACGCTATACTTAGTGACCACCCCTTAACATCACTGACCTGTTGAAGTTGAGCTAGTGGTCTTTTGTGACGATGGTGTCGAGGAATCTGCAAATAAAGTTGGTAAAGGGGAAACGTCTTCAACATATCACTTTCATCGATATAAAAAAAGGAAATTTCAAATGAAAAGAGAAACAAATACGTTAGGTAAACATGTGCCCCGGTGTTGGTTCTTATAATTATATATGCTGGTGTTTAATGTAGTTGACATTACAACGTCCCTTTTTCCTTTTTTGTTTTTGGTCAGTTGTATTCTTTGCCTTTGTATGACTCTTGTGTAGCTCTTAGAAATTTACAGATTCATATTGATATCATATTGGAGAGATAAAAACAGAAAACGCAAGATTCCATGCACTGATTCAAATCGATTTACGCTGCTTTGATCAAAACACTCTCAGTTTCAAGAATTCTTCTAACTATAAGGAAAGATGTTATCAGAAGGTGTAATTTCCTTTTTTCCTCTTGCACTTTTAACATGCAATTCACTTTAACAGCCGGAGAAAGAATTTGGAAATGAATAGGGAAATTTGTAAAGAGAAATACGTCAGCACAGAAATGAATTGTAGGCAAATTTCTGTAATCGTGCATCTTTCTGCTAATAAGCTAGCTTGATTCACGCGTTCACTTAATGCAGCTTTCTTGTTTTTAGACTGAGCCTCTCAAAAATTCCCCTAAAGTAATTTGTGAAAATGAAGAAATGATCGTCGCAGTGAACGCAATTTATGCAATTGCGTAAAGAAGCCTGAAAAAAAGAGAAAAATTCAGGACTTCAACGGGGTTTGAACCCGTGACCTCGCGATTACCATTGCGATGCTCTACCAACTGAGCTATGAAGCCACTGACGTTGGGAGCAGGTCAATTGTGGGTTCATATGTTCCCGTGAAAGAAATGAGTCTTAATGATATATGAAACGAATCATAAATGAACTGCGGAAATGAAATGAAAATGAAGAAATGATCGTCGCAGTGAACGCTATTTACGCAATTGCGTAAAGAAGCTTGAAAAAAAAAAAAAAATTCAGGACTTCAACGGGGTGTGAACCTATGACCTCGCGATTACGGATGCGATGCTCTACCAACTGAGCTATGAAGCCCCTGACGTTGGGAGCAGGTCAATTGCATAAATTGCGGTCGCGTGTTCTTTCTCCTGAGCCACTTCGATTTGTTTGAATTTGTCTTGCGTTTCTCTTGTTAAGGATTCTCTATATTACTAGAGCAACCAAAGGCTATCACTTCGACTTGACTGTCCGTTTCAGACACTGGTCGCTAACGTCAACCTTCAGCCACCAGGTCGCTAAGGTCAACTTATTTGGGCTGTAGCTTTGACTTTTGCCTGCTTCACCTTATTACAGTTTTTGGAGATAGCTTTGTAACAACCTGCTGCATATTAGTTGCTGGTCTAAAGCCTGCTCCATAAATGTTCTCACAATATATGTTGCGCGAGCTGTCAAATTGTTTTCATCCTGATCTGCTGATATCTCCAGGAACTTATTGATCAGTGACTTTGAAATTAGAGCTAGGTTTCCAAATCGTTCAGTCAGCTTTTCATACTATTGCACAAAGACTTATATTTTGGACGTTCAGGGGCTAACAATTTTCGCGGCACGCCATATGCATCTGCTACGATAAACGCTAGAAACGTAGCAACTTTGTAATCCGCCTTGACATAATTCGCCACAAAATACAATTCCACTCTTTCAATATAACTTGCAATATCTTCTTTACCGTCCACATACTCTCCAACGTGACCTACAGTACAAGCGCCATCCTCGTCGCCAAAATTGTAATATTCTGGTCTTAAACAAGAACACGAAACGAACCATTTGCTAGTCATTCTTTTAATGCAACTGCGCATGTGCAAAACCCGCCCTAAAATATAAGAGGTCTGGGACCTAACACATTACTCAACCCATGCAATGCTGGATTCTGATTCTGCTATTGTATCATGTGAAACGATTATGCAGATAAAGGAGGGTGTTACGATTCGCCGTCCCTTTGATGGGTATCATGACAGAGTTGCTGTCTGGCACCTAGCAATAAATAGCCCCACGCGAGTAGAAATTTCAGCTATAATTTGCACTATAATTATTTCAAAAACAGAAGTAAACTTTACCCTCCAATTGCCCTTTCCTTTTAAAAGGAAATTTCAAGTGCACGTATTTATGGAATTCGCTGTCCACCTGTTTTGGTAGAGTACGACTTTTCCTACCTTATTCACAGAACTGAAGGCAGATGATTTAAAACAATAGCAACAACATAAATATCAAAAACTCATGCACGAACATGTAATTTCAGACCCTGCATCTAAACGGCGCAAAACCTTTCCCTGTTTCAGACCCAAACGGTTTTAAACAATTCGCTTACAAAGGGAGTAGCCTCTCACCGAAACAAATGGGCTATGACGTCATGGTTTGCTGGTTTATTTTGATAATATTGCCAAATATGTCCTTACGGTATTCTCAATGGAACTCAGCGTAAGTTAAGAAATCACTTGCAAATTACAAAATCTTTGCTTCATGTCAAACACATTTGTTCCCCAGACATCATATGAAAAGTTAAAGGCAAAAAAAAAAGAGTTTTGAAAAACTTTTAGGCTATTTGAGCTTTCAAAAACCTCAATGTTAACGTAGTAAAAGAACTATTCAAGGAATTTTTATATTTAATCTTGCTGGAAAAAATAGGAAAATGTAAACGCCGAACAGGAAGCACAAAAGTACCCGCTTTGTTCGAGTTTTTATAAGTTTTTTACCGACCGCCGCACTGCAAGGATCAAAGTGTTAACAGTTTACCTGCTACCCGGACCGATTTAATGCTTATTCGAGGACATTTAAGAAAACTCACTATAGAAGTAAGTGAACTTATGTTACCTTCGTTTTGTTAATTTAGTCTTTCTTTCGTTACCTTTTAAACAGAATTGAAGTAGCTTAAATTGAGTTTGTTTCCTTCAAGAACCACGTGACTTCGCTTGTATCAACTTTTAGCTTTTATCTGTATTCATTCCGCTTTTTCTAGTTTCATGAATCAATTATTTGATTACACTTATTAAATAAAATATATTTGTACAATTTGATTTCAGATCGAATAAAATTACTGTTATATAATTGCGAGTTATTCTTCGGATTGGATTCTCCGTTTTCTAATGAAAAAATCAGTTGCAATCGGTTTCAACCCTTCAAGCTTGTCCTCACATGACACGGCTCCTTTTGCATTTGCTGTGTTACTGTTTTGAGCCCGAGGGGGTGGGGTGGGGGGAGTACTTCCTTATAAGAGGCTAATGGGGATGTGCCGCTGGATGGGGTCCCATTTTCAAGACTGGATTGAATAAAATGGGGTAGCACATTTTCCGATTTTTGGTGGTAAGACAGTTCTCTACATTTACGGTTAGCAAACGTACCAGAATGTTTGTACTGCAGATGAAAAGTAAAGTGTTCTTCATTCCATCTGAAAAATGGGTCAATTCATAAAAGTAGAAAGTGACTAAGTTGGGATCGCGAAAATTACATATTTGCCCAAAAGTGACTAAGATGGGATCTATAATTGGCCACAAAATAGACTATAATGGGGTATAGGCTCTGAGAGGCCAGCGGCACGTACCCAGAAAAACTTTTTAGTACCCAAGTACCGGGGTTTTGAGCGGTTATTTTAATGTTTGACTCAATCTGGTGCCGTTTTCCACTTTTTGAATTTTGATAAATTTCGTGACACAATACCTTTAGATATCAGAGGAGTATCAGTGCCTTCTTCTGAAGGAGGAAATACTTTCAGCTGGATAATTGAAGACCTGGAAAAGTTGGGGTAGTCACGGTCGCAGAGCCACTGACATTTATACTTTCCTTCGTCTGCTTCAGTAACGTTAATAATGGTGAGAATGAAATCTGTTTTGCATCTGGTGTTGGTTTTGCTTTCTTGTATATTATACTTTTCACCAGATTCTAATTTCGCTGAGTTGTTATTAAAATACCAACGTAAAGAATTGTCCCAACAGTCGCTTGGCCTAACACCTACTTCGCACTCTAAAGTGGCATTGGAGTAGGCTGTCACCGGAACCTCGGGAGAAGAAATCTGCGGAGCCTGGATGATACCTGTATTAGATGATAAGAAGATATGATGAGTAAATGTTATTTGAAAATGGTTACCATTTTTTGTGCAACCGTAAGGGGTAACCTTCTTACTCTTACCCTCCCCTCCTGAGTATTTGTGACAATATATAGGACATCAAAACGCTTTGGAGTTTTTACGTGTTGATTTTGTTTATCCCACTGGTTCCCCCTTTTGCGACTTGTCTCGTCAGGCCGACTTTAGCGATGCTCTAACGATCGGTTGATCGGATGAACTCCACTTCTCTTACCTCCCACCAATATGGCCTGTGCTACTAAGCAGGGGCACCCAACGAGAATATAGTTCAAAACCGCTTAAACATAGCGTTGTTAAATGTATTTTCGTATTTAAACGGTAGATATAGGCATATTTTTATCCCCTAAAAATTTTTCATCTGTTCGGACTTCCTAGCTGAAAGTCTAGTGATCCGAAAATTGTAGGGATCAAAACTTACCTTTTCGAAAATTTCAGCCAGAAAAAAGGCTCCCGAAAATTCTAGGTGACCTTTTTAGTGCAAAAATCCGTTAAAAATGGGCATTTTTACCCATTTTAAGATGTTCGAAAATCCTAGGAGAAGCAGGCTAGCAAGAAATTTTACAAAAGATGTTCCGAAAATTCTAGATCTCAAATCGTCTAGTCTTCCCAACAGATATTTTCCGAAAATTGACTTTGGGTGCCTCTGACTAAGTGTTGACTTCAATAGCTATTCGGCGTCTCCTTTTCTCATTTAACAACCACACAACAGTTTACATTGGAATCTTGATGTAACGAACAGCTGAACGAAGACCTGAAGGACTGGCAAAATATGCTCGCCATAAAGAGGTTTTGTTATATCGAAGTTCCTTTTATTTATTGTACAGTCAAATCCCGCTCCAGTCTGGAAACCCGCTCAATACAGACATCTCATTGTTACGGACGGTTTGCTTTGTCCCTGGGGAAAGAGAGCCGTTACATTTTCTACCCGCTTAATAAGGTCACCCCGTTAATACAGGCACTTTCTTGGTACGGCCCCTTCAGTGTCGGGATTTGCTTGGCTTGACAGTATTTTTTCTGGGGAGGAGAATATCGCTTATTATTAAAAATTGAATCATTGGATAATGCAATTCTAGAGCTCTGATTGGCTTAGCCATCATGGTATATGAGCCGTTATACCATGCTCTATAATATGGTAACTGTACGCGTCTGCTCAAAATTAAAAACAAGATGAAAATAGTTTGGTTTACAAATAAAGTCGGGAAGAATTCTCCATATTTTGTGTTCGTTTTTAATAGAATAATTATTCCACACGCACTTCGTTCTTGGATATGAGATGATTAAAGCCAACTCGGTGCTACGCGTCACTCGTGGAATAAGTGGAATAGTTGTGAATTATACCGAGGACTTCGTTAAATAGAGGTTCTACTGAATTTCAGGTGAGAACACTCCCCTGTCATTAATGACTGTCCTGTGCTTGATCTTCAGGCAACATCATATGTGGCCGGCCAGGTTTAGTTTTGTTGCTTCTCACCCTTATTCCGCCATTGCCACCAAAACAACACATCACTCCCACGTTAATCCCGCCAGCTGCGCAGGGTAAATTTGAGCCAGAATGGCAGACAAAGAACCACGTTGTGGATGAGCTAGCGTCACTAAATCGTTATTTATTTATTTACTTATTTACTTATCCCTTGTACCCGAGGGGTAAACAAACAAAAATTCCAGCGTCCATTTATTCTGAATGGAGGAGGAAGGTGGCACGAAATTTTCAGTTGTATTTTTTTAAATGCAGTTAGGAATAAGTTAATCTGTTATTTTAAATATGAAAGACCCAATATTTAATTCCGTCTAAATCAAGAGACAACGAGCTGTCCCTCTTAGTCTTAATGGGATACTTTCCATTGCTTACAGGGGAAACATGGTATTATGTTTTTTATGAACCTGCTTCAAAGGAGGTAGTTTTGCGAATCCGTGTGTTGTATTAGAAATAAGAAATTAAATGACTCACAGCGATAATTCAGGTCAATATACCCTGATTTTTTACTCGACCAGTTGGTAATGTTGTTCATTCCAGTGCATTTATAAGCCCCTCGGTGTTTTTCTTGGATATCAGCATTACGGAGAAGGGAAATTAAGGTATCCTCTCGATCCAGCTGCTCTGAGATGTAAAAACCTTCAGATCCGTTGATGATTTGTTTGTTACTTGGATTGTACCAAACTACACGAGGACGAGGCCATCCCTTGAAGGTACACTTCAGTTCCATTTCTCTCGTGTCAGGATAGTAGTCAACGGGAGAACTTGTCTTAGATACTCTCTTAACTGGAACTGAGAAGGAATTCTTCGTCTTAATTTCAAAGCTCGTAAGTCATGCACCCAGTCATTTAAACTAGGGAGCTTAAGTGACTAACTCGAAAGCCTAAGCTCCTTTGGCCACTGCGCAGATTTCACCTTTGATCAGGATTTATGTAATTTGCTGGTTTTCTTCTCGTTGTTTTTGTGATATATTTGTAATTTTTAAAGCAACCTCTTAAATTAGTACAAAAAAATATCAAAATCTGAACCACCACGACCACCAATTGGTTTTAACATGAAAACAACAGTTGCTGCACATGCGTCACGCTTCTTAGTCTATTCTTTGACGTTGACCGCACGACTATGAAGTGAAACCTAGTAATACAACGTTTTATAGAGAAAGTGAACATATGACGACGAATTCTCCTTTTTCTTTCTGATCCTGAATAAAGTCCATAAGAATTCAACTCTAAGACAAAACTGCCTACATTTGACAAATTAAGCAGCTCCAAATAGACGCGATAACATTTGAAATATGGCAAATTTAATTTTTTAGCGACATTTTCACTGCCGTCGTCGTTGCTTGGCTCACGATTTTTAAGATAACTACAGTCATCTGTCTTACCGACACCTTCCAACCAACCATGTTTTACTCCATGCCTTGTTCATTTTAAATAGGCCCTTTGCAGTAAGTCACTTTTGTGGCACAAACCTGCCATGCTGGAGAGCGAGGCCCTACGCACTGAGTCAAGCCAAACAAAAAGCTAGCATCTTTTAAAATGATTCCTTTGTTTGTTGTTTGTCATGTCCCTTTGCTTTGCTTGCCCTCCAGCATGGCATGGCAACTAGAGTTTAGCGGGCGGACCATGATCAAGTGAGGTGATTTAGCTGGCTATAACTTCAACCGTGTTTTTACGATCAATCCAACCGTAAAAATTGCCTCAGCTGAGCTTGAATCTACCTAAACCTGTTACGAGGCATTCATTGGATTCGTTATAATCCATTTAAAAAATAAGACACACACAAAAGAACTGATGGCCGCATTATGATATTTTTCTCCCCATCAATTTGATACAGACAGGGCAAAAGAAAAACATACTCACTGGCGTATTTTATAGAAAAATATTCACGTGGCTGACTTCTATTCTTTGAATCGATGTGTTGTACGAACAGACCGGCGTCACTGGCATTAAGGTGTTTTTCAAGGTACTGCCAGGTCATGTCTTGTACTTTTCCCCCATTCTTAATCGAGCAGTTCAAATTCACTTTAGAGTCTTTCGGCGTTACTGTGCGGGTTTTTGTCTCCAAAGGAGGTTGACAGTTCTGTGCACTTATTTCACAGTCTAGGGTCCCTGTGGGTGACACATCTATGGCGTAAAAAGGAAAGAGTAAAAAGGGAAATTCTTTATTTCATCAAACATTCGCAATTTCGCCCACCTACCCCTCCCCTAAGCCATCATTTTGCTCTAAGCGAGAAGTAAGTGTTAATGTTAGCTTAGGGGAGGGGTAGGTGGGCAGTTTCCCAGAAACCTAATTGATAGAAAGTAGTGTCCGATAGCCCGGGGCTAGTGAATTCTGCTATTAACTTGATGTCTTTTGGAGGAATTCAAATTACAGAAGAACTGTGAAATCAATCTGCTCATCAAAACGTTTCTGGGGCTAGTTGAAATGATGCTTGGGCTAGTAAATGTTAGCTTCGGCTTGCCCGAATGGCAAGCTGTAAAATGATTTTCTTTGGACCCTGATCCAAACATTCATTAACTAACACAAACCTCCACAGGAACTCTTGACAAACCTACTATCCGAGTGAATGTCACTATCCCAGCCCATGTATGTTTTTTTGGCTGGTTATTGTTCTTTGGTAAAGTAATGGGCCTCTGAAAAGATAGCTTGGTAGTGGCTGATTTGACACTCAGTCTTATCAGCAAATGATCGGAATAATCAATCCTACTGATGGTTGAAAATAAGCAATGATTATTATATTTAAAGTTAATATTTTAAATATTTAATTTAAAAAAGAAATCAATGATTAAATTCAAGTAGCTTTTGCAATACTGTAATACTTTGTTATAGTACTGAAAATAAAGCTTATTGTTGTTGCTGATTGAAACTATTTTCGTCATGATCAGTAATAAACGTTAATGAATTATTTGATTTCCTTAATTTCCGAGTCATCATACAATGATGTTGTTTTAGTCAAGGCCAGAATTCGCGAAACAACAAGGAATTAGCTTCTGGATTGAAAACAAAATTATTTCCGCCCATGAACGCTCCACGGAAAAATCGTGAACCATCGCAGTCCTTTGATCGCATATAATGTACATGTAGCCGAATTTTTAAAAACTTTCCTCAAAAAGACCCAGAATATCCCCAGCGGTGAGAATTTTCATAGGAGACTTGCCGTCTTGGTTGGAGTCATCGTCAAGCTCAGACCCTGAGCTAACTACGACCAAATACCAACACAACCAAATTGCTTCCTGAGAGATTTCCACCAATCAAAACGCAGCTCAGACAGCATCATACCCAAATAAGGATACGACTCGTACAAATAACCTGTGACATCATACCCACATAACGATATGACGCACATAATTAATAAAAACTATGACATCATCCACCTAAAAATAAACTAAAACCGGTTAAATTAGACTAGAGCATGACGAACAGGTTAAAACCGGTCAAGCCGTACGTGAGTCTGTTGTTTCTATCGCATTAAGAATACAAAAGATGGCAGATGATGAGATTCCTGTAAATTTTATTCACGAGATAAAGACAAAACTCTAGAGAAAGTTGTACTTACGTGCGAGGGTTATGTGAGTGCACGAACAATGTGGATTCTCTTGCTGCTGTAGCACCAGATCATACACATTGTTACTGCCATGAATCTCTCGTCTAACTTGTTCCCAGGTAAAGTCTTGTGTTGATCCTTTTCTAACTTGTTCCCGGGTCAAGTCTTGTGTTGGTCCTTTATTCATGATCGAGCACCCTACAGTTGCGTTAGAGTTTGGATTCACTGTCTTCTGAGTGGAGTATTGACACTCACTTGAGCAGGAAGCTCGTAGTTCACAACTCTTGATGCTTGCAGGCGAGACGTCTGTATAAAAAAGCGTTAAAACTTTTCTTTGCAAAATATTTGAAACAGCAGCAGTACTTTCACATGGTACTATTTATATTATTTAGTATGTAGTTCGAACTTTTGACTCTGTGGGTGAAATCCTATGGTGTTACAATTCAACTGAAAAAGCTCTTTAGCGACTTTCACATGGTTCTATTTATTTTAGCATGCAGCTCTAACTTTTGAGTCAGACCCTGCAGGGTATGGATGGTGTCGCCATGGTGTAACCATTCAAACAAAACCTCGTCAGCATTTCTTTCACATGGTACTATTTAGTTGCTATTTGCTCAGACCATTCATTTAAACTGAATGCACTGAGGCTTTCTGTTAACTCTTTTTGTTTAGGGTTACTGATTAGGGCCAACTAAAGTCCACTTATGCTGGCAGAACATTCCTGAATTAATTGTCAGGGCTCAATGAGGCGGTTAAAAATAGGTGTTTAAAAGTGGTCTACTTGTGGACGAATCTTTTGAGCAGAATTCCTTGATGGAACTATTTTTTCCAACTGATCAACAAGGCAGATAGCTTTCTTGAAGTCTAAAAGATTTTATCTCATTTTTTAAAACGGTTATTTACTGCATTGCTGTAGATCCTCATAAACAATTACCGTATATTTTCGATTAACTGCCCTGGACGCTTATTAAATTTTTGGACCTTGATAGTGGGCGCTTATTCCAGGCTGGGCGCTTTACCATTTTCAGCGATTCTAGCATGTTTATTTTGAAACAAAACGTGAAGATGTACATAAACAAACAAGGTTTCCTTAAAATACCCTGAAGAAAACTCCGACTTCAAAAACCACGTCATCAAACCACTGAGTGAGGACATCCGGCCGGATGTTGGCGGAGTGAGCTGGATCAGTGAACACTTCCCAAGAAGAAAAACTGCAGTAAACTGATCCTCGCAGCAAGAAGAGTTATAGAAGAAGATATACAAAGAAAATTCAAATGGTAAAGTGTATTTGCCCGATAATTCGGTCTCCAACACAAAGCCTCAACGGGAGTTAAAAAGAAATATAATTTTTGTTGTTGGTTGGTTTTTTAAGTTCGTGCTTGTTTCATCAAGCGGGTCAGGGCAGGAGCCGATCAGCGGTCAAGGTTGTCAAGATTTCATCCATGCTTTCCTGTTTTAATCTTTGATTTTCTCGTACGTAATTCATACTTACATCGCCAATCAGTACTGTGTATTTTTCGGGCATTCTTATATCTTGGCCTTGCCAAATAATTGACTTGCACTTTGCTGACCTTGGTTATTTAAGTTATTTTCAAGTCTTTGTTTGGCTTTGCCGTCAAATCAGTGTTTTTAGTTTTTGATTGCTTTGTAGCTTCTTCCGATAGCAACCGCGTGTAGGTTTAGTGAAACCAAGACATAAACCCCCCACCGAGTTAGGGGTACTCAACGACTGTTTCCTATAAAACATCTGTTTCGGGAGACGCTAATATTGCCTAGAATATCTATCATTTGAGGAGGGGGGAGGCTAGGGTACCTCGTGCGAGCGGTTACTTATTAGCAAAAGTATATTATAATTTTGACTGTGGGGTTACTCTTTGGGGATAATATCTTTGCAAGGTTTCTCTGCACGGAAACCTTTTATGCAAATCTTAAAAAAATCCTCAAAAATCGCTGAAATTTGAGCTTGGAAAAATTCAATATTTAATGTTCATTACCACTCGGTATGCGCACGGAGTGAAAAGTACCCATGGCTGTGCATGTTTTGGCGTCCTAATACGAGCTCCCCGTTGGGAGGCTATAAAAATCGTTGCTGATACTGTCCATCACGTGCACATCACATGACACATGGCCACATGAGAACTTCCTCGTACGTAAATACTTTTTCTTCGGTACATGATCCAATTTACGTACAAATGAAATAGAGGCAATCATGAAATGCCACCCGTAACTGCAAACGTCTGATTCAAGATGAGAATCTTTCAAAATAGAAAATGAGCAGATAAAACAGCTCAAAACAACTGTTATGGACAAAAAATTGCGTGACACTACTATTTTTTTGCGAATAGAAATAATGATCATTAAGGGACGGACCATTACTACAAGTAAAGGGGAAACTTGTCACGTGGTACAAATTCGCTTTTGCCGTTTGAGGTAAACGTGATGCTTACGTACCCACAGAAAAACTACGCGACAGTGGAAATCACCTTTAGGCCCTCTATATTTGAGTGTAATTTAATTATGTGATGTTTAGTTATCACATATTCATTTCTTGTTATCTCAATATGAAGTAATGTGAGTCGCAATTCAGACTGATTCTCGCATGTTCTCTCTTATCATCTTCCTGGCGTAGAATGACCTTCATTAAAATCATACCTGCTAATCCTGCTAGTACAGGCGTTTTTCCGGCTACCTTTTTTCCCTGCCAGCAGAGGTTTTTTTTCTTGCTAGTAGAGGGTTTTTCCTGCAAGAATTTTTTTATGTGCACCGTGGTTTACTGATATTCCCCAGTTGTCTTTGTACATGCTAAAACTGCATACCGTATTTCCTCGAATAATAGCCGTCCCTCGATTAATCGCTTCCCTGGAATAATCGCCCCCCTTTGACAGAAACATTTAAAACAATCGCCTCCTACCCGATCCTCTCGTCATCTTCCCCTACTTTTATCTTCTCCTTGTAAAGTTTTATCGTCTTAGGAACTTATCAAAGATAAGAAAATATCTCACAATGGAGTCTTGCGAAATTGCTGTGCATGTCGCACACGTGGGCCTATTTGATCCAGAACGATCTATGAAAGCATATGTTGCAAAACTCTACATAGCTGGAATAACGTACTGTCTGATTTCTTTTATGCAATCACTTCGATCGACAGTAAAACTTCCTACAATTTACAACGCAATTAACCTCTTTATTCCAAATGAATAGTGGAATATGAAAAAAATTTTTCAACTCCCATAAAATTAATTTACGTCACCATGCAAACGTTTTGTCAAAGAAGTCAGTTCATATTGGCAACATCATAGGATTTCGTCCACAGATTTTGATTTAAAGTGACAGAATCGTCCCCCGATAACTTGTCTGGGCGCGAAAGGGTTAATTCAGCATATGTGTTCAGATCAGTTGCTGTTAGCGAACAAAAATTCACACAGCCAAGACCAAAATCCAAACATCGTTCCTTACAGACAAAACTGATAATCTTGTTCTTTGTTGACCTTTTTCAAAAATTGTATTTGTTCTCCTCTTGAGTAGCCAAAATAAAGTATCATAAATGTCTTGACCTTAAGAATCTCAGGAATCTCTATGGGTAGTTGCGGACGTCAGCTTCGTAGCGCGTTTCGCAACGCATCGTCAGGTTAGCAACTTTGATTTCGTCTGAAAGACCCGGCATACAGAGTTTCAACAATTCTTTTTTAATTCATTAACTTTTATAGTTTTTTTTTTTTTTTAAGTAAAAGCCTGTGACATGAACATCTGTCAACAACAACAATTGTATTACTCTGTAAAATGCACTTAAACATTTTTTACCAGATTTATGGACTCTTTGCAACTTTTTCCAGGCCCGAAGGCTGAAACAGACTGGCCTTTTCATGGGCAAAAAGCAATGAAATAGGGTCAGGAATTTGTTGTTTCAACTCCATGAAACTAAACTAGTATACTGGAGAATACAGAGCAAACCACAAAATGATAAGAAGTATGAGTTTTAACACAGTTCTTAACTTACCTCTCGGCTCCGGTATATCATGACGCATATTAAAATATGTTAATACAGGAGCCGATTTCTCCTGATTAAGATTTATATGACCTACCTTGGATAACAAGGCTTGACAGAAAAAAGAACAGCATGAATTTCATTGAGCAAAAATGAAAATGTCTTCCCAGGAAGGCCTGTCTCTTCATGTTTGAGAAACAATAACTTGTTGATTGGGACTGTCGATAGTTTCCCAGTTGGAATTTCTGTAAAACTAAAAGCGTAGGATGCTGAGCTGCGACAAAACCAAACAGTTTATTGTCCCTTTATTTATAATAAAATGTCGCGTACCCTGATTGGCGGCACATTAGGGATTGATAAACCCCACCCTCTGGTTGTTGTTGTTTTTTTTTGGTGCTCACGTATCTCTTTGAACCGTCCCCACGATCTCAACGCCAGGAAATTTGTGAATCTTACGCCCACGCTATACTTTTCCCGCAAAAAGCTTTGTCGCCTTTTACTTTGCGACGAATCCTTATGGAACTTCATAATTTCACTAAGTTCGGCATAAAAAAATGGTCTATGGTGGTGATCTTTCGAATAAATACAAAAATTGCAATTTTGCGTGACATCTGCGCGTTATTGGAGTTTAAAACACGGAGCTAAAGGTGTCACTCAATCGTTGGCTTTGAAATTAAAGTTTGTTTTGAATATTCAAAAGTAATGCGTGAGGAATTTAACCTTGACAGTGTGCTGTTCTATTGTAAAGCTTTTAGAAAGCGCCTAGAGCACTCAAGAAGTAAGGAGAAACACTCGACTACGTCTCGCGTTTCCCCCTACACAGCTGCCTACACTTCTTGCTATCCTCTGTACACTTACGGCAACAGGATAGAGCACAGTCAAGAGTTCCTAATTTGTTAAATAACATCCTCTCAAGTTATCTCTGCATCTGCATAACCTCCATGTGCTCACTCAAAGACACCCCGATAAGAGAAATTAAGTATCACCAACCATGTAACTATGCAATGGTCAGGGGCACCCAACGACAATAAAGTTCAAAACCACTTAAACATAGCATTGTTAAACGCATTTTTATATTTAAATGGTAGATATAGGCATATTATTATCCCCTATAAATTTTTCACCTGTTCGGACTTCCTAGCTGAAATTCTAGTGATCCAAAAATTATAGGGATCAAAATTTACCTTGTCGAAAATCTCAGTCGAAAATTCTAGGTGACCTTTTTAAGGTAAAAAATCCGTTAAAAATGGACAGTTATACCATTTTTTTAGATGTTCGAAAATCCTAGGAGAGGCAGGCAAGCAAGAAATTCTAGCCTGCGAAAACATCCGTTTCTACTCGCTCTTCGCCGCTGGAGAAGTTTCGCGCGAAACGTCCCCAGCGGCGAAGAGCGAGGGGAAACGGATGTTTTGGCAGGCTACAAATGTTCCGAAAATTCTAGATCTCAAATCGTCTTCCGAACAGATATTTTCCGAAAATTGACGTTGGGTGCCCCCGAATGGTGGCGCTTCAAGCAAAGTCAAAAAACGTGAAAGCGGGAATTTGTCTAACTTGGTCCTGTTTGTCTGGTTTCGTTGTTTTTCGTGATACTAATGCTTACAAAACGTTCTGTAACAACTTACTTTTTCCAGTCAGCATTTCTTGTTTTTGTTTTGTAATTTGTTTAAATGGCTGGAATGTTCTTGGCAAAAACAAATAAAACAACCAAGTGGAGGAATGACGAACACATTTGCTACATTCTTATAATTCAATTTACAAAACGGATTAAGTAAGTAGCGTTAGCAAGACTTACCGCCCACTTAGAGAAGGAAGGAATAAACGCCAATTACCACCTTCTGATAATTCTTCTTTTAAAGCCGCAAAACAGGAAAACCGCTCCCAAGGAGGAAGCGATGTGGAAATAAGTAGAAGGGCATTAACTTCTCACTCTAAGAACTGTTTCTTCCAAATTCTGTCTAATATTCACGAGTCATGTCCGCATAAATTATGAAAAAAAAAAAAAAAACCTAAGGGGCAAATTGTATCAGACTGAAACGAGGACTTCACGGTTTTGTTTTGTTTTTATTGTGTATATTTTGAGTACCAAGGACTTCTTCTAGTTCATCTTAGCACGAGTCTATAGGGAGTTCTATTTTCCAAAAATGCACAAATTTTCTGAAACTCAGTTTTATCTTCTCATCATCTTGGTCCAGTTAGTAATGCTTGGCTTCACTTCTGCCTTGCGTGAAGCCGGGGGATAAGTCTTCACATGCGGAATCGAAATGAATGCTCGTTGAAAAGGAAACTTTCACCAGTTTTTCTAGAAAAAGTGGGAACTTAATGGCCATCCCAATGAAAGTGGCAGTTTGACAAACTTGCAATTGTGAGCTCGAGAAACCATAATTGAAAGAAGATAAAGCATTCAATGCGCATAATGAACATCATCTTCTATTTTGGTGTAACAACCGACTTACTGATTCTGGTAAAACGGGATTTGAAGACACTCGGGGGCGATTTTATCCCCTTCTTAATCTCGCATGCGTCCCTCTTCGAACTTAAACCTGTTCCGGTTTTTGTGACAGCGGTTTGCCGCGAACGTGAGAGTTGCCTGAGATTTTAAAGATTTACCATTTATTTACCAGCTAGGTAGTTTCTAGTTTCTGAGATTATGAATTGTAGACACGATCATGTAATTTCAAAGGTAACTTAACCAATTAACTATAATTATTTACTTTTTTAACAGAATAGGTAATGCCTTGATGTTGTTGTTGGTTTTACTGCGCTTTGTGATGGGTTAAACCTTCTTTAATGATACCCCTGTGATCCGTGATGGTTCAAGGACATTATAGCGAATACCCCCTCCAGGAGACTTTCAGCATCATTTTTCGATCAGTGGAAGAAATATATCGGTTTTATCTGATGATACGTACCCCCGCACGCTCAATAATGCTCAGTTCACTTCACGTAGTTATTGCCCACACCTTACGCTGCTGAGCACTTGAATATGATGGTATCGCAACATCAAAACGACTTCTTTCTCTAGTTTTTGTTCCTTAATAACAGGATAATTTTTCCTCATATTGACACGAGGTTTAAAGTTATTTGGGGAAAACAATGAATCATACAACATGAATGGTACACTTACGCCGCCCATCATATTTATCTTTAACGGCCTCTTTTTGAGAGAGAATACTGCATATTAAACACATCAGTTTGCGGAAAAGGTAGAATAGCTTCGAATGTAGCCATTCCCTGAATCATGAAATGCTACATTTTATGGGTAAATTCGAAAGTCTCGGTTATTTAGTTGTCAAACAATGTTGTTTACTAGACCTTGTTTATTCAGAAAAGCAATGACACAGATGTCTAGGGACCGATCCAGAAAATTCAGAAAGGCACCAGCGGCTGGGACACTTGCCAGCTATGTAGTGTGCCACTCATTTTACTGATGGTTCGTTAAATATAATAAAAAATTTCACAGAAAAAGGAGTGGGAAATCCGCTCATAATGTCTGAGAATGTGTTTTCAGCTCACTATAAATATCTTCAAGCCCGGATTTAAGAAGGCGTCCTAATTTAAGCTATCTAGTTAATGCTGTTCTTAACAATTAAAGGTCCACTATCATTAGAGTTATTCCCTGAAAGATCCAGACCGTGCCTGACAGAATATCAGAAAATATTTTGTGGTTCAATTTTATCCTTGGTTTAAATTTATTTTGTTTTGTTTGAAACCATTATCATATACTACCATACCCCAAGACAAGGCCCTTGAATATATAATTTAAACCAAGGATAAAACTGAACCACAACATATACATAATTCTCCAAGCTTGAGGTAGCTAGGATGGTTTCCAAAATGCCTGGCCTTCGCGGTCGTTAATTTTACCATTTCATTCCCCTCCAAAAGCCTATCACGTTGCCTAAGAAGATAACTACATTCTGCTTCCTTTCTATTCTTGTACGAGGTCGTTATCAGACTCAGAACGCGTGAACGCCACTCTATGGGACATCGGTCGATCGATTAAACTTCAATGAGTATTAGGTTTAAAAGTTTTAAAACATTGAATTGTGCGGATCCATTTATATGGGAATCACAACTGTTCCCCTCCGAAATAAATAAATAAATTAATAACATTATAAAATAATGATTAAAATAAAAAATTCTTAAATTTGCCGAGTGAAATACACGTAAGTTAAGGCCATATGTCTGCTCTTTAAAAGGATGTCCTAGATCATTCTAGAGTTGGAAAAGCCAATTACTGTTTAAAGTTCCTGCATTTGGTAGGTTTTCATAATATTGAAAGGAAGGAAAGAATTTGATCACTGGGAATGGATTACAATTAGGTTTCCCCCAAGTCTTTTTACCACAATCCTTTTAGTTTGTTTTCAAAGTTTTCGATAAACATGTAATTCGTGAGGTTTCTAGACGCTCAATGAAAGCACTTTAATTGATCCTCTTACAAGCAGCTGATGTTGTTGAAATGCAGAAATCATACGGCGTGTTCTACGTGGATCGTAATTCATGCCCTACGCTTTTTAATGGTCACCATCAGTAATAGAGGTAAACATATTTGGCATCCCTATTCTCTTAAAATTAAGATTAGAAGGGTAAAATTTAAATAATAAAATAATAATAATAATAATAATAACAACAACAACCATAATAATAATAATAATAATAACAATAATAATAATAATAATAAGGTTTTTCTTTGTTTAAGGACAATAATCCGGATGGTGCCTACCCTACTGGCTGCATTTTTAAAAACCAACGATGGCGACTGCAGGAAGTACTTTGAGCTCGCTAAAAAAACGGTACATGTTTGAGTGACCATATGAGCGGTATCATGAACTTTCAGGCCATATAAGCTTTAAAAATTGGCTTATTATCAATCTAGAATAAGAAGTAACACAAATTTTCTAATGAAATTAATTAGCTTCTTATCGAAAAGTGCTCAATACAGAACTTGAAAGTAAAAATTGTGTCAGGACTGACTATTCGAAGACATCTCTTCAAAGAAGGGCTATCATGGTAGAGTACGAAGCATGAATGCAGGTTAGATGCTGTAGTCTTACGATCGTGTTTTCAAATAATGTTATATAAAAGACAGAGAAATAATTTCTTGCAAACTTTTATTCGAAAACCCGTATGTTTTACAAAAAACCGTAGCCAACAATAATTTCTGCTCATTCATCGTGCCGTAAAAGTGACTGAAGTGACAGCCTGTCAATAAACACTTGTAAATTTAAAGTAAAGGGCTTTTTGCTACTAAGTGACATTATTAAAAATTTCTTTTCTTTTTGTTTACTAGGACATTTTATTTATTTTTATGTACTTAGTCCCAATTCCCGACTAATCTTTGATTCCATGGTCTTCCTAGTCTATGTTTTTCATTGCTTAAAACTCCTAGTAAAATCATTGCTTTGAGAAAAAATAGTTTAAATGGCTAAAGTAAATTTCTTACATGTCTCAGTCAAAAGCAATTCGCGTAACACTTACTAGATCCGTTCACGCAAATAAAGAGCACATGGCAAATTCAACAATGAACCCGTCTCAACTCGGGCTAATTTTCTAGTAATGTTTCCTTAAACTGAAAGTAAAGTCAAAATTTATAAAACTTCTGCGACAAATGTATAAATACACAAGGTCACACTTCAATCAGTCGAGCAGATTCTCCCTGTATACCATCTCGTATGATGGCGGCTTTTTCCTTTTCTTTAATATCACGTACAAAGCTGATAAGCTTAGACCCAGGACAACTCCGGATGAGAAAATAATGACAGGTAGGATCCATTTCCTGTGGCTGGGAGCGGGAGTGTCTGAGGGCAATAAAAAGGGAAAATATCAAATCGTCACATCTTCAAAAGTAAGGAGTGTTTCTTAGTGTTGCGGAAACCATTGTTGGTTCGCCTGTGTGTTGTTGTGTGGGTATTGTTTTGTGGAGTTTTTCTTGGTGTTGCAGAAACCATTGTTGGCTCGCCTGTCTGTTGTTGTGTGGGTATTGTTTTGTGGAGTTTTTCTTGGTTTTGCAGAAACCATTGTTGGCTCACCTGTGTGTTGTTGTGTGGGTATTGTTTTGTGGAATGTTTCTTGGTGTTGCAGAAACCATTGTTGGTTCCCCTGTTTTGTTGTGCGGGTATTGTTTTGTGGAGTGTTTCTTAGTGTTGTAGAAACTATTGTTGGTTGGCCTGTGTGTTGTTGTGTGGGTATTGTTTTGTGGAGTTTTTCTTGGTGTTGCAGAAACCATTGTTGGTTCACCTGTGGGTTGTTGTGTGGGTATTGTTTTGTGGAGTTTTTCTTGGTGTTGCAGAAACCATTGTTGGTTGGCCTGTGTGTTGTTGTGTTGGTATTGTTTGGTAGAGTTTTTCTTGGTGTTGCAGAAACCATTGTTGGTTCACCTGTGTTGTTGGTGGGTATTGTCTTGTGGAATGTTTCTTGGTGTTGCAGAAACCATTGTTGGTTCACCTGTGTTGTTGGTGGGTATTGTTTTGTGGAATGTTTCTTGGTGTTGCAGAAACCATTGTCGGTTCGCCTGTGTTGTTGTGCGGCTATTGTGTTGTGGAGTGTTTCTTAGTGTTGTAGAAGCTATTGTTGGTTGGCCTGTGTGTTGTTGTGTGGGTATTGTTTTGTAGAGTGTTTCTTGGTGTTGCAGAAACCATTGTTGGCTGGCCTGTGTGTTGTTGTGTGGGTATTGTTTTGTGGAGTGTTTCCTGGTGTTGCGGAAACCATTGTTGGTTCGCCTGTGTGTTGTTATGTTGGTATTGTCTTGTGGAGTGTTTCTTAGTGTTGCAGAAACCATTGTTGGTTCTCCTGTGTGTTGTTCTGTGGGTATTGTTTTGTGGAGTGTTTCTTAGTGTTGCAGAAACTATAGTTGGTTCGCCTGTGTTGTTGTGTGGGTATTGTTTTGTGGATTAAATTAACTTTAAAAACCGTGGACGAAGATCCTGCTAGTTGTAAACGTTGGATCTCTAGAAAAGAGATCAAATCAGCCAAAATATAAAGACAAGAACGAGAAGTCCAAAGACTACTGCAAAGCTGATTTAAAAGAACGTGTATTGTTTTTTATAACAATATTTCGGCTAGCCATACCAACCTTCTTCAGGTTTACAGATGTTACTGAACTTATGTAGCAATCACAATATTATATAGATGGAGAATGTCGCAATAAAAGGGAGAGGCGGAAATGACGTACAACATAAAAAGTGGAAAGGAAAAATACTAAGGATATGGATTACAATAATTCGTCACGGCGGTTTTAGGCCATGAGGTTCAAGAGTCATGGCCTTATCTATCAAATGCGACTCCCTGGCCTTACGAACTGAGTCACGTGAAGAGTGAATTTTCTCTAGTGGGATTAACTGCATGTCAGTATGAGAATGGTTAGAGTGAGAGAGAAAGTGTTCACAAACAGTAGTGGGTTTAGATTAATGTTAGTTTTGTCGACTGCACGTCTGTGTTCGTTAAATCTGTCCTTGAGACGTCGCTTAGTTTCACCTATACATTGTAAATTACAACGGTTACATTGAACCATGTAGATCACATTTTTAGTGTTAAAAGTAATGTGTGAAGTGATGGAGCGTGTTTCACCTGTTGCGTAAAAGGTATAACTTGTAAGACCGTTAGTAATGTATGGACAGGTGGCACAATTCTGTCCACAACGGAAGGAGCCTAGCGGAAAATGATTGGTGGAGATAACGGGTAGTTGTGTTTTTAGTTATACAGGGGCACCCAACGAGAATATAGTTCAAAACCACTTAAACATAGCATTGTTAAACGCATTTTAGCATTTAAAAAGTAGATAAAGGCACATTTTTATAGCCCAAACATGTTTCATCTGTTCGGATTTTCTAGCTGAAAGTCTAGTGATCCGAAAATTATAGTGATCAAAACTTACTTTTTCGAAAATGTGTGTTCCCAGTAGGGGTCTCGGTTGTTGGTTCTGAAAAAAGAAAAAGCCCAATTGTTAAACGCATTCAAATGATCTATCACTCAACGACCAGTTTTTTACTTAATTGACTTTCTTATCGCACTTGTTACTGATCCATGTCTTGGAAAACCGCTCGAGTTTGCGTTTAGAGAAGACCTTTTTTAGTTGCATGATTGTTTAAAAAATCATTCAATGTGTAGTAAAATTTGGAGAAGTCACTAGAGAAATCTTGTAGAGGAAACAATACCTGTTGAAAATACGTTCAACTGGATAAAAGACGCGGAACTGGAGTCGTCCTTGGCACAGATCCACTGACATTTATACTTTCCGTCATCATCATCAGTAACATTAGCTATGGTGAGAATGAAATCTGTTTTGCATCTGCTGTTAGTTCTCCTTTTTTGTATATCATACTTTTCACCACGTGTTAATGGCGTTGAGCTGTTGTTAAAAAACCACTGAAGTTTCATTGAATTTGCGCATTCCCAATCGTCAGGATGTATTTCGACCAAGCACTTTAAACTGACGTTGTTGTAGGCTGTCACTGAAACCTCGGGAGGAGAAATAGGCGGATGTTTAGGACCGGTACCTGCATAAATTGGAAGATACATGGCAGATATTATTATGAACAAATCACATACTATTTAAAGATCATTGCCGTGCGATTGTGCAACTTTAAAGGACTACAGCCTTTATCTTACCGTGCCCCCTTTTTGTGACAACAGGAGCCCATCAAATTTGATAGGCTCCTGGTGACAATAAATGAGGCAACGCGATGCCCCAGGAAGGTACTCTTGATTTCAAGTGACAGGGATGAGCGAAGGATTTTTTGGGGGTTTGAAATTTTCGATTCTGGTTTTTTTGGGGTAAGAAGATTTGGCAAGTATTTTTTGGGTGGCTTGATTTAAGTAGGGATTTTTTTGGGGTACTCAAAATGTTCTTGGGCTCCTGGTGTCTCGAGTGTTGTTAGAACGACCACCAGATGTGGATGGTATGATGAATAAACAAAAACAAACATTCGCGATATTTTTAAGTCTCAGCAATTCGGCATGGGATTTTTTGGGGTTACTTTTTTGTAGGAATTTTTTTTTCGGGGAGGGGGGGTTGTTAGAAGCCCTAGGGATTTTTTTTGTCCCCCAGTCGATCATCCCCCTGATTATTTGTTTTTGAGAATTTTTTTCTATTTTTTTTTTTAGGGAGAACACTCTCACGATATGTAGCCTCTTCAGGCGAAGCCACACGTGGGTTTTTGATTTGTCATTGGTTCTCTCCCTTGCTCCGAGAGATTTTTCTCCGTGTACTCCGGTTATCCCCTCTCCAAAAAATTGAAGCAATATTTCCAAACTTCAATTCGATCCAGAATGGCGGATGAACAGCCCAGCACTTTGTTTAATTAATCAACCATTTATTTATTATTTATGTTTTATTATAACCAAAGGATAGGCTTTTTATGCGTGATAATTATCAGTGACCGCACAAAAAGAAGACATTCACACTATCTATTATTTTTCTAAAATAAATAAATAAATAAGCTAAGGATCCCTAGATTCTGAGAGGAAGAGGGTAGTGGCAAGAAATGTTTAGTTTATCTTTTAAGTTAACTGTCTGAGGCAGCCGTGGCTATACACAAGCGACGTATTTTTTCTCACCGTTTCGAGGGATGAGACATTCATAATCCACAGTGAACTTAAAATTTAGCGAGATATAAGGCTTCTGAAAGCAGCTAATATCTTACATACCGTAATAGGCCATTTCCCAGTTCCCCGGGCCTCTGTATCAAAACGAGGTTAAGTGCTCAGCCTTTGATATGGAAATGATTTTTCATTCTCATGTAAATAAAGCTCATTTTCACGAGAAAGGTTGTGCACTTGGCCTCATTTTGAAGGTGAGGGTTTTTGGAGCCCGGAAGTGGCCTATTGTTGTATGGCTGGAAATATCTTCTTAACAGCGCGCGCTCTCATTGGTTACTTAGAGGTCACATGACATCTAACAATGAAACTGTTTCACGCCAAAATCTCTGAGCGAGCAACATTGCAAAATGTATGACGTCAGAGGGTAACAGTGCACTGTTACCCGCGAATGTTGACCAACGACCGCCTTTACAGCTAGGTTTAATGAATTTCCAGCTATATGAAAAAACAGGAATCTCAATGTTTTCCTCGGTTTCGCCTCGGAAAACATTGAGATTCCAGGAAAACAAAATTGTTTGTTTCCCTCTGGACCAGTCATTAAGGATTTATTATTCTCTCTGAATGGAATGTCTGTTGACTGCAGGGCAACCGAAGAGCTGTATTTCTCCTGCTCATGTTAAGACCTGATCGGAGAGAAAGAATGTCAACTTCACCCGTGACAATTTGGTCTGACGGCATGTACAAGATCTACAAGGGTATTCCCAGGCTCCGGGATTTGACTGAAATACAGTGTGGGATCCGGGCAACGTTAAACAGGATACGGTCTGCCACCATACGCTCATGTATGGGGGGGTGATTACTCATTCCTTCATTACTTGTAAACTGCACCTTAAGCAGTCTGGCAAAGTCCCCCAACCAGTGTTGTAAATTATACCTAAAAAGCCCTGATGGGAGTGGATAATAAGATATTTACAATTTACGGAATTTGAACGCTTCTGGGGAAGCGGGATTCTCCAAAATTTGGGCACAGATGCAAGATTGTGAAAGAAAACGATATACGGGTATGTACAGGGTCTGGAAGGGTATTCTCGGGATCCAGGACTCGCCCGAAATACACTACAGGATTCGGGAAAATGCCCAATTTCTTTACCCGATACGGGAATTGACCGCTACTCGGGAAGCGGGATTCGCAAAAATCTGAAAGAAAACGGTATTCGGGATAGAGATGACAGAAGTTCGGGGAGCGGGATTGTGGTGAAAGAGAGCGGGAATACGGGATCAGGACCACCACCCCCCCACTTCCAGACTCTTGGTATACAGTAATCCGGGTTCACTTCTAAACATACCTCTAACTAATCAGACCACTTACACCTATAATCCAGCTCAATTATCTTTGATCTTTTACTTGACCAGCCGCTAATGTTGTTCGTTGCAGTGCAATTATAATACCCTTTGTGTTTTTCTTGGATATTAGCATTACGAAGAAGGGAAGTTAAGGTATCCTCTCCATCCAGCTGCTCTGAGATGTAAAAACCTTCAGATCCGTTGATGATTTGTTTTTTATCTGGATTGTACCAAACTACACGAGGACGAGGCCATCCCTTGAAGGTACAATTCAGTTCCATTGTTGTCTTGTTAGAAGAGTACTCAAAGGGAGACCTTGTCTTAAATACTTTCTGAACTGGAACTGACAACAAATTTTTAGTCTTGTACTTCCTAGGCTCATAAGTCATTCACTCAGTTACAATGTACAGTTTACAGCTGAAACACGCAATAGGTAATACGGGGACCGAAAGAAACTTTGGGTACAATGATCCTGACTTTTTAAAAGAAGAACGCGCTTCACGGCTGTAACTATAATATTGAGCAAAATGGGGTGCTGATGAAAGTTAAAAAGAGGGAGCATGACACGTATAAGCTGCGAGATGCTCCGCATTTCGCCAGCGTAAAAGGTTTCAAACAGCAACTCCTGGACAAATCGCACGCCAGCGAAGATTATTACTGTAAGGTCTTGGTATCAAGACCAGTTTTCGTGCTTTTGTTTTCTGCAGCCAAAGGGAAATGCAAATATTAGGTTCTTCAAAAATTCCCATAGTTCTATTGGGTCACAGTTTTGCCTAGTTACGCTTTACTGGAGGTAAACATTTTGAATTAGCTGTATTCAAGCTATCCTTCACTCTCCCCTCCCTAATACGGACCAACCAGGAGGGAGGGGCCGTCTCTAGGGTAAACATTGGTTCACTGATCACTGCCAGTGTGACGTCACGTCATACATCGGTGATTTTCAAAATGGCGGGCAAATTTCTTTTTCGTTACGTTGCAAAGGATGTCAATTTTCTGAATGTTTGAATTCATCTTTTGCCTTCTTCAATAAGGCAGAGCTTTTGAAAAATAACATGGAAATATTCGCCATAAGGTTCAGTCGGAAAAAGTTTCAAAAGCATCACATGAGGCAAAGAAAGGTACCGGGAAGTGTCTATAAATTGGCACAGTTTGTATGATCGTTTATGGCTTTCGGGCAACGTGCGAGGTGGTGTGGAAATATCCTGATCTCAGAATAGGAGGATTGGTTTATGATACATTGAGCTTAATGTACGCCGAGTTTCAGCGAGCCAAAGTGCGTAGTTCTTCTCATCAATCCCTTTAAAGTCGATGGAATGAAAAAATGTGGAGACGACATAAATGTAATCTGTAATCTACATCAAGTCACTACCTGCTGCAACAGGTTGGCAGTAGAGATCAGTGGTAAGTTTTGAAATTTACTCGTTTACTTCTAACAACAGGAGACTTATATGTATGTTTTGTGCATGGATCGACATCAGGAATACGTAATTTTTTGAATGGCAAATAGATAGCGGTCCTGAAATACATGCAGGTTATAAAATTAATGTTCAGGCTCTACAAACGGTTCTCCATATATTAATGCTAGAGGGATAACACTGCTAGGCTAGAATCTATGTGCAATTGCATTGTACAATATTAACTGCAATATTCCATTGAATAATTTTTGATCAGGGGTGCAAGGAATCTCTGTTGTCAAAGTACAAAATATTAAAATCAACAAATTAATACTAATTATTTTTAATTTAAGAACACTATAATTATGATAGTGTTGAAGTTTATGTATACAAACAGAAATAGATTTGATACATCTTTTATGAAGGTTATTGTTTTATGCACTTATTGAAACTAATCTGTGCAACCGTCAATCCCAATTGTTCAGGAAGTACTGTTTCCCCAAATTTTAAAGTGGAAAAATCAATTTCAAGCTTTTTGTAAGAGCCATTGGGGGGCAGCCAGTGAGGAATAACACGACATGGTATGAATGGTATACCTTCCTGAATGGCCACCCAAAGACGATGGTTTCCTTCAGTGATATAGGCTCTTCCAGTTGTAAGATCACATGATATTGAAAACCATTTTTCAAAATGAAACGTCTTACTTGTTCAAGATGATCGTGATTATTGCCAGCTTTTGGCATGAGAGATCTGTCAAATTCCCTATACTCCCAAAGATCTTGTGTTTTGACCATTTGAAATTCATGCGAATAATCAAATGCATCAGAAATGTAAGATTTGGTCTGCATTGCATGTTTTTCACTTTCTGTGGGTTCATCAAGTGTCACAAAGGACATATCTGTATCAATTAATGGTTGAAATGCTTTTGCAAAATCATCGTCACTACTGTCACTGTCAATTTCTGTAGTCATGCTTTTAATCAACTCTTTAAATGATTTACACTTTGACTCTTTTTTGCCACCTTTAATGTGTGAAGTTCTTTCTGTTCTTCCGACTTTTTGTTTTTTTGGTGGGTGCCTCTCAGGTGTGTAACCTTGCTTAGTAGGTGTGGAAGAATGCTTCGGACTACCTCATAACCTTTTTTGTGACATTTGCTTGCTATCATGCAGCTCCACTTTATCACAAGAGGGTTATATCTCATACCTTTAGGGTGGGGTTTTTGCTTATTTTTGGTAAGTTTTCCTTGCTTTGCAAATTCCTCCTCCTGTTTCTTCAGTGAGGTTAAAGTGTCAGTAAGTAGAGCATAGGGAACACAATTTTCAACAAGCCAATGATTTTCAATGGCAATATCCATTAGTTTAGCAAGGTCAGATGATTTGGGTTGAAAATTTTTTGGTGCTTTCACTTTTTTTTGTTTCTCTTTTAGGTACAAACTGTAATATCGTTTTGCTTTTTTTTGGCTTTGAGCAACCACTTTGTGTAGATTTTTTGCTCTGGCTATGAGTTCAGCACGTGAAAGAGTACTGAGTTTAGTGTGTGAATCATAGGCTGTTTTAGACTCAAATGATTCAGATGAAGCATTTGTTTTCCAACGAAAGCCAGATCGTAAAATATCTTGACATTTGTGGCATCTGGTTTCTGAATGGACAGGTAGTTTGTAGGTGCAATTTAAGCTCCTAATGCACTTGACAATCTCTCCATCTACATTTGCTCCTTTTTCATCCACAAAGTATAAATTTGTTTCCCTTTTTCTTTCAGCCATATCAACAAGGGCTGGGTCATATATACCTGGACAAACCGGTAAGTTTTCAATAGTTTTAAGCATGACACCCAAAGCAGAGTTTAATATGTTTTCTTGAAAAATATTGTGTGGGATTTCCCCATGGTCAATTTTGTTACCCAAGAATTCTACTGTAAATGGACTAAAATCCTTTGAAGGAAATGTTTTTATTTCGGAAGGAAGAAAAAGGGTTAACTCCTTCCACTTGGTTATTACACCACCTTTTGCGATATTTGGAAGAGAAAAAGTAACCTTCATGGTATTATCTGTAGTGTGCTGAGTAAATGACACTGTCCATGGAAAAATACATGAAAGAATTGTTTGAAAAACTGTATAAACTGGCAGAGGTGATGACTGTATTTCACTGTCATTTTCCTGCATCTACTGGTTCTTTTGGAGCAGTTTGTGTCATTATTTCATTCAACACATCTGTAAAAATACCTGCTAAAATACAGTTTAAAGCATCAGACACAGCAAATTCTCCATCCAAGACCATTTTTTCTGATAGCACAGTGGCTTGTCCTTTAGTTGGATTAATAGTTGTTTCTTCAAAAAAGTCATGCTTGTTGCTGTCATTATCTGTCGTTATTGTGGAAATTGAACAACCTTGTTTTTGGTAGAACATGTTTTGAGCTTCTTTGTACTCATGCTCTATTTTAATGGATTTTAAATAGAAAGGCTGACATGACATGCATATGTAGTCTGGAAAAGTTCCATCACAAGGATCTACACTATACAAGTCATTATGTAAATCAGTCTTATTGCCAGTTCTTTCATCCAAAAAATTGCATCCCACTGAAAACATATTTTTAAAACTATTTATCTGGTGTTTCTTGCAGGGAACATCACTACTCAGGCAAACCTTGTTGCCACATTGTGAACAAGGCACTATACATGGTGTAACTTTCAGGATGAGCTGAGCATCACTTTGTGATCTAGTGGAGCTTTTCCCCTTAGGAGGCTTATGCCCTCTTGCTGATAAACTGCCATAATGTTTATCACATACCCTAAGATCTTTGAGATTTTCAGGTGTAACATCATCAGGGGCACATTTCAGTTCATACCGCCCAACCATACTATCAAATTTTCTTGATCCTGCCTCATTCTCACATCCCTTCAGACAGCATTGTACACCTCCCATCAATCGCCCATGCATAAAAACTGTTCCTCTTATTTCTTCCAAAAGTAAAAAATCAAATAAAGGCTTTCCACAGCATGACAACCAGTACAAATCACTTGTTATTCTGAATTTAGTATTTATTTGAGATCTTAGATCTTTTATTGTGGCATATGGTGCAAAAGGGAGGGTGTGTGGCTTGCCTGTTATATCAACAATTTGAATTGTTGTCATCAACCTTTTAGATCTTATCAACATGCTAAAAAGGAAACCAGGGTGGTGTAATAATTATT
Source organism: Porites cylindrica (assembly GCA_964035525.1). Classification (NCBI taxonomy): domain Eukaryota; kingdom Metazoa; phylum Cnidaria; class Anthozoa; order Scleractinia; family Poritidae; genus Porites; species Porites cylindrica. Next base: position 37,501,219 of record OZ037777.1, on the reverse strand, counting down.
CAAGCAGTCTGGCACAGGGATAACTTAAAAGTACACCAAATGAGAGATATAAAATTGGAAAAAGGAGTGGCATTTCTGTACAGGATCTGGAACTGACATCAAAGGTCTCCTCAAATATAATAATAGTCACAACATATAAACCCACAAAGAATGAAAATGGGAGTGCAGAAATTATCAGCAAAAAAGCAGCAGTTGCCAAGTAAACAGGATATTGAAGTTCACAGTTTAAAGAACAATTTTTTGTAATACCAAGCCATAAAAGGCCATGAGAAACAAAAAGGCACACGGTCATTAGACAGGAGAAAAAAACCTGTGATTTTAATCTCCAAAATATTGTACCAGTGAAAAGTTGAATTGGGGCTTTACATGTAACAAAATTTTTTAAACTGGATCAAGCAAAGATAGAAATAATTTCAAGGTAATAACAGCAGGGAATAGAAGCATTTCTAACAAACAATTTAAAGTTGACCTATACTTAATCATTTGCCTTAAAGAAACCATGCACAATACTTTCCTGTAAAACAAAAACGTCAGTGTAAAAAGAATGGTGGTTAAGCCTAAAAGGGAAACAAGGAAGTTTGAGAGGTTGAAGTTTTGAATTACCTTTACTTTGAAGTGGATAATAAAAAAGGACAAAACAGAGGAGACCAACATTTTTACTACATGAAAAGTTTTACTTTGTAACTCAAAGGAGTGAGGGATTTGTGTCTCCAAAAAAGGTGGGGGCTTTGAAGGGATGCAGAGGGCACATGGAAGGTTTGAAAGGCCTGGGAAAGATATTGCAACCATTGCAAAAACAATATGGACACGCACAACAGCCACCACAAGATACACAATCTTATGATTGTGAGGACTAAAAAGCCAAGCAATGTCAAAATATAAATCATACAACAAGAAACCCATTGTCAAATATATACATAATAAAATATTTTTATTCATCATGATGTTTTCTTCTTCTAAAGTAAATAATTATAGATATATATTATATAAATATGATCTTACTTTATTAATTTTCTCCCTAAGTAATTTTTCCTTTTTAAAATAATGTAACTTCTTAAATTAAGCTATGTACTTTTTATTTAAAATATTTTTTTCTGTCTCTTTTATATGTCTTTAATATTATTATTATTGTTTTTTTTCTCAAGTAATAGTCACACTAAATTAATTAAAAGAATAATCTTTTTAAAAGGCAATTACAGAAGCCAACAACACTGCTAACAAGCAACAACAACAATGACACAGGCAAGTAAAATACGGGGAAAAAGCCAACAAAAAACTGCAGACAAATGCAAATAGCAAATTTTACCAACAATAACAAAACAGAATAAAACAACCAATAGCAGTAAATTTTCAAAGCAGTAAAGGCCAGCAATTACTTTGATCAAAACAGAGGGGCACCAGATTAACCAGCAAACCTTAGACACAAGCAGTAAACAAACAAGCAAACTTAACACACAATGACAGCGTTAAAGTCTGCAAAATTTACCCCAGACAGTCAAGAAGCCAAGAAACCACACGCGATTCAACACAGTATCTTCACATTCAAAAGGATTGATGAACAAAATGGCTCGTTACATCAACACAAATCAACTATCGTATCAAACTTCTGTTATTAATGAATTAAACCTCCTCTTCTGAGGAGATTTGGTGTGCAATTTAAAGAGAAAACGGCTGACGTTTAGGGTGGATTTATCTAGTTCCGAGTTCAAAATGGCGCCCACGTCACTGACCCGAAGTGGATTGGAGTAGAATTTAACACAAACGAGCGGACAAAACAAACACAGCTTTTACACACAAACAATATAAGCAACAAAGCTTGCACACTTACGACAAATTGTTTTACCAACGCTGAACAAAAGCCTGTATTAGCTCTTTCTTTGTTTAACTTCCATGGCTTCTCCACGCTAAACTGATCAAGCGACCCGAAGCTCTGAGTCGTTGCTATGTGACGTCACACTGTCATGATGACTCGGTCACAGACAAATACCCGAAAACAATAGAGACGCCTCCTCCCTCCTGGGACCAACCTAGCCCTTGATGTTGATTTTTAATTAGCAAATCGGTTCCGATGCTAACCTATTCAGTTAAGGCACCGTGATTCAGCCGGACAAAACGAATGTATCGTTTCTAGTTTAACGATTACTTTTACCGTAAAGACTGCTTTAGCTGAACTGAAATCTCCTTTGAAATGTTAAGAGGCCTTCATTGGATTCTGCATCAATAATTCATGTAACATGAGACAGAAAAAAATGCCACATGTTTTTTGCTTCATCATGAATTCAAAAAGGGGCAAAGAGAGAAAATACTTATTTGCGTATTGTATAGAAAAACATCTACATGACTCATTTCCATCTTTTGAATCGATTTGTTGTAAGAATAGGCCTTTACTGACATTGAGGATTTTTTTAAGATCCTGCCAAGTCATGTCTTGTACTTTTCCACCGGTCACTATCGAGCAGTTGGAAGTCACTTTAGAGTCTTTCGGCGTTACTGTTATTGTCTGAGAAGGCGGTTGACATTTCTGTGAGTGGAAGCAAGAAGCACTTATTTCACAGTCCGGACTTCTTGGAGTTGACACATCTATTGAGTAAGTAAAAGAATGAAATAAAAAGGCTGGAAGAAGACATTTCGAAAACATACTCCTGAAATCCCGTTTGATAAGCTGGCACCTTCCCACGGGGAGGGGGAAGTAGGGTGGGAGGCACTTCTATAGGAAATTAACGCTCCACGAAATTAAGATATTGGAAATCAACGCGACTTAAATTAACGCGAATTAAATGGAAATCGACTTTCGCATAAAGGAAATAAAAGCGAAAGAGAGGGTAACAATTAAAAACGAAGGAAATTAACAAGACGTTCACAAAGGAACAACACCAACAATTTTATTAAAAAGCAAATAAATACATTTTAATATCATACACACTGCCTACATTTAGCTAAAAGCTATTCGAGGCAGGCAGTGTGGGTACTCCACATCTTAAAAGAAAAATTAAAGAGATTTACAACATCAAGGAAAAAGAGGTTAAAAAAGATAATAATACGAATGAATAAATATGTAAATAAGCAGAAAAAAGGTTACAATACATTGGATAAAGTTCTCTTTATAATGGGACAAGCCCAAACCAGACGAAGAGTCTGGAGGGAGCCTATAGTGGGCCCAACGTGACGCTTTATAATCATAATTTACATATCCTCAGGGTATTTTATTAATATATGCAAATCACTTTGCATAGCTTCAGTTATTGCTCTGAAAACGCACGAAAACGCTTGCTACGTAGGCTATTCCAAGATAAATGCTTCAGCTAGATACAATTGGATTACTATAAGCGACAAATAGGTATTCAAATTTCTGATGCGAGATGGAAGCTAAGTGAGTATCCAAAGGAGGCGTTCTACATTTTCCTATTGAAAGTTCGGTCTCAATGTGTTATTTTGAGAGATAACAAACCGTATCACGAAAGAACAAAAACGAGAGAATGGCTCGTCCGCCATGTAAACGGAAAAACAGATGTGTGTGTTTGTACAAACTTACACTCCGCTATCAACCATGCCGTCTTGTTATCACCAAATTCCACAATATCCTGTTCCACTATTTCTGTATCGTCATCTTATTTAAAACGCTACTTGAGGTATATTCTTTCGCACTTTATCAAGACCTAGTTCATCCTCTTTTGACGGTATACTTTCAGCAACGCAATTCATCTTTTGCTTGGAAAGAGGAGGCTGGGGCAGTATTTTTAGGGGACATTTATATGGAGCTAGACGCAAAGTCTGGCTAGCACTCTTAATACTGGTCCTGAAAAACATAGCCAGCTGAATAATTTTTCGTACCCAAACACTGACCCGCAAATAACACTAAATAGTTCAGTTACTGTGGTATTTCAAAGCTTATTGACTTCGGGCTGCCAATTCGTTTTGTTGCGGGTCGAAATTAGGTTTAGTGGAAATAGTTCGGAGACTAAAGGTAGGACACTGAGAAGAAATAGGAGAAAACTGAGGTAAATTGGCTAAACTGAGGAATTTAAAGCCATTCAAGGCCATTTATCCTGTCAACTGAATAATGACATTTGCAAATGTAATTAACCCTTTAACTGCCAAATGTGGCCAAAGGCAAATTTCGACCAAATGTCCAAATGTTATTTGCTACAATTTTGACAAACATATAGCACCATACGAAAGTACAGGCAGAGAGCTTTCATTTGAATGGTCACACCATAGGATTTCGTCTGCAGACTCAAAAGTTAGACTCGCCTTACAAAACTCCATCAAGCACTCTGGCAGTGAAGGGGTTAAATATATAAAAGAAACAAGGGCCCATTCAGTCGGAATAAATTCCGGAAAGAGAACGAATGGATTTCAGAAATTGTAGCTTATTGAGGCAAATATAAATCGATAATATAATACTTTTACAGTTTTCAACGCCAGTCTTAGTTGTTGGAGAGATAATTGTTTTAAATTTCATATCCCGTAAAATTTATACATTCGGCTTTTTTAGGATTTCTGATGGCTGTAAAAATAACTATTTGCCTTGTAAAAATAAATTTAAATACAGAGTCACAAAAATAAAGTAAGCGAGTGTTGAAAATTTTAAGCGGGGGAAGGAAACACATGGTGATATATGTAATATATAAGGTTCCTTTTTATCTTTGGTTTAAGTTTTTTTCCTTTGCTTGAGGGTATGGTATCGTATGATAATGAATTTAAAACAAAGGAAAATGTCTCTTAAGATAGAACTCAACCATAACATAATTTTACACATGAATTATCTTATACTTGTAAGTACCAGAGTCCCCGCTCTGATTAATATCAGCACAATTTAGCTTAGCATGAATGTATCGTGTAACTAAACTAACTATAGTGCAAAATAGAGGTTGATTGACAAAAACGACATGGAGATGTGGGACACAATTCCGCCTCATGCCTCAGGGTCTCAAAATTCCCGATGAAAGACATTTGTAAGTGCCTTTTCATGCAGGAAGAAATTCATAAACTGAATTCCTGCATCGTTGGCACCATTACTCACGTAGGTCCATAGACAGCTATTTGGAAGGTATACACAGATCGGTTGCAAAATGGTACCGATTAAAAAGAGCTTAACTTGATTTAATTCACTTGTACGTGTGACCTCGCCTAGCCAGTGAGTTCAGTCTGTTGTCACAGTTGAGTTGCTTCCCGTGGGAGGCGTGCAAGAAATTGCATACCCAATTCTCCGCTCAACACAATCTTCTATCTCCAAAATAGCACCCATTACTATTTCCCACATTTCAGATGGTGTAGATATTTTACCCCCTAGTAACTCGAATTCTGGGCAATCAAAATTCTTTTGATAACAGACAGCAGCCATCCACTGAGGAATTGGTAACATTGGTGCATACTAACCTGCATGAAATGCAAGACGTAGCATGGAAATAAAAAACGGGCAGCCAAAAGACCTGAACGAGGCAACGTTTCCGTGACTAAATGCTAACATTTTACCTTGCAAATAGTAACTGCAAGGTGGAAGATACTATATGTGCGTGTACCACAACAAATTTAAATCAACGCCGCGAGCGCGGTGAGAACTGTTTATCTATCTTTTGATTTGGAACCGCTGATAACTTCCGAACAAGGCTTAGAGTGCATGCGCAGGAGATAGGAAAGCTACTGTTTTTGTGAACTTCTGTTTAGCAGCAAAATATTAATACAGTAAACACCCGCTAATTAGAACCTACTCAGCTTTACTTGTTTTAAAGGCTGGCAAAATACGTTCCTTTATTTTCGGGTACTTATTAGCAATTTAGACTAATTTTTATGAAGGCGGATAGTAGATTGTTGATTACCAAAAAAATAAATAATTTTTTAATTTTTTTACAATTTTATTATTATAACCCTAACAAAACTGATTACCGAATTTACTAATATACAGTTTAGCACAGTATATTATTGTTGTTATATACTTAAATTTACAATTCAAAGTTACACTCCTTGGTTAGATTGTTTATCATAATAACCATCTATAAGGCTGTTTGATCTTGCTTGGCTAAACAGGTTCTTGTACTTTGGGGTATTAAAGTGGGAAATTTCTGCCAGGAGGTTCTTTCTGCGCGTTCTTATTAGCGGCTGTTTACTGTAATTACCAACTATTGAATCTGGGGGGTGTACTCCTGGAAATTCATGGTGGGGTGTGCCGCCTGGTTCCCAAAAATCCTGACCCCATTTCAGGCCAAAAACAGTCATTTTTTACATCCATTTTCAGACCTTGCCTCTAAGAAATTATGCCATCATTACTTAGATTAGAACGCCTACAAAAAAGATTTCTTAAAATCCATTTCGAATTCGCATATCTCTCTTTCTTTCTTATTCATTTGGAATTGAAACGATAACTACGTTCATACACTCCCGTAGTTCCCTCGAAAACCTTACCCGATTGGGCAAGATCTATGACAGTTTTCAGACGAGACCGGACCAAAAACCATACCCTTTTGGATCTGGACGGCACATACCAATATGGATTATATGAGGGAGTACCCTCTGGGTATTGAATGAGGCCAAAAATATTAAGATATTATGTGAAGGAATCTGCAGATCGAGGAGAATGCCGAATAATAATAGCCTCCAGATCGGGATTATCCTCCACAGCATACGAAAGCTGGATTTAATAATTGTTTTATTGCTCATCCAAAATATTTCTATTCTTAACAAGCATATCTCCTCGTGGACTTTCTTTACGACTCTGTCCTATTTTTTGGCTCGGTTGCGTCTAAAACAGACTTTTTTTCTTGAAGATACTCCGTATAGTAAAAAGCAGATAATATATGTTTTGCGTATTCTTGCATTTCTTCCTTTCAGTTTTAGTCAGAAGTTCGGCTCTTTCATCTTCGGATATCCGAGAACAATGATAATGAATAACAATTGTAAATAATAACAACCATTTATTGACAGTATTTCTACATGGTAGCTTTACATCTGTCATGATACTAACTAAAAACTAACTACTTACATAATGTTACTACAAAAGCTAACTGTTTACATAATGCCCTTAAAAACTGTTAAAACTGTAACTGATCGAAGTAAGAGATAAAGCCCGAGAACGGAGGTATTAAGCCTAGGGCCGTAGGCCCGAGGGATATATATAGATTAATACCGACGTTCGAGGGGTTTATCTAACTTATTTCATGATATTATTCATGAGGTATAGGTTACATAAAGGTCGTCTTTCACAGGGCAATAATTGGCCACTTGTTTTTGACATCTGTTTGTTTGTCATTTTTTGATCCGACCGAAGACAATGACGTATTTCATTGAAAGTATTGTAAAGGCTTTCACACAGCATCGAGAAAGGGCGTTTCATGGGTCATAATTTGTTCAAACCACTCATTCTCACTTAGGTGAGAAACGGAGAACAATAGCGCATTGTTTGTTTGCTAAGCTGACAGCAATCAAATTTCAAACCTTTTGTGTTTTTTTTTTTATTTTTGTCTTGGTATTTGGCCAGTACACTTGTGAGAGCGGCAATGGATAGTGACGACGAAATTTTCTTAACGCAAAATACTTTCTCTCAAGAGCCTTTTTCCCCTGAGTTGAATTTGGAAGAGTTAGTGGGAGACTTTAGAGAAGTAAGCGAACGAGATAGTGTTGAAGTCGAAAAGAAAGAAAATCCTGGGTGTAATATGGTTGTTGTTTATGATAACGAAGTCGAGAAGAGAAGAGAGTCCAGAATACCGACAAACACGAAAGTTAATACTTCATGGGCGGTACGTTGCTGGGAGGAATGGGCCGTCGAACGCAATGTAAGTAAAGATTTTGCCAAGATGACAACAACGCGACTGTGAAAGGATCAAACAGTGTTGTGTTCCAGAATTGCTCGTTTGTAATATCCAAAGACAGGGCTAGGTTAGGGGTCAGGGCAGCAGGGCAATATACGGATAAATACCTGGTATTTATATAGATATTGCCCTTGCATTTATAATTAGCAATTTATTCAATTCATCAGCCCCGCTCTTCCCTGCCACATTAGCTCACATTATCAAGCCCTCCCCGGACTTTCAGTTAGTTAAATATTCATGAAGTATGTATGTTAAATAAAGGATGTTGAATAACAAAAGAAAATGTGTGATTCATGAAATAAAATACTATAAATACTGCGAGTAACTATAACTAAGAAACCTTATCAAGACAACTTGTGAGTTTCGACTTAAGCGCATACTGGCCCTACTCTTTAAAATATTGTAAAACGATTATTTTTAAAAGTCATGAAAAGTATTAAAGTCTGGAAACCGCCTTACTTTTGCGGGTAGGGCTTTAAATGAAGTAGTTAACGAGTCTTGGAAAGTACCCTCAAGAAATTTATATAACAGGCGCATAATGGAGCGCAGTGTACGATGAGGATTGTGCCTAGGCAGTTGCAAGTATTCGAGCCAAGCTTCACTAAAAAGAGCTCTATGTCCAAGCTTACGGAATGTTTAATTGACTACTTTCTAGTGTAATTTACTACGTTCCTGGTTGTGTCAAGGAAACGTCCCTCTCTGAGCAGATGCCATGTCTGTGGATGCGATGTTTCGCTGTGAATCGCAACCACGGTTTTGAGATTTGACCTTTGGAAATTCCACCAATAAATACAATAAACCTATTGAATGGCTACATCTAGATTTCCAGCTTTACATTCGAAATTTCAGCTTTACGAATGAAATACCTTAATAAACTGCTGTACACTCGCTCCAATTCTGAGTTATAACCACCACATCATTCACTAAATGGACCGGGAATGAATCATACATACCGTGTCATGGACCGGCAATAAATCTTGCATACCGTATCATGGACCGGCAATAAATCATACATACCGTATCATGGACCGGCAATAAATCATGCATACCGTGTCGTCACAAAATCTTTGCATGCAACTTTGAAAAATGGCAGCCCTTTTGCCTGCGGTAATTCATGCGCTTTCATTCTAAGATGGGGCCAGAGGTCTTTTTTTTCACAACTTACACGACATGAACGGGTTCTCAAGGTATTCAATATGACTAATGACACCAATTACAGAATGGTGACTTTTTCTGGCGAAAGAGAAATTTAAGGCCGTTTCGTCTTCTGCTTTATGCAATTAGAGCGATATCAAAGCAATTAAATGTCTTAGAACATACAAATTGACCAGACCCTTTGGGAAAAACGCCCACAGCCGATGGTTTTTTTGCCAAGTTAAACTTTATTCACACAGAAGTTTTGTAATAATTTTAAGTTGAGCTCTTAAATCACTTGCATTAAATAGATTAGTTGTATAAGTTACGATTGCATGACAAAGCATCCGTGTCTGTACCACAGTTAAGAACGTGCTGCTAGGACTGACTGAGGTACCTTAATTAACAATTAATGAATGAGGCTGAGTATCTTATGAAGAATTATGGAGATCGAGGAGGGTGTTATCCGTCGAGATCTCCATAGTTCTTCATATGATACGAAAGCAGAATTCAATAATATTGTTTTATCATTTATTCAAAATAATTCCTATTTTAAAAACATCATCATCTTCGATATTGCATGTTTAGGGTTGTTCAGCTCCGCAAATATTCTCCAAATAGCAGATGTCGCCCTTCGAGTTGTCTTCTTGCTGATTTGCCATGTTTTCAGCTATTATTTCGCCTAGTTCTTACTCAGTCTTGAAACGAGTGAAATGTCCGCCATTTTTGTTTTCACAATTAAAACAACTGAACCTCGCTGGTCCCTTCTGGTTAACGGTGCATTAACCGGCAAGGAAGCTGCACTTTTGACGTCATCGGTTGATTAATCGCAAAATTCTTCCGAATTTGGTCATCAATAGGTGATTATGGTCAATTATGCTTGTGCTTTTAGTCAATCAGAATCGGGGAAATATTTTGAATGAATAATAATACATGTTAAAGGTTTTGCTTGCTTTTCCTCTGGATTTTACTTCCACTCACGTTCACTAAGGTTTATATGATATTTAAATAATCGAGTATCGTACATGTATATCACAGACATTATTTTCACGGTGTTTCATGTAAGTTCCTTACGCGAAACATACGCAAAGCACACTAAGGAGCAACTGAAGCGTTTGGACCTTCGGTCGTTGTCAAACGGCGCACTCACTAAGCTTTGGTTATTACTAGTATGATAAGATACCCGAGCTTTATCCACAGGAAACTATGATTCCATTGGTGTTTTTAATTATGAGGCGTTGATCCATGAAGAATAGAGAGTCGCCTTTAAAAGAAATGAATAATATGGTTGGCTGTGAGCCTTGCTGACACTCACTTATGCTTACTTGAGATCTAGTATTAAGACTAAAATTCAGTTTGGCACACAAATTCAGAAGCTTTTCCATGTAGTGTAACACTCAACAATTTCTTCTCCCAATGTCGCTTATGCTTCTCAAAATCAAGCCAACACTTTTTGCTTTTCAACGCCCTTGGCAACCTCTGTATCTTTAACTTACTGAACACCACCAGAATCAGTGAGGAGTCTGCAGCGTCTTTCTCCCGCTGGACGGCCATGTGCAGCTCTTCTCGACAGAAGTTGCTGGCGAAATAGTTGTCAGACAAGACAATCAGAACTTTGCGGCTGCTGTAGACGCTGTCTGCCATGTTTTGGACAATGGGCTTTCCCAACTCAAAATCTCTTGTGTGAATGCTGTAGGATATTGAGTGTTTATCGAGAATGGGAATAAGATTTTCATTGACCCACGCACCATCTTTTGAACTGTAACTGATGAAAAGATTATTGCTCTTCATAAT
>OZ037777.1:37415486-37485486 GCA_964035525.1 Porites cylindrica | reverse complement strand
TCGTTAACCTTCCATTGAAAAAGTGTACTCCTTAAAACTACCTACTAATAAGAATAAATTGCTAAAACATTGAGTCATCCTCTTTATCATTTTCATTTAGCACTTTAATCACCTAAGAGGACATAGCGATAAGGTGCGTTTTCTGAAGAATTTTCATTTATCAAAAAAATACTTTTTGAAAATACTTGAATGGTAGATTTTCTACAAACCCTTTGATATACTTCAGCTTGAGTTTTTCTGCCCTTTGAAATACCTTAAGTCTGAAGAAGGTACCCATATCAGACAGAACCACCCATAGCCATTATAGGGAGTGCCCGGCCCCCTCGGGTCCCCACTCACATTGAAGACTCAGTTCGAATATTACAGGTTCAGGACTTGGCCAGCCAGGCATACTACTTTCTGCAATGCACTCGTATTCCCCTTCATGTTTTTCTTTAGATTTACTTATGCGAAGAAGAGAACGTAGCATGTCGTTTCCTTCCAACTTCGCTGAGAGAGAAAAACCGTCAGAACCGTTGACGATTCGTTTTGAATCTGGTTTGGTCTTCCTCCAAATTATGCGAGGTAGAGGCCATCCTCTGAAAGCACAGCAAACTTCTGTTGGACTGTCAGGTGTATACTCTTTTGGGGAACTTGAACAAGTGCCGCTATCAACGTACGTCAGTTTACCTAAAACAGCAAAATACTGATATCGTCATGACATACGTACATTCAAGGAGGCTGAGCCCATTTCTCAAGGTCTTACCTCTTTCGTGTTTGATGCTTCATAACTTTTGCTGTAGTGCATCAAGCAACGTATCTAACTTTGAACTTAATTTTAGAGCCATGTTCTGTTGACATCGCCGCTCCTTAACAACAGGATAACGATGAAATGAAATTTATAAATAAGTGGGAATTTTTCCGAAATCTAGCTATAATCTGTTAATATCCTCTGGTGTCCTCTGGTGTTGTAATAAGTAGGTTTGGTATGTCGATCGTCCGGGTTAACGCAGTTTTGAATTAAAGACTGTTGTTAACGGTGACTGACGTTTCGACAACCTGTGCGATAGCCATCTTCAGAGTGAGTTGTATCACGTCAGTTGATGATATTTAACTCTGGTTATTGACCTGACTGATCAATTAAGTCGCGATGTTATTGGTCGTCTGTCAGTTAAGCCTTGATGTTATTGGCTATGAGGACTCGTAATGTTATTGGTGCGATCAGTCTTTTTATCACAATTGAAAAATCGTCTGTACTGTGCTGGTGTACCAGCACCGTGTAGCTTATTGACGGATGATAACCGACAATTTGACTAACAATAAAAGACAGTTCAGATGTGACAAAAAGATGGATCGAAACACACCAATAACATTTGAGAGTCTTCATAGCCAATAACATCACAGCTTAACTGTCAGACGACCAATAACATCACGACTTAATTGACCAGTCAGGTTAATAACCAGAGTTACCATCAACTGACAATATACAACTCACTTTGACTATGAAGATTACTACCACACGGCTTGTCCAAACGTCAGTCACAGTCAACAACAGTCCTATTCAGGACTACTTTCACCCGGACGATCATGCTCAACCTACTTATGAAATGACTCCTGGGTTAAAAAAAACTTCCAAAGTGTTGTAATAGTTTGAGACCATCGTGTTATACCGGTGAGCAAACCGGTTCCCATAAAACTCATTAAATGGCCATAAATCGGATCAGAAATCATACAGGAAGGAGAAACACGCAATTTAAAAGAGGTTAGCCGATTATTATTTAAATCCTTTCAGATTCCTAGGTTATAGAAACAATTGTTTTTTCTCCCAGACAAATCCATATATTGTGAAAGTTAGCAACCGAGTGCAGATGGTTTTCGAGCTTGGGCAACCTGTGGTACTATATGGCCAAGTATAGGGTTAAATTTTCATATATTGGAATTATTTTTACTGGGATATTCTGCATTCTTGCAGCTTTGAGGTATTTTTCTTAGATGTGCTAGACCATACTGGAATAGAATATAATACTGAAATATAATACAGCGCATTCATAACATTATGTGATTAACTCCCGTACTGGGCCTATGTCCACGGCGTTTTGACGGACCCTTTTATTTTTAGATACATTTTAGAGTACTTTTCCCGCGCATGGAAGGTCCGCTTCTCACATGAGCACATTATACAGATGTGACAAAGAAAAACGTAACGTCATTAAGGTAAAAAAGGCCATTTTAGGGGTTTTGGTTTTTCTAACTGGTTTGTTAAAATGTAATGGTCAGTGAAAACAGTTGTCGCTCCGGTTTTTTGGCATCCTGGTTCTCCTCGTGGTTAAACCGGCTTCTGGTTAATGCAATAACACATGCACACTCAAACATTAAAGGAAGGCAACATTTTTAACCAACACGCCTTACGTGCAAAATATATGTGGGTGCATCGACATCGCTCATTTCCACCTGCTGAATTGTTTTGCTGTAATACCATGCCATCATTGGTAAGGTTGCGCCAGTTTTTTCCTCTTGTCACTCCCCCAGGTTTGATCGAGCAGTTGAGGGTAACATTAGAGTTTGGATCTACTGTAATCTGATTTACAAGACACTCGCTCGACTGGGAGCAAGATTCTCTTATCTTACAGTCGGGGCTGAAGTTATTCGTAGCGGATACATCTGTACAGTGAAAGAAGGTGAACAATATATGAAAGTTCTGTTAGAAAAAATACTTAACTAACTGTATCCTTCGTTGTCTATTCAAAAATTATTGAATGAGGCCGAGCGCCCGTGGATGAAATACTGTGGTGTTACCATTTAAAACCTCTTCAGCAGTACTTTCACGTGGCACTATTTTTGTGCTGTTTAGTTAAAACTTTGGGTCTGTAAAAGACATTCCAGCTTAATTTTGCGCAGTTTTATCGGGGCAGAATAAAAAGACAAAACAAACAAAAAATCGGGTGATTTACCAATAAACAAATATTTATCAATATTTATCTCGTCTACTGTCTCTCGAATAACATTATAATTCATTTCCAATAAATTGCCACTAAACATTTTGTCTCCTCATTTCCCTGTCGGAGAGTTGTAACAAAGAATGTCCATCATGAGTAGTTTTGACTAGTCACATAATACATTAAACACGTACCTTTGATCAAGAGACTAAATAAAGAAACGAGTACGGTTGATTTTAAATACATTTGCCTCAAACGTCTCTCCATATGCTGTTCATTGGCCATGTTGCTTGTAGGAATTTTAACTTTGCAGGGTCTCACATGTGCACTACTATCCTGACTGAGCAATAAAACAATATGGCAAGTACATCATGACTTTTATGTATGCTTTTTTCAATAATTGAAATTGTGTTTCATCCGTAAACCCTCTTAAAACCCACGTACATTTGCAATTACGGTAATAGCAAACCAACTGTGAATTATTTATGTCAATTTCAGAGCCATATTATATTTTTCATTTACCATTGCAATCGTTCACGAGTGAAGTTGATAGAATTATAACTTTACTCCTACTAAGTTCGTGTAAAAAGGAGCTTGATATTTTCTGCCGCAACTAGAAAAAATAAGTCATACATATTGTCTTGCAAAAACATTCTATTGTATCGCAAGATTTGGTGAACTATAAAAACGAAACATTTTCTTTTAAAGCAGTCGAGTGGGCGATCGATTTGCAAGTCAATGACTGGCGACGCCTAGACGGACGTGGACAGAAAATACAAATTAATTGGTTGCTTTTAAGTAGCCATCCATCAAAACCCTGCTTGAAACACAGGCCGTTCTTATCCCTGTACTTAAGACAGCATCGGAAAGCGGAGAAGAGGCCAATAATTAAAGGTGCTTGCTCTCTTTCGTAGTTTCTCATTTTCTCTCCCTGTTCTCCGGCTCTTCGTGAGCATTTTGTGTATGGGTACAGGAACCGAGTAAAGACAGAATTGACCTAAAACAGCAATACTCATTTGGCACAGTCCCCCTTTAACTTCAACCTTGTCCACCATTTGTAAAGTCTCGCTGGAATGACACTTAGGAAAAGATAATGGCAGTTACTTCCTTAGGCTCCAGTACCAACCAACAAATACTCCAGACTGATCTTCATACATTTCTAGGGATCAAAGTCATTAAAGCATTTTCCCCTAAAGATCATTTCAATGATTCTCAAAACCATTCCATTTATCTAGTGATATTGTCAAGAGAAAATAGATGTCGTTTCCTCCCGGGACTAAAGGGGGTAATAGCCAATTTCTATTTCTCTAAAGAGTAACCAAGTTTGTTTTAGATGTGAACAAATATTATCAGGGAGCACCATCTAACCATAATAATTTTTTGGCCCGTTTTTGCAGTCATATCATAAAAACTTGTCAATTGTCAAGCCATGTCCATCCTTACCAGCCCTTCGTAGCAGCAGACGACGGGAAACAGCTTCAATCGTGCCTAAATATACTGGACCAATTTTGGAACTCATGATCAACTGATGGGAAAAGCTTTTTTAAAAGATAGCAAGTAGTGTAACAAATAGCTCCTTAAATACCAAATGATAAATGCGTTGGCCTCCTGTTAATTTAATTTTTCTCAGTTACCCTTAGGAGAATCCTCTCTTACAGAAAACGGAATATGGCTTTTATGGCCATTATGAAAATCTGAACTGGACTCTGGACTAGTCCACAGTCTAGTACAGATTTTCCAACTGGCCAGCTGGCCGGCTTTCAATAGAGGGTTAAAGCTTCCCGTATACGGCCAAAAGCAAACGTGAGATTCAAGTTAAGAATTTCTCAAAATAGAAAATGAGCAGATAAAAACAGCTCAAAACAATTCTTATTCGAGGAGATACGGTATAATTAAATATAAAATGTGTAATAAATGTCGTCTCCGTCACTTTTGATGAAAAAATATGAATTTAAAATTAATGAAAATGTGGTCATTGACAAGAGTTTCTTTAATGTAGTAAACCGTATGACGTGGGTTTATAGTTAACATTGGTAGCTTTCACAATAAGCGCCCGTGACACACGTCATTGGAGTTATTTAGGAGACAGATGTTGTTTAACTATCCTCTTTAATAGCTTTCTGAGAAGATAAAAAAACGCGACAGGTTAAAAGCACATCTTGCAGAGTTCTAAACGCTGAGTTAAGTGTGTCAAAAAAAAAAATTGTTTTCGTACCTGACGAAGTAAACCGGGGGGGGGGGGGGGGGGGGGGGGGACAAAAGGCAGGGGTAAAAGTGTGCCGCCGAAGCCTTCAGGCCCGGATCTGTTTAACCGTGTAAGTCCCAATGGTGACCAACATCAATTTTCTCCAAAACATATCCACACATTGTCAAGAGATAACGTTATGAGAATTAATAAAATGATCATCAAAGAAAAAATGCTTTGATCTTTTATCAAATTCTCTCAACTAATTCTTGAAGGAAATATATGAAGATCAGTTTGGAGAATTTGTTCCTGGATACTGGGACTTAAAGGGTTAAAACAAAAATCGTTCATTTCAATACCCTATTTAAGGCAAGAGACTTCATACTCATGCCGTTTCGCAAACAGAATAAAGCAATTTTTTAAACCACGACCATGAAATCAGATTTTTTGGAAAAACATTGTTTGTAACGCAAATGAAGACCATGCCGCTCACCGCTAAAAGACATACAAAAAGACATCCTGCTCAAGACGCTAAATAGTAAAACTGTACACCATGTTTAAATCCCAAGACTCCGTTCAGAGAAGGATACTCGCTCAGGGAAAATATCGGAGTGCCCCCCCCCCCCCCCCCCCCCCCACATTTAACTCAACACCAAGTGCAATTTAAGGAGCCCCGTGGCGAGGTTGATCTGACAGCTTAAGAAAAGTAATTTTATCAACTAATATTTTAGTAAAAAACAACAGACCTTCAACCGAGTCTATCACAATAAAATGGGTATTGTTGACTGAAACTGTGTTATTCATGAGTGGACGCAATTCGCCTGAACTGTAAGTGTAAGTATACTGCTGGAGAGTCCCATACAATTTACTGTAACGTTGTTACAGTAAATTGCATGGGACTTTTGGAGCACCTCAGGCGTTATAATCCTTTTCTCATGATGCAAATTTGATATTTAATTTCCTCTATGCGATTACTGGTCTATACTTGTCGTCAAGTTGTAATAAATGCGTCTCGATTTTCGCGAGAACAATAAGGCTTGTGTTTTAATTTACTGCCGACTGGTCCTCAGCAGCACGCACTTTGGGAAACGAGATAATTTTTTTGAAAAAATATTTTACTCGATAATGACGGTGAAGACTTTAGTTAGAAGAAAATATTATCCTTTCCGCTGCCGTTTTGTGTAAACGAGAGGCACAATGCGGATATATTCAGGTTCTTCCAAAGCTGTCATGACTAAGCTGTAATGCTGTCACAACTAAAATAAATTAAGTTCTTACCTTACAGTAGTTAACCTTGCATTCGACAACAAAATTAAGGCGTACAAACGGAGGAAATCCGGCACTCTTCTCAGTTTCATAGTAACAAGCCGCACGAAAACGCATGAAGTAAAATCCACCGATATATGCACTGCATTCTCACTACAAATATATAAACAAATGTCGAGGGGAAAGAACGACGAGGAGGAAAATATGCCAGATCTTTGCCTCGGCAATGTATTCCAACTACCACGCCGGCGTATCTCCAGAAGGTGGACTCGAAGAGGGACAAACCTTGTGAATTTTTTAGAAGCCCTTTGTGAGCAAACTAGTTTATTCTGGCGCGAAATGAAGATTTTAATGTGTTTTTTAAATGTATACTGAAATCTAATTCTCGGTTTTCACTCACTTGGGAAAGCAGAAATACAAATGGAAATCTTTTAATACAGAAAGTCGAGAATCTGGGAAATGAAAGAAGAAAAATGTAAAAAAGGCCTTGTCAAGAATCAGGTCTATGCAATAGTTCATAGGCGAGATATTCGGAAAAACGTTTTACCCAAATTTATAAGGCTTTGTATGGAGACACCGTGTTTGTGTCCCTTTGAGGGACACAAATATGGCCGCCGGAAACCAACAGAAACATCTGTTTTTGAGTTTCCTACTTATGCGTGAATTCTTCGCTTGAGGAACTCAAAAAGATTAAAGCAATATTTATTCTAAGACAAGGAATGTTTAGATAGCAAAATCTCGTCAAAAATCCGTAATGTTTTTAACCCACGTAAGAGCTTTCCCGGCCGTCAGCCAAATGCCGCGTCACGCAAAAGCCTGGAAATTCAAGTGTCCTGTATCGCAAAACAAAGAACCCTTTTGAACCGAAAATTTGCTTGTATAAAGGTTTTCAGGTGCTCTAATATCACATGGAAGTAGAAACTCAAAAGAAGCGATAGTTTCTCAGTTTCAATTTTGGTGACGTCATGTGAAAACCAAGAATACAGGAGAAGAAAATTTTCGCACTTTCGAGGAGCGCGACATTATAAAATGGAATAAAAAGTTAATCCAAGTTTTTGAGCAGTACAAATGAAAACATTAAGTTTAGTAGAGACAATTTGAAACTGTTGATATTTTGCACTGAAAATTGAACTAAGCAAGTTGCCTAACGGCGGCCTGCGGGCAAAAGACGGATTTCCTTATTGCCCTAAAACGCAAGGGAACCTAGTTCAGTACACGAAGTAACGAGTCAACTCATTTAACTGGAACAACAAGTTTCTCTGTGTTAATAAGAAATCTGTTAACCGAAGAGATATTGCGGATCAAGACTTTTGTAAAATCTGGGCCTTTTTTTCGGTTGATGATGAACAACTTAACCCCGCATAAAATTTCGCCATTATGAGTGTAATTCAGTTGTAATCCAACATCATGGCGTTTGGTAATTCGAACAGCTAATATTGCACTAGTGATTTCTCCTCTGTCGAATACACCAGCTATTTTGATAAATAATATCTTAATTCCAATTCTTGATGGTTCTTCAAAGCACATCTATCGGTCTTTTCTGGCGAAAAAACAAACCACACTTACCGCTGAATAGAAGCTATCTGCAATCAAGGTATCATCATTTAACTAATGACGGGAAAAGAGTTTACTAACTATCTTTCTGTAGAACATTAGAAACAAAACCTGGGGAATTTTAGTTCAAAATATTAAACGGTATCGTATTTACGAATGAAAAACGTTTTCGGTTTGACATGGCTCCTAAATCACATAAATGTGCTTTCGGCATGCCAAACTGAGGGTGAATCCATCGAGTATTTACTTTTTCCTGCAAAATATCCCCTGACTTTTGGAAACACGTCCTGTCACGGATGCTGCGCGACAACAATATTATTGTTGAGAATTTAAAAGAAGCGGATATAATCTTCGGTAAATTTGATGTTGGAGATGATTTGCTGCTAGTGAATCATATTTTATTGCTTGGGAAGTACTATATTTATTCACAAAAATGTCATGATCAGACGGGTATGCCCTCCCTTCAGGGGTTCATTGCTAGGACCAGGCTTATATACAACATTGACCTTTATATTGCCAGGAAAAGAGGCACATTAAGAAAACATCTTAGTGACTGTTAAAAGTTAATCAATATAATGCAATCTCATTTACAATTGAATATTGTACATAAATACTAAAATAACTACTTTCTACCGACTTAGATGTTGGTCTGATGTAATAGGTTTCTTTTCTCTTTTTGTTTTACTTTGTTTGTTTGTTTTTTTGTTTTTATATTAAGTGTACTAAGTTAAAAAATATATACTGCATTGCACTAAAAGAGAGTTATCCGTCATTATGCTATTTGGCGTCTGTCTTTTTTGCAAATGTAATATACAAATGCAATCGAACTTTTTAATGAGCCAGTTTAAACAGGATTCCGGCGTATTGAATATATCGTTTTAAATTTATTATTTAACAATAAATGAATGAGGCTGAGTATCATGAAGAATTATGGAGATCAAGGAGGGTGTTATCCGTCGAGGCCGTAAGCTGAGGCGGATAACACCCTCCGAGATCTCCATAATTCGTCACATGACACGAAAGCCAAATTCAATAATTGTTTTATTATTCATTCAAAATAATTCCTGTTTTAAAAACATAGCTAAAACATGCTTACTTCCAACAGTCACGCTCATGACCTAGTGGTCGTTCGAGACAATAATAAAGTAAAGTTAGTGAGTTTTCTCGAAACGCTAAAAGAAATTAACTGGTCCTCCCTTGATGGTTATCATGACCCCAAAAACGCGTACAATAGCTTTATAAAGAAGTATTCTGAGAGTTATAATGTGTGCTTCCCTGTAAAAAAAATAACTAAAAACCAGTCCAGTTTAAATAAGCCGTGGTTATCCTATGCGCTTATCAAGTGTATTAAGAAGAAAAGTAGGCTTTATAACTGAAAGACATCTGCAAAATCCAACAATGGATCGTCAATCAGTTTACAAAAGTTATAAAAACAAATTAAATCGATCATTCTCTGAAAAAAACTTGTCAATTGTCAAGCCATGTCCATCCTTACCAGCCATTCGTAGCAGCAGACGACGGGAAACAGCTTCAATTGTGCCTAAATATACTGGACCAATTTTGGAACTCATAATCAACTGATGGGAAAAGCTTTTTTAAAAGATAGCAAGTAGTGTAACAAATAGCTCCTTAAATACCAAATGATAAATGCGTTGGCCTCCTGTTAATTTAATTTTTCTCAGTTACCCTTGGGAGAATCCTCTCTTATAGAAAACGGAATATGGCTTTTATGGCCATTATGAAAATCTGAACTGGACTCTGGACTAGTCCACAGTCTAGTACAGATTTTCCAACTGGCCAGCTGGCCGGCTTTCAATAGAGGGTTAAAGCTTCGCGTATACGGCAAAAAGCAAACGTGAGATTCAAGTTAAGAATTTCTCAAAATAGAAAATGAGCAGATAAAAACAGCTCAAAACAATTCTTATTCGAGGAGATACGGTATAATTAAATATAAAATGTGTAATAAATGTCGTCTCCGTCACTTTTGATCAAAATATGAATTTAAAATTAATGAAAATGTGGTCATTGACAAGAGTTTCTTTAATGTAGTAAACCGTATGACGTGGGTTTATAGTTAACATTGGTAGCTTTCACAATTAGCGCCCGTGACACACGTCATTGAAGTTATTTAGGAGACAGATGTTGTTTAACTATCCTCTTTAATAGCTTTCTGAGAAGATAAGAAAACGCGACAGGTTAAAAGCACATCTTGCAGAGTTCTAAACGCTGAGTTAAGTGTTTCAAAAAAAAAAATTGTTTTCGTACCTGACGAAGTAAACAGGGGGGGGGGGGGGGGGGGGGTGGACAAAAGGCAGGGGTAAAAGTGTGCCGCCGAAGCCTTCAGGCCCGGACCTGTTTAACCCTGTAAGTCCCAATGGTGACCAACATCAATTTTCTCCATTACATATCCATACATTGTCAAAAGATAACGTTATGAGAATTAATAAAATGATCATCAAAGAAAACATGCTTTGATCTTTTATCAAATTCTCTCAACTACAGTCTTGAAGGAAATATATGAAGATCGGTTTGGAGAATTTGTTCCTGGATACTGGGGCTTAAAGGGTTAAGACAAAAATCGTTCATTTCACTACCCTATTTAGAGACTTCATACTCATGCCGTTTCGCAATAAAGCAATTTTTGAAACCACGACCATGAAATAAGAGTTTTTGGAAAAACATTGTTTGTAACGCAAATGAAGACCATGCCGCTCCTCGCTAAAAGACATCCAAAAAGACATCCTGCTCAAGACGCTAAATAGTAAAACTGTACACCATGTTTAAATCCCCAGACTCCGTTCAGAGAAGGATACTCGCTTAGGGAAAATATCGGAATGCCCCTTCCCCCTCCCACGCCCAATTTTAACTCAACACCAAGTGCAATTTAAGGAGCCTCCTGGCGAGGTTGATCTGACAGCTTATGAAAAGTAATTTTATCAACTAATATTTTAGTAAAAAACAACAGACCTTCAACCGAGTCTATCACAATAAAATGGGTATTGTTGACTGAAACTGTGTTATTCATGAGTGGACGCAATTCGCCTGAACTGTAAGTGTAAGTATACTGCTGGAGAGTCCCATACAATTTACTGCAACGTTGTTACAGTAAATTGCACGGGATTTTGGAACACCTCAGGCGTTATAATCCTTTTCTCGTGATACGGATTTGATATTTAATTTCCTCTATGCGATTACCGGTCTATACTTGTCGTCAAGTTGTAATAAATGCGTCCCAATTTTCGCGAGAACAATAAGGCTTCTGTTTTAGTTTACTGACTGGTCGACTGGTCCTCAGCAGCACGCACTTTGGGAAACGAGATAATTTAAAAAAAAATTATTTTACTCGATAATGACGGTGAAGACTTTAGTTAGAAGAAAATATTGTCCTTTCCGCTGCCGTTTTGCGTAAACGAGAGGTGCAATACGGATATATTTAGGTTCTTCCAAAGCTGTCATGACTAAGCTGTAATGCCGTCACAACTAAAATAAATTAAGTTTATATCGCAAAAAAAGGACTTGCTGACCAAAGTAAAATTATTTCTTTTGACGAATGCATTTTATCGCTCGCTGCGAATTAAGCCGCGAAACTAAAAATGAAATTAAGTTTATATCGCAAAAAAAGGACTTGCTGACCAAAGTAAAATTATTTCTTTTGACGAATCCATTTTTATCGCTCGCTGCGAATTAAGCCGCGAAACTAAAAATGACAAATAAACCGGATCGAAAAAATAAATGGAATCAC
The DNA here is from genome assembly GCA_964035525.1 of Porites cylindrica. Taxonomy (NCBI): domain Eukaryota; kingdom Metazoa; phylum Cnidaria; class Anthozoa; order Scleractinia; family Poritidae; genus Porites; species Porites cylindrica. The sequence continues at coordinate 37,473,824 of OZ037777.1, read as the reverse complement.
CAAAAAACCGTCATGTGAGAGTCGTAGAGATTTTATTAGATAAGCTTCGAAAATTGTACATGAATAGAACGGTCTTCTAGAAATTTCTAGCCTTCCTCAAGCTATAGAAAATTCTAGCAATTTTTGCTTCTCCGAACAGGTATTTCAAAGAAAACAGTCCTTGGGTGCCCCTGAACTGACTACAAGCTCGCTGTTCCAAAACCCGGAACCGAATTTCATAAAACAAGCCTTTTTCATAGCGGAAATGTGTTGTGGAACAGCTTGGCTGTGGAGGTGCGGCAATTGACATCCCTTTATGTAAGGAAAATTAAAAGACCTCGGATACACTGCACTCATGGGTGCGCCACCTAAAGTACAGCCTATGTTTGTTCACTGTAACTACAGAATCACTGGGTTATACTGCACTCATGGGTGCACCGCCCAAAGTGCAGCCTACATCTGATATTTGTAAGCTCTACCAATGGAATAAAAATAACCACATTGGGCCCCGAAAGACGTTAGAAGTTTCTCCATAATAGAAGAGGTTTTTGCCAGGGTTAAGCAAGTTTGGCTTTCATGAGTTTCAATACAAAAGTGCAAGAAATTATCAGTATAATTATAGCACACCGACTTTGTCATCCAACTCCTCGCACGTAGCCGGAATAAGCCAAGTAATGAAGCATATGAACAAGAAGTGATTTTGAAAAGCATTTTTAATTTTTTTTATAGTTAAAACTATAAAAAATTGCGATAAAGCATTTCTTAAAATCATTTTAAGATTAAAAAATTGCTAAAAATACGTGCGAAACTCTTTGTTTAATATTTTCTCACGTTACAATTTTTTAATCAGCTATTGTTGTTTTTTTTAGTATTTATAGACCAAAAATCACTAACTTATTTTGACTTGATAATGACGTTCAGCTAACGTCGAAACGTCGTCGCTTTTTAGCAATTTTTTAATCTTAAAATGATTTTAAGAAATGTTTTATCGCAATTTTTTATAGTTAAATGAAGCATATAACGAAAAATCGTCCTCAAATGTCTCGATAACTAAATTATACTTAACTTTGCGGAAAAAAAGTTTTTGTATCAGTGTTATGCATCGAAAAAGCGAGGACTCATCGCATGACATTAGGTATAACTACTATTTTTCGCCGGGAAACAAAAATTAAAACTTCAATTCTTACCTTACAGTAGTTTACCTTGCATTCGACAACAAAATTAAGGCGTACAAAGGGAGGAAATCCGGCACTCTTCTCAGTTTCATAGTAACAAGCCGCACGAAGACGCATGAAGTAAAATGAAGATTTTAATGTGTTTTTTTAAATGTATACTGAAATCTCGGTTTTCACTCACGTGGGAAAGCAGGAATACAAATGGAAACCTTTTAATACAGAAAGTCTAGAATCCGGGAAATGAAAGAAGATAAATGTAAAAAAGGCCTTGCCAAGAATCAGGACTATGGAATAGTTCATAGGCGAGATATTCGGAAAAACGTTTTACCCAAATTTATAAGGCTTTGTATGGCGACGCCATGTTTGTGTCCCTTTGAGGGACACAAATATATGGCCGCCGGAAACCAACAGAAACATCTGTTTTTGAGTTTCCTACTTATGCGTGAATTCTTCGCTTGAGGCACTCATTAAGATTAAAGTAATATTTATTCTAAGACAAAGAATGTTTAGATAGCAAAATCTCCAAAAATCGGTAATATTTTAAACCCACATAAGAGCTTTCCCGGCCGTCAGCCAAATGCCTCGTCACGCAAAAGCCTGGAAATTCAAGCGTCCTGTATCGCAAAACAAAGAACCCTTTTGAACCCAAAATTTGTTTGTATAAAGGTTTTCAGGTGCTCTAATATCACATGGAAGTAGAAACTCAGGAGAAGCGATAGTTTCTTAGTTTGAATTTCCGTGACGTCGCGGAAAACCAAGAATACACGACAAGAAAATTTTCGCACTTTCGAGGAGCGCGACATTATAAAATGGAATAAAAAGTTAATCCAAGTTTTTGAGCAGTACAAATGAAAGCATTAAATTTAGTAGAGACAATTTGAAAATGTTGACATTTTGCACTGAAAATTGAACTAAGCAAGTTGCCTAACGGCGGCCTGCGGGCAAAAGAGGGATTTGCTTATTGCCCTAAAACGCAAGGGAACGTAGTTCAGTACACGAAGTAACAAGTCAACTCTTTTAACTGGGACAACAAGTTTCTCTGTGTTAATTAAGAAATCTGTTTACCGAAGAGATATTGCGGATCAAGGCTTTTGTAAAATCTGGGCCTTTTTTTCGGTTGATGATGAACAACTTAACCCTGCATAAAATTTCGCCATTATGAGTGTAATTCAGTTCCAATCCAGCATCATGGCGTTTGGTGATTCGAAAGGCTAATATTGCACCAGTGATTTCTCCTCTGTCGAATACACCAGCTATTTTGATAAATAATATCTTAATTCCAATTCTTGATGGTTCTTCAAAGCACATCTATCGGTCTTTTCTGGCGAAAAAACAAACCACACTTACCGCTGAATAGAAGGTATCTGAAAAGTATCATCATTTAACTATTGACTGGAAAAGAGTTTACTAACTATCTTTCTGTACAACATTAGAAACAAAACTTGGGGAATTTTAGTTCAAAATATTAAACGGTATCGTATTTACGAATGAAAAACGTTTTCGTTTTGACATGGCTCCTAAATCAGATAATTGTGCTTTCTGCATGCCAAACTGAGGTTGAATCCATCGAGTATTTACTTTTTCCTGCAAAATATCCTCTGACTTTTGGAAACACGTCTTGTCACGGGTGCTGCGCGACAACAATATTACTGTTGAGAATTTAAAAGAAGCGGATATAATCTTCGGTAAATTTGATGTTGGAGATGATTTCCTTCTAGTGAATCATATTTTATTGCTTGGGAACTACTATATTTATTCACAAAAATGTCATGATCAGACGGGTATGCCCTCCCTTCAGGGGTTCATTGCTAGGACCAGGCGTATATACAACATTGAGCTTTATATTGCCAGGAAAAGAGGCACATTAAGAAAACATCTTAGTGACTGGTAAAAGTTAATCAATATAATGCAATCTCATTTACAATTGAATATTGTACATAAATACTAAAATAACTACTTTCTATCAACTTAGATGTTGGTCTGATGTAATAGTTTTCTTTTTCTCTTTTTGTTTTGTTTTGTTTGTTTGTTTTTTCGTTTTTATATTAAGTGTACTAAGTTAAAAAATATATACTGTATTGCACTAAAAGAGAGTTATCCGTCATTATGCTATTTGGCGTCTGTCTTTTTTGCAAATGTAATATACAAATGCAATCGAACTTTTTAATGAGCCAGTTTAAACAGGATTCCGGCGTATTGAATATATCGTTTTAAATTTATTATTTAACAATAAATGAATGAGGCTGAGTATCATGAAGAATTATGGAGATCAAGGAGGGTGTTATCCGTCGAGACCGTAAGCTGACGCGGATAACACCCTCCAAGATCTCCATAATTCGTCACATGACACGAAAGCCAAATTCAATAATTGTTTTATTATTCATTCAAAATAATTCCTGTTTTAAAAACATAGCTAAAACATGCTTACTTCCAACAGTCACGCTCATGACCTAGTGGTCGTTCGAGACAATAATAAAGTAAAGTTAGTGAGTTTTCTCGAAACGCTAAAAGAAATTAACTGGTCCTCCCTTGATGGTTATCATGACCCCAAAAACGCGTACAATAGCTTTATAAAGAAGTATTCTGAGAGTTATAATGTGTGCTTCCCTGTAAAAAAAATAACTAAAAACTAGTCCAGTTTAAATAAGCCGTGCTTATCCTATGCGCTTATCAAGTGTATTAAGAAGAAAAGTAGGCTTTATAACTGAAAGACATCTGCAAAATCTAACAATGGATCGTCAGTCAGTTTACAAAAGTTATGAACACAAATTAAATCGATCATTCTCTGCGGATAGCACAACGTCTATACTACGAGAAGAAATTGAATAACGTTCAACTCGTGCTACTTGGAAAGTTTTAAATGAAATTCTAAACAGAAGCAAAAGAAATTCCAATAGATGATCAACATTTGAAGCTGATGATCGTGAAATTACTGATCCTGTCGAAATTGCCAACAAGTTTTGTAGTTATTTTTAAAGCATCGGTCCTAATTAAGTAATATAAGGGGTATAAAGTCCTTAGCTTCACACCGTACTTTTCTTAATGGTTCCTTTACACAGTCAATATTCTTCAACCCTACAACCCAAGATGAGATCGCTGAAATTGCGAAAACTTTTCTTCCAGGCAAAGAAGCTGGCTCCGACCACATTCCAATGACAATCATTAAGAAGGCCATTCTACTTGTTTCTGAAACACTCACCTATATCGTAAACTTATCTATCCAGCATGGTATTGTTCCCGATGAAAAGAAAATCGCTCGCGTGATACCTATTTTTAAATCTGATGATCAGTCGCTTTTCACAAACTACCGACCTATCTCGGTACTTCCCAGCTTTTCAAAATTCTTTGAGAGGAGTATCTACAAGCGTTTAATGCAATACCTGATGAATTTCAACATCCTCTGAAGTAACAAATACGGCTTCAGGAAAAATCATTCTACTACACTCGCGCTAATCGACTTACATGACAAGATCTCCACGGCCTTTGACCGAGGTTAATTTTCCCTAAGTATTTTTCTTGACCTCTCAAAAGCCTTCGACACTGTAAATCATGTCATCCTTTTTTATAACCTCGAACATTACGGTATTCGTGGCTTAGCGCTGGACTGGATAAGAAGTTACTTTTCAAACAGAAAGCAATATCTTGAATATAATGGCGGCCCCGTTCGTTAAGAAATGGATGAGATCGCTGAAATTGCGAAAACTTTTCTTCCAGGCAAAGAAGCTGGCTCCGACCACATTCCAATGACAATCATTAAGAAGGCCATTCTACTTGTTTCTGAAACACTCACCTATATCGTAAACTTATCTATCCAGCATGGTATTGTTCCCGATGAAAAGAAAATCGCTCGCGTGATACCTATTTTTAAATCTGATGATCAGTCGCTTTTCACAAACTACCGACCTATCTCGGTACTTCCCAGCTTTTCAAAATTCTTTGAGAGGAGTATCTACAAGCGTTTAATGCAATACCTGATGAATTTCAACATCCTCTGAAGTAACAAATACGGCTTCAGGAAAAATCATTCTACTACACTCGCGCTAATCGACTTACATGACAAGATCTCCACGGCCTTTGACCGAGGTTAATTTTCCCTAAGTATTTTTCTTGACCTCTCAAAAGCCTTCGACACTGTAAATCATGTCATCCTTTTTTATAACCTCGAACATTACGGTATTCGTGGCTTAGCGCTGGACTGGATAAGAAGTTACTTTTCAAACAGAAAGCAATATCTTGAATATAATGGCGGCCCCGTTCGTTAAGAAATGGACATTACCAGAAATCTGAGTCATTTCGTTCGCGCGACACTTCCTGACTCCGGTGTACTGAAAGTTCTAAGGAGCATGCCCGAAGGTGTCAGGTTGCAAAACAACATAACGCAATCGGTAAGAAGCAGCGATTGCGTAGATTATATTGCACTAAATAATCTTTTTTCAGCGGATTTTGAAACAGCTTCTAATGGCAAAAGGATATATAAACCCGGGGCAAAATTATATCAAGTGGAGAGACTTGTCAGCAAGCGGAAATCGTGCCCCTGATTCTTGGCTTATTCGGGCACATTGACCGGGGATCAAATCATTAACAAGAGTGATGTAGTTGGGAGCATTAACTTCAGGATCGCTCTTGTCAGCTTTCCCATGCCATCCTTTTAGAAGATAATACGGTATCTCAACTAACAAGGTACCTGAGATTCGTCAACATCTTGCCGGCCGCGATAATTTTTTGCTGGACTGCCACTTCGAAGATCAGCCGGCACGCTTTGCCTCTCACGATCGCTTAATAAATCAGACATGGTTTGAACTTTAAAAACTAGTAAAGAAATACGTTGCAGATGTTATAGCAATGTTGTTATATTTAAATTTTAGTTGCCAAGCGGAAACTGTCACAACCACCCACGCGACCCACGCACGCTTACACACTCCTCCGCACGCTATATTTTCCAGCGTTCCAGCGTTGTAAACAGTGGACCAATGACCAGCGTATTTACTTGTACACTATAATAACTCAGATATGAAGTACCTACCATAAAAATGCTTGGCTACATTTCCAAAATGGCTACCAAAACAACGAAGGAGAAGTGCAGATACGGCGAGCGTTTTCTATATTTTTCGTATCGTTGTGACGCATGTCTACTTAACAGCGATTTGGATGAACAAGCAAAGTATTGCTCTTCAAATTCGTTGATTTGTCCGAACTTCTTTGTCGATCTACAGGAAATTTCTGGCGGTTCTTGGAGCTTTGTTCTCAGACGATGCTGTTGAGAGTGATGGAACGTGAATTCATTCAAGATTTGATGTCCAAAGTTGAGCTTTTCTCAAGTAATATTTGAAGAAATTTGAAACGTTGTGAGACGATTTGGGTCTCTTTTAGGGCAAATTTTGTATCAAAATTTGTCCGAACTTAACTTTTAAAAATCACTCACCGGACAATATTTTTATTATCAGAAACTTGTCCTCTTTCTTTTAGGAGCGGTGGAAGATTTTCATCCTTGCTTATAGGTCAGTGATCCTGATATTTATTTTTATCCCATACATTTCTTTGTAATTCTTTCTCCACCATGTTTTAAGGCCTAGAGAAGTGAAATATGATCGATGTCTCGGATTTCTGGTAATGATCTCTTGTGGGGTCCCTCTGGGTTCTATCCTCGGACCTCTATTTTTCTTGCTGTACATTAACGACATCAGCAATGTTTCTAATCTATTAAAGCTGATATTGTGCGCTGACGATACCAATGTATTCATGTCACATAAAGATCCGAACTATCTTTCAGTTATGTTAAACTCGGAGATGGACAAACTGTCAACCTGGTTCAAGGCAAACAAGCTTTCTCTAAATCTTAAAAAGACTAAATTTATGTTCTTTAAACCAAGACAAAAGCGCTCAATTTGCAATATTCAAATAAGTATAGTTAATCAAAACTTGGTTAAAGAAAAGGAGACAAATGTTCTAGGAGTAATTGTTGATGAAAACCTAAATTGGAAGTCGCGTCGAAAATATCACACGTTGAAAATAAAGTTGCGAAGTCAATCGGTATAATATCTAGATGCAGCTTCTTTCTTCCTAAATCGTCTCTACGTATGCTCTACTATTCCTTAATTTATCCTTGTTTTTACTACTGTAATATAGTCTGGGCGTCAACCTATAAAACCAGTTTCCGCCGCCTTGTTATCCTGCAAAAGCACATTATTAGAATTATTAATAAATCACATTTCAATGCTCATACAGACCCCATCTTTAAGGACCTCGGTATACTAAAATTTAATGATGTCCATTTGCTTCAACTGGGCCAATTTATGTATTCTTGCAAAAATTCATTCTTACCTCCAAGGTTTAATAGCAATTTCTCCCAAAGCAATCAATTCCACTCAGTACACAAGAAATTCCCAGACCCACCGTCTACCGTATTGTCGTACAAACACTAAGACGTTCTCGCCCTTTTTTCAAGTGCCTAAGTTCTTAAATTCACTTGGCAACGAGGTCATCAACTCTCAAATTCTTTCCTCTTTTAAGAAAAAACTGAAGATTAAATTATTGAGTAAATATAAAAACAGTTCATAAATGTTTCCATCTTCGTCTCTTGCTTCGACTTTTCACCATCTTTTCTTTAATTGATGTTAAACAGCTCTAGCCCATAGCTCGAGGAGGCCTAACCTCTCATAAGCTCCTATAGTTTATGTTAGGTCTCTTCGCCACTTCTTTTTTTCTCTTTTCTTTTATTTTTTTTAATTATTGGGTGGCAAATAAAATAAAATCAATAAACTAAAAATAGATGGTAAGTTAATCTTCGATCTGCACATTTAGGGTTGTTAAGCTCCGCAAACATTCTCCAAATAGCAGATGTCGCCCTTCGAGTTGTCTTCTTGCTGTTCTTGCCATGTTTTCAGCCATTATTTCGCCTAGTTCTTACTCATGAAACGATTGAAATATTGGCCAGTTTTGTTTTAACAACTAAAACAACTCAACCTCGTCCCAAGACCTTCTCGGTTAACGGTGCATTTACCTGCAAGGAAGCTGCACTTTTAACGTCATCGGTTGATTAATCACAAAATTCTTCCAAATTTGGTCATCGGTAGCTGGTTATGGTGAATTATGCGTGTGCTTTTAGCCAATCAGAAACTACGGTAATAAGGTGATTATCATATGGCTTTCTTTCTGTAAAAAGCAAACAAACAAACAGACAAAACAAACTAAAGAAATAGTCATTTGCCCAAAAGTTCTTTTTGCTGACGTTAACACTCACAGATTTTCGAGCAAAAGAGAGACTAGTTTGCAGTCTACTCCCTTTCAAATTATGGATTTTTTCCACCCTTGAGATGTAAGCTGGAGTCAATAAATCTTTAATTTACAAGTGTAGCTATTGTTTTCAGACTCTAAAGTCTATGCTAATGGCTATACTTGTTAATTTACACTCATAAAAGTTTCATTAAATTGACCCCTGCTGACCGACCATTCACAAACTCAAAAGTGTTGGGGTCGCTGGCCTGGTTGAAGAAGGTTTAATGCAACCTAGTCCTGGTGTCTATGTTGGAGACCTTCTGGATCCTGAGCCGCTAGTACAAGCGAAGAGAAAATAATTAAATTAAATACGAGTAAAGTGACAAAATGTCTCTCGATTTTCTGCCGCAGATTTTACATTGCAGATGTGAGGTTAAGAGAAAACAACGACTGTTCCTTTCCTGTATTTTATTGCGACTTTTTCATCAGCATATCCATTTTACAAATTACAAATTTCAATGATCTACAAACAGCCTAACAATCGATTAAGTGATTAATTTCTTACAGCGGAGAAAAACAACTGACATTTTTACTTCAGTATAATCGTTACGTTAAATTCTAATCCTTGCCTCTTTCATTACAAAAGTTTAGCCATTTTCTACTGCTTTACATGATTATTCTCTCTTGCAGAAGTGAAAGCAAACTCGGCTGTTCTACTGAAAAAACCGTTGTGATTGAATCATCTCTTTATGACTTTGCTGTCAACGGCAACCCAGACGCAGCTTTATCGGACGAAGGATTTTCATGAGCTAAAGTTTGCAGCTAACCTTCAACATGCGCTATTTTTTTTCGAATTTTTCAGGTGATCAGGAAGCGGAGGTGGAGCGCGCGCAGCCTTCCCCTTCGCCCATGTCTCGCGCTGAAACATGTTGATCATTCACCTGAAAGCTGTTGAACTACGGTTTTCTTTCAAATTATGTTGTTGCTTCTAGTGAACAAATAAAGTAGTTCCGTTATAAACTTTAAGTAAAATGTAGTGACGTTATCAGCTCCATGTAGTTTACAGGCACTTAATATACATGCAGAATCAATGATTAATTTAATGAAATCACAATTGGCAGGAAATAAACTAGTCTCGATAACCATGAAAACCGACGCCCGTTTTCCTTCGCTTCCACCAAGTTAGTTTCAGCTTGTTATAAGAAGAATGCGATTGGGACTTCCACAAGCGGCTGGAAATCGAGCCTAGAGGTACACATTGTTGGGGGCTTGTGTAGCTCGCTTGGCTTTTGAACGAGAGGACCAAGACTCTGTGATCTTTCTCCTTAGATAGCGGTTTATTCTTCAAAAGCTTCTGACAACAATTCTACTACTCAACTAACTCTACTAGCTTACACAGCGAATTAAATAAGTAAATTGTAGACTTGTTTTGAGTTAGCTGACCGGAAGAGTTTCTATTGAATACCTTATCGCCTATATCGCAACAGCTTTGCTACAGTAAGATAAGCCTACACAGCCGCAACCGACAAATACCAAGGAACCAATTAAATGCTAATAGTGAAACTGCCCAGAAGGACAAAACATACTAAACAGGAACTCGACTGTGGGTGAAACCTAAGGTCAGCTGTACTCGCCAAACAAGCCTACTTCAAAGAACCAAAACTTAGTTTAACAAACACTTCAAATGGATAATACTAGACAAAAACTCAGGAACTAATCATATGGGAAATACATTGAATCTTTAAGTTTCTAAGTCTATAAAAGTCTATAAACTGTTCATCATAAAGCTGGCAAAATCTTAAAAATAGCAACACTGAAAAACAAAACTAAAGGTAACCACCACACAACAACATGAAATCATTATTTACAGTCAATGTTGATTGTACCAAGAAACGACAAACCAGCTAAAGGTCAGAGCGAGATTCAAACCCACTAGTCTCCCGTGAATGAAACTTTGAAAGCAAGCTAACAATTCTGGTGAGAGCTGTTCGTACTCATTTCTCATGGCACTATTCATCATACTGTCACTCTACTGTGACACGATACTTTATTCAAAGCCTGTGGACTAAACTGCTAAAGACTGAGGCCATACAAATGAAAGACTACTGAGCAGCAACGATTCAATTCTTAATCTTCAAGATTATCTATGACTCTTGAGTCTGCAGTGGGTAAAATCGTAAAGCGTTTACATTCTAATGAAAGCTAAGGAGTAGTACTTTCCTATGGTGCTATTCAAATGCCGCATCGATGCGAAGTAAAAAGGTGAGAGCTTTGATTTATTTTTTGCAGTTGTCTGTTGTTAGTGGTGGACAGCTTCCTTTCTTTTTTTTGTTTATTATATACTTTTTGAGTCTCCGCACACGTCTTAGTTCCAAAGTGCATCTGCATAAGGATAACTGAACGCTTTTGAACACATTTGGGACTAACTGAACTCATAAGCTGCTTCGATTCTGAACCGAGTACGGGCCAACTATTTCTGCACTTGATCTATCGCTTAGGTCAAACTATGATTAAATGTAGCTTACATTACTAACATTTGTGATGAGGCGGACTAAGCAACTTTGGCCACATGGCCTGCTACCACATTTAACAACTTTTCCTCCCAATCCTGTTTTATCTTAAGCTTCTCAAAGTCAAGAGTTACTAGCTATTGAACAAAATACGGAGTGCTCTTTCCTGAATGAATCTTTTCTAATTTTCTCTTGTCTGACTTCCTGCAAAAGTGCCATATAGTGTGACAGTATGTTGGGTGAGGTAATATGATAGCCTTATATATTGTTTAATTTAGCATTTATAGGAATATGTAATAGGAATTGTAATATGTTTATAGAATTATGTAATTTAGACACTGAAATTTTTTCCTGTCTTCTGTTGCAACGGATGGCAAAGATGGACATGGATTGAAAGCTTAAGAGCCAATGTCTGTAATTTTCGAGAATCGGTTGACAGTCGTGAATTTTTGAATTTCTTCATATTTTGCCCAAATAATCTCTATAGTACACTTATTTCAAAAATCACATTAAAACTTGTAACGGCTTTTTATTTTTTCCTGAATCGGGCAAAGTTTGAAAAACGCTAAATCGGCTCTCTTTCGAGTATGAAATTAGCGAAAATTAAGCATTTTCTTCGCGCTCGTACATAAAAACTTGAAGATATCTCTAAATGAAATCAAGTCACAAAGCAGACATAGACTTGTGCTTTATAATTCAGCAATTATCTTTAGATAAGCTGCTTAAATGTGGCTGTGTCGGCCGCAAGAAGAAACACGATTTCGGCTCTTTTCAAAAATGACAAATTTGACCTAACTTCACCATTGGAAAAAACAATTGATACATGGAATTTCAACATGAAACAAACACTATTTTAAAGCACATCCTTTGCCGTTTCTTGTGTTAAAAATTTTTTGGCGGCATTACAAAAGTGCGTCGCTGAGACACCGAAACGTGCAGGGTAGTTTCGCACGTTGGAACGCTCAAACAAGCTAACCGCGACTGTAGGCACACAAAAGTTTTTGAAAACTTAGCTTCTTTTACAAGGGGCACATTACGGGAAACTCTTGAAATCTTTTGAAAAACGCTTTTCAATTTGATGGTGATAAAAAAAAAAAACTAAGTAGATTAACACTGTATTTGATTGCACGCAAGTAGCTGACAAAGACGGCGCTCAGATTAAGTCCTCGTCGAGTGTAAATATTGACCTTGGGTTTCTGCACCTAAAATAAAGCCGCTAGAAACGGCATGCTAGCTCTAAATGGGATTCAAGATCTCTAAGAATTTACTTACCACAGTCGTTTCAACTGCAAGTGGCCGCAGTTTACTGAAATCTTCCGTCGTTTAGCCTCGGACTAAATGCTGTGTTGCGTCATGAAAGCCCGTGTGTGATCTGAGTCTGGTCACGCAACCGTACAGAAAAGGATGAATCATCGCACGAGTGTACAAGAAAAAATATAATGACAATTAACACTGTTTTTTTTTTAGTTTATATTTTATATCCTCCAAAACGTGTGGAACTAAACTTGATTTTAGGATGTACCAGCCGTAATTCAAATAGAGAAAGAAAACAAATAGAGTTACTAAGCCGAGTCTGCAAAACTTTTCACACTAGTTTTCTTTTATTTGCACTTAGCCTTCTGAGCCTTTGCTTGTGATAAACTAATCTTAACCCCGCTTGGCGTATAGACTTCTCTATCGACCACCTCTGTATGAATTGAGTGGTTTAGGTACACACGTACGCCATATGCCACATGAAGGTAGAGCAGGGAAATGGAAACGAGTAAAACTGTTTAAAGAAAATTGGCCAATGCTCCGCAAAAGAACGTTCCTGAAAAACCACAAATCGACAATGGACAATGGACACATTTGATAAGCGAAATACAAGTATTTAACTTGTTTAAATTAATGAAAGGTATTGCTTTGCTCCTCTGCAGCAAGGGCATCTTCTGGCGAGACCTCAACCTGCTGTTGACGAATTGTACTTCATCTGATCCCACGCCCCCGAACAGAGGCCCTTAAAGGCCAGTCTACACAGTATGGCCTTACGCCAGAATGCGCGTACTGCTAGCTCCCGCCTAAAAAAGGGAACAGTCACCTGGCTCTGTCCGCCACCACCCCCCGGCACTTGTTCGCACGCTAGAAAATAAACCAATTCACTGACAAGTTTTTTTTCATAACGCCAAAATCCGTCGCGTAAATGAAAAAATGCTTTAAAATGCCTCAGCCATTTTACTTACTATCTTTTAACCAAATACGTTGCGGAGAATAGAGAGAAAAGGCTCAAAATAGCCTTTCATTTCTATTTAAATTTCAGATGGAGAATGCCCTTTTCCTAGGTCTACAACAGCAGTGACTTGCGTGCTAAAACTCCTTCGTAGTGGTATCTCTCAGGCAAAAACGACCGCCTAGCGGCGAGGAGCGAGGAGAGAAGTTAGTGGCCATTTACGAAAAGAAAAAAAAGTGTAAAGGCAGCAACTTCGTCGCTCAGAAAACGTCTGCGTATATAATTTTCTTCAGGCCGCACAGAGTCATCAATTAATGTGCCTTTATGGACCCCTTTTAAATGAGCAGCCAGTAGGCTGTTCTGGAACGCTACAACGTGATTTCTGCTCCGCCACCCGGAACCAAACATTTAGCGGTGGTGAGGAGAAACTTTTATTTTCATGCGCCAATTTTGTGGATCAAACAAAGTCTGCTAGCTCTAAATGTAGTGATAAAGACATGAATTTTTGAATGTGTAGGGTTGATCCTAATGGAGAACCCAATGCCAATCAACCCACCCATCTCTTCCTCCTGCCCTAAACTTAAGCAAGCTAAGTAGACTTTTCATGACGTCAGCATAGTCACCTGAGACCTCTCGCGTGCTCGTCTATTTTCGAAACGAAAAAAGAGTGTAAAAGCTGCACCTTCGTCGTTCAGCCGAAACGTCTGCGTATATTATTTTCATCAGGCCATACAGAGTCATCAATCGATGTGCCCTTATGGACCCCTCTATGAGCAGCCAGTAGGCTGATCTAGAACGGTACCACGTGATTTGTTGCACCGCCACCCGGAACCAAACATTTAGCGGTGATGTGGAAAAACTCTTATTTCAGTCATGCGCCAATTTTTGTGGATCAAACAAAGATCACCTAACGTAAATGCATAAAACCTTACTTGTATCATTAACATGGTAGGGTCGATGTTTGGTTATTCCCCTACCAAGTGACTCACGACATCTTTTCTATGATCGCAATAAATTCAGCATTACTGGGGCCACAGGCGCCACAAACCAAGTTTGAATATGCGCGAGATGCTATACGAACATACAACAAAGACTTGCACCGTAAAACACTTATACCAGGAATTTCTTTTCCGGTGCGTTACGCGTCACGCACTTCCGGAATGTCATCTTCCCTCGTGTTGACAGATTGAAAACATATACAAACTTAACTTTGATTCTGCCGTGATGCAGAATTTAGTCAGCGGTACTGTGAACCCGTCTAGCATTTAAGTTCAGGTAAGTAAATAACTTTTCTGATTTTAAGGTTTCAATACGATTAAAACTATAGCAAGCGAGTATTTCGACAATATTCCCCCCCCCCTACTAACTGTGATTTGAACTGCGTATTCGTGTCTCTTCATTATGGTTTATCGCAAAAATCAGTTGAAAGGAATCATGTTAAACCGAGCAGAAACGCCGAAATATAATCTGAAACCGTTACAACTCTGACTAGGGTTTCAATGTCGAAGTAACTTATGTTTGCGAAGGATTAATATTCCAAGCGTCGAAACTTGCTTGTTGCACGTGCTTTGCTGGTGTCAAAATACCGTTCAGGTTTTGGTCTCTCGAAGGTGCGCATTTGGAATGCCGCCAGAAATATTTTAACACAAACAACAGCAAAGGATATGGTTCAATACAGTTTTTGTTTCATCTTAAATTCTATGTACCAACTGGGTTTTTACGATGGTGAAGTTAGGTCAAATTTGCCATTTTTGAAAAGTGCTGAAACCGTGTTTCTTCTTGCGGCCGGTACAGTCACATTTAAACGGTTTATTTAAAGTTAATTGCTGAATTATAAAGTAAAAATGTGTGTCTGTTTTGTGACTTGATTTCATCTAGAGATATCATTCCGTTTTTATGTACGAGCGCGAAGAAAATGCTTAATTTTCGCTAATTTCATACTCGAAAGAGCGCCGATTTAGAGTTTATCAAACTTTGCCTGATTCCTGAAAAAATAAAATGCAGTTACAAGTTTTAACGTGTTTTTTTAAATTAGTGTACTATAGAGATTATTTGGGCGAAATATGAAGAAATTCAAAAATTGACGACTGTCAACCGATTCTCGAAAATTAGAGACATTGGCTCTTAAACAGTTAAAACCAACATTTTTAAGTTTTGAAGCTCTGCCTACAAAAATCGCCAAAAAAATATTATGGTTAGTGCCGCCCTGATAAAATTTGCGTGGAATCTTCTTCTTATATCTAACTGAGCATTTTGTGAGGCATTAAGTAATGATCTCAGCCAAGTATCCTCCTGACAAAGCCCCTTTTAGTGATTTCCTTTGCTTTATAAATGATTGGATGTCATCAAGAGAGAATGATCTAGCTCATTCTCTCTTGATGTCATCTTACGCCACGCGCGGTATCCTGTGCCAAACTTTTTACTAATAAAGTGATAAGCCGTAAACAGGGTCAAAAACAAGGCCAGTCCAGACGTTAGAATCGTAATCGCGGGAATCCACTTGTCAGCTGAGTTGCTGTTACCCTGGCCGGTTGTTGCTGCTCCTGTATCTGCTGGTGCTAATCGAAAGAAATTAGAAATCCAGACTCAGTTAAAAGTGGGTATTAAACAAATGAGCGAATGTTTGGGTGATGCTCGATATAGCAAGTCAATTTATGCACTATTGTTCTATTGTGCGAAGTCTATTGTGTTATCGTGTAAGGGATAACGATCATTGTTGTGTTCTTTGTGACGTAACTCGAGACTTGCTATTCGCTAAGTATATCCTGCACCAGCCGAATGTTTATCAGTACGGAGCCTTAATCTATCTAGCTAGCCTGCGACAAGGGTGAGATTACTTACCAGTCAATTCCAAAACTTCCTACCCCCCGGGCATACCCCGGGCATTTTTCCGTACAGTGGGGAGTTTGACCCAAAATTTGAGGCCCGACCTGTCGGACATTGACTTTCAAAATGTTGGTCAGCGTTTCGTTCAGCGTGTACGTCACGTTCAAGTATTATTGGCGTCATTGCTCCTATATTCACTGTTTTGTTGGAGCATTTGAGAGCCTATGAAGCTACGTGCATACGGACGCAACATTGTTGGAGCAACATTGTTGGCCAGCAACTCCCAATATTGCGTCCGTTTGCACTTAGTTTGAAAGAGTCCGTTAAATGTGGGTTTTTGAAATGAACAGTGTTATTGGAATGAACAAATCTCCGTGAGACAGTTTTCCTAGACTTGAGATATTTCGGTTGTGTTTAGGTGGAAATTTAGGTTTGAATAAACGGTTTGACGCATGGGGAAAATTTTTGATCATGAATAGTCGCTAATGAAGTGATTTGACACTTTGTCAAGCGCTAGCCTGTGGGGTATTTGACCATCTAAATCACCAACATACCAGGAAATTTGACCAAAACCTTTAAAAAAAAGACAGACTCCCAGGGGTCTCCGCGGGGGCATGGGCAGTTTTGTTATTGACTGGCTGGTACATTATGTCTGCGACCTGACGCAGGCTAACAGGGAGCTTAAAGCCTGGTTTCCATATGATCGCTACGATCGCTACGCTCGCTCTGATTGCTGCGATAGCTAAAAAAAAAGTTCAGCTATTGCACCGATCATAGCCATCATACGGAAACCTGACTTTTCAGAGTTTGCAGCGACGACGATCGCTGAGATAGAACCACCCTTTCATGTAGTTTAACAAGTAAAATCCCTACCCTTTCATCGATCTAATGCCTGAAAAAAGTACCCCTTTTTAAGCCCCCCGAAAATGCCATTATGGGGAGTATCCCCCTGGATTAGTCCTTTCTCAACTGTGCTGGGAAAACGCTGGAAAGTTTCTCACTAGAATGCTAAAAAGTTAGTACCTAAATTTCAAAAGTTACCTCCTAAATTTCTTGATATTTTGATATAAACGTTAATTAAAAGGTTTTTTTTTTCGTTTTTCACAATAATTGCTAACATCGGTGAAGGAAAAAAAGTTAAAAATTTAAAAAAAAAAATCAAAAATTTAAAAAAGAAATTGAAAACATTGAAGTTTTCTATGAATCGTTTACTTTTTCGTGTTTCATATGTGCTTTTAACCGAGGGCCCACTAAACCTATATTTTGCTCAAAAGTTGCTCAGAAAGGCAAAATTTGCTCGAGGTTGCTAGAACCGCAAAAATTTGCTCCAAACGCCAAAAGTTGCCGAGCACCACAGGTGACCCAGGCTCTGTGATAGTACCACAATACGGTTCCAGTAAAATTACAGTGTTTGTATGGGGTAAAAGTTAGTTGTGCAGTTAGTTGTGGTTGTCCTTAATGCTCTAACGAAGTTTCGTGATAATTTGTTCAAATTCACTCTGTATACACAAGAGAGAATGATCTATTGATATACAATAATAATATAAAAGCTAGGAGACACGAGATGCCATCTTCGCCGCCATGCTCCCTTTCAACACAACGTTTTTCCACGAAATTCGAACTCCAACGGAAAATAAACATGTCATGATGGCAGAAGTAGGATAGCAGCAGATATAGAAACCAATGAAGCTTTCTCAGATGGAGAAACGAATCCCACAGACTTGTACAAACTCAAAGGATATAATCCAAAAAGACCGAGAACATGCTCGCCGAAGTAGCCGGGCCAGATCAACGTGTGGCCAAGAAAATGAGGCCGACCGCTGTACTGCAAGGATCAAAGGTTAACAGTTTAACTGCTACCCGGACCGATTCAATGCTTATTCAAGGACATTTAAGAAAACAGTCGCCATAGAAGTAAGTGAACTGTATGTTACCTTTGTTTTGTTAATTTAGTCCGTTCTTTCGTTATCTTTTAAACAGTTGAAGTAGCTTAAATTGAGTTTGTTTCAAGAACCACGTGATTTCGCTTGTAACAGCGTTTAGCCTTTATCGGAATTTATTCCGCTGTTTCAAGTTTCATGTATCAATTATTTGATTACACTTTTTGAATAGAATGTATTTGTACAATTTGATTTTAGATCGAAGGAAATTACTGTTATACAATTGCGAGTTATTCTTCGGATTGGATTCGTCGTTTTCTAATGAAACACGAGTCAGTTTAGCCTGCGTAGCAGGCGCTTGGAAGTAGTGGGCACAAGAAAAAACGGGCGCGCGAGAAGGAGACACGCGAGGGGAGAGGTAGAGAGAGGGAGAGATTGTCCATGTACTATTGATTGACAGTTTTCTCGCCCTGCGTGGTTAATTTTTCCCACGGGAGCCTCTCGACCAATTGGAAATATCCGCACTCACAGAGTGCGAGTTGAAACGATTTTCGGGGGCCCTCCGGGCAGGTGCTCCCTCACCTCTCGCGTGTCTCCCTCGCACGTGCCCGTCCTCTCTTTCGCCTTTCGCCCACTGCTTCCAAGCACCTGACTCCTTTTGCATTTACTGTGTTACTGTTTTGAGCCGGGGGGGGGGGGGGGGTACTTCCTTATAAGAGGCTAATGGGGATGTGCCGCTGGTTGGGGTCCCATTTTCAAGACTGGATTGAATAAAATGGGGTCGCACATTTTCGGATTTTTTGGGGTAAGACAGTTCTCCATATTAATTTATGGTTAGCAAACGTACCAGAATGTTTGTAGTGCAGATGAAAAGTAACGTGTTCTTCATTCAATCTAAAAAATGGGTCAATTCATAAAAAATAGAAAGCGACTAAGTTGGTATCGCGTAAATTACACATTTGCCCAAAAGTGACTAAGATGGGGTCTATAATTGGCAACAGAATAGACTATAATGGGGTAAGGGCTCTGAGAGGCCAGCGGCACATACCCAGAAAAAAATTACCTAAGTACCCTCCCCCGGATTTTGAGCGGTTATTTTTTCGTTTCACTCAATTTGGTGGGTTTTCCACTTTTCGAATTTTGATAACTTTCGTGACACAAGACCTTTAGATATCATAGGAGTATCAGTACCTGCTACTGAAGGAGGAAATACTTTCAACTGGATAATTGAAAACTTGAATAGGCTGGGGTAGTACTTGTCGCAGAGCCACTGACATTTATAGTTTCCTTCGTCTGCTTCAGTAACGTTAACAATGGTGAGAATGAAATCTATTTTGCATCTGGTGTTCGTTGTCCTTTTTTGTATACCATACTTTTCATCAGATTCTAATTCCCCTGAGTTGTTGTTAAAATACCACTGTAAAGAATTGTCCCAACAGTCGCTTGGCCTAACACCTACTTCGCACTTTAAACTGACATTGGAGTAGGCTGTCACCGAAATCGGGGGAGAAGTAATCTGCGGAGCTTTAGGCAAGAAACCTGTATTAGATGATAAGAAGATATGATGAGCAACTATTATTTGAAAATCGTTACCATTTTTTTTGTGCAACCGTAGGGGGTAACATTCTTACTCTTACCCTCCCCTCCTGAGTATTTGTGACAATCTATGGGGCATCACAACGCTTTGCAGTTTTTACGTGTTGATTTCGTTTATCCCACTGGTTCCCTCTTTTGCAAGTTGTCTCACGTCACGCCGTCTTTACAGACGCTCCAACGAACGGTTGATCCTCTCCTACCTCCCACCAATATGACCTGTGCTACTAAGGGTTGTTTTCAATAGCTATTCGGCGGCTCGTTTTCTCTTTAACAATCACATAACACTTTACATTGGAATCTTGATATAACGAACAGCTGAACGAAGACCCAAAGGACTGGCAAAATACGCTCACTATAAAGAAGTTTCGTTACATTAAGGTTCCTTTCATTTATTGTACAGTCAAACCCCGCTTAAGTCTGGAAACCCGCTCAATACAGACATCTCATTGTTACGGACAGTTTGCTTTGTCCCTGGGGAAAGAAAGCCCTTCCATTTTCTACCCGCTTAATAAGGTCAACCCGCTAATACGGACTCTTTCTTAGTACGGCCCCCTCAGTGTTGGGATTTACGGGGTTTGACTGTATTATTTCTGGGGCGGAGAGTATCGCTTATTATTAAAAATTGAATTATTAGAGAATGCAATTCTAGTGCTCTGATTGGCTTTTCCATCACGGTATATGGGCCGTTATACCATGCTCTTCAAACATGGTAACTGTACGCGTCTGCTCAAAATTAAAAACAAGATGAAAATCGGTTGGTTTACAAATAAAGTCGGGAAGAATTCTCGCCATTTTGTGGGCGTTTTTAATAGAATAATTATTCCACTCGCCCTTGTTGGATATGAGATGATTATCGCCAACTCGGTGCTACGCGCCTCGTTGGTTACCTACCATCTCATATGTAACGCACACTCGCGGAATAAGTGGAATAATTGTTAATTATACCGAAGACTTCGTTATATAGAGGTTCTACTGAATTTCAGGTGAGAACACTGAATTTCAGGTGAGAACACCTCTCATTAATGACTGTCCTGTGCTTGATTCCTCAGGCAACATCATATGTGGCCGGCCGGGTTGGGAGTTTTGTTGCTTCTCACCCTTATTCTGCCATTGCCATCAAAACAACACATCACTCCCACGTTAATCCCGCCAGCTGCGCGGAGTAAATTTGAGCCAGAATGGTAGACAAAGAACCGCTTTGTGGATGAGCTAGCGCCACTATTTACTTATCCCTTGTGACCCGGGGGGTAAACAAATAAAAATTCCAGCGTCCATTTAGTCTGAATAGAAGAGGAAGGTGGCACGAAATTGTCAGTTACATTTTTTTAAATTCAGTTAGGAATAAGTTAATATGTTATTTGAAATATGAAACACCCAATATTTACTTCCGTCTAAATCAAGAGAGAATGAGCTGTCCCTCTTAGTCTAAATGGGATACTTTCCATTGCTTACAGGAGAAACATGGTATTATGTTTTTATGAACCTGCTTCAAAGGAGGTAGTTTTGCGCATCCTTGTGTAGTATTTGAAATAAGAAATTAAATGACTCACAGCGATAATCCAGGTCAATATACCCTGACTTTTTAGTCGACCAGCCGGTAATGTTGTTCATTCCAGTGCATTTGTAAGCCCCTGCTTGTTTTTCTTGGATATTAGCATTACGGAGAAGGGAAGTTAAGGTATTCTCTCGATCCAGCTGCTCTGAGATGTAAAAACCTTCAGATCCGTTGATGATTTGTTTGTTATCTGGATTATACCAAACTACACGAGGACGAGGCCATCCCTTGAAGGTACAATTCAGTTCCATTTCTCTCGTGTCAGGATAGTAGTCAACGGGAGAACTTGTCTTGAATACTCTCTGAACTGGAACTGAGAAGGAATTCGTCGTCTTAATTTCAAAGCTCGCAAGTAATGCACCCAGTCATTTAAACTAGGGAGCTTAAGTGACCAACTCGAAAGCCTAAGCTCCTTTAGCCACTGCGCACATTTCACCTTTGATCAGGATTTATGTAATTTGCTGGTTTTCTTCTTCGATTCTTGTTTTTGTAATATATTTGTAATTTTTATAGCAGCCTCTTGAATTAGTGCAAAAAAAATCAAAATCTGAAAAGTGAAAATCTGAACCATGAAAACAACAGTTGCTGCACGTGCGTCAAGCTTCTTAGTACATTACTTTGACGTTTTATAGAGAAAGTAAACATACGACGACGAATTCTCCTTTTTCTTTCTGATACTGAATAAAGTCCTTAAGAATTCAACTCCAAGAGAAATCGCCTACATTTGACAAATTAAGCAGTTCCAAATAGACGCGATAACATTTGAACGAGGCAAATTTAATTTTTTAGCGACATTTTCACTGCCGTCGTCGTCGTCGTCGTTGCTTAGCTCACGATTTTTAAGATAATTACAGTCAAACGGACCAACCATGTTTTACTCCATGCCTTGTTGATGTTGAATAAGCCCTTTGTAGTAAGTCACTTTTGTGGCACAAACCTGCCATGCTGGAGAGCGCGGCCCTACCTACTGAGTCAAGCCAAACAAAAAGCTAACATCTTTCAAAATGATTGTTTTGTTTGTTGTTTGTCATGTCCCTTTGCTTTGCTTGCCCTTCAGCATGGCATGAGCAACTAGAGTTCAGCGGTGAACCATATTCAAGTGAGGTGATTTAGCTGGCTATAACTTCAACCCGTTTTTACGGTCAATCCAACCGTAAAAATTGCCTCAGCTGAGCTTGAATCTGCCTAAACCTGTTACGAGGCCCTCATGGCATTTGTAACGGATTAAATCCATTTAAAAATAAGACAATAAAACTAATTCACTATAATACAAAAGAACATACTTACTGGCATATTTTATTGAAAAACATTCACGTGACAGATTTTTATCCTTTGAATTCTTTTGATGTAAGAATAGACCGTTATTGGCACTGAGGTTTCTTTCAAGGTCCTGCCAGGTCATGTCTTGTACTTTTCCCCCATTCTTAATCGAGCAGTTCAAAGTCACTTTAGAGTCTTTCGGCGCTACTGTACGGGTTTTTGTCTCCAAAGGAGGTTGACATTTCTGTGCACTTATTTCACAGTCTCGGTTCCCTGTGGGTGACACATCTATCGCATAAAAAAGGAAAGAATAAAAAGGGAAATTCTTTATTTCATCAAACATTCGCAATTTCGGTTTCTGGGAAACTGCCCACCTACCCCTCCCCTAAGCCATCATTTTTCCCTAAGCGAGAATTAAGTGTTAATGTTAGCTTAGGGGAGGGGTAGGTGGGCAGTTTCCCAGAAACCTTAACTGATCCAAACATTCATTAACTAACACAAACCTCCACCAGAACTCTTAACAAACCTACTATCCCAGTGGAAGTCACTATCCCAGCCCATGTATGTTTTTTTGGCTGGTTATTGTTCTTTGGTAAAGTAATGGGCTTCTCAAAAGATAGCTTTGCAATGGCTGATTTGACACTAAGTCTTATCAGCAAATGATCGGAATAATTAATCCTACTGATGCTTGAAAATAACAATAATTATTATATTTAAAATTAATATTTTAAATATTTAATTTAAAAAGGAAATATCGATAATTAAATTCAAGTGGCTTTTGCAATACTGTAATACTTTGTTATATAGTAATGAAAATAAAGGTTATTGGCGTTATTGATCGAAACTATTTTCGTCATGATTTCCTTGTTTTAGTCAAGGCAAGAATTCCCGAAACAACAAGGAATTAGCTTCTGGGTTGAAAACAAAATTATTTCCGCGTATGAACGCCCCACGGAATAATCGTGAACCATCGCAGTCCTTTGATCGCCTATAATGTACATGTAGCCGAATTTTTGAAAACTTTCCTCAAAAAGGCCCAGAATATTCCCAGCGGTGAGAATTTTCATAGGAGACTTGCCGTCAGACCCTGAGCTAACTTCCTATGGGGTGTGAACAGGCCTCCATGTCTATTCTTAGGTGGAGCGTGTGATGCAAAGTGAGTGCGGTAGCGATTTCTGTGTCGGAGTGAAGCTGCTCGGCGCCGATATTGAAAGTGGATTGTCACATTTTGGATGAATTATTGCCAGTCTTCGTCCCAGTGTGAACAGGCTTCACTGTAGAGCGGCACGTTTAATTTACAATTTACCTAAGGGATATGGATTCGGAGGACGTGCTCAGTTCAGAGGCCCACCTTTTCTTTTTATTATAAGATAGATGTTCTTAGACTTTTTTATAGGGCGCATAGCGAATCCTTACCTGATATAATGTATGAGAATATTGGCCAAAATCGAGATAGCACTTACTTCGTTCGAGAGCAGAACCGTCTTCTCGTACCAAGGTACGAGTCAAGATACATGGAAGATTCTCTCTCATTTAGAGGTGCTTCGTTATGGAACTTTGTTAACTACAATGACAAGGAAGCATCTGCGACCCTGAATTTCAATCAGCTCAAGAAGCGTGTCAGCGCTGAAGATTATTTTATAGATTTCAAGTTTGAATGTACGTCTGCATCTGCTATAAGATGCAGACAACAGAATTTTATATATTACTTATCACTGTGTGCGTATAATATATATAATTTGTATATATGTTTTGATGTAGATTAGGTTAGTTTCATTCTTAAACACACGACCCCACAAGCTTTTATTAACAGGTGTTGGGAACGTAGCGAAAAAATAAGAGAACAGGCGAGGTGAATATTCAGAGTGAGGATTGGGATTTAGTGTACCAAACTCTTTCGGCCAACCGCTCCAGCACGATGTTCGATATGTCTGTGAGCGACTTGTTCCAGCTGCCATTTATACTATGCCGGATACTCCCTTTTTATACCTATCCGGTATAGTGACGACAGAACCCTGCCACTTTGGCTCACTAACACAGTCTCCGTTGCAGTTTCCACCGAAATCATCAATGACTTCCTTGTTAACTGATGTTGAATGAGGTGGATATAGGCAGTAGATATTCTTTTGACTTGCTATACAAACTGTATTGTTTTTTTTGTTGTTGTTCTGATCATTTTTAACGAATTGCAGGTGAATTGAGCTCAACATGCAACGAGCAATGCCACGTTGAGGCTGTAAGATTACATGCGGAGTCCTAACTTCTAACCCTACTCCTAACCCTAACCCCTAACCCTAACCCTAAACCTAACCCTAACCCTAACCCCTAACCCTAACCCTAACCCTTGTCCACCATGTGAAAGGAAAAACAAATGTGTGTGTTTGTACAAACTTACTGGCTCCGCTATCAACCATGCAGTTTTGCCATCACCGGGCCGCACCTCCCCACCCAAGGATATATCGAGTACCCCCCTTGGGGGGGGGGGGGGGCAAATTCCACAAAATCCTTTTCTACTGTTTCTTTATCGTCATCTTATTTAAAAAGCTACTTGAGGTATATTCTTTTGCACTTTATCAAGACCTACAACCCCGGACAAAACCTGTTGAGACAAATCGAGAAAATGCCTATTTTTTCCTGTCATCCCGGCAAAAACTGAAACCGCCGCCAAATGAATGCCCGATTTCCCCCCTCCCCTTATCCAAAGTTGTTTAGGATAGCATGGCAATTATACACGTTGGTTTTTAGACCAAGGCAACTTTGAATAGGGGGGTGGGGAGGGGGTTTACTTTTTGTGTTTAGGGGAGACGGGAGTAGGGCGCAAAAGTTAGAAAATAGATGGAATTGTCTCAACAGTTTTGCCCGGGGTTGTCTGTGAAGGTCAGTTGTTCAAATCGCTGTAACTTCGCAATGTAAGGTCGGAGGGTATTGATTTTTTGCACAGATGTTGTACTTGTCTAAAGCTTTGTGACTACGAAAGAAGGTGTCATAAAAACAATTAGGACGCATTAATTATGCACTTAGAAATTTAGCTATAAATTAGAAACCTTATACCTAAATGAGAAAGAAATCATGCTCTTTACAGAAAAAGTATTGAAATTAATTTTGGTTGGTGGCCACGGTTAAGGAGTTACTGTGTGTCACAAATATGATATCTTAATAGGAGCCTTACCTCCGGCCTTTTTACCAACGTTAATTGTGCTTACATGTCGAATAAATTAGATAAGACTGGGTATTTATTATATTTGCGCAGCACAACTGTCCTGTTCAAAAATAAAAGTGCGTGGTGTGCAGGTCATGCACGAGGACTCAAGAATGCGGCGGAGCAGTTAAAAATAACCCTTAGAGGTAGTGATACTTAGTTGCAGTGACAACTTTCTCCATGTAGTTAAAGTAGAACTAATACCCGCGTTTACTGAGTGTGTAATTAGAACAATTTACAACATATATTCCAGATTATCTACTTGACAAAATAATGGAATCCATGCCGATAAAACCGTTAATTCTTCTATGACAACCAAGGCTAAAAGAACAAATATTAATGAAGAACTTCCAAAATGGGTAGAAATAGGATGTGTAGGGAAAGCAATGCCTCTTTGATCACAAATACAGCGAAAACATGTTGTCACACGATGGCAGTTCTTTTGTGGCAAAAAACAGCGCACTTCATGACAATTACACCAGTGTCAAAAAGTTTTCCCTTAAGTAAAAAGGTCTTTTTAATGCTTGAAAATCAACAAAAAGGTTCTATATACTACGGAAAATGCTTGAAAGCACCGTAAACGCTTGAAATAAACGATCAACAGGCACGCACATGTTTATTCCAACGGTTAACAACGGTTAACAGCGGTTAACAGAATATATTAAAGGAAACTGATAGTCTAACTGTTGTTTTTCTTCAGAAAAGTTGTTAACCGTTGTTAACCGTCGTTAACCGATGTTTCTTTCCTCTGCGGTACTTTATTCGTTAAGTTAACCGTCTGCGAGAAAAACTACTCCGTTTTTGTTACATAGCAAGCTCATCGAAGCACCTTACACATCAAGGGATTTCCCGTTATTGTTCCCGCGGGATCTGCGTGGAGAAATGAGAGATCCATCATACCACATTCCCGTTCGTACACAATTCCACATTTGCTGTAACTGAGGCAATGTTGTCCTATTAAGTGTAGGATCTTTGCTCTAAACTTGGCGAACGACGTAATCACTGCTAAGGCAAATTACTCGCGGGATGGAAAAATGAGCCAAATTCGCGTGACTGTAAGTGACCAGATAAGCGCACTAACCTTCCTCTCACCTAGTGATTCATGCGATATTTCCGAGCCTCCTGAAAATGATTCGTCACTATCGGAAGTTCTCGAGAGATCCATTTTGTCTGGCGATTACATATCAATGTCATCATTTGAGCAGGCAAAGCGTCTACGGACACGTAAGCCGTTGAAAGTCATGCCCATGGTGACGTCACAGAGTAAATGTCATTTGACAGATCATGTAATCAGAGTGTTATAACTTCAATTTTTACTGTAAAAATTTTATTTCGCATTCAAAAGAAAAAAAAAAGTATGCTGAAACAATGGCTTTTATCAATTTGACCAAAAGAGAGGACTATAACTTGAGGTAATTGCTATGAAAGTTAAAGAATACCGAAAACAGTACGCAGACAACCCCGGACAAAACCTGTTCAGACAAATCGCGAAAATGCCTATTTTTTCCTGTCATCCCGGCAAAAACTGAAACCGCCGCCAAATGAATGCCCGATTTCCCCCCTCCCCTTATACAAAGTTGTTTAGGATAGCATGGCAATTATACACGTTGGTTTTTAGACCAAGGCAACTTTGAATAGGGGGGTGGGGAGGGGGTTTACTTTTTGTGTTTAGGGGAGACGGGAGTAGGGCGCAAAAGTTAGAAAATAGATGGAATTGTCTCAACAGTTTTGCCCGGGGTTGTCTGTGAAGGCCAGTTGTTCAAATCGCTGTAACTTCGCAATGTAAGGTCGGAGGGTATTGATTTTTTGCACAGATGTTGTACTTGTCTAAAGCTTTGTGACTACGAAAGAAGGTGTCATAAAAACAATTAGGACGCATTAATTATGCACTTAGAAATTTAGCTAAAAATTAGAAACCTTATACCTAAATGAGAAAGAAATCATGCTCTTTACAGAAAAAGTATTGAAATTAATTTTGGTTGGTGGCCACGGTTAAGGAGTTACTGTGTGTCACAAATATGATATCTTAATAGGAGCCTTACCTCCGGCCTTTTTACCAACGTTAATTGTGCTTACATGTCGAATAAATTAGATAAGACTGGGTATTTATTATATTTGCGCAGCACAACTGTCCTGTTCAAAAATAAAAGTGCGTGTTGTGCAGGTCATGCACGAGGACTCAAGAATGCGGCGGAGCAGTTAAAAATAACCCTTAGAGGTAGTGATACTTAGTTGCAGTGACAACTTTCTCCATGTAGTTAAAGTAGAACTAATACCCGCGTTTACTGAGTGTGTAATTAGAACAATTTACAACATATATACCAGATTATCTACTTGACAAAATAATGGAATCCATGCCGATAAAACCGTTAATTCTTCTATGACAACCAAGGCTAAAAGAACAAATATTAATGAAGAACTTCCAAAATGGGTAGAAATAGGATGTGTAGGGAAAGCAATGCCTCTTTGATCACAAATACAGCGAAAACATGTTGTCACACTATGGCAGTTCTTTTGTGGCAAAAAACAGCGCACTTCATGACAATTACACCAGTGTCAAAAAGTTTTCCCTTAAGTAAAAGGGTCTTTTCAATGCTTGAAAATCAACAAAAAGGTTCTATATACTACGGAAAATGCTTGAAAGCACCGTAAACGCTTGAAATAAACGATTAACAGGCACGCACATGTTCATTCCAACGGTTAACAGCGGTTAACAGAATATATTAAAGGAAACTGATAGTCTAACTGTTGTTTTTCTTCAGAAAAGTTGTTAACCGTTGTTAACCGTCGTTAACCGATGTTTCTTTCCTCTGCGGTACTTTATTCGTTAAGTTAACCGTCTGCGAGAAAAACTACTCCGTTTTTGTTGCATAGCAAGCTCATCGAAGCACCTTACACATCAAGGGATTTCCCGTTATTGTTCCCGCGGGATCTGCGTGGAGAAATGAGAGATCCATCATACCACATTCCCGTTCGTACACAATTCCACATTTGCTGTAACTGAGGCAATGTTGTCCTATTAAGTGTAGGATCTTTGCTCTAAACTTGGCGAACGACGTAATCACTGCTAAGGCAAATTACTCGCGGGATGGAAAAATGAGCCAAATTCGCGTGACTGTAAGTGACCAGATAAGCGCACTAACCTTCCTCTCACCTAGTGATTCATGCGATATTTCCGAGCCTCCTGAAAATGATTCGTCACTATCGGAAGTTCTCGAGAGATCCATTTTGTCTGGCGATTACATATCAATGTCATCATTTGAGCAGGCAAAGCGTCTACGGACACGTAAGCCGTTGAAAGTCATGCCCATGGTAACGTCACAGAGTAAATGTCATTTGACAGATCATGTAATCAGAGTGTTATAACTTCAATTTTTACTGTAAAAATTTTATTTCGCATTCAAAAGAAAAAAAAAGTATGCTGAAACAATGGCTTTTATCAATTTGACCAAAAGAGAGGACTATAACTTGAGGTAATTGCTATGAAAGTTAAAGAATACCGAAAACAGTACGCAGACAACCCCGGACAAAACCTGTTGAGACAAATCGCGAAAATGCCTATTTTTTCCTGTCATCCCTGCAAAAACTGAAACCGCCGCCAAATGAATGCCCGATTTCCCCCTCCCCTTATCCAAAGTTGTTGAGGATAGCATGGCAATTATACACGTTGGTTTTTAGACCAAGGCAACTTTGAATAGGGGGGTGGGGAGGGGGTTTACTTTTTGTGTTTAGGGGAGACGGGAGTAGGGCGCAAAAGTTAGAAAATAGATGGAATTGTCTCAACAGTTTTGTCCGGGGTTGTAGTTCATCTTCTTTTGACAGTATACTTTCAGCAAAGCAGTTCATCTTTTGCTTGGAAAGAGGAGGCTGTGGGCCGGGGGGTACTCCCATACATTAACTGTACAGGCTTGTGCCGCTCAACGGGGTCGTGATTTTGAAGCTCCTTGTTTAGAACGGGGTATCCATTTCAGAGGCGTTTTCTAGAACGGGGTATAACATTTCGAACGCATGAAAGCTCCAGTTTTGTAAGCAGCGATTTGAAATTATTCAAGGACAGATTGCTTTTAAGAATACGGCTCAATGCGTTAACAAGCAAACTGTTACACTCTTGTTGCACCCTAGAACGAAGTATAAAAAATTTGCCCATTTCTTGAAAGGGGTATCAGTGTTAGGGCGAATTCTAGAATGGGGTATAAAAAGTTGGCCCATTTCTAGAACTGGGTATCAATTTTAGGGGAAATTCTTTTTTAGAACGGGGTGCCAATTTGGAGTCCTGGGAGGCACATACCCACCCAAAAAATACCCAAGTGCCGCCCCCCGGGGGCTGGGGCAGTATTTTTAGGGGACATTTATTTGGAGCTACACGCAAAGTTCGGCTAGCACTCTTAATCCTGGTCTTGTAAAACATAGCCACCTGAATAATTTTCTTACCCAAACACTGACCCGCATATAACGCGATATAGTTCAGTTAGTGTTGCATTTCAAAGCTTATTGACCTCGTGCCTCAGGTAAATTGGCTAAACTGAGGAAGTTAAAGCCATTCAAGGCCATTTATCTTATCAAATGAATAATGACATTTGCAAATGTAATTAAATATACAAAAGAAACAAGGGCCCGTTCACTCGGAATGAATTCCGGAAAGGGAACAAATGGATTTCAGAAATTGTAGCTTATTAAGGCAAAATAAATCGGTATAATAATGCTTTTACAGTTTTCAACGCCAGTCTCATTTTTTGCAGGGATAATTGTTTAAATTTCATATCCTGTAAAATTTATGCATTCGACTTTTTTAGGATTTCTGTTGGCTGTAAAAAAATTCTAAATATAGCGTCACAAAAATAAAGTAAGCGAGTGATAAAAAAATCAAGTGGAGGAAGGAAACACATGGTGATATATGTAATATATAAGGTTCCTTTTTATCTTCGGTTTAAGTTTTTTTCCTTTGCTTGAGGGTATGGTTACGTATTTATGAATTTAAAACAAAGGAAATTGTCTTTTAAGATAGAACTGAACCATAACATAATTTTACACATGAATTATATCTTATACTTATAAGTACCAGAGTCCCTGTTCTGATTAATATAAGCACAACGCAGCTTAGCATGAATGTATCGTGTAATTAAACTAACTATAGTGCAAAAAGGAGGTTGATTGACAAAAACGACATGGATATGTGGGACACAATCCCGCCTCATGCCCCAGGGTCTCAAAATTCCCGATGAAAGGAATTTGTAAGTGCCTTTTCATGCAGGAAGACATTCATAATCTGAAATCCTGCATTGCTGGCATCATTACTCACGTAGGTCCAAAGACAGCTATTTGGAAGGTATACACAGATTGGTTGCAAAATGGTACCGATTAAAAAGAGCTAAACTTGGTTTAACTCACTTGTACGTGTGACCTCGCCTAGCCAGTGAGTTCAGTCTGTTGTCGTAGTTGGGTTGATTCCCGTGGGTGGCGTGAAAGAAATTGCATACCCAATTCTCCGTTCAACACAATCTTTTATCTCCAAAATAGCCCCACTATTTCCCATATTTCAGATGGTGTAGATATTTAAGCCCCTAGTAACTCGAATTCTGGGAAATCCGAATTCTTTTGACAAGAGAACGGGAGCCATTCACTGAATTGGAAACAATGATGCATACTAACCTGCATGAAATGCAAGACGTAACATGGAAATAAAAACCAGGTAGCCAAAAGACCTGAACGAGACAACGTTTCCGTGACTAAATGCTAACATTTTCCCTTGAAAATAGTAACTGTACGGTGGAAGATACTATATGTGCGTATACCACAACAAATTTAAATCAACGCCGCGAGCGCGGTGAGAACTTTTTATCTTTTGATTTGAAACCGCTAATAACTTACGAACAAGGCTTAGAGTGCATGCGCAGGAGACAGGAATTCTCCTACTGAGCTTTACTTGTTTTGAAGTCTGGAAAAATAGGTTCCCTTATTGTGGGGTAATTATTAGCAATTTAGGCTAATTTTTATGAAGGCGGAAAGAGTGTTGATTACCAAAAAAATAAATAATTTTTTTATTTAGTCACAATTTTATTATTATAACCCTAACAAAACTGATTACCGAATTTACTGATATACAGTTCAGTACAATTTACTATTATTCTTGTTATACTTAAATTTACAATTCAAAGTTGCACTCCTTGGTTAGATTGTTTATCCTAATAACCATCTATAATATAAGACTGTTTGATCTAGCTTGGCTAAACAGGTTGTTGTATTCTGGGGTATTAAAGCGGGAAATTTCTGCCACGAGGCTCTTTCCGCGCGTTCTTATTAACGGATGTTTACTGTAATTACCAATTATTTAATCCAGGGGGTGTACTCCTAGGAATTCTTGATGGGGTGTGCCGCCTGGTTCCCAAAAATCCTAACCCCATTTCAGGCCAAAAAATGTTATTTTTTACCTCCGTTTTCAGACCTGGGCCCGGTTGCATAAAACCTACACTTAAGTGCCCACTTAAGTAGGTCACCTACGAATCCGTTCTGGGTACACTTACGGGTGTTACATGGAACGCACTTAGCACTCTCTTAAGTTCCTGTTTTACCTGGTAACTTACGGGCTCACTTAAGGGCACACGTAACTTTGTTATAGTACTTTTAATTATTAATTTGACTCACTCCATTTTTTTAAATTATGTTAACCATCGGTTAGTGTAAAGAAAGTGTCAAGTCGTTTTCAACACCTTTAAGCCTCTCATTCAGATAAAGTTTACATGGAATCGTTATTTTACTTCAATATCCACTGGAAATGATTTCCTCTTTTTTCTTAACGACGGCTTTAAATTGTACATCAGAGCGTATTAGAAAGGAATTATGTAAAGAAAAAACAATCTTTAACTTTGGTAAAAACGGTAAGGATACGGGACCTTCATAGGTCTCGTAAATTTGCGTGCTATTTTTCCCGTAAAAAAAGTTTTATGCAACACCCGCAATATCTGTTGCAGAAACGACACTTAAGTGGATACTTGCGAAAATCGTAAGTGCAACCATTTAAGTGAAATCCCTAAGTGGACCACGTAAGTGATTTAATGCAACTCAGTAAAGTTACGAGTACAAGTACGTATACGCGTAACTGTTACGGGCGTTTAATGCAACCGGGCCCTGGGCTCGGTTGCATAAAAGCAACACTTAAGAGCCCACTTAAGTAGGTCACTTACGAATCCGTTATGGGCACACTTACGGGTATTGCATGGAACGCACTTAGCACTCTCGTAAGTTACTGTTTTACGTGGTAACTTACGGGCTCACTTAAGGTCACACGTAACTTTGATATAGTACTTTATTAATGACTCACTCTTTTTTTTTAAGCTAACCACCGGTGAGTGTAAAGAAAGTTTTAAGTTGTTTCGAACACTTTTAAGCCCCTCAAAAAAATGAAATTTACATGCAATCGTTATTTTTCTTCAGTGTCTACTGAAAATGATATAATTCTTCTTCTTTTTTCACAACGTCGGCTTTAAAGTGTACATCAGAGTTTAACAAAGCGCATTAGGACAAGTAACGTGAAGAAAAATACTTTTTTTCACTTCTCAGTAAAAGATCTCGTTAAGTTTAGTAAAAACAGTAACGATACGGGACCTACATAGGTCCCGTAAATTTACGTGCTATTTTTCCCGTAAAAAGCGTTTTATGCAACACCCGCAATTTCTGTTGCATAACCGACACTTAAGTGAACACTTACGAAAATCGTAAGTGCAACCACTTAAGTGAATTCCCTAAGTGGACCACTTAAGTGATTTAATGCAACTCACTTAAGTTACGAGTGCACGTACGTATACCCGTAGCTGTTACGGGCGTTTTATGCAACCGGGCCCTGGCCTCTGAGAAATTATGCCATCATTACTTAGATTAGAACGCCTACGAAAAAGATTTCTTAAAATCCATTTCGAATTCGCATATTTTTCTTTCTTTCTTATTTATTTGGAATTGAAACGATAACTACATTCATACACTCCCGTAGTTCCCTCGAAAACCATACCCGATTGGGCAAGGTCTATAACAGTTTTCAGACCAAAACGGAGCAAAAAACCATACCCTTTGGGACGGCACATACCAATATGGCTTATATAAGGGAGTACCCCTCTGGGTATTGAATGAGGCTAAAAAAGCGAAGAATTATGCAGATCGAGGAGAATGCCGAAGGCTGAGGTGGATAATAGCCTCCGAGATCGGCATAATCCTTCACAGCATACGAAAGCTGAATTCAATAATTGTTTTATTTCTCATCCAAAATATTTTTATTCCTAACAAGCATACCTCCTCGTGGACTTTCTTTAAGACTGTCCTATTTTTTGGCTCAGTTGCGTCTAAAACAGATTTTTTTCTTGAAGATACTCCGTATAGTAAAAAGTAGATAACATATGTTTTGCGTATTCTTGCATTTCTTCCGTTCAGTTTTAGTCAGAAATTCGGCTCTTTCGTCTTCGGATATCCGACAACAATGACAATAAATAACAATAATAATAATAATAACAACGGTTTATTAATAGTATTTCTGCACGGTAGCTTTACATCTGTCATAATACTAACTAAAAACTAACTACTTAGTATTCATAATGTTACTAAAAAATCAAACTGTTCACATAATGCCCTTAAAAACTGTTAAAACTGTAAACTGATCTAAAATACTATTAATACTGCGAGTAACCATAACTAAGAAACCTTATCAAAACAACTTATAAGGTGTACGTTGGGCCAAGCTTCACTAAAAAGAGCTCTATGTCCAAGCTTACGGAATGTTTAATTGCGTACTTTCTGGTGTAATTTACTACGTTCCTGGTTGTGTCAAGGAAACGTCCCTTTCTGAGCAGATGCCATGTCTGTGGAAGCGATGTTTTGTTTTGAACTTCAGACACGGTTTCGAGATTTGTCCTTTGGAAGTGCACCAATAATTACAATAAACCTATTGAATGGCTACATCCAGATTTTCCAGTTGTACATTCGCACCAATTCTGAGTTATAACCACCACATCATTCACCAAATGGACTGGCAATAAATCATGCATACCGTGTCGTCACAAAATCTTTGCATGCAACTTTGCAAAATGGCAGCCATTTTGCCGCGGTAATTCATGCGTACTGAGGCTCTCTTTCATTCTAAGATGGCGGCCGGAGGTCTCTTTTTTCACAACTTATACGACATAAACGGGTTCTCAACGTATTCAATATGACTAATGACACCAATTACAGAATGGTGACTTTTTCTGACGAAAAAGAAATTTAAGGCCGTTTCGCCGGCTTTATGCAATTAGAGTGATATCAAAGCAATTAAATGTCTTAGAACATACAAAGTGACCAGACCCTTTGGGAAAAACACCCACAGCCGATCATTTTTTTTTGCCAAGTTAAACTTTATCCACACAGACGTTGCGTAATAATTTTACTTTGAGCTCTTAAATCACTGGCATTGAATAGATTAGTTGTATAAATTACGATTGCATGACAAAGCATCAGTGTCTGTACCACAGTTAAGAGCGTGCTGCTAGGACTGACTGAGGAACCTTAATTAACAATTAATGAATGAGGCTAAGTATCTTATGAAGAATTATGGAGATCGAGGAGGGTGCCTGAGTTATCCGTCGAGATCTCCATAGTTCTTCATATGATACGAAAGCCGAATTCAATAATTGTTTTATCATTCATTCAAAATAATTCCTACTTTAAAAACATCATCATCTTCGATATTGCACGTTTAGGATTGTTCAGCTCCGCAAATATTCTCCAAATAGTAGATGTCGCCCTTCGAATTGTCTTCTTGTTGTTCTTGCCATGTTTTTCGCCGTTATTTCCTCTAGTTCTTACTCATGAAACGAGTGAAATGTTGGCCATTTTTGTTTTAACAACTAAAACAACTCAACCTCGTCCCCAGGTCTTCTGGGTTAACGGTGCATTAACCGGCAAGGAAGCTGCACTTTTGACGTCATCCGTTGATTAATCGCAAAATTCTTCCAAATTTGGTCATCAGTAGCTGGTTATAGTGAATTATGCGTCTGCTTTTAGCCAATCAGAATCGGGGAGATATTTTGAATGAATAATAATATACACTTAAGATTCTGGAGGTCTAATGCTTTTTAAATGCAATTATAATGTTAAGGATCTTCAAATTACCTCTACCTTTTATTTATAACTTCTTATAAATGGTGGTCGGAACTCCGAGAAGATAATGCTCTTAATAACGATTGGCATTACGTAATTTCTTTTAGGCCCTATAGTATTTTCTTTCATGGTCAATGACACCAAATCAAAATTTGCCAGTGAAATTTGCGGATGATTTAACTTTAAGTATTCGTGTAAAATCGGGTGCTAGCAACAGTAACTCAACAGCTAATGAGGTCCAATCTATCGTGGAATGGACATCTATTAATCGTATGCAACTAAACTTCAAGAAAACGTGGGAGATGCTTCTCTTAAAGGCAGATCCACTAAGGCTTTACCAGTTCCTCTGGCTAATCCATAGAACGGAAACCCAGTCTAAGTTGCTAGGTGTACCTTTTCAGTCCGATCCGTGTAAATGAGATTTACATTAATTTTGCATAATATTCTATCGAAAGCTGGTAGTCGTTTGTACATCTTACGTGTTTGTAAATTCTATGGATTTCCGTTGGATCATCTTCATCTTCTTTTTACTAGTCTTATCCTACCTATATTTACATATGCTGTGGAAGTATGGGGCTGCGCGTATTTATCATATATAAGTACTTAAGTCGCATAGACAGGCTGTTCAAGAGAGCTTTTAAGCTTGACTACTGTAAAGAACTTTTTTTAATTGGAAATATTATTGCCCTGAAAGATAGGAAGTTATGGGACCGAGATCACCGACAGCAATTCAACAACAGCTTTGGATGACCTTCTGCCGCCGGAGCGAACTATGGTTACGTTACATAAGAGGCGTCATAACTATATTCTCCCGCCTGTCAGAACTGAGCGTTTCAGGAGAACTTTTGTAAATTGAGGTTTGTTCTCTAGTTAGTTAGTTACCTAGTTAGTTAATTAGTTATCTGTACGACTAAAGTTATATCATTGTAACTAAACACGTCTGTTGTTTAGCGTGTTTAATAAAAACCCTTTAGTTTATTCAGTTTGGCCTAAGAATAAAGAGGGGCCTGGGACCCTGAACCCTTCCTCAAGACCCGCTAATCACCCGTGCGCTAATGGTGTATTCGGGTTAGGGGTGTGTGGGGTGACTATTGGGGTCCAAATTTTAACGGTTGCAGTTGTATTGCAATAATATAGGCCACACGGATATTGCGATAGTTTTGCGATGGTGGATCGGAGGCAGTAATTTAATTGCAATAATATTGCGAAAGTGTTAAGGAATATCTGTTTTTACTTCATGTCTTATACTTAAAAGAAATAACTAAGAAGTGTTTGTCATAGAATACAAGTACCATGCTGTTCGAGAATCAAGACGCTAAACCATTCTAGGTGCAGTAGGGCGGTAGATTGTTTTTAGCTTCTTTTTTACCGTTGTTGTCACCTTAAGAATCAAAGATGGGTGAAAAAAGTTGCCTTTATTTTCCAAACAAGTCAAAATGTTAGAAGCATAGAAACTATCGATAGTTCGCTACACTATCGCGATTGTTATCGATGTTTCATTTTTGCTATCGTTCCATTGCTATATATCGCAGCGTTAATATTATCGCGATAGTTCGATGTATTGATACAGCCTTTATATTCAGGTATACTTTTGTTTCATTGTTTTTGTTTTCAGTTTATAGCTGTAAGACCCCAAAGGTAGCAGCACCCTGTCTGTATTATTCTTTTTTTACGCTAGCTAGTTTTTTATGAGTGTACATGCCCTTCTATGGTGTGTTTCTCCAGAATCGCTGTGAGTGGTGTGGTTGTTTTCCATGTGCTTAGGTTTGCGGAAAATCCGGTTGAAAAGTAAATGGAACACGTCTTGTCGGATCGTTCCACCATATCTAAAAGGACAGGATCGGAAAAGCTGCTGGAAATTTCATTCGTTGATACATTTCTTTTAAAGAAACAGATACCGTTCCAGGCTTTGGCGGAGACTTTTCGGTGACAGCAAATCCCAAATCGAAATACATGGCTTAAATTAGTCCAGTTAGGGGACTGCATTTTCTTTGCGCAGGGACCATATAAATGAAGGGAGAAAGCGTATATGTAAATGAAGATTCTTAATTTAAAAAACGGGCCAAGAAAACGAATGTTATAAGGTGATTATCATATTGCTTTTAATTTCTTTCTGTAAAAAGCAAACAAACAAACAGCTAAAACAAACTTAAAGAAATAGGCATTTGCCCAAACGTTTTTTTTTTACTAACGTTAACACTCACAGATTTTCGAGCAAAAGAGAGACTGTTTGCAGTCTACTCCCTTTCAAATTCTGTTACGCAGACATGGATTTTTTCCACATCTGAGATGTGATCTGGAGTCAATAAATCTTTTACAAGGGTAATTTACAAGCGTAGCTATTGCCAATGGCTATACTTGTTAATTTACACCCGTAAATTTTCATTAAACTGACCCCTGGTGACCGACCATTCACAAACTCAAAAGTGCTGGGGTCACTGGTTGCTTGGGTTGGGTTGCAAAAAACATCTTAAGATTAAGGGAACTCGTAACTATTATTTCAAAACAATAGGTTATTGTTCCAGAACAAAACTAAAGAGCCCTCTTATCTTAAGAAGGTTTAATGCAACCTAGCCCTGGTGTCTGTCTTGGAGACCTTCTGGATCCTGAACTGCTGTTACACTAAAGCGAAGACAAAATTGAATACGAGTAAAGTGACAAAATGTCTCTCGATTTTCTGCCGCAGATTTTACATTGCAGGTGAGAGGTTAAGGGAATACAACGACTATTCCTTTCCTGTATTTTATTGCGACTTTTTTATCAGCATATCCATTTTACAAATTACAAATTTCAATAATCTACAAACAGCCTAACAATCGATTAAGTCATTAATTTCTTACAGAGGGAAAAACAACTGACATTTTTACTTGTCATTAGGATCGTTACGTTAAACTCTAATCCTTGCCTCTCTTATAACAAAAGTTTGGTCATTTTCTACTGCTTTACATGATTATTCTCACTTGCAGAAGTGAAAGCAAACTCGGCTGTTCTACTGAAAAAACGATTGTGACTGAATCATCACTTTATGACTTTGCTGTCCACGGCAACCCAGACGCAGCTTTATCGGACGAAGGATTTTCATGGGCTAAAGTTTGCAGCTAACCTTCAACATGCGCTATTTTTTCGAATTTTTCAGGTGAGCAGAAAGCGGAAGTGGAGCGCGCGCGGACATCCCCTTCGCCCATGTCTCGCACTGAAACATGTTGATCATTCACCTGAAAGCTGTTGAACTACGGTTTTCTTTCAAATTATGTTTTTGCTTTTAGTGAACAAATAAAGTAGTCCCGTTATAAACTTTAAGTAAAATGTAGTGACGTTATCAGCTCCATGTAGTTTACAGGCACTTAATCAATGATTTAATAAATCACAATTGGCAGGAAATAAACTAGTCTCGATAACCATGAAAGCCGACGCCCGTTTTCCTTCGCTCCCACCAAGTTAGTTTCAGCTTGTTATGAGGAGAATACGATTGGGACTTCCTCAAGCGGCTGGAAATCGAGCCTAGAGATACACATGAAATCATCATTTACAGTCAATGTTGATTCTACCAGGAAACGGCAAACCACCTAACGGTATGTTTATAGAATTATGTAATTTAGGCATTGAAATTTTTTCCTGTCTTCTGTTGCAACGGATGGCAAGGATCTTTCAATCCATGTCTATCCTTGCCATCCGTTGCAACAGAAGACAGGAAAAAATTTCAATGTATAAATTACATAATTCTATAAACATATTACATATTTCTATAACATATTACATATTCCTATAAATGCTAAATTACACAATATATAAGGCTTTTATATTACCTCACCCAAAATACTGTTTAAAAACGGTTAAAACCAACATTTTTAAGTTTTGAAGCTTTGCCTACAAAAATCGCCAAAAAATATATGGTTACTGCTCCGTGACAAAATTTGTGTGGAATCTTCTTCTTATATCTAACTGAGCATTTTGTGAGGTATTAAGTAATGATCTCAGCCAAGTATCCTCGTGACAAAGCCCCTTTTAGTGATTTCCTTTGCTTGATAAATGATTGGATGTCATCTTACGTTTACACGCGCGGTATCCTGTGCTAAACTTTTTACTAATAAAGTGATACGCCGTAAACACGATCAAAAACAAGGCCAACTCCAGACGTTAAAATCGCAATCGCTGGAATCCACTTGTCAGCTGACTTGCTGTTACCCTGGCCGGTTGTTGCTACTAGAAAGAAATTAGAAATCCAGACTCAGTTAAAAGTGGGTATTAAACAAATGAGCTAATGTTTGGGTGATGCTCGATATATATACGAAGTCAATATATGCACTATTGTCTCTTTCTATTGTGTGAAGTCTATTGTGTTATTGTGTAAGGGATAGGGATCATTGTTGTGTTCTTTGTGACGTATCTCGAGACTTGCTATTCACTTTGCATATCGTGCACCAGCCGAATGTTTATCAGTATCGAGCCTTAATCTATCTAGCTAGCATGCGCCAAAGACGGAACTAATCTTCTAACAAGGATTAGATTATTTACCAGTCAATTCCAAAACCTCCCACTCCCCAAGCATACCCCGGGCATTTTTCCGTACAGTGGGGAATTTGACCCAAAATGAGGCCCGACATGTCGGGCATTGACTTTCGTGCCAAAATGTTGGTCAGCGTTTCGTTCTGCGTGTACATCACGTTCAAGGATTATCGACGTCATTGCTCCTATATTCACTGTTTTGTTGGAGTATTTGAGAGCCTTTGAAGCTACGTGCAAACGGACGCAACTTTGTTGGCCAACAACTCCCAACATTGCGTCCGTTTGCACGTAGCTTAAAAGAGCCAGTTAAATGCGGGCTTTCTGAAATGAACAATGTTATTGGAATGAACAAATTTCCGTGAGACAGTTTTCCTAGACTTGTGATATTTCGGCAACCTCGTTCCCAGGTTGTGTTTAGGAGGAAATTTAGATTTGAATAAACGGTTTGACGCATAGGGAAAATATTTGATCATGAAAAGTCGCTAATGGAGTTGGGGAGATTTGACACTTTTTGAAGAGCTAGCCGGTCGGCTATTTGACCATAAAGAAACTGCCAACATACCGGGAATTTGACCAAAGCCTTTCAAAAAAAGTCAGATTCCCAGGGGTCTGCGCGGGGGCATGGGCAGTTTTGTTTTTGACTGGTACATTATGTCTGCGACCTAACGCAGGCTAACAGGGAGCTTAAAGCCTGGTTTCCATATGATCGCTACGATCGCTACGCTCGCTCTGATTGCTGCGATCGCTGAGAAACAAAAGTTCAGCTCTCGCAGCGATCACAGCGATCATATGGAAACCTGACTTTTCAGAGTTCGCAGCAACGACGATCGCTGAGATAGAACCACCATTTCATGTAGTTTAACAAGTAAAATCCCTACCCTTTCATCGATCTAATGCCTGAAAAAAGTACCCCTTTTTGACCCCCCGTATTTGCCATTATAGGGAGTATTCCCCCGGGATAAGGCCTTTCCCAACTGTGCTCGTAAAATGCTTGAAAGATGCTCACTGGAATGCCAAAAACTTGCTTCCTAAATTTCAAAAGTTGCCACCTAAATTTCTTGATATTTTTATATTTTCTTACTTCACAATAATTACAAACATCGGTCGAGAAAAAAAAAATTAAATAATTTCAAAAAAATTCAAAAAAAAATAAAAAAGAAATTAAAAACATTGAAGTTTTCTTTGAAATCGTTGACGTTTTCGTGTTTGATATGTGCTTTAAACCGAGGGGCCACTAAACCCGTATTTTGCTCAAAAGTTGCTCAGAAAGGCAAAATTTGCTCGAGGTTACTAGAACCGCAAAAATTTGCTCCAAACGTCAAAAGTTGCCGAGCACAATCGGGAAAGACCTACCACAGGTAACCCAGTCTCTGTGATAGTACCACAGTCCGGTTCCAGTAAAATTACAGTGTTGGGGCTAAAAAACGATCCTAAAATTTCTAGAAAATACTAAATAAAGATCAATAAAACTTTCTCTGCAGATAGGTCACCCCAGGACGCCCGCGATGTACAGTGCTCAGGCCTTATTTTCTTGGCCGCGCGTTGATCTTGCCCGGCTACTTTAATTCGGCGAGCATGTTCTCGGTCTTTTTGGATTATATCCTTTGAGTTTGTCAAAGTCTGTGGGATTCGTTTCTCTATCTGGGAAAACTTCATTGGTTTCTATATCGCCGCTATTCTATTTCTACGATCCTGGCATGTTTATTTTCCGTTGGAGTTCGAATTTCTTCGAAAAAGTTGTATTGAAAGGGAGCATGGTGGCGAAGATGGTATCTCGTGTCTCCTACCTTGTATATTATTAAGCAATTATTGGATGAGGTTGAGCATGATATCATGAATTATCAAAACCGAGGTCTGTGTTATCTGCCGAAGCCGAAGGCTGAGGCAGATAATACAGACACGAGGTTTTGATAATTCATGATATCATGCGAAAACCGAATTCAATAATTGATTTACTATACATTTTTAAAACAATAGGCAAAAGAAGACATTGAGCCATTCTGTTTCTGAGCATATCACGGTCGGGGGTCTATCTTCTTTTTAAAGAATGCTGTTTTAGGGTTAGGGTTTGGATACTATTTTTAGATTTGGTTGGCAATTCAGAGGCGGATCCAGGGGAGGGGCCCGGGCCTCCCGTTATTTTTGGACCAAACTGAGGCCTGAAAGGTCGAAAAGAAAATTTTAAGACCGGCCCCCATTATCTCAAGGTCTGGATGACCGCCCCTCCCCCCCTTATCTCAGGGTCTGGATGACCGCCCCCCCCCCCCCCCCCCCCCTTATCTGAAGGTCTGGATCCGCCACTACGTACAATTAGTCCCATTGCAACACTATACTTAGTGACCACCCCTTAACATCACTGACCTGTTGAAGTTGAGTCTGTGGTCTTTTGTGACGATGGTGTCGAAGAATCTGCAAATGAAGTTGGTAAGGGGGAAACGTCATCAACATATTACTTTCATCGATACAAAAAAAGGAAATTTTGAAATGAAAAGCGAAACAAATACGATCACTAACATAGGTGAAACATATGAGTTACGGTGTTAGTTCTTATATATATGCGGGTGTTTAATGTAGTTGACATTACAACTTCCCGTTTTCTTTTTTTTTTTTCGGTCAATTGTATCCTTTGCCTTTGTATGACTCTTGTGTAGCTCTTCGAAATTTACAGATTCATATTGATATCATATTGGGGAGATAGAAACAGAAAACGCAAGATTCCAAGCGCTGATTCAAATCGATTTACGCTGCTTTGATCAAAACACTCTCGGTTTCAAGAATTCTTTTAGCCATAAGGAAAGATTTTATTAGAAGGTGTAATTTCCTTTATTCCTCTTGCACTTTTTACATGCAATTCATTTTAACAGCCGTAGAATGATTTTGGAAATGAATAGGGAAATTTGTTAAGAGAAATACGTCAGCACAGAAATGAATTGTAGGCAAATTTCTGTGATGGTGCATCCTTCTGCTAATAAGCTAG
This sequence comes from Porites cylindrica, assembly GCA_964035525.1. Classification (NCBI taxonomy): domain Eukaryota; kingdom Metazoa; phylum Cnidaria; class Anthozoa; order Scleractinia; family Poritidae; genus Porites; species Porites cylindrica. The sequence goes on along the minus strand of OZ037777.1, from coordinate 37,430,821 downwards.
CTTGATTCAAGCGTTCACTTAATGCAACTTGCTTGTTTTTAGACTGAGCCTCTCAATAATTTCCCCAAAGTGATTTGTGTCTGTAAAATCGTTTCCAATCAAAGATTTACTTGTATCGATTGCATTAGGATGAGTTTCATGTAGTGAGGGAGAGCTAATCCAAAAGAAGATTTGTGAATGATTAACATGCGCCTGAAAAACCCTCAATTACTTGTACACTGTTATTCGCCTCTCAAAACGAAAGTCCACGCTTACCGAGTGTCTTTCGGTCCACAATTTTGGTCAAACTCGAGAGTTTCTCTTTCGTGTTTAGAGTTTATGACGCTTGTTTAAGAGAAAATGAGACGAAGAAATGTAAATTGCATTTTTTAATAGCTTCAAAACAGCTGCTTCACAGAATGTCACTGAACAGACGAAACGCAAAACAGTAGAAGTATAAAAGTGCAGTAAATGTCACAAAATCAACCCAAGCGGTCCCTTCGGGCATTTAGTTCTGTTTTACGTCATCCCTAACCATTTCATACTTGGGGGGATTTCAGGGCTGAGACGTCGTCATTACCCAACGATTCCATGTTTTTAACAAATGGAGTGTTTTTCTAGTATTCCTACTGCATATTTCCGAGTAAAAAATATCATCAACATATTTCTAAGACCGATTTAATATTAAATGTAACGTGTTTTAAAGGTGTTTCGCTGATAACAGTGCGAAAAAGCTCAACCGCTTAGAGCCCCTGAGTTCGAATAACTTTGACTCGTAATTAGGCTTGATTACCAGCCGCTGTTTGGGAAATGAGCCCCTCAAAGGCCCTTCTCGGGGAGGAACATTCGAGCAGACCAAAGAGTGGGCGTAAATCGAGCAAACTAGCAGTTATTCCACGGAAATGCATATACTGATGTCGTGCTGACCTGTTTCGCCGACGCGTTTCCTAATATAGTTCTATTTGCTGACACGTAAACATTGCATGCCTTGAGGAAAAACATGAATTCAAGGAACTGTTAAATGCCATCAACGCAGTAAAGGAACGTAAAGCCCCTGGATGGTGTGGTATATCTGCGGAAATCTCGAAACATACATGGCGGTATGAAACTCGCCTCTTGGATTTTCTTAGGCGTGAGAAATTCTGTTCCAAAGCCTGGTTCAAACAAGAACACACAACAGCCAATTTTCCTTGTGCTCAGGGAACTTTTTACTTGACTAGTTCCAGTCCCCTACGCAGGGGTATCACCTGAAGCTTACAAGGAGCTCCGGATCCTCAGCTCCTCTCTTTAGGACTATGGTTGGTCAGCGACGTTCAATGGACACAGTCGTGTTATTGGGTGGATAAGCTCAAGTCTAGGTTTCACTAGCTAAAGTTGTTTTGTCTCGATATTTTTTTACCAACTAGTTGGATTTTACTAAAACAATTATTCCTCTTGCCCGAATGGCCTCTGAGTCAATAGCCTTCGGCTTCATGGGCTATTGACTCAGAGCCCATTCGGGCGAGAGGAATAATTGTGAAATATTCCGTTGGCGACAGAAGTCTAAGACCTCCTCGACTGACTCTGGATCCAGAAAAAGACGCCCTTACTGTCTGTTCAGAGTGTACAGCTCTCGAAGGGAATCTCCAACGCTTACACCTTTCTCTCTTGCCAAGAGCTCATCGGCCCTCATTTCTGGAGTAAAGGTCATATGGTATGTGTAAACATGGCAAGCCTCATGACACTCGTTTGCTTCCTCCGAGACATTTGCAACTATTGTCTATGTGAGCGGTTTTCTTTACTCTTCCAGCTTCCCCAGATGTTCTTTGCGATATTCAAGTGGCAAAATGAGTTCCTCATAATAATCACTTCTCAATCAACTTCCATATGTGGAACTGGCTTTATGATCTCCAGGTCGCGATTATGATCTAATTTCTTGCATTGACGGACAAATCAATTGCTTTCATTTCACAAATTTCCACAAAAAATAATTGCTTCTTGTTGCTCCAATTCATACCCTCAAGGCTGGCGGACAGTTACAGTTTTGCTATCCGCTACATTCGACTTCACTCCAAAAGCAGCAACACAGAGTGCGTACAAACCCGGTATGTCAGCGATCTCCTCTTGAGGAAGGACGACCCAGACCCAGACCCAGATACCGTGGTGGGTATCATCTGCAGCGCAACCCTTTCGGGGTGTTGTACACTTAACGGTTCAAGTCTTCAGAACCTCAACAGCTCGTGTGATTAGTTGGTACTCCATGTGATGACGTCTCTCCTGTGGCTTCCTGCGAGGATTGGAATGTCTCAGCCCACGATGTCCTCTACTGTGGCATCTAAAGCACAAACCCAACTTCTCTTATAATTACCATCGTTTACTTACAGTTGATTCTTCCAGGTTTCATACAATGTCAGTACATGGTTTTCTTAGCTCACAAAACATTTCATGAGTCTTCGCATGTTCTTTCTCCTGAGCCACTTCGATTTATTTGAATTTGACTTGGGTTTCTCTTGTTCAGGATTCTCTATATTACTGGAGCAACCAAAGGCTATCACTTTGACTTGACTCTCGGTTTAAGCCACTCATCTAGGTCGCTAAGGTCAACTTATTTGGGCTGTAGCTTTAACTTTTGCCTGGTTCACCCTACGGCAATTTTTGGAGGTAGCTTTGCAACAATCTGCTGCTTATTAGTTGCTGGTCTAAAGCCTGCTCCATGAATGTTCTCACAATGTTGCGCGAGCTGTCAAATTGTTTTCATCCTGATCTGCTGATATCTCCAGGAACTTATTGATCAGTGACTTTGAAATTAGAGCTGGGTTTCCAAATCGTTCAGTCCGCTTTTCATACTATTGCACAAAAGACTTATATTTTGGACGTTCAGGGGCTAACAATTTTCCCAGCACGCGACATGCATCTGCTACGATAAACGCTAGAAACGTAGCAACTTTGAAATCTGCCTTGACATAATTCGCCGCAAAATACATTCCACTCTTTCGATATAACTTGCAATATCTTCTTTACCGTCCACATACTCTCCAACTCGATCTACAAGCGCCATCCTCGTCGACAAAATTGTAATATTCTGGTCTTAAACAGCAACACAAAAAGAACCATTTGCCAGTCATTCTTTTAATGCTACTGCCTATGTGCAAAACCTGCCCTAAAATATAAGAGGTTTGGAACCTAATACTGATTACTCAACCCAGAAGCTGGATTCTGATTCGACTATTGTATCATGTGAAACGATTATGCAGATAAAGGAGGGTGTTACGAGTTGCCGTCCCCTTGATGGGTATTGCGATAGAGTTACTGTCTGGCACCTAGTAATAAATAGCCGCACGAGTAGAAATTTCAGCTATAATTTACTCTATAATTATTTCAAAAACAGAAGTAAACTTTACCCTCCAATCGCCCTATCCGTTTAAAAGGAAATTTCAAGTGCACGTATTTATGGAATTCGCTGTCTACCTGTTTCGGTAGAGTACGACTTTTCCTTCCCTATTCACAGACCTGAAGGAGGATGATTTAAAACAATAGCAACAACAAAAACATAAAAAAACTTATGAACGAACATATAATCTCAGACCCTGTATCCAAACGGCGCAAAACCTTTCCCTGGTTCAGACCCAAATGGTTTTAAACAATTCGCTTTCAAAGGGAGTACCCTCTCAGTAGAACAAATGGGCTGTGACGTCATGGTTTGCTGGTTCATTTTGATAATTTTGCCAAATATGTCCTTATTCTCAATGGAACTCAGCGTAAGTTAAGAAATCACTTGCAAATGACAAAATCGCTGCTTCATGTCAAACACATTATTTTGTCTCCCAAACATTATATGAAAAGTTACAGACAAAAAAATGAATTTTGAAAAACGTTTAGGCTATTTGAGTTTCCAAAAACCTCAGTGTTAACTTAGTAAAAGACCTATTCAAGGAATTTTTATATTTAAACAGACTTAAATTGACTTTGTTTCTTTCAAGAACCACGCGATTTCGCTTGTATCAACGTTTAGCTTTTATCGGCATTTATTCCGCTTTTTCTAGTTTCATGTATCAATTATTGTCTTGATTACACTCATTGAATAGAATATATTTGTACAATTTGATTTCAGATCGAATGAAATTAGATCAAATTACTGTTATACAATTGCGAGTTATTCTTCGGATTGGATTCTTCGTTTCTAATGAAACACTCAGTTGCAATCAGTTTTAACCCTTCAAGCTTGTCCATACATGACTCTTTTTGCATTTTCTGTATTACTGTTTTGAACCGGGGAGGGAGGGGGGTATGGGGTATTTCCTAATAAGAGGCTAATGGGGATGTGCCGCTGGATGGGGTCCCATTTTCATGACTGGATTGACTATAATGGGGTCGCACATTTTCGGATTTTTTGGGGTAAGACAGTTCTCCATATTTATGGTTAGCAAACGTACCAGAATGTTTGTACTGTAGATGAAAAGTAAAGTGCTCTTAATTCAATCTAATTAATGGGTCAATTCATAAAAATAGAAAGCGACTAATTTGGGATCGCGAAAATTACACATTTGCCCAAAAGTGACTAAGATGGGGTCTATAATTGGCCACAGAGTAGACTATAATGGGGTAGGGGCTCTGAGAGGCCAGCAGCATATACCCAGCAAACATTTTCCTAAGTACATCCCCCTCCCCGGGGTTTTGAGCGGTTATTTTCTTGCTTCACTCAATTTGGTGGGGTTTTTCACTTTTTGAATTCAATGATAAATTTCGTGACACAAGACCTTTAGATATCACAGGAGTATCAGTACCTTCTTCTGGAGGATATACTTTCAACTGGATAATTGAAGACCTGGAAAAGCTGGGGTCGTCATTCTCGCAGAGCCACTCACATTTATACTTTCCTTCGTCTGCATCAGTAACGTTAACAATGGTGAGAATAAAATCTGTTTTGCATCTGGTGTTGGTTTTCCTTTCTTGTTTTTCATACTTTTCACCAGATTTTAATTCCCCTGGGCTGTTGTTAAAATACCACCGTAAAGAATTGTCCCCACAGTCGCTTGGCCTAACAAATGCTAAGCACTTTAAACTAACATTGAAGTAGGCTGTCACCGAAACCACGGGAGAAGAAATCTGCGGAGCTTTAGAACGTAAACCTGTATCAGATAATAAGAAGACAAAACGAGCAAATATTATTTGAAAATCGTTACCATTTTTTTGTGCAACCGTAGGGGGTAACATTCTTACTCTTACCCTCCCCTCCTGTGTATTTGTGACAATAAATGGGGCATCACAACGCTTTGGACTTTTTACGTGTTGATTTTGTTTATCCCACTGGTTTCCTCCTTTGCGACTTGTTTCGTCACGCCATCTTTAGAGGCGCTCTAACGATCGGTTGATCGGATGAACCCCACTTCTGTTACCTCCCACCAATATGGCCTGTGCTACTAAGGGTTGATTTCAATAGCTAAACGGCGTCTCGTTTTCTCTTTTTAACAACCACATAACAGTTTAAATTGGAATCTCGATATATAATAACGGACAGGTGAACGAAGACCCAAAGGACTGGCAAAATATCCTCACTATAAAGAGGTTTTGTTTTATCGAGGTTCCTTTTATTTTTTGTACAGTCAAACCCCTCTCCAGTCTGGAAACCCGCTCAACACAGACATCTCATTGTTACGGACAGTTGGCTTTGTCCCTGGGGAAAGAAAGCCCTTTCATTTTCAACCCGATTAATAAGGTCACCCCGTTAATAGGGACTCTTTCTTAGTGCGGCCCCTTCAGTGTCGGGATTTACGGGGTTTGACTGTATTATTTCTGGGGTGGAGAGTATCGCTTACTAATTGAATCATTGGATAATGCAATTCTAGTGCTCTCATTGGCTTAGACATCATGGTATATGACTCATTATTAATCATTCAAAATATTTTCCCGATTCTGATTGGCTAAAAGTAGACGCATAATTCGCAAAAACCAGCTATTGACCTTTAACCGAGAAGACCTGGGACAAGGTTAAGTTGTTTTGGTTGTGAAAACAAAATGAAAGACATTTCACTCATTTCAAAAGCAAGAACTAGGCAAAAAAATAGCTAAAAACATAGCAAGAACAGCAAGACGACAACTCGAAGGGCGACATCTGCGCATGCTATTTGGAGAATATTTGCTGAGCTGAAGAACCCTAAACGTGCACTGTCGAGGATGAACTTAACATCGATAGAGGTAAGCATGTTTTAGTCATGTTTTTAAACTAGGAATTATTTTGAATGAATAATAAATAAAACAATTATTGAATTCGGCTTTCGTATCATATGAAGAATTATGGAGATCTCGGAGGGTGTTATCCGCCTCGGCCTACGGTCTCGACGGATAACACCCTCCTCGATCTCCATACTCAGCCTCATTCATCAATTGTTAATTATACCATGCTCTCCAAATATGGTAACTGTATGCGTTGTTTTTACAAATAAAGTCGGGACGAATTCTCGATGTTTTTGGGCGTTTTTAATAGAACAATTATTCCACTCGCGGCTACCATCTCCAACGCACACTCATGTAATAATTGTTAATTATACCGAGGACTTTGTTATATAGAGGTCCTACTGTATTTCAGGTGAGAACCCTCCCCTCTCATTAATGACTGTCCTGTGCTTGATTCCTCAGGCAACATCATATGTGGTCGGCCAGGTTGAGTTTTGTTGCTTCTCACCCTTATTCCGCCATTGCCACCAAAACAACATATCAATCCCACGTTAATCCCGCCAGCTGCGCAGGGTAAATTTGAGCCAGAATGGCAGACAAAGAACCACTTTGTGGATGAGCTAGTTCCACTAAATCGTTATTTATTTATTTATTTATTTATTTACTTACTTATTTACTTATCCCTTGCGACCCGAGGGGTAAACAAATAAAAATTCCAGGGTTCAATTTGTCTGAACGGAAGAGGAAGGTGGCACGAAATTTTCAGTTATATTCTTTTAAATTCAGAGAGAGTGAGCTGTCCCTCTTGGTCTAAATGGGATACTTTCTATTGCTTACAGGGCAAACACGGCATTATCATTATCTAAGGTGGTTTTTGTGCATCGGTGTTTATAAAAAGAAATAAGAAATTTTAAAAATTACTCACAGCGATAATTCAGCTCAATTATCCCTGAGTTTTTAGTCGACCAGCCGGTAATGTTGTTCATTCCAGTGCATTGATAATCCCCTTCTTGTTTTTCTTGGATATTAGCAGTGCGGAGAAGGGAAGTTAAGGTATCTTTTCGATCCAGCTGCTCTGAGATGTAAAAACCTTCAGATCCGTTGATGATTTGTTTGTTACCTGGATTGTACCAAACTACACGAGGACGAGGCCATCCCTTGAAGGTACACTTCAGTTCCATTTCTCTCGTGTCAGGATGGTAGTCAACGGGAGAACTTGTCTTCGATACTCTCTTAACTGGAACTGAGAAGGAATTCTTCGTCTTAATTTCAAAGCTCGTAAGTCATGCACCCAGTCATTTAAGCTAGGAAGCTTAATTAAGTGACCAGCTCGAAAGCCTAAGCTCCTTTGGCCACTGCGCACATTTCACCTTTAATTCGATCAGGATTATGTAATTTGCTGTTTTTTTTTTCTTCTTGTTTTTGTAATATATTTGTAATTTTTATAGCAACCTCTTGAATTAGTGCAAAACAATACCAAAATCTGAAATGTGAAAATCTTAACCACCACGACGACAACGTCAAAAAACAATTAGTTTTAACATGAAAACAACAGTTGCTGCACGTGCATCAATGACATATACAATAATAATAATAAGCTTCGTAGTACATTGCTTTGACGTTCACCGCACGACTATGAAGTGAAACCTCCTAATGCGACGTTTTATAGAGAAAGTGAACATACGACGACGAATTCTCCTTTTCCTTTCTGAACCTGGATAAAGTCCTTAGGAATTCAACTCCAAGAGAAATCGCCTACATTTGACAAATTAAGCAGCTCCAAATAGACGCCATAACATTTGAAATGAAGCAAATTTAATTTTTTAGCGACATTTTCACTGCCGTCGTCATCGTCGTTGCTTAGCTCACGATTTTTAAGATACCTACAGTCAAACGGACCAACCATGGTTTACTCCATGCCTTGTTCATCTTGAATAGGCCTTTTGCAGTTAGTCACTTTTTTGGCACAAACCTGCCATGCTGGAGAGCGAGGCCCTGCGCACTGAGTCAAGCCAAACAAAAAGCTAACATCATTTGAAATGATTCCTTTGTTTATTGTTTGTCATGTCCCTTTGCTTTTCTTGCCCTCAAGCATGGCATGAGCAACTAGAGTTTCGCGGTGAACCATGTTTAAGTGAGGTGATTTAGCTGGCTATAACTTCAACCGTTTTTACGCTCAATTCAACCGTAAAAATTGCCTCAGCTGAGCTTGAATCTGCCCAAACCTGTTACGAGGCCCTCATGGGATTCGTCACGGATTAAATCCATTTAAAAATAAGACAAAAAAAGTAATTCACCATAATACAAAAAACATACTTACTGGCATATTTTATTGAAAAACATTCACGTGACATATTTTTATCCTTTGCATTGTTTTGATGTAAGAATAGACCGTTATTGGCACTGAGGTTTCTTTCAAGGGCCTGCCAGGTCATTTCTTGTACTTTTCCCCCATTCTTAATCGAGCAGTTGAAAGTCACTTTATGGTCTTTTGGTGTTACTGTGCGGGTTTTTGTCTCCAGAGGAGGTTGACATTTCTGTGCACTTATTTCACAGTCTAGGGTCCCTGTGGGTGACACATCTATCACGTAAAAAAGTAAAGAATAAAAATGGAAATTATTCATTTCATCAAACATTCGCAATTTCGGTGTCTGGGAAACTGCCCACCTACCCCTCCCCTAAGCCATCATTTTGCCCTAAGCGAGAAGTGAGTGTTAATGTTAGCTTAGGGGAGGGGTAGGTGCGCAGTTTGCAAGAAACCTAAATCGATCCAAACATTCATTAACTAACACAAACCTGCACACAATCTGTTCGTCCAAGGGCAACTCGAGTCTTTTCGAAATTATTACGGCTTCAGTATTACTTTCCCGAAAATTTTACTTGCAATTTAACGCTTTGCGAAAGTGAGAATTTTTCTAATTCCTCTCTCCAACGCATTTTTGAATCCGAGAATTGTACGTTTTCTTTTTACTACGAAAAATAGAGAAACTTGGGTAGTCAAATGTGAAGAATTAAACTTCAAAAAATCGTGGGAATTTATTAGGTAAGCTTAGAATAAATGGAACAGTCACCTAGAAATTTGTAGCCGTCCTCAAATAATAGAAAATTTCAGGCAATGTTTGCTTTTCCGAACAGATTACATTATTCTTTTATAGTGTTCAGTACTCGATGGAAAGAAAGTCGACTAAACGGCGTTTAAACCGGCCGTAGGACACAGAGTGGCTATGAACTAAAGGTAAGGGGCGGGTGTGAATGGGGTTAACCGACTAGCGACAAAGGGCGAAAAATATTACTGACTACCGACAAAACAAGTCAAGAATTACCGACTACCGACAGGAAAAATATTAACCGACTACCGACTTAGGCTGACATTATCAATATTTGTTTGCAGAAAAAAAGGGCATTTTGCATTTTTTTTTCCTAGCCGTTAGGAAGTAACCTCTTTAAATTTATGACTCAGTAGACGATGGTCTAACAGAAAGAACTTCCTCTTTTGTTGATACGGGTACATTACTACAACTAATGTCATAATCACAGAAACCACACCTTAAAGATCCTACCGACTTTATAAATTTTAACAGTGCTCACATGGTAGGTGGCTCCTCCTAAAATGTTCTGCGATTGGTATAGGATTTAATGGAGCCGAAACCAATTGTGGAATTGCACGCATTTTAGGCATCCTGGTGATGAACAGTTACGACACGTAGATATATATTTTTTAGCAGCTAAGATAATTTGCAGTCCGTCTACTTTGAATTGAAGAGACAAAGGTGAAAAAACTGAGCGTTTCTTGTTTCGATCCGAAAAATGCTTAGAATAATTCTCAAAGAAAATTCTTTCCAGCTTAATGAAAAGCACAATATGTAATAAAAAAAAACCACGGTACCGCGATGAGCACATACAGCAGTTTTCTTTCCAACATTTTCATGGCCGCATACATTGAAACACAAAGTTAAGCCAAACGGTCTTTAAACCAACTGTTTGAAAAAGCTATACAGATGATACTTTTTCCCTATGGGACATAGGTAAACCAGACATGGTAGATTTCTTCAAATTCACGGATCAAGTAAACTTACTTCACCCTACCGCTCTACTGGCAATAAAATTAACGGCCGAAATATCTGACACTAAGACAATCTTTTTAGACCAGGTTGTATACCAAGGCACAACATTCAACGAAAAATGAGAAAAAGCTATCATTGACGTAAAGACGCATTTTAAACGGAAACCTTCCAGTATATACATTTTCACCTCTTACCACCCACCAATTATTAAAATGGATTTGACAAACACGAAGCCTTGAGAATCCTAGGAACAAACTCCTCTGAGGAAGTATTTCAGATTTCAAAAAGCGGTTGATGGACAGAGGCTGGCCACACAATTTTGAAATAAAAATTGCTATTAGAAGTAAAACTCACAGAAGGAAAGCAGCGCTCCTGAAACAAAACAACAAGGAAGAAAAAGAAATATTGTCTTTCGTGACACAATACAAGCCGTTCAGTGTCTATTATGAAAGAAGCTTTAATGAAAAAGTGTAATCTCATACAAAACCAAACACTACCTTGCCAAATTAACCCTCGGACGTACACACAAAATCATACCCCCCACCATGGTACAAGAGGAGGGTAGATGGAGCCCCTCCCCAGAGTTTTTGATTTTGCCTTCACTGAAAAGCCTTTGATCTTCTTAACAAGACGAGGTATATTTTATGAATGATGGCACTGCTGGAGGCCTGTTACGTCACCAACAATGGTCGCCATCTTTGCCGCCATCTTGATTTTACCAAGAATTAGAAATCAGGTTAAAACCGCGAGAAATGGTAATTGCTTGACATGAATAATAACACATAAGTAAGCACTTTGCATGATTTTGGCTGCAATATTTTTCTTTTATTGTTGAAAAAAGTTGAAAAAGAGACATACATTCTCACTCAAAATGGCTTGACCACCTGCTACTTATTACGTCATACCTCGTAACCATAGACACTGATCATCACTGAACTTGACTCAAAATGCGTGCGAGGAATAAACAAACATCTACTGAAAACGTCAGGTGCTGATGTTTTATCCTCTTGGAAAAATCCCAGAAAAACCTAAAGGGGGGGGGGGGTTGTTTTCAACCCCCCACCCCTTGTACGTCCGAGGGTTAAAGTGTTATTTCTTTGAGAAAGGAAAATTATGGCAAAGGACATGCTTGTTAGAGCCAAAACATTAAAGGTATAGATGTGCAGCCTGTCACCCCTTGCAGTTTTTCACTAAGAATTTTTTAAGCCAGTATCCAAAAGGCTGGAGTCCATTAATTAATTAATTGCTTTTTACTGTGCCCTGTAATCGACAGGGAAACCAAGTTCGCATTTACAATGAAAGGTTTGGTGATTTTATCAGTACTCATGATATTCATTTGGCAAACAATGGTGAAATAAACGATCATGTTGCATAAACAAACAATAGTTAATGAAGTTCAATCAAATGATGCATTCTTACAAGTTTTACTCTTTCCTTACGGATCAAAGTCTTGAAACTGGGTGAAATACATAAACATGTTAATAATTAACAAGCGTTTTTACTTATCAACTGAGATTTTCCGACAACCGACAAAAATCCAAAAGTTTAACCGACTACCGACAAAGATCGAAAATTTTAACCGACTACCGACAAAGTAACTGAATTTTAACCGACAACCAACAAATGGCCCCCCCCCCCCCCCCCCCCATTCAGACCCTCTAAGGGAGCTTTTTGAATCAATATTTCGCGTGATCATGACTTTTTTTCTTAGAGTTGTAGATTCGAATACATGTGATAACATTCTAACAATAAGGACCCGAATCACATGTAATTATGCAAGAAATCTCGACCTTCGTTATCTTAAAGGCTACTAGTACAGATAGACAAACAAGAAGACTTCATATCTTGAAGATTTTTGCCTTTATTTGGCATCAGATAATACACTAATAATTCTAGTTTATTATATGGCTGAGTCTGTTTTGGCAATGCGATTGGTCAATTTGCAGTCCGTAACTTGCTATACGGACCAAAATTTTGAAAGAAAATGCTCATTTCGGAGCTCTAATCCTCTTTACCTTGGAAAAAAGGTTTAAATAAAGTTTTAAGACGCCTGTAAACCTTGAGGACTTGGATGTTGACTTTGGCCTTCAACATTTTAAAATGTGTTTATTTGTGAACGAAGGCGATGAAGAAACTAACTCGTAATCTTGTCGAAGAAGATAGGTCTTATCACGGTTTTCGACGCCATGTTGACGAGTAGGCAACCGCGTGATAAATTACAGTGTTTGAATGAGAATCTAATGTCGAATAATTTCGGTAAAACGGCTATTCTGAAAAAATATGAACTGTAAACTAAAGCTACACAGCAAAGGATTTTACTATCAAATTTTGGGGGCCGTTACTGTGCTTAGATTTCTCCAGACTCTTGCTTCAGATTTTCCACATATTTGTCTGCAATTTTTTCCCTGGAAACGTTTACAGGCAAATGTATAGAACATTTTCAAAAGTGGTTCTAACGCATATAGCTGCATGTAACGACCTCTAATTTTTTCGGAAGAATCGATAGGAGTGAAAATTTAGGTTACAATTCATATTTTTTTCAGAACAGCCGTTTTACAGAAATTTTTGGACATTAGATTCTCATACAAACACTGTAATTTCTCACGCGGTTGCCTACTCGTCAAAACCGTGATAAGGCCTTTTCTAGTCAGTCTTTGAAAATTTTATCGTAGTACACAGTTAAGAAGACGAAAATCGACTGGCAGAGATTCGAGATGTTTTGCCTAAGAGAAAATGAGTAATTCTTCAACAATATATGATAACAAACATACCTGCACCCGATCATCTTGACAATGCAAGCTTCTTTGCCATTTGCAGTGTTTTTTCAAAAACCAACGAAAGAAAGATAGAAGCGAGTTCGAGCCAGACACAATAATGTCCAGTTTTCAAAAGACTCCAGCGTCACATTAACGAGTGAATACCTACAGTGCTCTTAGTTTCGACCGAACAAAATTTAAATTATGTCTGTAAACCCTGGGGATTGGAATGTTGACTTTGCCTTTCCAAATTTTAACCTAGCTGTGTTTTAATGAGAACGAAGCTGTTGTAGAAACTGAATCGTAACCTTACCGAGGAAGAGAATTCTAGTCAGTGTTTGAAAATTTTAACGCAGATCACAATTGAAGACGAGAATGAACTGGTAGAAAGAGAGGTTTTCCCAAAAAAACAATTAACGAGCGAATCCTTCGCCAGACTTACATGAGACTTACCTTGAAAAGCTTCTTTGCATTTTGCAGTGTTTTTTCCCAAGGACAAACGGAGGAAAGATGGAAACGACTTCTAGACAGACACATTGTCCGGTTTCCAAAATACTCCAGCGTTACATTTAAGAGCTAAAACTAACAGTGCTCTTAGTTTTGACCGAATAAACTTTTTCAACACGGCGAATTTGTTTTTACTTTATCGGAAAGCCTTTGTTATGTGTTATTGTTTTCGTGCGCCAATAAAAACTTTCTTTTTTGACGCCTGCCAAATGACTGTCAAATCGTGCGTCCTGGACTTGTTTCCGGTCCCCCAAACAGGAAGAAGCCATATAATAAACATCTTAATATATAGATTTAGCCAGGGCTAAAAGCGAAGCTCCTACTAACACGAATTTATAATTTAAATCAAACAATTGTAAACTTGTATTCCACAAATCAGTTAACTTTAGAGCACATTCATGTGACTCTTGACGGAAAGGCTAAGTAATTTTAGAGAAAAATAATTTGCAAACAGTCCAAGCTAAGAGTGAAATTATACATCGACTTGATAGCCTTATATGTACACCTAAAAAATAGCATAGCTATAATGGTTCTTGATCACAGTACATTAGGAAAACAAAGCAGGCCGAATTTTTTGCGTTCGATAAGTTTACTTTACAAAATCTTGCCAACAAGTCTGGGGACGTGTAAACCAACCTTTTATACCTTTTATACATCACATATGAGGTGAAATAGTACCATGAGGCGCTGTTTTTCTCATACAGACCTCGGACAGCATGCAGTATTTTACAATTTTGCAATTCAAATTGCACTCATTCAATATTCAGGACGATCGAAGCACGCGTTAGCGAAACCGTTGAAACATTTCCAAAATCGCCTATACGGCGAGCCAGTTCTCACTTTTGACAAGCGCCAAAGTCGACTGTTTACATTAAGATTAACACAGTTATACGCTTCAACATAATGGCTTTATAACGATGTGTTATCTTCAAAAGCGTTTGATACGCGCGGCATTTTGACTACTCCTGCAAGCTATGTTCGTGAAGCTTCATGAGCGACTGAAAACAAACGGCACAACAGCGATGAAAATTGCAAAAGAGACTACTAACAATCAATAAAAGGAAAATAATTCGGTGAAACATATACAGAGACACCAATTTTCATTCACGAAGACAAGTATTAAAGTGTCTCTGAAAATCCTTGTTTATGTTTTAAGCCGGTTTCCCGGTGTTTGCGTTTTTCAAAGATGAACTCGAGGCAAGAAAATCGCTCAAAGCTTTCTTTTACAGCCAGAATTACAACTAAATATTCTTTGGAACGTTTTCTTTCTATTTGCGGTGAGAAAATGTCTGAAGGCTTTTTAAAGTTCTATAAGCTTATAATCAAACCTGATACTCGGTCAGATCATTGTCTCAAATCGTGCATAAACTAAATAGCCCCATAAACTACACTCGACTTCATTGAATTAGACATAAAAAACAAACATCAAATAAAATGATTACTCAGGCTTACCATTCGAGATGCACTGAAAACTATCAAGTAAGGCCAAAATCGCTTCAGACTTTTCAACCCTCTTACGCATCAAGCAAGGTGAAAAACGAAAACGATGCCATCCGAAATCGGATTTCCGACTCTGACAAGCGACGTATTTCTCAACCAAAAACCCGATAAACAAACTAGCCATGAATAACAGAAGACTCTTGCTAGCGGCTGAATTTCATTTTGTACAATGTTCAGTGGAAAAAGACAGTTAAAAACATCACAAGTTGAAACAAAACTCTGTCAGCTTCAGCTGTCAAAGTAAACAAGTTTCAAGATGCTCCGTAAATTTTCCGCGTGAACTCACCTGTCAAATGTTGACCAATCAGAGCATAAAAATTAGACGTAGAGCGTGACCAACGCGTGACCTTGGAGAGAAAAGTCAAAAACAACTGGC
>OZ037777.1:37260486-37405486 GCA_964035525.1 Porites cylindrica | reverse complement strand
AACAGGGGCTTACACTCGAAAGGAATGATATGATAAGTTAGGCCCATTTAGCAAAAGAATAGATGAAATACAAACATGCGTGATCTGTGAATGGAAAATCCTATTCTGGAGACTAGACCTTGCCTAGTTTAGAGAAAAAAAAAGATTTAAGTTTTGATGACTTTGCCGGTCCCGTGAAATAGATGGCGATCCCTCAACACGGACCACGAAACCAAGTAACAAAATTATACAATCACGGACACAACATATCAAAAGGTTTACACAAGCAGATTATAGCAACATTAAAGCTCACACACATTCGATCAAATAAGCGATATTTGCTAGCTTCTAAGCTTTCCCTCGACCTCGCTCGTCCAAATAACTGTCGTATCCCTTGCTAATTTGCAAAAGCGACCCGAGACTCCTGCCCGTTACTATGTGACGTCATACTGGCAGGCGGAGTGGGTCAAGAAACTTAGGTGGAAAACAATAGAGTTACCTATCCCCACCCCCCCCCCCCCCCCCCCCTCGCCCTCCCTGGATCGAAATTACAAGGGCTTCAATATTATTTTGTCGAGAATTTTGACATTTTTTTCTGATGCATTCTCAGTATCACAATTTCGTATCGGCAAATTTTCATTCCCATTATCTGAAGAAAACCTGTCTCGTGTAGGAGGTTCACCCTCCCAGCCGAGAGAAAAAAAACACATGCTTTAATTGTCTCGCCTTGGCTATGCGAGCCCTTTACCGATACGGATCAGATTTGATCCGGTCGGTCAGACCAAAATGTCCCCTTCCATTTGACAAAACTATTTTCCCCAGGACCGATCAACTGTATCCTGCCTACAAGCACGATGACCAAACTCCCGGTCGCTTTGGTTTGGTCTGTGCAACTGGAATGTACCGTTCCGCTTGGCACGTGGATTTTCCGAAATTTCAAACAGGAATTTTTGTTGAATGGAAAGCGCGCAAAGTGTTTCCGGAGAAAAGTTGGCCCGACTAGGAGGCTGACCCTAGCATTATAAAAGGGTGACTGGACAAGGTGGGTCACCCTACTAGCCGAGCCAACTTTTTGTAATTTGAACAGTTTGCCATGTTTTGTAAGGAAATGTGTGAAACGTTGCCTCTTCCAGGGAAGCTGGGGTTCAGCTCGAGACAAATTTTCTTCATATAAGCGAAGCCCAAATTTTAGTTCTTTACATTAATTTCTATAGTCCAGCTGACGCACATTTGTTTTGCTTTTTGTTCTACAATGTGGAAAACTGAAATTAAAAAAATACAGTTGCACCCGTTGATTCGACCAGCGTTGGGCCAGGTGGTCGCATGAAAGAGGGCGTCTTCAAAATAATAAAATGACTCGGAGATTTTCACGTCTGGGTCGAAAGACTATGGGATTGGGAGGTGAGACAAAAGGTTGTCGCATAAACGGGGTGGTCGCAAGGCAGGATTGCTCTGTATATAAATAGAAACAAGAGTTTGACGAACAACCGTGTTCAGATGAGGAAAAGTATATATACTGAAAGATGATTGCAGAATGCTTACGAAAACTGTTATCCAAATTTAAAACAATGGAACTTGCATATGCGAGAAAAAAGACAGCGGCCTGAACGTGGTGAAATAGCTAGAGATGGAAGCCTAAAGCCAATCAAAAGCAAGGGGCGGGGGTGTTGACGTGAAAAATGATATTTTTGGACTTATTTAGTACTGCATGGAAGCATACTTTAAAGAAAAAAAGAAGGAAAAGAAACATTATTTGGATTGTTGGTAGCATAATATGCTACTTTTGGCAAGAACATTAAAAAAAGGCATCGTTCAAATGGTTAGATTTGGAAGTCTGTGAATCCTGTCACGCAACACTTTTGACTAGACTTTTATGACCAAAATTAAAGGTGTATCGGCAGCCCGAAGGTTTCACTATCAAAATCGCAGTTAGTGTGAGACCTAGAATTGTTCAATGCTCGTTTTACTGACTGACCAAACTCGGTAATACAAAGGTATCCGTAATTTTAGAATGACCAGTACTTACACGCAACATCGGGATATAAACTCGGACGAGTTTGGCGGCCACCTCATTCTTTGCATAGAGGTCCAAGGAAGTCATGATATTAGTAACAAGGACAGGCGGGTAATTGGTTTGGAGATTGCGAAGATCGTGTACCATCTATTTAAAAGGATGAGATCAAGTACGTATAAAATAGTTAAATCATTTCTAATATCTTTATCATTAGTTCCTTTATAATATTTGTGATAAGATAACGACAAAAGGGTTGATGGGTATTGTCGTAATCGTAATTTCAAGTTCAGACACTGATAAACTCAGTAGTCCAATCAATTTCTTTTAATTAGAAATTTGCGGGAAGTGAAAATCCAAACATAATGAAGTGATGGAGAAAAGTAGGAAATGGCTTTAAGTAAAAAATTCCTGATATTAATAAAAGTTGCACTGCTTAAAGGTACACAATCACCTGATGCACTTGCGCATTAGCCTGCGTGCAGACGATAACTAAACTCTGATTAGTACCGTCTGCGAAGCAGCGCAGAGATCCTTGTTCTGGACCCCCAACGGACTCAACGAATTACCGGAAGTACGTTTCGAATTCCCCTTCAACCTGATTGGCGATCACGACAAACAAAACAAAGGCCTTTTTTAACTGGCCAATCGTGGCGCGTACTCAAATCTGAGTACACAGCTGGAAGTCAAGAACAAGGATTTCGGCGCTGTTTCGCAGACGGAGTTAACCAGAGTTTAATTTCGTCTGCGCGCAGGCTATTGCGCATTTGATATCATTTATGAGCTGACGGATTTGAATATCACAAGATACACTCGTGAACCAAAAAATTGATAAGCGTATCCCCACAGGTAGGCCAAGCTCGAAATATGAGCATCGGCGAGCATCGGCATTGTTGCGTAACATTCAAAATATAAGGATTTGTATGGGAGAAAAAACCTGTCGTTTCTGTAACCAATGAAAATGAAAGCATTACAACTTCACGCCGATTTAAGTGTGTACCCCAAATTTTGGGGTTATCAAGTATTCATATATTCAGGCTATTGTTCTTGCCATTGTCGATTACCTTCCGAAGAATCCACGAGCGGAATTCCTTTGATTTAGGTGCGATATGTCTCTTTTGTTTCGAATTTTGTTGCTTGATTGACTTTTTAATCCCCATTGTTACCTGATGAGTATTAAATTTATCCATTAAAATACTCGGACTTGCCTGTTAAATTTGCTGCAGTCTGTGGGAACGCTTACAAGTCTTTTAAGTGTGGCGGACAACTCTGGTTGCATAACATATTTTCGGTCACGCACCGTATTACAAACGAAACAAGCCTGATAAATTTGAAGTTGATTAAAGCTTATAAATACCTAGTCTCCTATGGTGTTTTTTTTATTAAATACTCCCTTGCCTTGAAAATAATTTGGCGTTTAAAGAATTGCTGCGGAAGGTATTTATTAGAACGTTTTTTTCATTCAGTATTATCAAAACCTGCGCTCTGCAATCAAGAGCGAACAACTCTCTTCAACATGTAAACAACGCAAGCGGTCAATGCATTTAACGGCAGCGCATGACAGAGATTTATCAGCGTGTAATTTCACTTTTTTGGACGTTTTCGCTTGCCTTTCAGTTGTTTTGTTTAAAAAAACCTTGCGTTTCAGTTACGTGACTGCAGGGCCCGAAATAACCGCGTATTGTCAGTTCACCGATTTGCATGACAACTTGATTCGCGGAGCTAATCGAGTGAGACAGGAAATATCTAAAACTGTAATCGACAGATCAAAACTTGCGGAATTCATAATTCCTCGAACTAATTTCGTAGAAACGCTTGTATAGTTTGATTGCTCTGGAGAAATGAATAACTGTTATGATTGAATGAATGGATAACTCTCGGCCGGCCGGATTTTATTAAGCGATAGGCGAGAAAAAATGCTTCAGCGGCTTGCTTTGTACTTCGAAACCTCGGCAAGAAAAAAAATCCAATCTCGGTCCACAGTGGTCGAAATTTCTCGTTCAAGATCTCTTTTTGAAGCTCTCAAAACTCTCCTTTTTGAAAAATACGTAGCCAAGTCGAAGAAGTTTTGCGAAAGACTTAAATCCATAAACTTTTACTGCGATATGTGCGATAATTCTCTGCAGTTTTATTGACACATTTAGAACAAAAGGATACCTTTAAAACTTCGTGGCCCTGGGCAGCTTAATTAAGCCATTGTTCAATTTCTTTGAATTCGCTTCTGAGTCTTCCGCCATAAAATCTCACCTTCTTTGAACCGAGTCAAAACGAGCACTCCCGAAGGGAAAGTCCGGAGGAATAAACTGAGCCTTCAGGGTACAAAATCCAGCGGTTATGCCCATTTCTGAAATACACACTTAAATCGGCGTGAAGTTGTAATGGGATTTCAATAAAAAAAAAACAGTTTACCTTACTTAAAATGTTTGTTACATCTCTCCTTTGTGGTCTACGGGCCGATTTATGACCGTTTTACGTCAGTTTATGTTTTTTTTGTAAACGGTTTAAACCTTTATATATAGAGAAAACCGTTTACATAAAAACCCATAAAACTGAATGAATGTTACGCAACAATGCCGATGCTCATATTTCGAGCTTGGGCTACCTGTGGTATCCCTTGCAATATCCAAACCTTGTAGAGTCGAAGTTAAATTGCAAGTCAAAATCGTGATTACCAACCCCTTACCGTGCCCTAGTCATATTACTGACGCGAAGACTGAATCCGGCCTTGTCGATGGTTTCCCCAGCATGAACATTTCTCCAGGCCGACACCCCTACACTGTTTTCACGTCTTTTCTCGTCTCATGACTTGTCAGCGGGTTATTACCCTGTTCTTACAGACGCTTGCATTCTACTATGTTGATGATGTAAAAATACATACGTCTGAACATATGAAGGATCTAGGATCACATTTCTTAAAAACGGCCTTTGGACCCTCCGTGTGGATCCAAATTCATATTAATATCGATTTTACTAAATTTGGCGCCACCACGTTCATCATTTCGTTTTTTGCGACTCCGGTTTTGTGCTCATTTGATACACCAGCTTACCGCGGACAATCTTGTTGAGCCAACTGAGAGGGTCTTATTGCTTTTATGTGTGCATTATGGTAACTCGCCATTCGCAGTCCAGTACTATCGCCCCATTTTAAGGAATACAAGACAGTCTTGGATTCTCGATCCCATTCCGTGGATAGTGGATTCCGGTTGCTGGATTTTCAGTGGAACGTGGATTCTGGATTCCATGCCTTAGTGGGATTTTGGAGTACTTGAGCTCTATTCTGGATTCCAAAGTCCTGGATTCCGGATACCACGAGCAAAATTTTCCCGGATTTTGGATTCTACAAGCAAGAATTTCTCAGATTCTAGAATCCGGATACCCTTACATGGGGCGAAGTACTAGTCAAACATTTTCGGACCTGTTCACGCTTATTTAATCCAGCAGCGGGAAATTTACTTTCTTCTCACGTTCGATTTTAAAATGTGATGGCTCGGAGTAACTTCCGGTCAGTGCAGCTTTTTCAGACTGGACCACATTTTAAACCTTTTCTTACGGTTTTTAGTTTTTGATCAATTCAGTGGGATTCGGGTGGGTGTAGCTTTGTGCATTCACGGATATATTATTGTTATTTGTTTTCATACATTTATGATCTTTTTAAGTTATTTTTTATTCAAATGCGTTGTATCTTATTGACTTAGTATTTTTATTGTCATGCGTTTTATACATGAGCCTCTGGCTCGGATGATCGGGACAACCCCATCCCACGTATTGACGTTAATAAATTGATTGATTGATTGATTTGGTTCTGAAACAATATTTTCCGTCTTCACATAATAGACTTAACACGAATGTTGGGGGCAGTGGGAAATTAAATATAATAATGATAATATAATAATTTATTTCTTATTAGGTGCAAATTAACATCTGAATATGATCAAATGCGCCTTACAACTATAACTACGTGTAATAATTGCAATAAAGTATACTTAAGAATACGTAAAATTTATAATCTAAAATTTATCAATCTAACTATAACAGGCAAAAGTCTTCCCAAATAAGTAAGTAAGTCTTTCGATGTCTCTGACACTTGCAGGCAGACTGTTCCACAGTGCAGGGGCAGCTATTTAACAATTATTCCTCGAGCCCGAATGGGCTCTGAGTCAATAGCCCATGAGGGCGAAGGCCGAATGGGCTATTGAATCAGAGGCAATGAGGGCGAGAGGAATAATTGTTTTAGTAAAATCCAACTAGTTGGTAAAAAATATCGAGACCAAACAACTTAAAGCAAGACTTTAATCCTTTTTTGCCACCAAAAATCCGGCGCTTTTCGCTACTAGTGGGCTATGCCATATAGCCTAGTAGTAGCTCAAGCAATCAGAACGCAGCATTGATAATAGACCACTAGTTGGATTTTACTAATTGGAATGATCTGTCACCCAGAGTTTTCTTTGTTTTTCCCATGGGCAACTGAAATAGTAGTTATTCAGAAGAACGAAGCTAAGCTGGTATTTACATTTCTCCTTTAATCTAACTAGCTTGCAGACATAGGACGGCGCAAGTTGATATACTGTTAAACGTTAAAACTATAAGATTTTAAACTCGATACGGTAGGCAACGGGTAGCCAATGCAAAGAAAATAAGACGGGTGTAATATGATTAAACCTCTGAGTTGAGCATACGAGCCGGGCAGCATTATTTCTAATGCGTTGTAACTTACTCATGTGTACCGCGGGAACCTTATAAAGAAGACTATTGCAGTAATCTAAGCGGCCTATAACAATGGAGTGAACAAGCGTTTGTGTGGCGTCATTGTTGAGGTACAAAATTGAAGGTTGGAAAGGTGCGACCGCGCCGACCGCACCTGTTATTCGAACATCACTGCTGACCATTTTTACAGCGTGAGCGCTAAAAAACCGAACAGAACTTTGATCGAGTGATCAACAGCCCATCATTTTCAACTTCAAGGCGAGTTTTTGGGGAATTCACATCAGTGCTGTAATAGTTTTACAGGGAACAAGATCGTCAGCTACATCAAAGCGGAAGATGGACCAGTCTTTACAGTGAGGTACTACGTTATGTAGCAAAGCATTATAACAGATTAAGCTATAAAGATACTCATATACTGTACGTGTAATATTTCCGTACAGCCATATTCAGATAATATTTTGCGCATTTTAAGAAGCTTACATGTAAGCCGCCTTTACGTCTTATGTTTTGATTCCCTTCACATCAACTATTTGGGTGAAATAGTATGAAATGGCTGCTGCTAGCATAATGTATGAGTGGGGACGTACTTATAATCTCTTATGCTTATGCGTGCATCGCAAAAACTGCACTTGCATGTCCGTTTTACACACTGTATAATTCCTATGATTTAATTCTGTTCTGGTTGATAAATATGCAGCCTCATGTGAGAGAGGCTTATAAAGTGGTTTGGCTCATGGTAATGAAGATGAGTGGACTGGTTTATACGTGCCAGTACTAAACAACATTCAGTATTTTTAACATGGCATTAGTCCGTTGCAATGTATTATTGATACCAAAATTTAACTCTCCAATTTTTTTTTATTTACTTGACTGTTTTGTGCAGCAATAACCACAATATGCATTTACTTGATTATTATTTTTATTACTATAAATCAACAAACAATAGGGACCTTAAGATACCCCGAAATCGGTGTACGGGTAACGGGTAGCGCCTTTTTTTTTTCATTTTGTGGTGACGTCATCGACCTTACCCGGTAGAACCAGCCGTTTTTTCGGGGTAGACACCAGTTTACCCGTAGAAGATTTACGAGTAGCTGCAAGTCCTACATGATGGAGAAACGAGTAAGTTTTTAAAACTTTTTAAGTACAAATGTAAATTGTATGACTCCTTGGCAATGTTTTTCCAAGTCTGTTCAAATATTTTTGCCAAATTTGAATTTTAGCTGCAAAGAAAGCGCTTCAAAATGTATCGATTTTGGACCTCAAATGCGCAGGTTGAACTCTGAAACGATATCAATTTGTGGCGGTATTTGGGGGGATTTCTGAGAATTGCTCGAACGTTTGAGTTTCGCAAAAGAAATAGCATTGAAAAATTTAGCATGGGAGTCACTGTTGAAGTTGACAATCAAAGGAATTGTTTGGTGATGTGCCTCGATCAAATGGCGGGGTTTGCGATAACAAGCTTTCGGTCGAGGGACTTCCCGCCAAGTTTCTTAAAATCTTTCTATGATATTTCAATAAGCTTATGTATGAATGAATTATTTGTTGCAGGTTGTTGTTAAGATATGAAGTGTAGAATTTGAGGGAGATTTTGTATGCATTAAGCGACATGCATGTACAAAGTTAATTTTGCGTGCTTGTTCTTTTAATTCTTCGGGTATCTTAATGGAAATAGTCACGCACATGAACATGTTACGTGTACGGGTGCGCTACCCGTACCCGTACACCGATATCGGGGTATCTTAAGGTCTCTAATGAGTTTATGTAGTCACAATTTATACAAAAGCACTGGTTCATATACATGCATACAACTGTCCATGTGTTGACTTTCTCCCTTTTCTTTTTTTCTTTTTTCTTTTCTTTTGCAAAAGTTATGATTAATAATTTTTTATTATTAATCATTAGTCTAACAGAACTTCATGTCGGCTCTAATTCAGTCAGTAATCGTACAGCTGTACTCGTGGTTAAACAAATTGGACTCCCACTACACAGTTGTCTGATTTTGTTAAACACTTGTACATTTGAAATCGAGGTGAATAGTGACTTAATATTTGCCGAGCCGCGAGAGCGGCGAGGTAAATATTCCCAAAGCCACTATTCACCGAAATTGAAAGGAATAAGTGTTTTAGTATATACACACGAAGTGATCTCAACAAAATCAGAGAGGAAACCATTAAAAAGTACAATTTGATTGACAGATCAAATCACGCGTAAGTTTAAAAATAGATCTTTGCAGAATTCTCAAACATGGTAATTCACAAGTTTATCATTTCGCAAACAACAGCGTAATGGCTTAAATGGAACCGCTAAAAGTTTGAACTGTTTCCTTACCTGAGAAGAAAAGTGGAGCTTTGTTGTTTTCTGTTGACTCGCCAGGTTTACAGCCAAAAACGCTTGTTGTGTCGTTGTTCGCATGAAGTGCTGGCAAAAATGGCCGGCTCGGTTGCTCGAGGTAAGACGTCGTCTTCCTGTATCATTCTTTTTCCTGTTTACTTGAAACGTAGAATTTCTGCAAACATTTCCTTTTAAATTTGTTTGTTATAAATAAACTTCGATTTTTGAGCCAAAATTTTCTTGGCAGAAAAAGCTGAGTTCACGAAACGGCTTCTTCTACGCGAATGCACGGGAATTGTAAACAATCCATCTAGGACAAAACTCAGCTACAGTAAATTGAAAAACGCCGTATTGAATCCTTCCAAGTCCAATCAGATTGCTTAAATCACCAAGATCACTCAGTGTGTATATACTAAGTATGATTGTAGATCGAATTGGACTCCACTCAGTCTTACTGAAATAATGGACGTACGTGTTATTTGCAGAACCGCCAGAGCAAATTTTCAGTTGCTAATTGTGATATTTGTCATTCTTTGACAGGTTAAGTTTTCAAATAGAAGGGAGATTTACTTATACCAAGGTTTCAGCAGTGCTATGGGGGGCAACAACTGCAGCTAAGAATTTACACATTTTAGCCTGTAAACTGGATGGATTTTCTTAAACCTTCAACACCGCATTGTATATGCAACAACTGCAGCTAAGAATTTACACATTTTAGCCTGTAAACTGGATGGATTTTCTTAAACCTTCAACACCGCATTGTATATGCAGTATATATTTTTCATAAATGTCTTGCTAGCCTCCCAAGTTTATGTTTACAATAAGTACATGACTGTATTTCTACATGTTAAACTCAATTGAAAATTCAGGGTAGTGCATACTACCATAAACTAATATCTAGATTTAGCCAGGGCTAAAAGCGAAGCTCTCGATAACATTGATAGTTTGCTCAAACAAACTACAAAATCGTGTAATGCTAGGCGGCGAAGGTAACAAGAACGGTGAGAAAAACAGCAATAGGTCTAATTAGCAAAAAAACAACTTTGCACGTGCAGCACACTTTTTTTGTACATTTCCTTGCCGTTGTTTTGCACGCTACAACATGAAACTTCCAGAAACTTCCTGGTTACACGTTTTATGGAGGAAATGTCGTACGTGTTCTTGTTCACTTTTTTTTCACTGTCGCTTATATTCATCCTGGTGGCCGCTAGCATTTCTCATTTTCTCAATCCCGCTACAAAATTTTATGTTGTTCCCCCCCAAAAATTTCCTTAATTTTTTTATCTCGCTCTTGCTCTTTGTCTCGTTGAGCTTCCCTGGCCTGTCGCCTTACGTTCGCTTTTTCTCTGTCTTTCTCTTTCCCTATTTTCCAAATTTATGGACATGACAATTAATCTAAACTTAACACTTTAGAGAACACGGATGGGATGCAGAAACATTTTCCGCTTTCCGTTTTTGTCTTTATTGACTCTTAAGTTGTCTCTGCTTCATAAGACGCGGATGGCCATACACTTTCCCGCCAAAATAACCTGACATTTGGCATCGGCTTACATAAGGTGGGCGTACGGACGGTCGGCGTTCGTACGCTACGACATAACCAAATTTTCTTGCTTTCATAAGTTACCAATGTATCTTAGCAATGGGGCTCCACCACGCGCGCTTCTCGCGCGGGAGCTCCGCTATTAAAAGTGTTCAAGATGTACAGTACTCACTGTTGTTGCTGAATTTTGGTTACCTTCTTTCAATAAAATAGCATTGTTGGTCTTTGAAGATGCCTCTTTATTGAAACATTATTTGTAACTGTACTTCTGTACTTTACAAATGTAGCATGCACCCAGCTCTTGCCTCTTGACTTGATAGCTTTAACTTTATCATGACAGCCAGGAAAAATCTTGTTTACATTTTGTGCCGTGTGCAATAAATAAAACGGCCTGAACACTGTATTTTTAATCAAGTAAGTTACACTTAAGTCATCCAAATCATTTTCAACAAGAATTGATTACATTTCATAATTTGCAGAATATTAAAGATTTATCAGAAGAATTTAGTTCTTATACTGATGATTCAGTTTACCAAATAGGTGATGATCTGACCCCGTGATCTGATCTCGATTCAAGACTATTTTATTGGATATTCCCTTTTTGATACATGACCACACTCTGCCTCATTAAGGGTACTTCAGTAGAACAACTGACAAAGTATTCTCCAAAGGAAGTAAAGGATAGTTCATTCGAAGTGGCAATATTTAACTCCTTTTTTTTTTCTTTAGCAGATGAAAACATTCTATAATCGAACCATTCAGGAGATAGTGTATACGTGTACATGCATGGATTGAATTTCGCTGATATTTTTTTTTTATGTACAGTGTATTCAGATGTGTATAATAAGTATACACATTTGAATAGTATTGTACATTGCATGTGCCTTAATTCATGTTGAGTAGCATACAGTACAGGCAACTTTCTTTTAACGGATACTTGGAGCCTGTTCGTATATGTATCTGTCTTTTTCCTTAACTATTGATACAATAGACAAAAATTTAGATGTTGTGCTAGCTGGTCCCAGTGTCCTGTTGAAAGCTGACTGTAAATAGTGCAGCCCAAAGTACTGGTCTCGTTAGACTATAGCTAATTCTAGTGCAGCTCAAACCGTATTAATTCATTTACTATTAATACATTTTTATGCATTATATGATATATATATATATATATATATATAGCAAGTCTGTGTTTCGATTTTTCCGTAGTAGAGTGCTCGATACGTTAAAGTAGAGCGTGATATAAATATTGGAAGTAGGAAAAAACTACACTTTCATCCCGACAAGCCTGTTTCGTGATCTCTCACTCTTCAGGAAACAGGCTTGTCGGGATGAAAGTGTAGTTTTTTCCTACTTCCAATATATATATATATATATATATATATATATATATATATATATATATTCTCCTTATTTTAACTTTTTTGCTGTTATAAACTAGCCTGGGCGTATATCAGTTACTGTATTGTTTAGTTTATTCCTATCGGCCTATTCATTCTAATTTTTTACTCCTCAAATTTCCAACTGTACCGCTTTTTAACTATATTTATACATTTGTAACGACTTTCCGTTTCTTCAATAAATCCCTTGAAGAAAAACGGCTTGATCGTTCGAAATATCGGGTATACTCAAGTCGCTTTGTTTTTGCTGTTTTCTTATGATAGTTTATAAGGTTATCTTGGCCGTACGCTTATAAAATTTCGAAATATTTTTAGATACAAGCAAGTTGTGTGTAATAATGTCTATAGAGAGTGTTTTTAAAACATGGGAACTGGTTTTTCCAGTTTAGCGATTCTTCAGGAGTCAGAAGTCCGTGAAGGGCAGCTGAAATAGTGAGATTTGAAATAACTTGAAACTTTTTTACGATTAATATTAATCTACATTTTTGTCGGCGGTTATAAACGGTAGCCATAGTCATACGTTGCTCCAAATTTTCTTAAAGTTGCTGGGCTTTTCCAAAACGTTGCTAAAAGGATGCTTCTTATGTGAAATCAATAACAAACAATAATTAAAATAAAGTTATTAATTTTATTTAATGCATCTAAGGAGGGTGACGTTTAAATGTACAGCAACCTTTTGTTTTCCTACAAAATCAGAGTACTATACCTTTTTACATAGAGGTAAACTGAACGCTATTTAGGTCTTTCCTATAACAATATCTTTCTCACAGTCTTTCTTTTGTTAGTCTAAAAAAAATTCTATATTTACCGTTATGCGTTTTGAGGAGACAGTTGTGCAAGTGTGTTCTCCTGTTTTGATAGGGTCTTTTTCGTGCGAGGCAGAGAAGTTAGCCTGCGAAAACATCCGTTTCTCCTCGCTCTTCGCCGCTAGGGACGTTTCGCGCGGAGGAACGTCTGCGACTCAGCGACAGAAATTCCATACTGATGACGCAAATCAATGTTTACATAATAAATCCGTTAGTCATGGGGTTCCAAATATAAATCTGTCTAATTTTACGTGTCTTCTGGTCGATTTTGGTAAAGTGTTTTGCTTATCTGCCAACGAGCTCCTGCAAAACTCAAACGCTTCTTCTAGAGAAGAGTATATTCCACAAATATTGACTCTTTTGTTAGAGATTCTTTGCGTTTACATTTGACCTTTGTGGCCTTTTGTCTTTTGTCTGTCGTTTGTAAACAATAGCTAAAACAATGTATCTACTCCGTCGACCAATCAGCGCTTCTGACCGGATTCCGGACAGATTTTACGTCATCAGTATGGAATTTCTGTCGCTGAGTCGCAGACGTTCCTCCGCGCGAAACGTCTCCAGCGGCGAAGAGCGAGGAGAAACGGGTGTTTTCGCAGGCTACAGAGAAGTCAGAGTTGGAAAGTTCTTCCTTTGAACTACTATGTTTCGATGTTTGTCACCATTTTGGAAAATTTGAATTTATTTGTGGACCATTGACTGAGGGTCTCAATGGGTTTAACTGACAGGCGTAAAACGGCCAAAACTTTAGTCGATAGCCGTAAAAAATGAAAAATTTTAACCGTTAGCCGTAATTAGGGTAAAAAGAGTTAACCGTAAAAAAGCATTTGTTTCTTAGCTAGATTTGTTAATTTTAAGGAAGGTGCTAAACTCCTCAATGACCGGTTGCGTTTCTTTTTTTCGCGGCTACTTTTTCACGATCTTTTTCAAATGAACTGTTATGTCTGTTATCAGTAATGATCCCTTTCAAAAAATGTTACTTGACGAAAGTGGCGTTGCGATTTTCGGTTTTGGCCATTTTTTTAGGTCGGTTTTTCGGTTTTTGCACTGAAAAACTTCGGTTTTTAGGTTTTGATGGCCGTTGCGGTTTCCTGTTTTTCGGTTTTTTAGCACCCGGTTTTTTGGCAAAAATAAAGCAGGTTAGATTCCTCTCTGGGTCTCTGTGCTGTCCGGATGTTAATTAGGCTATTTTATATGTTTCTATTTTACTGTCAATCCCGGTCAAATTGCAATGTGGGATTCTGGATTTTTGATTGAGGTTTACAGTACCCTGTGCCAGGCTCTCGGTCAGTGTAGATGAGCGAAAAAAGTGAACGAGAAGCGAAAGAAGCACGGAAGAAGCGAAAACGTGAGTGAGGGAAAAACGGCGGGAAGGGAGAAGGGGAGAGCATGTAGCATCTCCTTAAATACCTTAACCTGAGATCAGGCTCAATTTTCGTTTCGCTTTTTAGATAACATTCCGGCGGGCAAGGCGAAACGAAAACATAGCCTGATACAAACCTTCTACGAAAAGTCTGCCGCCAACTTTTTTGATTGATTGACATTTGCTGAATCAGCCAACCAAAATTACTTCCGTTGCTTGTTTTTTTAGTATGCAAATTTTTCATATGTGGGAAAACTGCAGACTCGCTGACTTAAAAAATAGCTTTTACCTTTTTAATTTTTTAAACTAAAAATAAAACAGTCAGCACAGTCACATTTAACTTCTTACAAGATTAAAAGAGATCTCGAAGGTTATTTATGTTGGCGTAGAAGGTAAAAAGTTTTCGAAAAGACGGCGACACGATGTTCTAGTTTTAAAACATCTTTCGACCGCTTGAGGTTTCAACCCGGAAAAATAATCGGGACACTGGAGCTGACACAAACCATACCGTAAACTTTCGCTCATAAACTGTCCCCGACCCCCACTTATAAGCCATCCCCCCCCCCCCTCCCGGGCCCCTTACGATCCTCCTTCTTTATTGCGGATCCTGTTTTAAACAGTCTAACTTTTTAACTCCATCAGATGGTACATTTTCCATCCTATTGATCATTGATAGTTATGTTAAAAGTTTAGAGCCACTGGGTTCCTTTTTGTTTACTGGTGTCGCCGTGAAAGAATTGACATCTCCGACATCTCTCCGTCACTGAATTTGTCAAAAACACTCTCACTACGGTGTTTAATATAAGCAGAATCACATTCACAGTCCTCACATTCAGAGTTATTGTCAAGGGCTTACCTTAAATTCAGAGGAGGCAATGATGACAGAAATGGCATTTATATTCATCTCCTAAGGAGGTAATTTCCGACGCCATTTTGTTTGTTAATCCTTTGCAAGGCACTCTCTTGCAAAAAATGCGCGTGAGAGTCACACGAGATGGCACAAACTGTGCTAAAAATAACACATTTAATGGCTATGATATATAACCCATCTCTGGAAAAGGTATCCAGTTACGGTCTCCTACCCCGACTTATATATATCGCTCCTGGCAGAGTATAAAAAAGTAATTTTGAGCCTTCTTCAGTATGTTATAAACGTAATTACAAACTACAAACAAATTACAAACTTGAACGTTGGTTATGATCTAAAAGTTTAATTCATAAGATAGTTGCGTACCATACCTGATTTAGCTACCCATAGGTTGCAATATGTTACATATGTCAATATAGGAAGTGGAACACAGAAGGCAGTACGTTTCAATTCCCCCCTGGGGGAGGAGTAGGGCTTTCCACAAGTTGCTCCAGATTTCCTAAAAAGTTTCCCGTTTTTTGTTAAAAAGTTGCTCAAAAGTTGCTAAAAGAGAGTCAAAAGTTGCTCAAAAAAACAATACCTTCTTTTTTGTTGCTCTCTTCCTTTATTTAGTCAGATGCAAAAATATGCAAATTGTACAACAAAAGTAAGATTTCTAAGCATTTCTGTGCAGTTTCGCAGCATAATTAGCGTTGCTAGATATAGTCCAGTCAATCTAGGCATTTTTGAGCCTCAACATCAAACTAATTGCAACAATTTTGTTTTCAAAGCCATTAAAGTAAGGGTGGCGTATTTAGCAATATATTAAAAATCCGCCAAAATCCGTTCGGTGGAACATGTCAAAATTGAGCATTAAAATTTTGAGCTTTTAACACAGGACACCTACGTTAGTTGAAACGAAAACTGCAAAAAAAATGAGCTTGTTACTTTTCCGGAAAACTTACTGCCCTTTTCACAAACATGAGAACTCTAAAGTTCAAAAGCCGCCTTCACAATTGCGTTTTTCGCTGCCGTCAATCATAATTACGATCACAAGCAACAAACCTTCAAATACAGAAACACACAAAACGGACCGAAATCCACCAATCACAAATCACAAACCTTGACCTTTTGAACCTGTTAAAGATGATTGACTTCAGCGAAAAACGCAATCGTCAGTTGGCTTTTGAACTTCAGAATTCGCATGTTTGTGAAAAGCGCAGTAAAAAGAAAACAAAAATAGCTGCTTCGTAAGAAGTGCTTCTTTTTTGCACAAAAGGTCAATTTTAAACACGGTTGGCTATTGCACAGGAAGCCCGTGCTCCGTTCCAGGAAGCCCAAAATAACAGGGGGTTTATAATATAGTGGACCGAACTGCTAGCTGTAAAATTACAACAAACTTAGTTGTCAGGCTTTAAAACTGAAAAATGAAAGCCGTTACGGCCAAAATAGAGCACCCCCTCAGACAGTCACAGAGATGTCAACATAAAAAGTAAGAGCGTAGTCGGTGATTTTTTTTCTTTTCATCCTTTCTTTCTCCTTGCTCTTTCTATTTTTTTTTTCCTTTTTCTTTTCTTCATTTGCCTCCGGCTTTTGGTCTTTTTCTCAGTCAAACGACTGCAATTTCCTTATGTACGTTTTCAAAAATCCAGCTTGATACTGTTTAGGCTTTAACGGTTAACCATACGTTAATTTTCGTTAATGTGCCGACATCTGCGAATATAAGGCTTTATTATTCATTCAAAATATTTCCCGATTCTGATTGGCTAAAAGCAATCGTTTAATTCACCATAACCAGTTACTGATGACCAAATTTAGAAGAAATTTGTGTTTAACGAGGAAATGACGTCAAAAATGCAGCGTTTTCGCAGGTTAAGGCACCGTTAACCGAGAAGACCTGGGGACGAGGTTGAGTTGTTTTCATTGTGAACTTGAAAAATGGCGGACATTTCACTCGTTTGAAGAGTAAGAACTAGGCGAAAACATAGCTAAAAACATGGCAAGAACAGCAAGAAGACAACTCGAAGGGCAACATCTGCTATTTGGAGAATATTTGCGGAGCTGGACAAACCTAGACGTGCACCATCGAAGATGATATCGATGGAGGTGAGCATGTTTTAGCCATGTTTTTAAAGTAGGAATTATTTTGAATGAATAATAAAACAATTATTGAATTCGGCTTTCATATCATATGAAGAATTATGGAGATCTCGGAGGGTGTTATCCGTCGAAGCCGTAACACCCTCCTCGATCTCCATAATTCTTCATAAGATACTCAGCCTCATTCATTAATTGTTAATTTTTTTTTTTTGAAGCTTTTCGTTTTCTTCTTTTCAAAAGTGAATTGGAGCGGAGGGGAGTATACTTTTACTAATTCTTTACGATGCACAACAATCAAGGCAACGTTTTTTAGCGGGTAAATCTCCAATGCTTATAACGCGATACTGAAAGAAATACGTTTTCATTTAATAAGGAAAAGTGCTGTTACCTTCGCCAAGGGAAAAATGAAGGATAAAGGAATATTCATCACATGAGAACTTTGTTTCCAGAAAGGTTTGTTTCACTTAAACGAAATAGTATAATTAGGAAGCAGTTTATGAGGGAAAGATTGAATCTGGGTAGCCAAAGCAATGCATATACAAAAATATCTTGTAAGAGTCTATGGAGTGAAAACTCCCCGCGCAAAGCATGATTCGTGCAACCCAGCCAGACAGTTAACATGCAGTGAGTTCAAGCGGTGTTACGCAACGGTCATCCGAAGAGAAACACAGGCTCCGCAAAAAGAGTTGAGCCAGAAGATGTCATTTCATATGTCAAGTGCCTACTTTCTCGCCTTCATTGTCCACTGCAATTATTTTCTGACATATAGGATCTCACGAACGTTCAGGGTTCAAGGTAGTTCTCACAAAAAAAAAAAAAAACTCAAGCAGGGAATGTAAACGCCTTAAGACGATAGAGCGATTGAAGGGACACAGTCAGCTATGGGACTGCGCTGACCTGGACACTACTTTTGTCAGTTTGAAAAGCGTTTACCTCAACCCGAAATCAAACGTACGCGTTGGCAATGAGCATTTGCATCAGCTGACTGTGTCTCTTTAAACCACTTATTCATTTCACCAACAAATGGGCATGTAGGACTGCCACAGAAAATAAAACCTGAACACACAGATAGACTAAACTACATCTGAGACTCGCTACAAAAAGAAAATTGAAAAAAAAAAAAACGATCACACTGCGCCTGGTTTGCTGTATTTCCCTAGCAACAGAATCGGCCAGCGGTTTAATGAAAAGCGCAAAGCGTTACGATCTAGCAAGAATCAAATAATTAAAAGGACTCTTAAAAACAATATTTCTTCAATCATATTATAAGGTATAATAGACGAAAGAAGGTTGCGCGTGTCGCAAGAAAGAAAGAAGAAGGATCCCAGTTTTTGATCACACATATTGCGTCCAAGGTTTGAACATACCTACTTCACAAAAATTCGATTAGACAAAGAGGAATAGGTTAAACAGTTTATATTTGTACTGATACAAAGCCATCGTTCATGGCGTTGCAAACATTCAGTCCCAAGTATCCTGCAGCATGGATGCAAATTTAGTAGGTTACTGATGGTGAACAGTTTGATGTGATATCAGTGAAATACCAGTCATTATTGAACAAAAATAACTGATTTATAAAATAAAAATAAAAATAATTCATATTTTGAACCATGTTAACACAGACAGCCTACTAATTTCCTTTTGAAATACTGTCATAGAAAAATTTCAAGCTTGGAAAAGACAGACGCGTGCCTGGGTAACCTGTGCAAAGCCATCAAGACAAAACAAAAACCCAGGTGCTTCTTACACATTTATTCGGAGTCTTTTAAGACAACACTACCCAAAATACATCAGGGATGTTGTATCTAAGATTCTTAAGAAAAAAAAACACAATTATCAGATCTTTTGTCTGAATTTGGGATTTGGGATTGCAAATCTTTATTATTGCGTATTTTAGTCATGTTTCACCGAACGGATTAAGGCGGATTTTTAGTAAGCTGTTAAGTAGCCATCCAAAAATGAAATGGTGTTGAAAAAAATTCTTTTACAATTAGTTTGATGTTACTCCCACAATTTGATTGGACTAATAACTCTATCCGCAATCAGGAGCCATTAATAAAAATAAAAAAAATGTATGAGTAAAGACTACACATCAATATATTAATATTAATCTTGTAAAAATTCTAGTATGAGCCATTAAAATTGTTGAATGACCTTCTTCATCTGAGACACTAGTGTTAGTCGAGTATGAATCGTCGTCCGTCATTTTGAATTTTGTTTAAAAAAAACCTCTGTCCTAGCAGCCCGGCTGTATCTTGCGCCCGTGATCTGCTCCAGGGGTGAGGATCTGGCTCCTTTTTCATAGGAAATTCATAAATTGTCTACTAAAACACTGTGTAATATGGAGGCAAGGCCAATTTATGCACTAAAAGCTGCTCAGACATCTCAGAATTGGTAAAAAAAAACTAGAGAAATTGCTCAGAAATTATGCAAAAATTGCTTGAAACTAAAAAAGTTGCTCGAATACTAGAGGTTGTCAAAAAAAACTGCCGAGCAACTTGTCGAAAGCCCTAGGGACAGGGGGAGGGGAGACTGCTCAATAAAGCTTTGTAGTCTCCGCCCCAAGGTCCAATCCCTTACCCTATGTATACCATTTTTGACAAGAGGTACCCCTTTCGTGTATCTTCCATTGAAAAATTGTACCCGTTTCACATATCTGCTTCATGAGAATAAATCGATAAGAAAGGAGGTCTTCCGGTCATTTTCGAGTAACCTTTAACTGAATTTTCATGTAAATGATATTGCCATAAGGCGTGTTTCTTCGAAGCATTTTAATAAAAGGTGTACATGTCCTTCTATAGCGTGTTTCTTCAGAATCGCTGTGAGTGGTGTGATTGTTTTCCATGTGCTTAGGTTCTCGGAAAATCCGGTTGAAAAGTAAAAGGAACACGTCTTGTCAGGTCGTTCCACCATATCCAAAAGGACAGGAACTGCTGCTGGAATGTTCCATGGAATTTCATTCGTTAGTACATTTCTTTTAAAGAAACTGATACCGTTCCAGGCTTTGACGGAGACTTTTCGGTGAAAGCAAATCCCGAAATGGAAATACAGGACTAATATTAGTCGAGTTAGGGGACCGCATTTTCTTTGCGCAAGGACCATAGATGAAGGGAGAAAGCGTATATGTAAATGAAGATTCCTAATTTAAGAAACGGACCAAGAAAACGAAGGTAATAAGGTGATTATCATATTGCTTTCTTTCTGTAAAAAGCAAACAGACAAAAAAACAAAACAAACTAAAGAAATAGGCATTTGCCAAAAAGTTTTTTTTGCTGACGTTAACACTCACAGATTTTCGAACAAAAGAGAGTCTGTTTGCAATCTACTCCCTCTTAAATTCTGTCATGCAGACATGGATTTTTTCCACACTTGAGATGCCAGCTGGAGTCAATAAATCTTTTACAAGGGTAATTTACAAGTGTAGCTACTGTTTTCAGACTCTAAAATCTATGCTAATGGCTTTACTAACTTAATTTACGCTCGTAAAAGTTTCATTAAACTGACCCCTGGTGACTGACCATTCACAAATTCAAAAGTCCAAGGGTCGCTGGTTGCCTGGGTTGGGTTGCAAAAAACATCTTAAGATTAAGGGAACTCATAACTATTATTTCAAAACAATAGGTTATTGTTCCAGAACAAAACTTAAGAGCCCTCTTATCTTAACAAGGTTTAATACAACCTAGCCCTGGTGTCTGTGTTGGAGACCTTCTGGATCCTGAACTACTGGTACAAGCGAAGACAAAATTCAATACGAGTAAAGTGACAAAATGTCTCTCGATTTTCTGCCGCAGATTTTACATTGCAGATGAGAGGTTAAGGGAAAACAACGACTGTTCCTTTCCTTTATTTTATTGCGACTTTTTCATCAGCATATCCATTTTACAAATTACAAATTTCAATAATCTTCAAACAGCCTAACAATCCATTAAGCGATTAATTTCTTACAGCGGGGAAAGACAACTGACATTTTTACTTCAGTATATATAATCGTTACGTTAAATTCTAATCCTTGCCTCTTTCATTACAAAAGTTTGGTCATTTTCTACTGCTTTACATGATTATTCTCTCTTGCAGAAGTGAAAGCAAACTCGGCTGTTCTACTGAAAAAACGGTAGTGATTGAATCATCACTTTATAAATTTGCTGTCCACGGCAACCCAGACGCAGCTTTATCGGACGAAGGATTTTAATGGGCTAAAGTTTGCAGCTAACCTTCAACATGCGCCATTTTTTCGAATTTTTCAGAAGAGCAGGAAGTGTACGTGGAGCGAGCGGGGAATTCCCCTTCGCCAATGCCTCGCGCTGAAACATGTTGATCATTCACCTGAAAGGTGTTGAACTAAGGTTTTCTTTCAAGTTATGTTGTTGCTTCTAGTGAACAAATAAAGTAGTCCCGTTATAAACTTTAAGTAAAAGGTAGTGACGTTAGTATCACCTCCATGTAGTTTAAAGGCACTTAATATACATGCAGAATTAATGATTAATTTAATAAAATCACAATTGGCAGGAAATAAACTGGTCTCGATAACCATGAAAGCCGACGCCCGTTTTCCTCCGCACCCACCAAGTTAGTTTCAGCTTGTTATGAGAAGAATACGATTGGCACTTCCTCAAGCGGCTGGAAATCGAGCCTAGAGATACACATGAAATCATCATTTACAGTCAATGCTTATTCTACCAAGAAACGACAAACCAGCTAAGGGTCAGAGCGAGATTCAAACCCACTAGTCTGTCGTGAATGAAACTTTGAAAGCAAGCTGGCAATTCTGGTGAGAGCTGTTCGTACTCATTTCTCATGGCGCTATTCATCATACTGTGAAACGATACTTTAGATTTTACTCGACTAAGCCTGTGGACTAAACTGCTATAGACTGAGGCCATACAAATGAAAGACTACTGAGCAGCACCTATTCAATTCTTAATCTTCAAGATTATCTATGACTCTTGAGTCTCCAGTGGGTAAAATCGTAAAGCGTTTACATTCTAATGAAAGCTAAGGAGTAGTACTTTCCCCTATGGTGCTATTCAAATGCCGCATCGATGCGAAGTAAAAAGGTGAGAGCTTTGATTTATTTTTTGCAGTTGTCTGTTGTTAGTGGTGGACAGCTTCCTTTCTTTTTTTTGTTTATTATTACTTTTTAAGTCTCCGTACACATCTTAGTTCGAAAGTGCATCTGCATAAACATAACTGAACGCTTTTGAACACATTTGGAACTAACTGACTCATAAGCTGCTTCGATACTGAACCGAGTACGGGCCAACTATTTCTGCACTTGATCTATCGGTTGGGTCAAACTATAATTAGGAACTAGTTTACATTACTAACACTTGTAATGAGGCGGACTAAGCAACTTTGGCCACTTGTCCTGCTGCCACATTTAACAACTTTTCCTCCTAATCCTGTTTTATCTTAAGCTTCTCAAAGTCAAGAGTTACTAGCTATTGAACAAAATACGGAGTGCTCTTTCCTGAAGCTTTTCTAATTTTCTCTTGTATGACTTCCTGCAAAAGTGCCATATAGTGTGACAGTATGTTGGGTGAGGTAATATGATAGCCTTATTTATTGTGTACTTTAGCATTTATAGGAATATGTAACAGGAATATGTAATATGTTTATAGAATTATGTAATTTAGGCATTGAAATTTTCTCCTGTCTTCTGTTGCAACGGTTGGCAAGGATGGACATGGATTGAAAGCTTAAACATTTAAAACCAACATTTTTAAGTTTTGAAGCTCTGCCTACAAAAAATCGTCAAAAAATATTATGGTTAGTGCTCCCTGATAAAATTTGTGTGGAATCTTCTTCTTATATCTAACTGAGCATTTTGTGAGGCATTAAGTAATGATCTCAGCCAAGTATCTTCGTGACAAAGCCCCTTTTAGTGATTTCCTTTGCTTTATAAATGATTGGATGTCATCAAGAGAGAATGATCTACTTGTAGCTCATTCTCTCTTGATGTCATCTTACGCGGCGCGCGGTATCCTGTGCCAAACTTTTTACTAATAAAATGATAAGCTGTAAACAGGATCAAAAACAAGACCAGTCCAGACGTTAAAATCGCAATCGCGGGAATCCACTCGTCAGCTGACTTGCTGTTTCCCTGGCCGGTTGTTGCTGCTCCTGTATCTGTTGGTGCTACTCGAAAGAAATTAGAAATCCAGACTCAGTTAAAAGTGGGTATTAAACAAATGAGCGAATGTTTGTGTGATGCTCGATATACCAAGTCAATATATGCACCATTGTCTCGTTGTATTATGTGAAGTCTATTGTGTTATTGTGTAAGCGATAAGGATCATTGTTGTGTTTTTTTGTGATGTAACTCGAGACTTGCTATTCGCTAGGTATATAGTGCACCAGCCGAATGTTTATCAGTACCTAGCCTTAATCTTTCCAGCTAGCCTGCACCAACGACTTGCTAGTCGCTAGGTATATCGTGCACCAGCCGAATGTTTATCAGGACCAAGCCTTAATCTATCTAGCTAGCCTGCGTCAAAGACGGAACTAAACTTCTATCAAAGGTTAGATTATTTACCAGTCAATTCCAAAACCTCCTACTCCCCAGACATACCGCGGGCATTTTTCCGTACAGTGGGGAATTTGACCCAAAGTGAGACCCGACCTGTTGGGCATTGACTTTCGTGTCAAAATGTTGGTCAGTGTTTCGTTCAGCGTGTACATCACGTTCAAGGATTATTGACGTCATTGCTCCTATATTCACTGTTTTGTTGGAGCATTTGAGAGCCTTTGAACCTACGTGCAAACGGACGCAACATTGTTGGAGCAACATTGTTGGCCAACAACTCCCAACATTGCGTCCGTTTGCACGTAGTTTGAAAGAGCCAGTTAAATACGGGCTTTCTGAAATGAACAATGTTATTGGAATGAACAAATCTCCGTAAGACAGTTTTCCTAGACTTGAGATATTTCGGTTGTGTTTAGGAGGAAATTTAGATTTAAATAAACGGTTTGACGCATGGGGAAAATTTTTGACCACGAATAGTCGCTAATGGAGTGGGGGATTTGACACTTTTTGAAGCCCTAGCCGTTGGGTATTTGACCATCTACACTACCAACATACCGGGGAATTTAACCAAAACCTTTCAAAAAAAGTCAGATTACCAGGGGTCTGCGCGGGGGAATGGGCGGTTTTGTTATTGACTGGTACATTATGTCTGCGACCTGACGCAGGCTAACTGGAAGCTTAAAACCTGATTGCTCGCTCTGATTGCTGCGATCGCTGAGAAAAAAAAAGTTCAGCTATTGCAGTGATCATAGCGATCGTATGGAAACCTGACTTTTCAGAGTTCGCAGCGACGACGATCGCTGAGATAGAACCACACTTTCATGTAGTTTAACATGTCAAATCCCTACCCTTCATGATCGTTCTAATGCCTGAAAAAAGTACCCCTTTTTGAGACCCCGTATATGCCATTATAGGGAGTATCCCCCCTGGATTAGGCCTTTGCCAATTGTGCTCGTAAAATGCTGGAAAGTTGCTCACTGGAATGCCAAAAACGTGCTACTTAAATTTCAAAAGTTGCCACCTAAATTTCTTGATATTTTTACATAAACTTTAATTAAGAGCTTTATTTTTCCTTCTTCACAATAAATACTAACATCGGTAAAGAAAAAAAAAATTTAAACATTGAAGTTTATGAAATCGTTGACTTTTTCGCGTTTGATTTGTGCTTTAAACCGAGGGGCCACTAAACCTATATTTTGCTCAAAAGTTGCTCAGAAAGGCAAAATTTGCTCGAGGTTGCTAGAACCGCAAAAATTTTCTCCAAACGCCAACAGTTGCCGAGCTTAATAGGGAAAGGCCTACCACAGGTAACCCAGGCTCTGTGATAGTACCACACTACGGTTCCCGTAAAATTACAGTGTTTGTATGGGGTAAAAATGCGATCCCAAAATTTCTAGAAAATACTAAACAAAGATCAATGAAACTTACTCTGCAACTAGTTGTTGTTGTCGTTAATGCTTAAAGCGAAGTTTCGTGATAATTTGTTCAAATTCACTCCCTACACAATAATTATATACAAGGTAGGAGACACGACATGCCATCTAGCCGGGCCAGATCAACGCGCGGCCAAGAAAATGAGGCCTGGGCACTGTACAAAAAAAAATCCATCCCGGGAGTCCTAGGGACCGATACATCATTTGCCCAAAGCTAACATCCCCTGCTGGAAAAATACTTGATAGAAGGCAATTGTTCTTCTTAGCCAATCACAATCCGTCAGAGCAAACCCCGTTCACGCGCCTAAATTTAAATGTCGTTGTCGTTGGAGCATTGAGGACAACAACAACTAACTGCAGAGTAAGTTTCATTGATCTTTACTTAGTATTTTCTAGAGATTTTAGGAACGTATTTTTACCCCATACAAACACTGTTATTTTACCTCGGGGGAGACTCCGCATATGAAAGTAGTGGGGATGCTCGTCGTCTCGCTTAGGAGTGTAAATTTCGGATTTTAGTCTCCTTTAGGGTGTTCTGGGCAAAATGCCATCGCATTTAGCCGTGAAGGTCTTGTTTAGGGTTGCACGCGAAAAAATATAACAATATATATTTGATATGTATATTTTTAATTCGTTTTATTTACTCCATTCATATACTCCAAGTTTTCTCATTTGTCTGTGTTTTAACATGCCCTCTTCTACGGATCGAAAAAGGCTTGGGCCACGCCCAGACCGGTCTCCTTTAGGGGTTTAATTCAAAATTTCCGACGAGCATCCCTACCCCTTTCATATGCGGATTCCCGTCACCCCTTGGAATTTTACTGGAACTGTACCGTGGTACTATCACAAAGCCTGGGTTACCTGTGGGCCTACCCGGGATTAATACAGTATATTTTGTTAATTTGTGAAAATGTGTCTTTAGACTGGAGCACGATGGAACTTGTTGGTAAATACGGTAAATACGGTAAATACGGGTGTCACAACGCGGGTTTCTTCCACTGTTTCGTATTATTTGAAAAGTGATAAGATCTGGATACTATTTTTAGATTTGGTTGGCAATTTAGAGGCGGATCCAGGGGAGGGGCCCGGGGGAGGAGGGGGCGGGCCTTCCCGTTATTTTTGGACCAAACTGAGGCCCGAAGTGTCGAAAAATTTTTTTTAAGACCGCCCCCTTATCTCATGGTCTACATGACCACCCCCCCCCCCCCCCGCCCCATTATCTGAAGGTCTGGATCCGCCACTGCAATTAGTCCCATTCAAGAGCCATCTGTCCTATTATGGCTCTTGTCCCATTGCAACACTATACTTAGTGACTACCCCTTAACATCACTGACCTGTTGAAGTTAAGGTGGTCTTTTGTGACGATGGTGTCGAAGAATCTGCAAATAAAGTTGGTAAAGGGGAAACGTCCTCAACATATTACTTTCATCGATACAAAAAAAGGAAATTTCGAATGAAAAAAGCAACAAATACGATTACTAATATAGGTAAACGTATGAGTTACGGTGTTGGTTCTTAAATATATGCTGGTGTTTAATGTAGTTGACATTACAACGTCTCTTTTTCTTTTTCTTTTTTTTTTCGGTCAATTGTATCCTTTGCCTTTGTGTGACTCTTGTGTAGCTCTTTGAAATTTACAGATTCATATTGATCTCATATTGGGGAGATAAAAACAGAAAACGCAAGATTCCATGCACTGATTCAAATCGATTTACGCTGCTTTGATCAAAACACTCTCAGTTTCAATAATTCTTTTAACTACAAGGAAAGATTTTATTAAAAGGTGTAATTTCCTTTATTCCTCTTGCACTTTTTACATGCAATTCATTTTAACAGCCGTAAAGAATTTGGAAATGAATATGGAAATTTGTAAAGAGAAATACGTCGGCACAGAAATAAATTGTCGGAAAATTTCTGTAATCGTGCATCCTTCTGCTAATAAGCTGGCTTGATTCAAACGTTCACTTAATGGAACTTGCTTGTTTTTGGACTGAGCCTTTCAATAATTTCCCCAAAGTGATTTGTGTCTGTAAAATCGTGTTCAATCAAAGATTTACCTGTATCGATTGCATTAGGATGAGTTTCACGTAGTGAGGGAGAGCTAATCCAAAAGAAGGTTTGTGAATGATGAACATGTGTCTGGCAAACCCTCCGAGTGCTTATACACTGTTATTCGCCTCTCAAAACGTAAGTCCACGCTTACCGAGTGTCTTTCGGTACATAACAACAACGAGCTTTATATGCATGACCATACAAGCACATACAGTATTGTAAAAGCTATTTTGGGGAATCAAAATTACAACACAGGGCAATTACGTTACTTTGATGATAATTTGTCACAAACATCAAAATAATATGAAATATATTTTATGAATTGCATATTGATAAAGTAATTAGAAGGCTTCATCAGTTTATTGATCAAACCGTTTATAGGTAACTGGGTAATATTTGGAATCAGAGTCTTGACTTTATAGTAAAATTATTCCTAATCATAGAGTATGTCGGACATACTTTTACTAGCTTCAAAACAGCTGCTTCACAGAATGTCACTGAACAGACGAAACGCAAAACGGTAGAAGTATAAAAGTGCAGTAAATGTCACAAAATCAACCCGAGCGGTCTCTTCGGGCATTTTCTGTTTTACGTCATCACTAACCATTTCATACTTGGGGGAGTTAAGGGGTGA
The DNA here is from genome assembly GCA_964035525.1 of Porites cylindrica. NCBI lineage: Eukaryota > Metazoa > Cnidaria > Anthozoa > Scleractinia > Poritidae > Porites > Porites cylindrica. Next base: position 37,377,766 of record OZ037777.1, on the reverse strand, counting down.
AACGTCATAATTACCCAATGATTCCATGCGGTCCCTGTTTTTAACAAATCGAATGTTTTTCTAGTATTCTTACTGAATATTTCCGACTGTAAGTAATATCATCAACATATTTCTAACACCGATTTAATATTAAATGTAATCTGTTTTACAAGTGTTTCGCTGATAACAGTTCGAAAAAGCTCAACCCCTGAGAGCCCCTGAGCTCGAGTAACTTTGACTCGCAATTAGGCTTGATTACCAGCCGCTGTTTGGGAAATAAGCTCCCAAAAGGCCCCTCTCGGGGAGGAACAGTAGAGCAGACCCAAGAGTGGGCGTAAATCGAGCAAACTCGCAGTTATTCCAAGGAAATGCATATACTGATGTCGTGCTGACCTATTTCGCTGACGCGTTTTCTGGCATAGTTCTACTTGCTGACCCGTAAACATTGCATGCCTTGAAGAAAAGCATGAATTCAAGGAACTGTTGGATATGCCATGAACGCAGCAAAGGAAGGTAAAGCCCCTGGAAGGTGTGGTATACCTGCGGAAATCTGGAAACATACATGGCCGTATGAAACTCGCCACTTGGATTTTCTCAGGCGTGAGAAATTCTGTTCCAAAGCCAGGTTCAAACAACAACACACAACAGCCAATTTTCCATGTGCTCAGGGAACTTTTTACTTGACTAATTGCGGTTCCCCACGCAGGGGTATCACCTGGCGCTTACACGGAGCTCCGGATCCTCAGCTCCTCTCTTTTGGACTATGGCTGGTCAGCGACGTTCAATGGACACAATCGTGATATTGGGTGGATAAGCTTCTGGCCCCCTATACTCACCTGCACAACGCGTACCTGTCCATCCTGATGCGGAAAAACTACCACCGACCGATTGGAGCATTTTGATCGACAACGAGCACGACATTCCCAACTTTTAGGTTGTCCGTTGCCTCCCTCCTCCATTTCCTTTGGGTATTAAGTGTTGCCAGAAACTCTTCTCTCCAGTGCCTCCAGGACAGCTTTACCAGGTAAAGAATCAGTATCCAACGGTTCTTGGGATCAAACGTCAATTCATTGAGGTTCTATGTATGCTTCTGATTAATTTCCAATACTCAGTTGGTGCCAAAAGTCTTGTAAGTCTCTTCACTATCTGGGGTTAGGCGTCTGATGAATCTTTGATGTTCGGTTGGCGCCAGAAGTCTTGTACATGTCTCCACTCTCTAGGGTTAGGCGTCTGATAAATCTTTGTTAGTAAAATCCACCTAGTGGTCTATTATCAATGCTGCGTTCTGATTGGTTGAGCTACTACTAGGCTATATGTTATAGCCCACTAGTAGCGAAAAGCGCCGGCTTTTTGGCGGCAAAAAAGGATCAAAGTCTAGCTTTAACTAGCTAAAGTTGTTTTGTCTCGATATGTTTTTACCAACTAGTTGGATTTTACTAAAACAATTATTCCTCTCGCCCTCATGGCTTCTGAGTCAATTGTCGCACAACGTACTGGGCAAGATAAAGTGAGGCACGGTCATCGAACATCAAGCTCATTGCTTCAGACTTCTGCATGTCTAGAGAGGTGTAACCTCCACCCGCACAGGAAGGGGTGGTACCCTCCGTCTTTCCTTGCCATGGTAACTTGCGAGAAAATTTCCGTCAGATCTGCTACCAGGGCCACAAGATAACTGCGGAAACGCAATAGCGCATAAAAAACATCTTGCTCAGCTTTGGTTCGGGCAACATGCTATTTAACAATTATTCCACGAGGGCGCGTTGGATATGAGATGATAGATAGGCAACGAGGCGCGTAGCGCCGAGTTGGCTATAATCATTTCATATCCAACAAGCCCGAGTGGAATTATTGTTTTATTAAAAACGCCCACAAACTCTCGTTGAATCGCCCCGACTAGAACAAACCGGAAAAGACAAGGGACTTCCGCTATTCACATGTCACACGTCTATCAAAACTGTCAACGCGCGAACGGACTCGCCTGGACTGCATGAATGAAAAATCAAAACAAGTCAAAGTTTTTTTAAAAACTCATCGGGATTCTAGGATTTTACACAGCAGAAGAGCAAAAAAAAACTGGAAGATAATGTGAAGAAAAAGAATTTTTAAGTGACAGCCGTCGAAATTACTGTGAATTTGGATTTTCGGTGCAGTTATTAAAGTAAGAACAACGGAGAAAAACTATTACCTCGTACGCTTGTTATGAAGTTGTTTGAAGCCACAAGCTGGTTTTGCTGAACGAGAAAAGAAGCTATACTGCCGCCTCGGTTGCTCTAGTGAATAGCTGCATAGCCTGTATTTGTAGCTGGTTATTTGTGATTTATATTCTTGATGTCGGATAAACAAGCCGCAGTTATCTATTGGCGAGTGACTCGATCGGCGAATGGTTTCGCGATCATGAAGAAATAACACTTGTCTTCTTTCGTAGCTGGTCAAGGTACTTTAGTTCCATGTGTTTTCATGTGTTTTTCGCCAAACTTTCAAACAAGCTCTTGTGGCTTTTTTGTTTGTTTTTGTCTTTTTTCTTTCGATGAAATTGCATTTCTAGTATTCTAAGAAATGAATTAAAACGATTTGCTTCGGGCGCCGTTCTATCCTTCGCGAAAAAAAATCTCAGCTAGCTTCCAATTTTAAACTGACGCGTACACCGACCATATATGGAGAGCATGGTATAATAGCTCATATACCATAACGGCTAAGCCAATCAAAATGCTAGAATTGAATTATCCAATGATTCAGTTTTTAATAATATGGCTTATTCCTCCGTATATGGTTACTGAATAGTAGACTATCCTCACTTTCGTAGTCTCTTTGTCTTCTTTCACAACATGAAAATGAGGTGGGTACCAACTGCATGTAATCCGGAAGTAACCCTTGGATTCATTCTTTCATACCTTGGCTTCTATCACCTGGCAGTATTTCTCAGCAACCTCTAGCCTTGGCTGAAGGTGTTTCTCAAGAGATAAGTCGGTCTTCAGCAGTCCTTCTGTTTGAACACAACGGCGTATCTTCGTCCTTTCATGGAATTGCCACTTCAAACTCCTGCAACATAACGCCTTGATTGTGCTTCTTTGCGCGCAGCAAGCACCTCCTCTGCTGTCAAGCGCTTGTTTTGATCAGCAATTCCCACAACGTCTTCGTCCCACATTCTCTGTATTAGCTCATCGGCCTTCATTTCTGGAGTAAAGGTCGCATGGTATGTGTAGACATGGCAAGCCTCACGACTCTCGTTTGCTTCATCCGAGACATTTCCAACTATTGTCTATGCGAGTGGTTTTCTTTACTCTTACAGGCTCCCCCAGATGTCCTTTGCGATATTCAAGTGATAAAATGAGTTCCTCATAATAATCACTTCTCAATCAAGTTCTATATGTTGAACTGGCTTTATGATCTCCAGGTCGCGATTATGATCTAATTTCTTGCAATGACGGACCAATCAATTGCTTTCATTTCACAAATTTGCTCCAAAAATAATTGCTTTTTGTTGCTCCCATTCATAACCTTAAGGCTGGAGGAAAGTTACAGTCACGTTTTGCTATCCGTTATATTCGACTTTGCTCTAAAAGCTGCAACACAGAGTGCGTAAAAACCCAGTTTATCAGCGATCTCCTCTTGAGGAAGGACGACCCAGACCCACCATCAATATGGTGGATATCATCTGCAGCGCTACCCTTTCAGGGCGTGGCACACTTACCGGTTCAAGTCTTCAGAACCTCAACAGCTCTTGTGATTAGTTGGTACTCCCGGTGATGACGTCTCTCCTGTGGCTTCTTGCAAGGATTGGAATGTATCAGCCGACGATGTTCTCTACTGTGGTATCTAAAGCACAAACCCATCTTCTCTTATAACTGATTACCATCGTTCACATACAGTTGATTCTTCTAGGTTTCATACAATGTCAGTACATGTTTTTCTTAGCTCACAAAACATTACACGAGTCTTTGCGTGTTCTTTCTCCTGAGCCACTTCGATTTGTTTGAATTTGACTTAGGTCAAGTCTTAGTTGCTGGTCTAAAGCCTGCTCCATGAATGTTCTCACAGTGTTGCGCGAGTTGTCAAATTGTTTTTATCCTGATCTGCTGATACCTCCAGGAACTTATTGATCAGTGACTTTGAAATTAGAACTGGGTTTCCAAATCGTTTCCAAATCGTTTTATACTATTGCTCAAAAGACTTACCTTTTGGACGTTCAGGGGATAACAAATTTCGCAGCACGCCATATGCATCTGCTACGATAAACGCTAGAAACGTAGCAACTTTGTAATCCGCCTTGACATAATTCGCCGCAAAATACAATTCCACTCTTTGTATATAACTTGCAATATCTTTTTTACCGTCCACATACTCTCCAACTTGACCTACAAGCGCCACCCTCGTCGCCAAAATTGTAATATTCTGGTCTTAAACAACAACAAGAAACGAACATTTGCTAGTCATTATTTTAAAGCAACTGCGCATGTGCAAAACCTGCCCTAAGATATAAGCGGTCTGGAACCTAATACTGATTACTCAACCCAGATGTTGGATTCTGATTCCGCTACTGTATCATGTGAAACAGATAAAGGAGGGTGTTACGAGTCGCCGTCCCCTACATGGGTATCGCGACAGAGTTGCTGTCTGGCACCTAGTAATAAATAGCCGCACAAGTAGAAATTTGTTTAGGTAATAGCATGATTTGAAGTGATATTTCGAAATTGTTATACGTAATTTCACAAGCCGTTAGGCAAGTGAAATTTGAGACAATTTTGAAATATCACGAGTGGTGTTTATGCCAAATATCATCTACAAATCATGCTATTATTTGTTTATACTACTACCCGCAAAGGTTTTGTAATTTTCACATGTAGGTATTTCAAGCTGAAATACCACTGCTCTAAGCCAATCAAATTGCAGAAATTTCTCATGTAGTGGTATAAGTATAGGTAATAGCATGATTAGCAGTGATATTTGGCATAAATACCATGAGTGATATTTCAAAATTGTTATACGTAAAATACGTAAAATACCAGTACCAAAATACCAAATACCAGTCATGCAGAAATTTCTTATGTAGTAGTATAGCAGCTATAATTTACACTATAATTATTTCAAAAACAGAAATAAACTTTACCCTCCTATTGCCCTATCCGTTTAAAAGGAAATTTCAAGTGCACGTATTTATGGAACTCGCTGTCCACCTGTCTGTCGGTAGAGTACGACTTTTCCTTCCCTATTCACAGACCTGAAGGCGGATGATTTAAAACAATAGCAACAACAAAAATATAAAAAACTCATGCACGAACATATAATTTCTTCTTCGGCGTGAGTTAAGAAATCACTTGCAAATGACAAAATCGCTGCTTCATGTCGAACACATTTGTCTCCCAAACATTATATGAAAAGTTGCAGACATAAAAAATACTTTTGAAAAACTTTTAGGCTATTTCAGTTTTCAAAAACCTCAGTGTTAACGTAATAAAAGAACTATTCAAGGAATCTTTATACTTAATCTAGCTGACAAAAGTTGGAAAACCATAAACGCCCAACAGGAACCAGAAAAGTACCCACTTTATTCGAGTTTTTATAAGTTTTTTACCGACCGCCGTACAGCAAAGATCAAAGTATTAACAGTTTACCTACTACCCAGACCGATTTAATGCCTATTCAAGAACATTTAAGATAACAGTCGCCATAGGAGTAAGTGAACTGTATGTTGCCTTCATTTTGTTAATTTAGTCTTTCTTTCGTTACTTTTTAGACAGAGTTGAAGTAGCTTAAATTGAGTTTGTTTCAAGAACCATGTGACTTCGCTTGTATCAACGTTTAGCATTTAGCGGCATTTATTCCGCTTTTTCTAGTTTCATGTATCAATTATTTGATTACACTTATTAAATAGAACATATTTGTACAATTTGATTTCAGATCGAATGAAATTATGCAATTGCGAGTTATTCTTCGGATTTCTAACACTTAGTTGCAAGCAGTTTCAACCCTTCAAGCTTGTCCTCACATGACATAACTCCTTTTGTATTTGCTGTGTTACTGTTTTGAGCCCGAGATCGGGGGGGGGGGGGGGGGGGGGGTGGGGGGGGGGTGCTTCCTTATAAGAGGCTAATGAGGATGTGCCGCCGGATGGGGTCGCATTTTCACGACTGGATTGACTATAATGGGGTTGCACATTTCTGGAGTTTTTCGGGTAAGATAGTTCTCCATATTTATGGTTAGCAAACGAACCAGAATGTTTGTACTGCAGATGAAAAGTAAAGTGTTCCTCATTCCATCTAAAAAATAGGTCAATTCATAAAAATAGAAAGGGACCAAGTTGGGATCGCGAAAATTACATATTTGCCACACAAGTTACACATTTACACAAGTACCGTACCCCGTCCCCCACAAACCCCCCCCCCCCCCCCCTCTTGGGTTTTGAGCGGTTATTTTTATGTTTCACTCAATTTGGTGGGGTTTTCCACTTTTTAAATTTGATAAATTTCGTGACACAAGACCTTTAGATATCACTTGAGTATCAGTACCTTCTTCTGGAGGAGGAAATACTTTCAACTGGATAATTGAAGACTCGGACTCGTCATTCTCGCAGAGCCACTGACATTTATACTTTCCCTCGTCTGCTTCAGTAACGTTAACAATGGTGAGAATAAAATCTGTTTTGCATCTGGTGTTGGTTTTCCTTTCTTGTATATCATACTTTTCACCAGATTTTAATTCCCCTGGGCTGTTGTTAAAATACCACCGTAAAGAATTGTCCCCACAGTCGCTTGGCCTAACAAATGCTAAGCACTTTAAACTGACATTGAAGTAGGCTGTCACTGAAACCGTAGGAGACGAAATCTGCGGAGCTTTCGGCCATAAACCTGTATTAGATGATAAGAAGATATGATGAGCAAATATTATTTGAAAATGGTTACCATTTTTTTGTGCAACCGTAAGGGGTAACATTCTTACTCTTACCCTCCCCTCCTGAGTATTTGTGACAATTTATGGGGCATCAAAACGCTTAGGAGTTTTTACGTGTTGATTTTGTTTATCCCACTGGTTTCCTCCTTTGCGACATGTCTCGTCACGCCGTCTATAAAGACGCTCTAACGATAGGTTGATCGGATGAACCCCACTTCTCTTACCTCCTACCAATATGGCCTGTGCTACTAAGGGTTGATTTCAATAGCTATTCGGCGTCTCGTTTTCTCTTTTTAACAATCACATAACACTTTACATTGGAATCTTGATATAACGAACAGCTGAACGAAGACCCAAACGACTGGCAAAATATGTTCACTATAAAGAGGTGTTGTTATATTGAGGTTACTTTTATTTATTGTACAGTCAAACCCCGCTCTAGTCTGGAAACCCGCTCAATACAGACATCTCATTGTTACGGACAGTTTGCTTTGTCCCTGGGGAAAGAAAGCCCTCTCATTTTCTACCCGCGTAATACGAACTCTTTCTTAGTACGGCCCCTTCAGTGTCGGGATTTGCGGGGTTTGACTGTATTATTTCTGGAGAGGAGAATATCGCTTATTATTAAAAATTGAATCATTGGATAATGCAATTCTAGACCTCTGATTGGCTTAAATATCATGGTATATGAGCCGTTATACCATGCTCTCCAAATATGGTAACTGTACGCGTCTGCTCAAAATTAAAAACAAGATGAAAGTCCGTTGGTTTACGAATAGAGTCGGGAAGAATTCTCGATATTTTGTGGGCCGTTTTTAATGGAACAATTATTCCACTCGCTTGTTGGATATGAGATGATTATAGCCAACTCGGTGCTACGCGCCTTGTTGGTTATGTACCATCTCATATTTAACGCCAACCCCTGGAATAAGTGGAATAATTGTTAATTACACTGATGACTTCGTTATATAGAGGTTCTACTGTATTTCAGGTGAGAACATTGCCACCAAAACAACACATCACTCCCACGTTAATACTGCCAACTGCGGAGGGTAAATTTGAGCCAGAATGGTAGACAAAGAACCACTTTGTGCATGAGCTAGAGCCACTAAATCATTATTTATTTATTTACACCTTTTGCTGTTCATTACGAGAAAATACGCATTCATTTGCGTAAAACGGCGACCAACAGCACGAAGATACATTCATTAGCGCGAAAAAGCGAACATTTGCGCATAAATCAGATTCAATAACGATTTTTGCATTTTAATCAACATTCAATAACATTTTTTGGCATTCATTTGCGTCACTGGGCATACAAAAGAGAAAATAGACTTTCATTAACGCCAACATTCGAGTCATTGACATTATCTTGAAAATCATCAGGGACAATAGGCAAACATTTAAGTGCAAATGCTATTCATTAACATTCTTCTGACACTGTTTGCAACTCAATAGCATTCCTGGACAGCTTTAGAATGGATAAGACAAACATTAATGCGCTTGTACAGGCTTGTACAATCAATTGAATGTTCTTTACATTTAATATACAAAAATATATTTTCAATTAAACAATACCAATTCCCGCCCAAAATTGGCCCTAATTTGTTTAAAGAATCACGCCGTACTTCGCCACTGTGTGTTCGTCGACGGCTGCGGCTATACATTTACCTTAGACGGCCAGAAGTCATGGTGGGGCTCGACAGGGAGTGGAGGGCGTACCCTAAAGTGTGCGGCCAACGAGGACGAAACTTGACTATGACCATGGCAATATTACCTATCAAATGTTTTCCTTGGCAGCTGCTGGAGTAAAGAATACTGTGTCGGTTTTCGGCGACTTTCTGGCACGGGCGAGGAAAAAGTGGATCCTGATAAGTCGGTGGTCTTTGCGTATGACGGGGTGCCAGCCCACATGGATTTGGCCATTCCCACCCCATACGTACACAGCTTATGCCTCCCCCCTCGACATCGTTGAAAAGGATTTAAGTTGTCTGGAAGCGACATCAAAGGCCGACATCTCGAGTCCGGAAATTTACAGATGTATAACAGCAATGAGGGCAAAGCCCTAGCAATCAACCTAGCGGAGTTCGGAAACAACAATTGCAGTGCTTGAAGCTCTGCGAAGAAACATGACATTGTGACCGCAGCTAAATGTGCTAAAGGGTACCATTTCATGCAAACCTACCTCCCCAAATGTTTAAATAGCGAGGTTTTGGAGGGATATACATTTAAAGGACTGAACTTCAGGCCAAATTTGTATGAATTTCTGTTGTTTAATTGAAAACCGATTTTTGTATGTTAAATGTAAAGAACACTCAATTGATTGTACAAGCGCATTAATGTTTGTCTTATCCATCCTAAGGTTGTCCAGGAATGCTGTTGAATTGCAAGCAGTGTCATAAAAATGTTAATGTATGCCAGTTGTCCCTATTGACTTTCAAGATGGTGTTAATAACTTTGATGTTGGCGTTAATGAAAGTATGGTTTTCTCTTTTGTATGCTCAATGACGCATATGAATGCCCAAAAGTGTTATTGAATGTTGATTAAAATGCAAAAATCGTAATTGAATCTGATTTATGCCCAAATGTTCGTATTTTCGCGCTAATGAATGTATCTTCGCACTATTAGTCGCCGTTACACGCAAATGATTGCGTATTTTCTCGTAATGAACAGCAAAAGGAGTATTTACTTATTTACTTATCCCTTGTGACCCGTGGGGTTAACAAATAAAAATTTTTGGGGTCCATTTAGTCTGAATGGAAGAGGAAGGTGGCACGAAATTGTCAGTTACATTTTTTTAAATTCAGTTAGGAATAAGTTAATCTGTTATTTGAAATACGAAACACCCAATATTTAATTCCGTCTAAATCAAGAGAGAATGAGCTGTCTCTCTTGGTCTAAATGGGATACTTTCCATTGCTTACAGGGGAAACATGGTATTATGTTTTTTATGAACCTGCTTCAAAGGAGGTAGTTTTGCGCATCCGTGTGTAGTATTAGAAATAAGAAATTAAATGACTCACAGCGATAATACAGGTCAATATACCCTGATTTTTTACTCGACCAGTTGGTAATGTTGTTCATTCCAGTGCATTTATAAGCCCCTGCGTGTTTTTCTTGGATATCAGCATTACGGAGACGGGAAGTTTAGGTATCCTTTCCATCCAGCTGCTCTGAGATGTAAAAACCTTCAGATCCGTTTATGATTTGTTTGTTACTTGGATTGTACCAAACTACACGAGGACGAGGCCATCCCTTGAAGGTACACTTCAGTTCCATTTCTCTCTTGTCAGGATAGAAGTCCACGGGAGAACTTGTCTTAGATACTCTATTAACTGGAACTGAGAAGGAATTCTTCGTCTTAATTTCAAAGCTCGTAAGTCATGCACCCAGTCATTTAAACTAGGGAGCTTAAGTGACAAACTCGAAAGCCTAAGCTCCTTTGGCCACTGCGCACATTTTACCTTTGATCAGGATTTATGTAATTTGCTGGTTTTCTTCTTCTTGTTTTTGTAATATTTTGTAATTTTTATAGCAACTTCTTGAATTAGTAGAAAAAAATATCAAAATCTGAAATGTAAACTTCTGAACCACCACGACGTCAACGTCAAAACACAATTGTTTTTAAGATGAAAACAACAGTTGCTGCACGTGCGTCAAGCTTCTTAGTACATTTTTTTGACGTTGACTCCCGGCGAGGGGTGGCGGGGGGGGGGGGGGGGGGGGGGGGGCGGTACTTGGGTATTTTTTGGGTGGGTATGTGCCGCCCGGAACTCCAAATTGGCACTCCGTTCTAAAAAAAATGCCCCTAAAATTGATACCCCGTTCTAGAAATGGGCCAATTTTTTATACCTCGTTCTAGAATTCGCCCTAAAACTGATACCCCCTTTCTAGAAATGGGCCAATTGTTTATACTCTGTTCTAGGGTGCAACAAGAGTATAACAGAAACCTAAGCACGCGACTGACCACAACACAAACGAGCTACGAAGAATGGTGACGTCAACAATCACATTGCTGAGTACCATTTAAAGACGAAACATCAAATTGACTGAGACTCTACGACATGTATAACGTATTCTACTGACTACTATCAACGTCTTACTTCAGAAAGCTGGTTTACTAACTTAGAACAAACGCCACTGAATCGTAGCCAACAGTTGCCAGCGCCGTACAAACGACTTATTGACGAGATCAAGCAAAACTAACTACGAGAGAATGACAATTTGACTAACAATAGACGACTGTTTAACTGTGACAATAGACGGATCGAAACGCATCAATTACTGATTACGAGTCTTCATGGTCAATAACATCACGGCTTAACTGACAGACGACCAATAACATCGCGACATATTTGACCAATCAGATCAATAACCAGAGTATAATACCATCAACTGCGGTGATACAACTCACTTTGACTCTGAAGATGACTGCCGCTCAGGTTGTCGAAACGTCAGTCACTGTCAACAACAACAGTCCTATTCAGGACTACGTTCACCCGGACAATCAAACTCAACCTACTTTTGAAATGACTCCTGGGTTCAAACCTTTCACAACACTATAACAGTTTGCTTGTTAACACATTGAACCGTATTTTTAAAAGCAATCTGTCCTTGAATAATTTCAAATGGCTGCTTAGAAAACTGGAGCTTTCGTGCGTTCGAAATATTACACCCCGTTCTAGAAAAAGTCTCTGAAATGGATACCCCGTTCTAAACCAGGAGCTTCAAAATCACGACCCCAATGGGCGGCACATACCCGTATAGGTAATGTATGGGAGTACCCCCCGGGCGTTGACTGCAAGACTATGAATCAAGGAATACGACGTTTTATAGAGAAAGTGAACATACGACGACAAATTCTCCTTTTTCTTTCTGAACCTGAATAAAGTCCTTAAGAATTCACCTCCAAGAGAAATCGTCTACATTTGACAAATACTGCAAATTTGGCAGCTCCAAATAGACGCGATAACATTTGGAATGAGGCAAATTTACTTTTTTTAGCGACATTTTCACTGCCGTCGTCGTCGTTGCTTAGCTCACGATTTTTAAGATAACTACAGTCATCTCTCTTACCGACACCTTCCAACCAACCATGTTTTACTCCATGCCTTGTTCATTATAAAATAGGCCCTTTGCAGTAAGTCACTTTTGTGGCACAAACCTGCTATGCTGGAGAGCGAGGCCCTACGCACTGAGTCAAGTCAAACAAAAAGCTAACATCATTTAAAATGATTCCTTTGTTTATTGTTTGTCATGTCCCTTTGCTTTGCTTGCCTCCCAGCATGGCATGAACAACTAGAGTTTCGCGGTGAACCATGTTCAAGTGAGGTGATTCAGCTGGCTATAACTTCAGCCGTTTTTACGATCAATCCAACCGTAAAAATTGCCTCAGCTGAACTTGAATCTGCCTAAACCTGTTACGAGGCATTCATAGGATTCTAATAATCCATTTAAAAAATAAGACACAAAAAAACTGATGAGCGCATCATGATATTTTTCTCCCCATCAATGTAATACAGACAAGGCAAAAGAAGAACATACTCACTGGCGTATTTTATAGAAAAACATTCACGTGGCTGACTTCTGTTCTTTGAATCGATGTGTTGTAAGAAAAGACCGGCGTCACTGCTGGCATTGAGGTGCTTTTCAAGGTACTGCCAGGTCATGTCTTGTACTTTTCCCCCATTCTTAATCGAGCAGTTCAAAGTCACTTTAGAGTCTTTGGGCGTTACTGTTATCGTCTGAAAAGGCGGTTGGCATTTCTGCGCACTTATTTCACAGTCTAGGTTCCCTGTGGGTGACACATCTACCGCGTAAAAAAGGAAAGAATTAAAAGGGAAATTCTTTATTTCATCAAACATTGGCAAATTAGGTGTCTGGGAAACTGCCCACCTACCCCTCCCCTAAGCCGTCATTTTGCCCTAAGCGAGAAGTAAGTGTTAATGTTAGCTTAGGGGAGGGGTAGGTGGGCAGTTTCCCAGAAGCCTAAATTGATCCAAACATTCATCAACTAACATATTCCTCTTCATGAACTCTTGACAAACCTACTATCCGAGTGGCAGTCACTATCCCAGACCATGTAATATGTTTTTTGGTTGGTTATTGTTCTTTGGTAAAGTAATGGGCTTCTCAAAAGAAAGCTTTGCAATGGCTGATTTGACACTCAGTCTTATCAGCAAATGATCGGAATAATTAATCCTGCTGATGGTTGAAAATAAGCAGTTACAGTTATAGTTTGTAGTTTTGTTTATAGTTTATAGTTTGTTGTTGTTGATCGAAACTATTTTCCTCATGATCAGTAATAAACATTAATGAATTATTTGGTTTCCTTAATTTCCGAGGCATCATACACGGATGTTGTTTTAGTCAAGGCAAGAATTCAAGAAACAACAAGGAATTAGCTTCTGGATTGAAAACAAAATTATTTCCACCTATGAACTCTCCACGGAAAAATCGTGAACCATCACAGTCCTTTGATCACACATATTGTACATTTAGCCGAATTTTTGAAAACTTTCCTTAAAAAGGCCCAGAATATCCCCAGTGGTGAGAATTTTCATAGGAGACTTGCCGTCTTGGTTGGTCTCATCGTCAAGTTCAGACCCTGAGCTAACTTCCTATGGGGTGTGAACAGGCCTTCATGTCTATTCCCAAGTGGAGCGTGAGATGCAAAGTGAGTGCGGTAGCGATTTCAGTGTCGGAGTGAAGCTGCTCCGCCCCGATGTTGACCACTCCAGAAAATACCATAAAATACCATAATGCTCTTTGTTTGTCACCCCAAAATTTTGCATAAGCATTGTTTTCAGCTTCTCTTGGGGCCATTTTATCTCCCAACAGAAACTGAAGACAATGCTTATGCAAAATTTTGGGGTGACAAACAGAGAGCATTATGGTATGTTATGGTATTTTCTCGAGTGGTCAATTGAAAGTGGATTATCACATTTTGGATAAGTTTCTGCCAGTCTCGATCTTCGTCGCAGAGTGAACGGGGTTCACTGTAGAGCGGCACGTATAATCTACAATTTACCTAAGGATATGGCTTCGGAGGACGTACTCAGTTCAGTGGCCCACCTTTTCTTTTTATTATAAGTTAGATGTTCTTAGACTCTTTTATAGGGCGCAGAGCGAATCCTTACTGACCTGATATAATCTATGAGAATATTGGCCAAAATCGAGTTAGCACTTTCTTAATTCGAGACCAGAACCGTCTTCTGGCACCAAGGTACGAGTCAAGATACATGAAAGATTCTCTCTCATCTAGAGGTGCTTCGTTATGGAACTTTGTTAACTACAATGATAAGGAAGCATCTGCGACCCTGAATTTTAATCAGCTCAGGAAGCGTGTCAGCGCTGAGGATTATTTTATAGATTTCAAGTTTGAATGTTCGTCTGCATCTGCATGCTATAAGATGCAGACAACAGAATTTTATATATTACTGATCATTGTGTCCCTATAATATACAATATATAGATTTAGCCAGGGCTAAAAGCGAAGCTGCCATTAATAAATTTATAATTTAAATCAAACAATAAACTTGTATTCCACAAGTCAGTTAACTTAATTAAGGCACATTCATGTGACTTTTGAGGGAAAGGCTAAATGATTTTAGAGTGAAACAAATCTTGCATCGAGTTGATAGCCTTATATGTACACCCAAAAAATGGTCTTCGGTCACATTTAAGAGCAGTAATGGCTCTTGATCACAGTAGATTAAGCGTGGAAAGAAATTCTTGGAAAACAATTCAGGCCGAATTTTTTGCTTTCGACAAGTTTACCTTACAAACTCTTGCCAACAAATCTGGGTGTGTGCAAACCAACCTTTTATACTTTAAATATACATCACATCTGAGGAGAAAGAGTACTATGAGGCGCTGTTTTTATCATACAGACCTCGTAAAAAATGCAGTAGTTCACAATTTTTCAAGACAAATTGCATTCATTCAATATTCAGGACCATCAAAGCACGCGTGGACCTTTAGCGAAACCGTTCAAAAAATTTCCAAAATCACCTATACGGCCAGCCGGTTCTAGCTTTTGACAAGCGCCAAATTTGCAAAGAAATTTTAAAAGAGTTACGCTTCCACATGATAAAGGATTTATTGTTTATTTTTTTTATTAATGGTTTTATAACGATGTGTAATCTTAAAAAACGTTTGATACGCGCGGCATTTTGAGTACTCCGGCAAGCGATGTTCATGAACGACTGAAAACAATTGCACTGAAAATTGCACTTTTGAGACTACTAACAATCAATAAAGAAATATAATTAGGTAGAACATTTACTGAGAGACAACAATTTTCATTTACGAAAACAAATGAGTATTTAAGTGTCTCTAAGAATCCTGAGTCTTTCAGCTTAAAGATTGAGTTTATGTTTTAAGCCGCCGGCTTCCCGGTGTTTGTTGTTTTCAAAGATGAACTCGCGATAAGAAAATCGCCCAAAGCGTTTTTTCTGCAGTCAAAATTATAACTAAATATTCTTCGTAAAGTTCTTTCTTTCTATTCGCGGTGAAATATCGACTAAAGGCTTTTTAAAGTTCTGTAAGCTTATATCAAACCTCATACTATGGCAGATTAGTGTCTCATCTCTTAATACAAACGTGCATAAACTAGCTTCATAAACTGCGCTCGACTTCATGAAATAAGATATAAATTCAATAATTACTCAGGCCTACCATATTTCGAGATGCAGCTCCTGCGAGCTATCAAGTAAGGCCAGGATCGCTTGAGCCTTTATAATTCTCTTACGCATCCAGCAAGGTGAAAACAAAAACAATGCCATCCGACTTTGACAAGTTGCGCATTTCTCAACCAAAAATACAATAAACAAACCAGCCATGAATAACAGAAGACTCTTGATGGCAGCTGTATTTCATTTTGTACATCCAGTGGAAAAGACAGTTAAAAACATCACAAGTTGACACAAAACTCTGTCAAAGTAAGCAAGTCTCAATATGCTGCATAAATTGGTGCTCCGCTGGCGCGCCTCGCGCGCGAGAGCTCCGCTATAATTTGTGTATATGTTTTCATGTAGATTAGGTTACTTTAATTCTTACGACCCCACAAGCTTTTATAGGTTTAAAATTTCTTGTGTTTAAATAAAGATTATGTATATATGTATGTAACAGGTGTTGGGACCGTAGCAAAAAAATATGAGAAGAGGCGAGGTGAATATTCCGAGTGAGGATTGGGATTTAGTGTACCTAACTCTCTCGGCCAACCGCTCCAGCACGATGTTCGATATGTCTGAGAGCGACTTGTTCCAGCTCCTTGCAGCTGCCATTTATACTATGCCAGATACTCCATTTTTATATATACCTATCCGGTATAGTGACGACAGAATCTTGCCCTTTTTCCTCACTAAACCAGGCTCCGTTGCAGTTCCCACCGAAATCATCAATGACTTCCTTGTTAACTGATGTTGAATGAGGTGGATATAGGCAGAAGATATTTTTTTGACTTGCTATACAAATTGTATTGTTGATATTTGTTTTGTTGTTCTGATCATTTTTAACGAATTGCAGGTAAATTGAGCCTAACATGCAACGACCAATGCCACGTCGAGGCTGTAATATTACATTCTACATTTGTGCCTACATTTTAGCGCGTTGGGAAGTTGATTAGTCCAACCGGTTCCACACCAAAGAAAACAAACTAACAAATCAAGAAAGAAGCAAAATACAACCACAAAAATAAACAGCTACAAAAGAAACCAAACAAACAAATAACTAAAACAAAAAACAATGAATGACCTTGCCTTATATAATCAGCTATATAGTATATAGTGATTTTGTTAGCGAGAAATCTATTGCCGATCGAATTTTCCTGTAATTTAGGATGTCAATCGCCCGTGAATCTTTCTTCCCTATTAACCGGCGCCCCGGTTTATATAAACGCCTCAAAAATACAAAAACAAAACAGGCGGCTAATAGCCACAACCCGATTTAACCGGATAAAAATCTGAAAGCAAACTGGTCAACTCTCCCCTTTTTGGAAAAAGATTCGATAAATATATAACAATTATTCACCGAAGTGGAGGTGGCTATTTAACAATTATTCCTCAAGCCCGAATGGGCTCTGAGTCAATAACCCTTGACGCTGAAGGCCGAATGGGCTATTGACTCAGAGGCCACGAGGGCGAGATTTAAGAGCGACTGTCTGTAGATATCGACCAAAATCGACTTTTTGTGGCACAAGTTCAAAATTCGAATTTCGCTCATTTTTGGCTCATCGATAACCCTTAATGAGTAATGAAACACGCCGTAGTTAGTTTTCCCAAATAACGTATTTTTTGTTAAAATTCGAGAAAACTCATTTTGCCCGTTCGGAGCTCAAAATCCGCTTCCGGTAAAGCGAAATTTTACACAAATTCCATTGACTCGTACGTCAAACCATAACGATTTGCAGCCTTTGTAGAACACGACTAGTTTTTATGACCCTTTCTTTCTTATAAGACGATAAATTTGTTAGAGCTGTAATAAGTTTGTGTTAAAAATAGGCCCTGTTGACAATTTCTACCGTTAAAAATTATAGGGTTAAAATAACGTAAATTTTTACAATGCGCTATAACTTAGAATTTCGCAAATTGACTTTCTACGGCTTAACTAGGCCCCAATATATCAGAAAATCGAAACAAATCTCTGGGCAAACGATTTTAAGTAACCCGCAAGACGCCGAGTTCAACCCTAATTTTGCGAAAAATCGCGACATTCCAGTGGTTAAAAATAGCGTGACACGGCCCGTCACGCCAGCGGTGTTAACGACAGATTCATTTTCAACATTCTATTCAACGCTGATCACATGCCAAATTCCAGCATACAATCTATATTACATCTTTCAATACACTTATCTTATTTAGAAGAGTCATTTTGTTTGGATACAATATATAGTGTAGAACTGCCCAAAAGTCGGCTTTTTTGAGCTACGTCGGCAAGACGTCGACGACCGGAGCCCAACGAAAACAAACTTTAAACAAGTACAGTGGTGTGTTTTATTAATTTAAGCATAGGTCAAAAGGCATAAATACGTTAAATTTAAGACGGGGATAACCAATATTAACTAATTAGAACTAATTAACTAATTGCGAGTTTTCTCTTTCAACTAATTATGTATAAGTATAAATGTACGTTTCTATGTATTACTATCACGCTTATAAATAGATTGTAACGAACGTTTCAGAAAACATTTTAACTCGTTTCGATTGACGATGAAACACCATCATCAAAAACAAATCACCAAAAACTTTCCTCTTCAGCAAAACGGAAAATAGAAAACAAAAATGTCGTTTTACTAATGCTAAAGCAGGAATAGTTGCAGCGTGATCATGAGCTTTTAAAAATGGCAAATGCTCCAAAATAGACATCTATAGATCCCTTGCATCGCCATTGGAAAAAAACTCTCTGGTCCACTATAAACTAGCCTATTCCAGGCGTAGTGGACAGTGGACAGGGGATAGTGGATAGTGGATAGTGGACAGTGGCGCGAAATGGGGAACGGAGGAAAACAAACGTGGAAGAGAGTAAGATGGAGAGAGTAGGAGGACCTTTCGCCCTCTCTCCCTAACCCCGCCCTTCGCCATTTTTTCTAGCCCACTTTTCTTTGCGTTTTCCCAACTACCTTAAGGCCTGTTACAGGTTAGCTACGTCCTTCATTTACATATTTTTATGGTATATACCGTATTTATTCGATTAACCACCCTGGGCGCTTATTAAATTTTTGGACTTTGAGAGTGGGCGCTTATTCCAGGTGGGCACTTATTCGAGGTGGGTGCTTATTCGAGGCTGGGCGCTTACTAAATTTTCGCCATTCTCAGCAAGTCTAGTATGTTAGTTTTGCAGCAAAACAATAAATGGTAATAACAAAAAGCGGAGATGTAACAAAGCAAGGTTTCTGTAGAATGCTCTGAAGAAAACTCCGTCTTCGGGAGGGTCTCTTTATTACTCATTATCTCTTATTTTGAGTTTGTGTGGGAGGGAGTGGGGTGGGGGTCGGCGCTTATTAACTTTGCTGCCTTTAGGATGGGCGCTTATTCGAGGTGGGCGCTAATTCGAGGTTGGGCGCTTATTCGAATAAGTACGGTATTCAACTTGAGCGTCGAGCATTTTGGCGCTTTGTTATTGATCAGCAGGAACGGATTTGGTAGTATTAGCTTTTCAACTGCTTTTAGACTGCGAAACTTTTTTTTCTTTCTTGTTATCTTTCTTTTTTTTTTTCTTTGTCGTTTTCTGTTGTATTTTTTAGACTTATTTTTCGATTCTCTCACCAGTCTCACTCACCTCTCCCCTCCCCCGCCGTGCCCCGTCTGCTCCAGACAAGAGGGAACGACCATTTTGTTTTGCTCCAGACCATTACCTCGACTATTCCGCCTTCTTGGCTTACGCAAAAAGTACGGGCTGCTTTGTGGCCTGAAAGACTTGGCATTGATTGACGTTTTAGTGTCATGGAAACTCTAGCTGTAATACTGAACTGCAGATCGATGACAGGTTAAAAGACTGAAAGTTCCTTTCAACAGCGTTTGGAAAGAGAACATCGTCTTTTCCGCCCAAAAAAAAACAGCAAAAAAAAAACAATAAAAATAGGGAAACAAAATAGAGTATAATACTTAACCTAAGAAGAACCTTGTAACGAACGAATGGGAATACCTAAAAGGGAAAGACAGACTTGAGGACTTTCCTCATCCTCCGCAACCTTAGTCCATGAAACTTAGACTCCCAAGCAGGCCACCAAAACCTTACCTTTGTCTTTATCACAAAACGAATACTAGAAGACTGAAAGCCTTAGTCCGCTTTACGTAAGTATCGTGTAGATCTCCAGAAGAATTGTTTGCAGCCGGCCCTCAAAACCCCAAGAGACTTCGCCTGCTGCTGGTCAATATATAGGAAGGCTATTCCAAAGAACTGCTCCAAAAAAACTATTTTTCTTAACATTTGTCTGGGGTAGAGGAATAGTTGGTGTCTCTTAATAAGTAATTAGAGATATTGCAACGATCTGCCCTTGCTACGATCTATTATGCACTTAACAAGGCCCCTCAAAGTACTTAAGATATATGACGCATAGTCCGTCTCTCACTGCTCTTTGACGAAATGTCCCTGGCGGCAGATAGCAATGAGAGGAAGCTTTATCGCACGCTCTTGGCATCAAGGCTTTTCTACTATTTACATTGGTAAACCGGTCGCTTCACGGTTTAGGCAAATGGTGAGGAGAATTCAGGACTGATTAATTTTGATTCCGTTTGGTAATCGCGTTTACCATTTTCCTAAGTCAGTTTCGTTTAATGAAAAAGGGCCGCGAAAGCCTGAAACTAATATTCAAAAAAGGTTTGAAGACATGAAATCCGAACTTCCGCCTGGAAGTTTCCAACCAAGAAAATAGGCGATTGCCTTTTCAGACGTTCGTTTGTTTCAGGAATTTTCCACTGAAACGTCGAAAGCAACCCGAAACTGAGTTTATGGTAAGCCTGGCAAAGCACCAAAGAGTCCTCTTAGTTTGTTTTAATGGGTCATAATCATGCAGTAGCTTCATGATTCATACACGTTGTCATACAATACTTAGTCTAAAATATTTTTATTATTTAAAATTGCTTCAAGGAAATTAGTTTTTATAAACCAAATGGCATTGATTGGCGATTATTTAATTCGCAAATATCTCTCAATGCAAAAATTCATTCAGTAATCAGTTTTAGTTTTTAGATTTTGTTCTGTTTATATACCATTTTTGGAGGGAAATCGCCAGTCGCAAAAATGAACATGAAAGTGTGTGACGCTATCCCAGGGACCCTAAATGTTGTATCTGAAGAAAATGCTGCAATCAATAAGAATAATAGGTTTACTGAAAGATTTAATTTCGAACTGGCTTTTAATCTGCCTTTAAGTAAATTGCTTAAAGCATATCTATCGGTAACACTGGCGTGACGGGCCGTGTAACGCTATTTTTAACCACGGCAATGTCGCGGTTTTTTTAGCAAAATTAGGGTTGAACTCAACGTCTTGCGGGCTACTTAAAGTCGTTTGTCCAGAGATTTGTTTCGATTTTCTGATAGATTGGGGCCTAGTTAAGCAGTAGAAAGTCAATTTGCGGAATTTTAAGTTATAGCGCATTGTAAAAATTTGCATTATTTTATCCCTATAAGTTTGAATGGTAGAAATTGTCAATAGGGCCTATTTTTAATAATACCTTTCTGGCCACAAACTTATTACAGCTTTCACAAATTTATCGCCTTATAATAAAAAAAGGAACATAAAAACTATTCGTGTTCTTCAAAGGCTGCCAAATCGATGTGGTTTGACGTACGAGTCAATTGAATTTGTGTAAAATTTCGCTTTACCGGGAGTGGATTTTGAGCACTGAACGGGCAAAATGCGTTGTCTCGAATTTTAACAAAAGAACACTTTATTTGGGAAAACTAACTACGGCATGTTTCATTACTCATTGAGGCTTATCGATGAGCCAAATATGAGCGAAATCAAATTTTCAACTTGTGCCGACCGTGGGTCGTTATTTACGGAAAGCCACACTTAACAATTATTCCTCGAGCCCGAATGGGCTATTGACTCAGAGGCCATGAGGGAGAGAGGAATAATTGTTAAATAGCCACCTCCACTTCGGTGAATAATTGTTATATATTTATCGAATCTTTTTCCAAAAAGCGGAGAGTTGACCAGTTTGCTTTCAGATTTTAATCGGGTTAAATCGGGTTGTGGCTATTAGCTGCCTGTTTTGCTTTTGTTTCTTCATATAACTCGTGTCAATAACATCCCAGGGACAAATTGCATCGAGCTGAGATATTTAGTCAGTTGCATTTATACGGGAGCCTAGTTGTAATGTTAATATCTTCTCAACAGCTGTTTCAATTGTCGCCCCATGTAAGGGAATCCGGATTCCGGAATCCACGAATTTTTTGCTTTGGAATCCGGAATCCAAAACTAAGAATCCGGAATCCTACTAAAGATTGGAATCAGGAATCCAACTTACTAAAGATCCACTCCACATTAAATTGAGCTACTCGCTCGAAAGAAAAACCTTCAGTCTATGGAAAGCCTCCCTAGGGTATAGACCTGAACGTGACGACATAATGTATCGGTCAAATCGAAGCTTCAACATGCCCCCCCGGGCAACCCCCCGGGCATTTGACTTTTTTGAAAATTATTGTTTAAATTCCCCCCTACCCGGGACAAAATGCCGTTCAAATGCCCCACATTAGGGTCCATTCAGGTGATCAATTGCCCCCACCCCGAGGACATTTCACAAGCACAAAAATGACAGAAGGACGGCGGAAACACCTTCAGTTGTCGAACAAAATAGTTATAAATATAACGAAAACTGAGAAACACTGTTAGCGTATTTACTACGAACAAAAGTCTCGTGCAAAGCGGCGGAAATCGCTGCTACAAGGTCACTGAATGCTCAGCTTTTCTTCGTCATGCAATATACAAAGCGTTCTATAAAAAAAGATCCCACCTATTGAGATTGCTACATCATGACCATTTCACTGACATGCATCATCGTTCACCTTATTAATTAACATACTTGCAGTAGGTCAAAGTAGTTGACTTGAGCTTTTTATTTTATTTTATGTTGTTGTATTGAATCGCCGATATAGGTATTGTATTTCGTTGTAAACACAACAATGAAATACATTCATACATTCAAAGCCTGAATCCAATATTAAAAATTTTAAAATTTAAATACTTCAAATACGGCACAAAGCTTGTTTAAGCCCTTTCCTCGCAACCAATTGGCCACAAAGGCACAATCTTTTCCACGAAAATCCTCTAACACCGCGTTCCCCATGATAGCTCGCCACGACAAAGATTTTACATGAAATCGAGGGTGCAGTTCAAATTCCCCACCCCCTGGAAGACTCTGATAATCAAATTCCCTCCTCCCCGGGACGGCAAAGGTGTCAAATGCCCGGGGTATGCCCGGGGGGGGGGGGGGGCATGTTGAAGCTTCGATTTGACCGATACATAATATCGGCATATCTGGTGTCAAAACAATAGTTAGCGAGCTCCATATGAAAGATCGAGGTCACGGTCACATGATTAAAATTCTATAATAGCGAGGGAACCCTTGCTTATGAGCGGCTGGGAGGATAAAAAAATTCGGGGTTTTCAAGGGAACACAGCGCAGCCTTTTTAAGGTATAAATTGAATAGTTATGAATAACTTCGACCTCTGGCTATGTTTGATTCTCTGTTGTTCACTCGTTTCGCTGAATTTTAAAAAATCAAAAGCGATTTTATGCGAGCTTTTTGACCTGGCATAGGACTGGAAAAGGTGCACCTGGGGTGAACCTTTTGTTGAACCTTCCTGGTCCTCCTGGTTCACAAATGAAAATAAACGTCTACGTTCAACAGTTTACCTAAAAAGAAAAAGAATTCACAGTCTCCTAGTGCCTAATTTGGTCCTAGTAGTTTCGCTGAGAACAGTTTCATTGTTTCGATAATCTTTATTTGTCGAGAAATAAGCCAGGAACTGTCAGAACCGTACCAATCAGCTGTCACTAAAGTAATTACGTGCAAGGACGCGGTGGGTGCCTTTTTCATTCATCCTCCGGCATTCGAGTGAAATCTCGCCACCTCTTCGATCAGACCAGTTTGTTGTTTGTTGTTTGTTGGATTTTTCTTTTCTACTTTTTCTTTTTTAAAAAAGACGTTATTGGAAAGCACAAGCAAAAACGAAAGGCTGAGAGAGAAAGGTACCTGTAATACTGTGTTGTGAAATTTTACACCAACTTTTAGCTGACTGCAATAGATCTAAACGTGCCAAAGGTAAAGCTGCATGATTTTTCGTTTGTGTCGATCTGTGGACTGTGCTGAACGTGGCGGCAAGCAAGTCACAATCATGAACAAAAGGAACGTTAAGTGTGTAGTTTTAAGCCCGCTGATTGATTTTTTTTCTCAGTCATAATTGAATGTAATATAAATTTTACGTGGTTTGCTATCGCATGCTGGTGGGGACATGCTGTCCAGCAAGGATGCTTGCGTAGCGCAAGTCAATGACGAACAACCAAGTTCAGCTCTACAGTTTTGACTGAAAGCGGGCAAATCAGGCTATCTTTGACTACGTTTTGAGCCGTTTTGTCTACTAAGCCACTTTTTGAACTCCATTTAAATGGTTCAGCAACGACTAGACCAAGTAACTGATAGTTTTGGGCTTGCAGACTGTCAAGAGTTAGTTAACTTTTTTTTCTTTATTTTGACCAGTCAAAAACGTCGAGACGTGACAGCGTAAAAATATATTTGGTGGATCAACGTGGTCCTGCCACTGTCTGAATCTTTTTTTGAGCCATGTTATCATTCTTAGACAATTATGTGACACAGTCAACTTTAGTCACTTTAGGGTCGCGCTGACCGGGACACCACTTTTGTCAGCTTGAAGTCCAATTTAATCTTCTGTAGTGCTCTTTTTAACAGTCAATCTTTTACTGAGTATATATGCTTATCCCATCGTAGGAGAAGTGTATTTTATTGTATTTGGCTAAAATTCGTGTCTTACGAGTCATATGAGAAAGTGTGAAAGCAAAATTCAGTGAAGACGTGATATCTAACGCACGTGTTTTACTGCTTACTGTGTCTCTATAAATGAAAGTTTAACAAAAGAGGCAGTAACCGAATTGAGCTTTTTGCGCTATGACTATGATTCCAATAAAAAGTAGAAAGAGAAGGAAAAAAAATGTTAAAAAACATGTTAAGAAACCAAGCTTTTCATCGTGATAGTTTGGAGGTGATTAGCGATTGGCGGCTTTTAACGTTTTGTTCAGTTCTAATTCTTCGAAATACTGTTTTAATGTTCCAAAATAATTTGCAAACATGTTTCGACGTAGCCTGTTCCAGGCGTTCGGACAGGACAAGGAAAACAACGAATGTAACGACATACAAACAAAATGAGCCTTCTATTATATTATTGGTGGATAGCAAAAGACTTGATTAACCTTCGCTGGTTTTTTGATGTGGCATAGATAGGAAAAATTGATTTGGAGTTACACACGAACTTTGTTAGGCCGTTTTCTTGCAAATTGCAGCTCGATTTTCCCATGCAATGACTGTACCTTTTCCCAATACTTTATTATGTAGCAATCGAATGAATAAAAGTGAATATTTAGGAATGATTTGCAAGAGATATTTTGTTTCTGCTAATTAGGCATTTTTCTATCTACATGACTGAAAATAGAGTTCGCAAAAATAGAGTAAGTGAAAAATAGTCTTGAGGTCAGTCTCACTCTCTACTAATCACTAAACCAGCTCCGAGATCCTCGATCCCTAATCAAATGGAGATTTGGACTAGATGAATCGAAGAACAAGATTTAAAATTGCGATGTCGGTGTTTAGCCACGTTTTTTTGCGGTGATGCGATGTTTGTTATTTTTTTCCGCGGTGTTGCGGTGTAGACAGTCCCCCAATGTCCCCCTCTTTATTATGCCTTAAACCCTTACGGAACAGTAAAACATTTCTTCACGTAATTTATAAATCGAAAAAGAAAACAAACTTGTTATGCATCAAAAACAACGTCTTTCAATATAGTAAGATTCGAACACGAAACGAAATGCGACGAAAAGCATTAAAACAGAAAAAAAAATTGGAATCCAGCCCTTTTTGGAATCCGGAATCCACTGAGCTGGAATCCGGAATCCAGTACTCGGAATCCGGAATCCACAGGGTGGAATCCAGAATCCAAGACTGTCATGGATTCCCTTACATGGGGCGACAATTGCAATATGTCCTCCGAGGAGCCTAGCATCTCAGAAACTCAGCGTTTGTATTACCCACTAATGTAATAATCGACCACTATTGTAACACTAACTACTAATGTAATAAATATCAAACACTAATGTAATACTAACCATTAATGTAATAAATATCAACCACTAATGTAACAAAAAGTTAACCACCAATGTAACAATTTTTTAATCTTCAATGCAATAAAAACCTAACCACTAATGTAATAACATTGCGACCATTAATGTAACAAACTCAAAGAGAAGAGCTGATTGGTTATTTAGAATTACTAGGATTTCAAAAAATCATACGGCCTCCTGCTTTGATGTCAGGGATTGCCGTTTCAACGCAACAAGGTTATTCAACATCGTCACTTTCAGACTGGGTGTTAAAACTTCCCCTCAAGAGTTAACGTTTTGCAGCATTTCATGCCGCTGTTAATGAGTGTCCATAAAGTCACGGCTCAATGATCAGCAGCGTTCAGTTTTTATCCAAGCAATTTTCTTTGTCACTTTTGTAAGAACAAAATACCATTAGGTCTTTTGCATTAGTTGATCACGTGATCAACTTTCGGTAAACACGAAAACAGTTCGCTTTTGAAACTGTCCTGAAATAATTGTACTCCTTTTTTAAAGTGAAATGTTCTTTTGTTGAAATTTTTGTTGGGTTTCAATACATGGAATTAAACAATGCATGTTTACTGTTTCATTCTCAGGGAAAGCATAAGGTACTCATCAGGGCTATAAACCACACAATTATGAACGCGAAATGGTTTCACATGTGCCTTTCCTCGACCTTAATACGGTCAAGAAGGATAAAAGAATGACAATAAGTCAGTTCATTTTGTGTGTGCTCATGTTCTTTATGCGCTTCAGGCTTCCTGTATAAAATGCTTTTAAAGACAGTTGACAGCACTCTACTACTGAACCTGGACAAAAACAAAGGTTGCCTTTCTATGATATTTCACTTGTTTTAAAAAAAAGATTTTTTGGGGGGGATATTATAGAACAAGTTGGTACACCATCCCAGAAGTAGGAACACTATTATATCGTGTTAGTCATGCGTCCGTTGCCTAATACTTACCGTAGAGATTCATATGTTAGTGTGCGTTTATATTGCAAATCAAATGCCACCAAGTGACTCTTCTCTTTGAGTTTGTTACATCAATGGTCGCAATGTTATTACATCAGTGGTTGAGTTTTTTCTTACATCAAAGGTGAAAAATTATTACATTGGTGGTTAACTTTTAGTGGTTGATATTTATTACAGTAATGGTTAGTATTGCATTAGTGGTTGATATTTATTACATTAGTAGCTAGTGTTACAATAGTGGTCGATTATTACATTAGTGGTTGATATTTATTACATTAGTAGTTAGTGTTACAATAGTGGTCGATTATTACATTACTGGGTCGGATTACATCGGTGGTTAACTTTTAGTGGTTGATATTTATTACAGTAATGGGTAGTATTGCATTAGTGGTTGATATATATTTATTACATTAGTAGTTAGTGTTACAATAGTGGTCGATTATTACTTTAGTGGGTCGGATACAGCGTTAACTGACAATTACAACATCTCGGTTTTAACGTCAGTTTTATTGGAGAAGGCCCTCCTTCGACTTGGATTCAGTTACAGATGAAATACATATCAATTGCCCTTTGTGCCTTCCGCCATAGAAGTTTAAACTGTATTTGATCCCCATTTTATCACCCACAGGCTAAAGCCGAACACTTAGTTGGGAAATTTCACTCTTCGCTATTTCCAAAGCCAATAAATTTTGCTGTGTGTATTCACATTTTCGGCGCTCTGGTTGCCTATGGTTAACTCAATGGCAGTTGCCAAAATTAGCTCTCGTAACCTTAACCTTAGTTTCATGTTTCTTTTGTAAAATAAACGGAGGCATTTTTATGCAACTAGTGCTCGCCGTTTCTCAATGGCGGTCACTAACGATAGCTTAGCAAAAAACCTGGGAATGTGTTAGATTAAGAAACAGTCTCTCTACACGCCTGGAACTCTCCCCAGTCTCTCACTCTCTTTTCACCCTCGACCAGGCTTTTTACGTAGGAGCAACACAAAATTACGGGCTGTTAAACATTTAGGCATGTGTTCTTTATTACGAATATTTGGGTAAAAGAATATTAAGTAGTTTCTTTTATAATAACTTTGGTCATTCCAAATCAACGAACCATTCGCGCTTTTGCGATAGTTCATCAACTAAGGCTACTTACATTCGTATATCAGCTCAGTAACCTTAGACAATTTACTTGACCAGCCATCAATGCTGTTCTCTGCAGTGCACCAATATTCGCCGTATTGTTTTTCTTGCATGTGAGGATTCTTAAGAACTGAACTTAACGTGTCGTCTCCGATTATTTCCTCGTAGATTTCAAAACCGTCAGATCCACTTTTGATTTTGTTACCATGTGGGTTGATCCAAACTACAGTAGGACGAGGCCATCCCTTGAAGGTACAGTTTAACTGAATTTTCTCTTTAAACCAAACTGGGGAACTGGGCTTGAAAACTCTCTGAACTGGACCTGAGGTAAATGGAATATATTCGCACTTGATGCCTGCAGAGATGCCAACCTCTGGACACTCTCTCTTTTGCATTACCCCCCCCCCCCCCCCCCACCCTGAATATCAACAACACAGCTCACCACCCCCCTCCCGACCCCAAGCCCCTCATAAGCATAATTCGATCCAATCCCCAACTTATCACACGGGAATGGCTTAAGACATTATATTAAGTCTTACATGAAGTATGGACATGATTGTAATGGCGAAATAGTCTTTGTCACTGATGAAATACGCACAGAAATACCCAAGAAACCGAATTAAGAATCAGAGAAAATTTGAATTTTGGAAGAAAATGGGATAAATTCATAAATAAAGTACAGAAAAGCTCATGACTCGATTTTATCCAGGAGATTTGGTGACCTGTACGGAAGACCGGGAGCCGGGAGAATTGATATGTATGTGACTGACAGGCACTAGCCTGTTCCAGGCTCCTAGATAGTGGGGAAAGCGAATCGAATAAAATTGGTTGGGGGCTGGAGAGGGACGGGACTCACTTTTTCGCCGCTTACCCGCTCTCTCGTTTCTCACCAGCCCCCACACGGTTTTCGCGCATTTTTTTTTTCTCTATCCGCTCATGTTGTCAGTCATAAGACCGGCTATGCGACCAGGCAAGATGAGCAAAATCCTTTGTTCTGGTTAGCTGCTCCGAGAGATTGGGACTGAACCCGAAAAAGGATTTGCAAAACTATTCTCGTGAACAGTGGTCTTCCTTTTGCTAATTATGAGTGCGCGTTCAAGTCCGCTGTTCTTCTTAAAAGAACCGTTAATCAAATCCAGGGACTCCTGTCAAATCCTTTTTCCGATTTCCCAAAAGGGATGGCAGATGATGAGATTCCTGTACATTTTACTCATCAGATATAAAGACAAAACTCTATGACGTCATCAGAGTTAATGTAATGAGATTCCCCCTCACAAATAAAACGCCTGCGTGGGAGGCTACCTCACAAAAGGCCTAAAACATTCCTATACCACTCCTGTCATAAATGGCTGCCGTTAGACAAGGATTTCTGCGTCAGGCACGAATGAGAAAGTTGTACTTACGAGCGAGGGTTATCTGAGTGCACGAACAATGTGGATTCTCTTGCTGCTGTAGCACCAGATCATAAACATTGTTGCTGCCATGAATCTTTCGTCTAACTTGTTCCCAGGTCAAGTCTTGTGTTGATCCTTTATTCATGATCGAGCACCCTACAGTTGCGTTAGAGCGCGGATTCACCGTGACTGTCTTCTGAGTGGAGTCTTGACACTCACTTGAGCAGGAAGCTCGTAGTTCACAACTCTTGATGCTTGCAGGCAAGACGTCTGTTGATAAAAAAGCGTTGAAACATTTCTTTGCAAAATATTAAAAACAGCAGCAGTACTTTCACATGGTACTATTTATATTATTTAGTATGTAGTTCTAACTTTTGAGTTTGTGGATGAAATCCTATGGTGTGACCATTCAAATGAAGCCTCTTCAGCAGTATTTCCTCATGGTACTATCTATTTAGTATGCAGTTCTAACTTTTGACTGTGGATGAAATCCTATGGTGTTACCATTCAATTGAAAAAGCTCTTTAGTGACTTTCACATGGTTCTATTTATTTTAGTATGCAGCTCTAACTTTTGAGTCAGACCCTGCAGGTTATGGATGGTGTCGCCATAGTGTAACCATTCAAATAAAACCTTCTCAGCATCTCTTTCACATGGTACTATTTAGTTACTATTTGCTCAGACCATTCATTTAAATGGAATGCACGGAAGCTTTCTGTTAGCTCTTTTTGTTTAGGATTACTGATTTGGGCCAACTAAAGTCCACTTATGCTGGCAGAACATTCCTGAATTAATTGTCAGGGCCCAATGAGGCGCAAATTCGAGGTTGGGCGCTTGTTCGAATAAAAACGGTATGTAGACAAAACCACACCATCAAACCACTGAGTGAGGACAGCCGGCCGGATGTTGGCGGGGTGAGCTGGATCAGTGAACACTTCCCAAGTAGAAAAACTGCAGTAAACTGATCCTCACAGCAAGAAGAGTTATAGAAGAAGATATATAAAGAAAATTCAAATGGTAAAGTATATTTGCCCGATAGTTCGGTCGCCAACACAAAGCCTCAACGGGAGTTAAAAAGAAAAATAATTTTTGTTGCTGTTGGTTTTTTAAGTTCGTGCTTGTTTCATCAAGCAGGTCAGGGCAGGAGCCGATTAGCGGTCAAGGTTGTCAAGATTTCATCCATGCTTTCCTGTTTTAATCTTTGATTTTCTCGTACGCCCACCCAAAATTTTAATCATGAAGTTAATGCTTTTGTTTATGTGTCGACGTAGTGGTCGGATAGAAGAACCAAAAAACAAACGAAACGGTCCAGCTAGTGATTCACAAGAGTGGTCCGCTTACAGGAACTTTTGCTCAAGAGAGCTTTACATTACAGCGCTTTTAAAAGTCAGTTCAAACGGTATTTCACTGAATGCCGCTTGTAATTAGAGGTGGTCGCTTATGAGAATGTCGCAAGGAGAACTACGGCTGTATTTTAGGACGCTGAAGGTGGGAAATAGCTAAATTATCGGAATAAATTAGCATACTTTTAATTTTTAAGTCATTTTTCAAGCCACCTTGCAATAACGCCAGTGTCGGTGGCAAAGTTCCTGAACTATTTATTCCGACAGTACTCTTGCAGCCGCCATCAGTATTCCCACCAAAATTAGCACTCGCTTGCTCCCAACTTAATTAAAGAGGGGTAATGTTGAATAAGGGACGATCCTCACTAGGAAGGAAGGGTAAAAGGGAGGGAGATTGGGGGTCCCCGTTTTCGCGCTCTTTTCATAAATTACAGATGTTTGACTGAAACAAATTCCCGCTATAACGGACTCTTGCTAATGAGAACAGTAACCCAAGGTTCCTACAGCGTCCGCTATAAAGAGAGTTGACTGTAGGACTGCAAAGAAAGTAGCTTCTTTTCACTCCTCATAACCTCAAAGTTGTAACATTGCATACGAAGAACTTGGAGTTCTTTTTCTTTCAAAAATATTTTCCTTCCAGATCAGTCGATGAATGACTAGCCTTGTTCTCTTGATTCTTGGGGTAATATGGGAGCCCTATTTCTTTTAATTTTTCTTTTTTTTTTTGAAAAAAAAAGGATGAAAATAATGTTTTGGGTTTACTTATAATCAAAGCGTACAGAATATATCATTTTTACCGGATTACTTACAAAGATAACCTACCTTGGATCCAAAGATTCATCAAAGAACAAAGTAAAAGGAATTTAAGGAAACGAAGTGTGTGATCTTTTCGTACGTAGTCTTTCTCCATGTCTTTAGCCGGTTTTTCCATTGCGAAGTGCTTTGGTGCCAGTAGAACTTCCTCAATATGTTAATTGCCTGCCTTTGTTTATAGTAGAGCCTCTGAGTAAACCTTTGATAAAGATTGTTATCAGATTAATGATTAATGCCATTTATTTTTAGAAATTATTTGGAAAAGCGCATATTAATGTCTTGACTGTAAATCTTTGTCTGGAGGGCAGTCTTGTTCCAAGTTATTTTTTCAATTCAGGTGTAAACTAAACAAGGTATTTGTGGAAATATATTCGGGTTGAAACGTGTTGCGTTGAGTGCCTTTCAAAATACAACTAACATTGGAATTTATTATAGTCCAACCGATTCTACAACCTCGCACAAAACCTGTTGAGAAACAACCCCGTTCCCCTTAATCACGAGAATTATACACGTTGGTTTTTACAGCAAAACAACTTTGAATAGGGAGTGTGGAGGGGGCTTACTTTTTCAGTTTAGAGGAGATGGTAGTATGGCGCAAAATTTAGAAAATGGATGGAACTCTCTCAACAGTTTTGTTTGAGGTTGTACTGCCAATTACAATCTGACAACTTTGGGTGGGGGATGGGGGGTGGGGAGGAGAGGGAAGTAGTATCTAATATGTGCAAGTAAAGCAGTAAGGGACATGAATTACAAAATAATAAAATACTAGATATAATAATAAATGATATGCACTATTTGCCTTCTACTTCTATTAGTAGCTGAAGCTGTATTTTTTACCGAAATTTATACACAAGGAAAAAAAGTTGAACTCATCATTCAGAATTTGCCCCTATCGCAATATTCAAATGACAATAAATGTGGGCTTGCGTGTCAATATCTTATGCATTATCAGCTGGCTCTATGACTTTTGGTTATTACCTTTGTTTGTTTGGCAGTTGTCAAAATTGGTTCTTCATTTACCCAGGCTGGAACAGACAGCTGCCTAACAGGTAACCTTATGGTTTCATCTTTCGACTTAAAGAATATATAGCGAAAACACAACTTGAGGAACTTTTACAATGACGTCAGAGAAAGGGAACGTTATTGGTACTTTAGCAGGTGTTTCAATGTTGTTTGGTTCCCACGGAAAGAGAACGGAGACAACCAGATCGAATATCTTAAAAGTATCCCAGTGAAAAAGTAAGAAATAACCTTACTACACCAAATTTAACAATTCAAACCGCTTCGTAAGTGCTTGAATCCTAGTATTTATCCTTCTTTGTCAAGTTGTTCTCGTCTATAGTTCGACTGATTTGGCTGAGATCACGTACGTATGAAATCGTAAAATCATTTCTAATATCGTTATCATTAGTTCCTTTATAATATTTGTGATAAGAAAAACGACAAAAAGGTCGATGGAAATTGTCGTAATCGTAAGTTCAAGTTCAGACACTGATATACTCAGTGGTCCAATCAATTTCTTTTATTTAAAAATTTACGGGAAGTGAAAATCGAAGCATAATGAAGTGATGGAGAAAAGTAGGAAGCGGCTTTAAGTAATATCCTGATATTAATGACTGTTGCACTGCTGAAAGGTAAACAGTCACCTAATGGACTTGCGCATTTAATATCATTTATGAGCTGACGGACTTGAATATCAAAAGATACACGCGTGAGCCAGAAAGTGATAAGCACATCTCTTGCAATATCGAAACCTTGTGGAGTTGAAGTTAAATTGCAAGTCAAAATCGTGATTTCCAACCCCTTACCCCTTGTCATATTACTTAGAACACTCAATTGTCTGGTACTATGGAGAATTCACCGACAAAATTTTTTTTCTTGAAAGCCCAACGTCGACAAACACCTCTGGATTCGAACATTCAGTAGAGTTGAGAACTGACGCGAAGTCTGAATCTAGCCTCGTCGATGGTTTCCCCAGTATGAACATTTCTCCAGGCCGACACCCCTACACTGTTTTCACGTCTTTTCTCGTCTCATGACTTGTCAGCGGGTTATTACCCTGTTCTTACAGACGCTTGCATTCTACTATGTTGATGATGTAAAAATACATACGTCTGAACATATGAAGGATCTAGGATCACATTTTTTTAAAAACGGCCTTTGAACCCACCGTTTGGATCCAAATTCATATTATTATCGATTTTACTAAATTTGGCGCCACCGCGTTTATCATTTCGTTTTTGCGACTCCGGTGGGGTGCTCATTTGATACACCAGCTTACCGCGGACAATCTTGTTGAGCCAACTGAGAGGGTCTTATTGCTTTTATGTGTGCATTATAGTTACTCGCCATTCGCAGTCCAGTACTATCGCCCCATTTTAAGGAATACAAGACAGTCTTGGATTCTCGATCCCATTCCGTGGATTGTGGATTCCGGTTGCTGGATTTTCATTGAGCAAGTACTTGAGCTCTAGTCTGGATTCCAAAGCCCTGGATTCCGGATACCACGAGCAAAAAAACCACGATTCTACAAGCAAGAATTTCCCGGATCCTAGAATCCGGATACCCTTACATGGGGCGAAATACTAGTCAAAATTCTCGGACCTATTCACGGTTATTTAATCAAGCAGTGGGAAATTTACTTTTCTTCGAACGTTCGATTTTAAAATGTGATTTCTCGGAGTAACTTCTGGTCAGTGTAGCTTTTCAGACTGGACCACATTTTAAACTAGAAGAGGTTTTTTTAAACCTTTTCTTACGGTTCTTAGTTTTTGATCAATTCAGTGTGATTCGGGTGGGTGTAGCTTTGTGCATTCACGGACATATTATTGTTATTTGTCTTCATACATTTATGATCTTTTTAAGCTATTTTTTATTCAAATGCATTGTATCTTTATTGACTTAGTATTTTTATTGTCATGCGTTTTATACATGAGCCTCTGGCTCGGATGATCGGGACAACCCCATCCCACGTATTGACGTTAATAAATTGATTGATTGATTGATTTGGTTCTGAAACGATATTTTCCGTCTTTACACTGAATAGACTTAACACAAATGTTGGGGGCAGTGGGAAATTAAATATAATAATGATAATATAATAATTTCTTTTTTATTAGGCGCAACTTAACATCTGAATGTGATCAAATGCGCCTTACAACTATAACTACCTGTAATAATTACAATAAAGTATACTTAAGAATACGTAAAATTTATAATCCAAAATTTACCAATCTAACTATAACAGGCAAAAGTCTTCCCAAATAAGTAAGTAAGTCTTTCAATGTCTCTGACACTTGCAGGCAGACTGTTCCACGGTGCAGGGGCAGCTATTTAACAATTATTCCTCGAGCCCGAATGGGCTCTGAGTCAATAGCCCATGAGAAGGAAGACTGAATGGGCTATTGACTCAGAGGCAATGAGGGCCAGAGGAATAATTGTTTTAGTAAAATCCAACTAATTGGTAAAAAATATCGAGACAAAACAACTTAAAGCAAGACTTTAATCCTTTTTTGCCGCCAAAAATCCGGCGCTTTTCGCTACTAGTGGGCTATGACATATAGCCTAGTAGTAGCTCAACCAATCAGAACGCAGCATTGATAATAGACCACTAGTTGGATTTTACTAATTGGAATGATCTGTCACCCAGAGTTTTCTTTGTTTTTCCCATGGGCAACTGCAATAGTAGTTCTTCAGAAGAACGAAGCTGGTATTTACATTCCTCCTTTAATCGAACTAGCTTGCAGACGTAGGACGGCGTAAGTTGCTATACTGTTAAACGTTAAAACTATAACATTTTAAACTCGATACGGTAGGCAACGGGTAGCCAATGCAATGAAAATAAGACGGGTGTAATATGATTAAACCTCGGAGCTGAGCATACAAGCCGGGCAGCATTATTTCTAATGCGTTGTAACTTATTCATGTGTACCGCGAGAACCTTATAAAGAAGACTATCACAGTAATCTAAGCGGCCAATAACAACGGAGTGAACAAGCGTTTGTGTGGCATCATTGTTGAGCTACAAAATTGAAGGTTGGAAAGGTATCTTTTACTTGCTGAACTAATTTTTGAACAATATATATCATTGGCAAAGGGAAAAAGGGAATTTTAATATAGTTTTGGAGGGAAATGAAGCATATCTTACTTAAAAGTGGCAAGTATTTGAATAACCGACGATTTTGCTGTGACAGCGGCAGGTACTGTCACGCAACGCAAATTGAACATTTGACTAAATTTGAGTTGAAACCTTCAATTCTGTTTTCAAGTTTTCAAGGCAAAAGTTTTGTCGAGTCCGAAATCGAGTCGAACGCTTTTAGGAAGACTGCCTCTTAAATTAGTTAGTCCCACTGAGGTTTAATTAGCAAAAGCCTTAATTTGCCCAAGAAAGCAATACCCTGAAGGATTCTGGTCTTAGTAGTAAAATGACGCCATCGTGCAAATGGTCTATTTGCCCGAAATGCCAGTTTTTGGCAAGTAGGCCTATTGGATGTTGCTCTTTTCTGAAATCCCATAATTTCACAAATTAACACCTTATCCTTACCATATTTGATTTCTTACTATTCCTCCGCATTTACAATTAATCAGATCCACATCCACAACGCCGAAGTCTACGCCCCATAGCGTCTTGTTTCAATTTGAACCTCCCTCAAACCAGTTTGCCTTGCGACCGCGCCTGTTATTCGAACATCACTGCTGACCATTTTTACAGCGTGAGCGCTAGAAAACCGAACCGAATTTTGATCGAGTGATCAACAGCCCATCATTTTCAACTTCAAGGCGATTTTTGGGGGAATTTACATCAGTGCTGTAATAGTTTCACAGGGAATAAGATCGTCAGCTACATCAAAGCGGAAGATGGACCAGTCTTTACAGTGAGGTACGAAGTTATGTAGCGAAGCATTATAACAGATTAAAGCTATCAAGATACTCATATACTGTACGTGTAATATTTCCGTACAGCCATATTTAGATCATATTTTACGCATTCTTAAAAGCTTAAATGTAAGCCGCTTTTAAGTCTTATGTTTCGATTCTCTTCACATCAACTATTTGGGTGAAATAGTATGAAATGGCTGCTGCAAGCATAATGTATGAGTGGGGACGTACTTATAATCTCTTATGCTTATGCGTGCATCGCAAAAACTGCACTTGCATGTCCGTTTTACACACTGTATAATTCCTATGATTTAATTCTGTTCTGGTTGATAAATATGCAGCCTAATGTGAGAGAGGCTTATAAAATGGTTTGGCTCATGGTAATGAGGATGAGTGGACTGGTTTATACGTGCCAGTACTAAACAACATTCAGTATCTTTAACATGGCATTAGTCCGTTGCAATGTATTATTGATACCAAAATTTAACTCTCCAATTTTTTTATTTACTTGACTGTTTTGTACAACAATAACCACAATATGCATTTACTTGATAATTATTTTCATTATGATATATCAACAAACAATGAGTTTATGTAGTCTCAATTTATACAAAAGCACTGGTTCATATACATGTATACAACTGTCCATGTGTTGACCTTCTCCCTTTTTTTTTTTTCTTTTTTCTTTTCTTTTGCAAAAATTATGATTAATTTTTTTTTTATATGCAGAACCTCCAATGTAGAGCAAATTTCAGTTGCTAATTGTGATATTTATTATTCTTTGACAGGTTAAGTTTTCAAATTGATGGGATATTTACTACCAAGGTTCAAGAAGTGCTATGGGGGGGGCAACAAATGCAGCTAAGAATTTACATATTTTAGCATGTATTAAAACTAGATGGATTTACTTAAACCTTCAACACCGCATTTTCTTCCCGGTGTTTGCTTTTTCAAAGATGAACTCGAGGCAAGAAAATCGCTCAAAGCTTTCTTTTACAGCCAGAATTATAACTAAATATTGTTTGGAACGTTTTCTTTCTATTTGCGGTGAGAAAATGTCTAAAGGCTTTTTAAAGTTCTATAAGCTTACAATCAAACCTGATACTCGGTCAGATCATTGTCTAAAACCTTACAATTAAAAACGTGAATAGACTAAATAGCCGCATAAACTACGCTCGACTTCATTAAATTAGATATAAAAAACAAACGTCAAATACAATAATTACTCGGGCTTACCATTCGAGATGCACTGAAAACTATTGAAGTAAGGCCAGAATCGCTTCAGACTTTTCAACCCTCTTACGCATCCAGCAAGGTGAAAAACGAAAACGATGCCATCCGAAATCGAATTTCCGACGTTGACAAGCGATGTATTTCTCAACCAAAAAACCAGTAAACAAACTAGCCATGAATAACAGAAGACTCTTGATAGCAGCTGAATTTCATTTTGTACATTCAGTGGAAAAAGACAGTTAAAAACATCACAAGTTGACACAAAACTCTGTCAGCTTCAGCAAAGTAAACAAGTTTCAAGATGCTGCATAAATTTTCCGCATGAACTCACCTGTCAAATTTTGACCAATCAGAGCATAAAAATCGGACGTAGAGCGTGACCAACTCGTGACCTTGGTGAGGAAAGTCAAAAGCAACTGGCATGTCTTCCCTGCCTATAAAAACTGGCTGAATTTTAGCTTCCTAGGTCAGTTTGAAATCATTTTAATTGTGCGGCACATACAAAACACAACATATTTCATATAAGTTAAAAAAATAAACTTGAGGCTGCGATCATTTGAAAACAAGTTACTTGTCAGCGGATAACTTCAAAAAGATATCGACCTCGATGGGTCCACACCTGAGCCCGCGATACGGTCAGGTGATCCTGGTCAGCGGATACCCTGTTTTGACAGCTGTCAATTGATCACAACATTGATGTGCAATATATGTGCGCAATATCAGTCTTCCTGTGCTCCCAAACTGGCTAGAAAGTGTGAGGATTAAACACTGGTTTCCCTGTGGTGCCGACGGACGGGCGGGCGGTGTACGGTCACGTGATTACGTGATTTTCTGGGATGGGTAGATTTACTTACCCATGGTGCTCCGCAGGCGCGCTTCGCGCCAGAGCTCCGCTATAAACTCGTGTATTGCTAAGCGGCGAAGGCAACGAGATCGGTGAGAAAAACGACAATAGGTCTAATTAGCAAAAAAAGAACTTTGCACGTGCAGCACACTTTTTTTGTACATTTCTTTGCTGTTGTTTTGCACGACTACAACGTGAAACTTCCAGAAACTTCCTGGTTACACGTTTTATGGAGGAAACGTCGTACGTCTTCTTGTTCACTTTTTTTTCACTGTCGCTCATTTTCACCCTGGTGGCCGCTAGCATTTCTCATTTTCTCAATCCCGCTACAAAATTTTATGTTGTTCCTCCAAAAAAATCTCGCTCTAGCTCTTTTTCTCGTTGAGCATGCCTGTCCTGTCGCCTTACTTTCCCTTTTTCTCTGTCTTTCTCTTTCCCTGTTTTCCAAATTTGTGGACAAGACAATTAATCTAAACTTAATACTTTCGAGAACACGGATGCTGAAACATTTTCCGCTTTCCGTTTTTGTCTTTATTGACTCTTTCGTCTCTGCTTCATAAGACGCGGATGGCCATACACTTTCTCGCCAATATAACCTGACATTTGGCATCGGCTCACATAACGTGGGCGTACGGACGATCGGCGTACGCGTTCGTACGCTACAACATAACAAAATTTTCTTGCTTTCATAAGTTACCAATTTATCTTAGCAATGGGGCTCCACCACGTGCGCTTCGCGCGCGGGAGCTCCGCTATTTAAAGTGTTCAAGATGTACAGTACTGTTGTTCCTGAATTTTGGTTACCTTTTTTCAATAAAATAGCATTGTTGGCCTTTGAAGATACCTCTTTATTGAAACATTATTTGCAACTGTACTTCTGTACTTTAGAAATGTAGCAAGCACTTTTCAATCCAGCTCTTGCCTCTTGACTTGATAGCTTTAACTTTATCATGACAGCCAGGAAAAATCTTGTTTACATTTTGTGCCGTGTGTAATAAATAAAACGGCCTGAACACTTTGTTTTTAATCAAGTAAGTTACACTTAAGTCATCCAAATCATTTTCAACAATAACTGATTACATTTCATAATTCGCAGAATGTTAAAGATTTATCAGAAGAATTTAGTTCTTATACTGATGATTCAGTTTACCAAATAGGTGATGATCTGACCCCGTGATCTGATCTCGATTCAAGACTATTTTATTGGATATTCCCTTTTTGATACATGACCACACTCTGTCTGCCTCATTAAGGGTACTTCAGTATAACAACTGAAAAAGCAATGTCCAAAGGAAGTAAAGGCCAGTTAATTCTAAGTGGCAATATTTAACTCCCTTTTTTTATCTTTAGCAGATGAAAACATTTTATAATCGAACCATTCAGGAGATAGTGTATACGTGTACATGCATTGATTGAATTTCGCTGGTATTTTTTTTTTTATGTACAGTGTATTCAGATGTGTATAATAAGTATACACATCTGAATAGTATTGTACATTGCATGTGCCTTAATTCATGTTGAGTAGCATACAGTACAGCCAACTTTCTTTTAACAGATACTCCGAGCCTGTTCGTATATGTATCTGTTTTTTTGCTTAACTATTGATACAATAGACAAAAATTTAGATGTTGTGCTAGCTGGTCCCAGTGTCCTGTTGAAAGTTGACTGTAAATAGTGCAGCCCAAAGTACCGGTTTCGTTAGACTTTAGCTAATTCTAGAGCAGCTCAAACCGTATTAATTCATTTACTATTAATACATTTTCATGTATTATATGATATGATATATTTATACATATATTTTCTCCTTATTTTAACTTTTTTGCTATTATAAATTAGCCTGGGTGTATATCAGTTACTGTATTGAGGTTTATTTTATTCCTAGCGGCCTATTCATTCTAATTTTTTACTCGTCAAATTTCCAACTGTACCGCTTTTTAACTATATTTATACATTTGTAACGACTTTCCGTTTCTTCAATAAATCCCTCGAAGAAGAACGGCTTGATCGTTCGAAATATCGGGTATACTCAAGTCGCTTTGTTTTTGCTGTTTTGTTATGACAGTTTATAAGGTTATCTTCGCCGTACGCTTATAAAATTTCGAAATATTTTTAGATACAAGCAAGTTGTGTGTAATAACGTCTATAGAGAGTGTTTTGAAAACATGGGAATTGGTTTTTCCAGTTTAGTGATTCTTCAGGAGTCAGAAGTCCGTGAAGGTCAGCTGAAATAGTGAGATTTGAAATAACTTGAAACTTTTTTACGATTAATATTAATCTACATTTTTGTCGGCGGTTATAAACGGTAGCCATAGTAATACGTTGCTCCAAATTTTCTTAAAGTTGCTAGGCTTTTCCAAAACGTTGCTAAAAGGTTGCTTCTTAAGTGAAATCAACAATAAACAATAATAAAAATAAAATTATTAATTTTATTTAACGCATTTAAGGAGGGTGACGTTTAAATGTCCAGCAACCTTTTTTTTTCCTACAAAATCAGACTACTATACCTTTTTACATATAGGTAAACTGAACGCTATTTAGGTCTTTCCTATAACAATATCTTTCTCATAGCCTTTCTTTTGTTAGTCTAGAAAAACTCTATATTTACCGTTATGCGGTTTGAGGAGACAGTTGTGCAAGTGTTTCTCCTGTTTTGTTGGGGTCGTTTTCGTTCGAGGCAGAGAAGTCAGAGTTGGAAAGTTCTTCCTTTGAACTGCTATGTTTCGATGTTTGTCACCATTTTGGAAAATGTGAATTTATTTGTGAACCATTGACTGAGGGTCTCAATGGGGTTAACCGATAGGCGTAAAACGGCCAAAACTTTAGTCGATAGCCGTAAGAAATGAAAAATTTTAACCGTTAGCCGTAATTAGGGTAAAAAGAGTTTCTTAGCTAGATTTGTTAATTTTAAGGAAGGTGCTAAACTCACCTATAACCGGTTGCGTTTCTTTTTTTCGCGGCTACTTTACTTTTTCACGATCTTTTTCAAATGAACTCTAATGTCTGTTATCAGTAATGATCCCTTTCAAAAAATGTTACTTGACGAAGGTGGCGTTGCGATTTTCGGTTTTGGCCATTTTTTTAGGTCGGTTTTTCGGTTTTTGCACTGAAAAACTTCGGTTTTTAGGTTTTGATGGCCGTTGCGGTTTCCTGTTTTTCGGTTTTTTAGCACCCGGTTTTTTGGCAAAAATAAAGCAGGTTAGATTCCTCTCTGGGTCTCTGTGCTGTCCGGATGTTAATTAGGCTATTTTATATGTTTCTATTTTACTGTCAATCCCGGTCAAATTGCAATGTGGGATTCTGGATTTTTGATTGAGGTTTACAGTAGCCTGTGCCAGGCTCTCGGTCAGTGTAGATGAGCGAAAAAAGTGAGCGTGAAGCGAAAGAAGCACGGGAGCAGCGAAAACGTGAGTGAGCGAAAAACGGCGGGAAGGGAGAAGGGGAGAGCCTGTAGCATCTCCTTAATAAATACCTTAACCTGAGATCAGGCTCAATTTTCGTTTCACTTTTAAGAAAACATTCCGGCGGGCCAGGCGAAACGAAAACAGAGCCTGATACAAACCTTCTACGAAAAGTCTGCCGCCCACTTTTTTGATTGATTGACATTTGCTGAATCAGCCAACCAAAATTACTTCCGTTGCTTGTTTTTTTAGTATGCAAATTTTTCATATGTGGGAAAACTGCAGACTCGCTGACTTAAAAAATAGCTTTTACCTTTTTAATTTTTTAAACTAAAAATAAAACAGTCAGCACAGTCACATTTAACTTCTTACAAGATTAAAAGAGATCTCGAAGGTTATTTGTGTTGGCGTAGAAGGTAAAAAGTTTTCGAAAAGACGGCGACACGATGTTCTAGTTTTAAAACATCTTTCGACCGCTTGAGGTTTCAACCCGGAAAAATAATCGGGACACTGGAGCTGACACAAACCATACCGTAAACTTTCGCTCATAAACTGTCCCCGACCCCCACTTATAAGCCATCCCCCCCCCCCTCCCGGGCCCCTGCTATAAGCTCATCTTCTTGTAAACAATTAAATACATCCAGTTATAAGCCCTTACGATCCTCCTTCTTTATTGCGGATCCTGTTTTAAATAGTCTAACTTTTTAACTCCATCAGATGGTACCTTTTCCATCCTATTGATCATTGATAGTTATGTTAAAAGTTTAGAGCGACTGGGTTTCTTTTTGTTTACTGGTGTCGCCTTGAAAGAATTGACATCTCCGACATCTCTCCGTCACTGTATTTGTCAAAAACACTCTCACTACCGTGTTTAATATAAGCAGAATCACACTCATAGTCCTCACATTCAGAGTTATATTATCAAGGCCTTGCCTTAAATTCAGAGGAGGCAATGATGACAGAAATGGAATTTGTTCATCTCCTAAGGAGGTAATTTCCGACGCCATTTTGTTTGTTAATCCTTTGCAAGGCACTCTCTTGCAAAAAATGCGCGCGAGAGTCACACGAGATGGCACAAACTGTGCTAAAAATAACACATTTAATGGCTATGATTTATAACCCATCTCTGGAAAAGGTATCCAGTTACGGTCTCCTACCCCGACTTATATATATCGCTCCTGGTAGAGTATAAAAAAGTAATTTTGAGCCTTCTTCAGTATGTTATAAACGTAATTACAAACTACAAGCAAATTACAAACTTGAGCGTTCGTTATGATCTAAAAGTTTAATTCATAAGATAGTTGCGTACCATACCTGATTTAGCTACCCATAGGTTGCAATATGTTACATATGTCAATATAGGAAGTGGAACACAGAAGGCAGTACGTTTCAATTCCCCCTGGGGGAGGCGTAGGGCTTTCCACAAGTTGCTCCAGATTTCCTAAAAAGTTTCCCGTTTTTTGTCAAAAAGTTGCTCAAAAGTTGCTAAAAGAGAGTTAAATGTTGCTCAAAAAAACAATATCTTCTTTTTTGTTGCTCTCTTCCTTTATTTAGTCTGATGCGAAAATATGCAAATTGTACAACAAAAGTAAGATTTCTAAGCATTTTTGTTCAATTTCGCAGCATAGTTAGCGTTGCTAGATGTAGTTCAGTCAATCTAGGCATTTTTGAGGCTCAACATCAAACTAATTGCAACAATTTTGTTTTCAAAGCCATGAAAGTAAGGGTGGCGTATTTAGCAATATACTAAAAATCCGCCAAAATCCGTTCAGTGGAACATGTCAAAATTGAGCATTACAAATTTTGAGCTTTTAACACAGGACACCCACGTTAGTTGAAACGAAAACTGCAATAAAAATGTGCTTGTTACTTTTCCGGAAAACTTACTCCGCTTTTCACAAACATGAGAACTCTAAAGTTCAAAAGCCGCCTTCACAACTGCGTTTTTCGCTGCCGTCAATCATAATTACGATAACAAGCAACGAACCTTCAAATACAGAAACACACAAAACAGATCGAAATCCACCAATCACAAATCACAAACCTTGACCTTTTGAACCTGTTAAAGATGATTGACTTCAGCGAAAAGCGCAATCGTCCGTTGGCTTTTGAACTTCAGAATTCGCATGTTCGTGAAAAGCGCAGGAAAACGAAAACAAAAATAGCTGCTTCGTAAGAAGTGCTTCTTTTTTGCACAAAAGATCAATTTTAAACACTGTTGGCTATTGCACAGGAAGCCCGTGCTCCGTTCCAGGAAGCCCAAAATAACAGGGGGTTTATAATATAGTGGACCGAACTGCTAGCTGTAAAATTACAACAAACTTAGTTGTCAGGCTTTAAAACTGAAAAATGAAAGCCGTTACGGCCAAAATAGAGCACCCCCTCAGACAGTCAAAGAGATGTCAACATAAAAAGTAAGAGCGTAGTCGGTGATTTTTTTTCTTTTCATCCTTTCTTTCTCCTTGCTCTTTCTACTTTTTTTCCCTTTTTCTTTTCTTCATTTGCCTCCGGCTTTTGGTCTTTTTCTCAGTCAAACGACTGCAATTTTCTTATGTACGTTTTCAAAACTCCAGCTAGATAATGTTTTGGCTTTAACGGTTAACCATACGTTAATTTTCGTTAATGTGCCGACATCTGCGAATATAAGGCTTTATTATTCATTCAAAGTATTTCCCGATTCTGATTGGCTAAAAGCAATCGTTTAATTCACCATAACCAGTTACTGATGACCAAATTTGGAAGAAATTTGTGTTTAACGAGGAAATGACGTCAAAAATGCAGCGTTTTCGCAGGTTAAGGCACCGTTAACTGAGAAGACCTGGGGACGAGGTTGAGTTGTTTGCATTGTGAACTTGAAAAATGGCGGACATTTCACTCGTTTGAAGAGTAAGAACTAGGCGAAAACATAGCTAAAAACATGGCAAGAACAGCAAGAAGACAACTCGAAGGGCAACATCTGCTATTTGGAGAATATTTGCGGAGCTGGACAAACCTAGACGTGCACCATCGAAGATGATATCGATGGAGGTGAGCATGTTTTAGCCATGTTTTTAAAGTAGGAATTATTTTGAATGAATAAGAAAACAATTATTGAATTCGGCTTTCATATCATATGAAGAATTATGGAGATCTCGGAGGGTGTTATCCGTCGAAGCCGTAACACCCTCCCCGACCTCCATAATTCTTCATAAGATAC
This sequence comes from Porites cylindrica, assembly GCA_964035525.1. NCBI lineage: Eukaryota > Metazoa > Cnidaria > Anthozoa > Scleractinia > Poritidae > Porites > Porites cylindrica. The sequence continues at coordinate 37,332,861 of OZ037777.1, read as the reverse complement.
TCAGCCTCATTCATTAATTGTTAATTTTTTTTTTTTTTGAAGCTTTTCGTTTTCTTCTTTTCAAAAGTGAATTGGAGCGGAGGGGAGTATACTTTTACTAATTCTCTACGATGCACAACAATCAAAGCAACGTTTTTGAGCGGGTAAATCTCCAATGCTTATAACGCGATACTGAAAGAAATACGTTTTCATTTAATAAGGAAAAGTGCTGTTACCTTCGCCAAGAGAATAATGAAGGATAAAGGAATATTCATCACATGAGAACTTTGTTTCCAGAAAGGTTTGTTTCACTTAAACGAAATAGTATAATTAGGAAGCAGTTTATGAGGGAAAGATTGAATCTGGGTAGCCAAAGCAATGCATATACAAAAATATCTTGTAAGAGTCTATGGAGTGATGTATACTCCCCCCGCAAAGCATGGTTCGTGCAACCCAGCCAGACAGTTAACATGCAGTGAGTTCAAGCCGTGTTACGCAACGGTCATCCGAAGAGAAACACAGGCTCCGCAAAAAGAGTTGAGCCAGAGGATGTCATTTCATATGTCAAGTACCGACTTTCTCGCCTTCATTGTCCACTGCAATTATTTTCTGACATATAGGATCCCACGAACGTTCAGGGTTCAAGGAAGTTGTCACAAAAAAAAAAAAAAAAAAAACTCAAGCAGGGAATGTAAACGCCTTAAGACGATAGAGCGATTGAAGGGATACAGTCAGCTATGGGACTGCGCTGACCTGGACACTACTTTTGTCAGTTTGAAAAGCGTTTACCTCAACCCGAAATCAAACGTACGCGTTGGCAATGAGCATGTGCATCAGCTGACTGTGTCCCTTTAAACCACTTATTCATTTCACCAACAAATGTAGGACTGCCACAGAAAATAAAACCTGAACACACAGATAGACTAAACTACATCTGAGACTCGCTACAAAAAGAAAATTAAAAAAAAAAAAAAGGTTCACACTGCGCCTGGTTTGCTGTATTTCCCTAGCAACAGAATCGGCCAGCGGTTTAATGAAAAGCGCAAAGCGTTACGATCTAGCAAGAATCAAATAATTAAAAGGACTCTTAAAAACAATATTTCTTCAATCATATTATAAGGTATAATAGACGAAAGAAGGTTGCGCGTGTCGCAAGAAAGAAAGAAGAAGGATCCCAGTTTTTGATCACACATATTGCGTCCAAGGTTTGAACATACCTACTTCACAAAAATTCGATTAGGCAAAGACGAATAGGTTAAACAGTTTATATTTGTACTGATACAAAGCCATCGTTCATGGCGTTGCAAACATTCAGTCCCAAGTATCCTGCAGCATGGATGCAAATTTAGTAGGTTACTGATGGTGAACAGTTTGATGTGATATCAGTAAAATACCAGTCATTATTGAACAAAAATAACTGATTTATAAAATAAAAATAAAAATAATTCATATTTTGAACCATGTTAACACAGACAGCCTACTAATTTCCTTTTGAAATACTGTCATAGAAAAAATTCAAGCTTGGAAAAGACAGACGCGTGCCTGGGTAACCTGTGCAAAGCCATCAAGACAAAACAAAAACCCAGGTGTTTCTTACACATTTATTCGGAGTCTGTTAAGACAACACTACCCAAAATACATCAGCGATGTTGTATCTAAGATTCTTAAGAAAAAAAAAACAATTATCAGATCCTTTGTCTGAATTTGGGATTTGGGATTGCAAATCTTTATTATTGCCTATTTTAGTCATGTTTCACCGAACGGATTAAGGCGGATTTTTAGTAAGCTGTTAAGTAGCCATCCAAAAATGAAATGGTGTTGAAAAAAATTCTTTTACAATTAGTTTGATGTTACTCCCACAATTTGATTGGACTAATAACTCTATCCGCAATCAGGAGCCCTTAATAAAAAAAAATTAAAAAAAAAATGTATGAGTAAAGACTACACATCAATATATTAATATTAATCTTGTAAAAATTCTAGTATGAGCCATTAAAATTGTTGAATGACCTTCTTCATCTGAGACACTAGTGTTAGTCGAGTATGAATCGTCGTCCGTCATTTTGAATTTTGTTTAAAAAAAACCTCTGTCCTAGCAGCCCGGCTGTATCTTGCGCCCGTGATCTGCTCCAGGGGTGAGGATCTGGCTCCTTTTTCATAGGAAATTCATAAATTGTCTACTAAAACACTGTGTAATATGGAGGCAAGGCCAATTTATGCACTAAAAGCTGCTCAGATATCTCAAAATTGGTAAAAAAAAACTAGAGAAATTGCTCAGAAATTATGCAAAAATTGCTTGAAACGAAAAAAGTTGCTCGAATACTAGAAGTTGCCAAAAAAAACTGCCGAGCAACTTGTCGAAAGCCCTAGGGACAGGGGGAGGGGAGACTGCTCAATAAAGCTTTGTAGTCTCCGCCCCAAGGTCCAATCCCTTACCCTATGTATACCATTTTTGACAAGAGGTACCCCTTTCGTGTATCTTCCATTGAAAAATTGTACCCGTTTCACATATCTGCTTCATGAGAATAAATCGATAAGAAAGGAGGTCTTCCGGTCATTTTCGAGTAACCTTTAACTGAATTTTCATGTAAATGATATTGCCATAAGGCGTGTTTCTTCGAAGCATTTTAATAAAAGGTGTACATGTCCTTCTATAGCGTGTTTCTTCAGAATCTCTGTGAGTGGTGTGATTGTTTTCCATGTGCTTAGGTTCTCGGAAAATCCGGTTGAAAAGTAAAAGAAACACATCTTGTCGGGTCGTTCCACCATATCCAAAAGGACAGGAACTGCTGCTGGAATGTTCCAAAAGGAAATTTCATTCGTTAGTACATTTCTTTTAAAGAAACTGATACCGTTCCAGGCTTTGGCGGAGACTTTTCGGTGAAAGCAAATCCCGAAATGGAAATACAGGACTCATATTAGTTGAGTTAGGGGACCGCATTTTCTTTGCGCAAGGACCATAAATGAAGGGAGAAAGCGTATATGTAAATGAAGATTCCTAATTTAAGAAACGGACCAAGAAAACGAAGGTAATAAGGTGATTATCATATTGCTTTCTTTCTGTAAAAAGCAAACAGACAAACAAACAAAACAAACTAAAGAAATAGGCATTTGCCCAAAAGTTTTTTTTGCTGACGTTAACACTCACAGATTTTCGAACAAAAGAGAGACTGTTTGCAATCTACTCCCTCTCAAATTCTACCATGCAGACATGGATTTTTTCCACACTTTAGATGCAAGCTGGAGTCAATAAATCTTTTACAAGGGTAATTTACAAGTGTAGCTACTGTTTTCAGACTCTAAAGTCTATGCTAATGGCTTTACTAACTTAATTTACGCTCGTAAAAGTTTCATTAAACTGACCCCTGGTGACTGACCATTCACAAATTCAAAAGTTCGAGGATCGCTGGTTGCCTGGGTTGGGTTGCAAAAAACATCTTAAGATTAAGGGAACTCGTAACTATTATTTCAAAACAATAGGTTATTGTTCCAGAACAAAACTTAAGAGCCCTCTTATCTTAACAAGGTTTAATACAAGCTAGCCCTGGTGCTTGTGTTGGAGACCTTCTGGATCCTGAACTACTGGTACAAGCGAAGACAAAATTCAATACGAGTAAAGTGACAAAATGTCTCTTTCAATTTTCTGCCGCAGATTCTACATTGCAGATGAGAGGTTAAGGGAAAACAACGACTGTTCCTTTCCTGTATTTTAGTGCGACTTTTTCATCAGCATATCCATTTTAAAAATTACAAATTTCAATAATCTACAAACAGCCTAACAATCGATTAAGTAATTAATTTCTTACAGCTGGGAAAAACAACTGACATTTTTACTTCAGTATATTCGTTATGTTAAATTCTAATCCTTGCCTCTTTCATTACAAAAGTTTGATCATTTTCTACTGCTTTACATGATTATTCTCTCTTGCAGAAGTGAAAGCAAACTCAGCTGTTCTACCGAAAAACCGATTGTGATTGAATCATCACTTTATGACTTTGCTGTCCACGGCAACCCAGACGCAGCTTTATCGGACGAAGGATTTTCATGGGCTAAAGTTTGCAGCTAACCTTCAACATGCGCTATTTTTTCGAATTTTTCAGGTGAGCAGGAAGCGGACGTGGAGCGCGCGCGGCCTTCCCCTTCGCCCATGTTTCGCGCTGAAACATGTTGATCATTCACCTGAAAGCTGTTGAAATACGGTTTTCTTTCAAATTATGTTGTTGCTTCTAGTGAACAAATAAAGAAGTCCCGTTATAAACTTTAAGTAAACTGTAGTGACGTTATCAGCTCCATGTAGTTTACAGGCATTTAATCAATGATTTAATAAAATCACAATTGGCAGGAAATAAACTAGTCTCGATAACAATGAAAGCCGATGCCCGTTTTCCTTCGCTCCCACCAAGTTAGTTTCAGCTTGTTATGAGGAGAATACGATTGGGACTTCCTCAAGGAGCTGGAAATCGGGCCAAGAGATACACATGAAATCATCATTTACAGTCAATGTTGATTCTACCAAGAAACGAGAAACCAGCTAACGGTATGTTAATAATATACACGAAAAAATTACTTAATTCTGATTGGCTGAGAAAGGAGTGCAGTTCTTCTGTAACACGAGTGCAAAATGTGTAACACGAGTGCAAACTTGTAACACGAGTGCAAATTACAAATGCTTTCTGATTGGCTGAAAACACAAAAGAAACCAACAAGAACCAATCAGATTAGAGATGTTTTAACGACAAAAATTCAAGAAAATGGCCATGACAGCGGGATTTAATTTTGTAAGCAAAACAACAATAGAAAAGTTAAAAAAATATTCCAAAAACCCGAACACAGTAAAAAGTACCCTCCCACTCCCCAGGCATACCCCTGGCATTTTTCCGTACAGTGGGCAATTTGACCCAAAATGAGGCCCGACCTGTCGGGCATTGACTTTCGGGCTCGTGCACTTTTGTTGGTCTTTGAAAAATTTACAAGTGCTTATTTATTCCAAATTGCACGAGAAATCATGTGATTACCTATACTTATAGAATTATGTAATTTAGGCATTGAAATTTTTTCCTGTCAGACGGCAGGAAAAAATTTCAATTCATAAATTACATAATTCTATAAACATATTACATATTCCTATAACATATTACATATTCCTATTAACATATTACAGATTCCTATTACATATTCCTTTAAATGCTAAATTACACAATATATAAGGCTATCATATTACCTCACCCAAAATACTGTTTAAAAACAGTAAAAACAACATTTTTAAGTTTTGAAGCTCTACCTACAAAAATCGCCATTATGGTTAGTGCTCCCTGAGAAAATTTGTCTCGAATCTTCTTCTTATATCTAAGGACCTGTTTACATGGAGGTGAGGGACCCCAGGTAGGTGAGGTAACCTGCTTAGGTGGGGTAACCCGCCTGTCCATAGAATCTCTCAGTTTAATTTGATCACGTTTACATGATAGGTGGGGTAACGCGCCAAGGCGGGTAGCCCGGTCTGCCAGACCGGGTTACCGTCTCAGCCGGGGTCATATTTTGCCATGTAAACGTATGAAGGTGGGGTAACCCGCCTAGCCGGGGTCGGTTACGTGATACATCGCATTCGCGAAAAATCACTTCGGCGGTGGTTTTGCATCATTATTAAAGGTAACAATAGAAAGCCACAGCCCTAAAGGTTGCAGCGAGAGCAGCAAGTGAGCGTTGAAGAGCATTAACCGCCAAAACACGTGGTTTTCCAGTAGTTTGTTTTGTTTACGTGTTTTAAAATAAATAGCGACCATTCAATAATCTTGAGAAAGTGCAAAGGGATGGCGGGTTGTAAGGTCGCATGTAAAGGAGGGTTGTGTTTTTACCCCACCGAAACGGGTTACCTCACCTCTCTGGGGTCCCCCACCTCCATGTAAACAGGCCCTAACTGAGCATTTTGTGAGACATTAAGTGATGATCTCAGCCAAGTATCCTCGTGACAAAGCCCCTTTTAGAGATTTCCTTTGCTTGATAAATGATTGGATGTCCTCTTACGTTTACACGCGCGGTATCCCAAACCTTTTACTAATAAAGTGATACGCCCTAAACACGATCAAAAACAAGGCCAACTCCAGACGTTAATATTGCAATCGCTGGAATCCACTTGTCAGCTGACTTGCTGTTACCCTGGCCTGGTACTAGAAAGAAATTAGAAATTCAGACTCAGTTAAAAGTAGGCATTAAAGAAATGAGCGAATGTTTGGGTGACGCTCGATACACCAAGTCAATATATGCACTCTTGTCTCGTTCTATTGTGTGAAGTCTATTGTGTTATTGTGTAAGGGATAAGGATCATTGTTGTGTTCTTTGAGACGTAACTCGAGACTTGCTATTCGCTTGGTATATCGTGCACCAGCCGAATGTTTATCAGTATCAAGCCTTAATCTATCTAGCCAGCCTAAGCCAAAGACGGAACTAATCTTATAACAAGGGTTAGATTATTTACCAGTCAATTCCAAAACCTCCCACTCCCCAGGGATACCCCTGGCATTTTTCCGTACAGTGGGCAATTTGACCCAAAATGAGGCCCGACCTGTCGGGCATTGACTTTCGTGTCAAAATGTTGGCTAGCGTTTCGTTCAGCGTGTACATCACGTTCAAGGGTTATTGACGTCATTGCTCCTATATTCACTGTTTTGTTGGAGCATTTGAGAGCATTTGAAGCTACATGCAAACGGGCGCAACATTGTTGGAGCAACATTGTTGGCCAACAACTCCCAACATTGCGTCCGTTTGCACGTAGCTTGAAAGAGCCAGTTAAATGCGGGCTTTCTGAAATGAACAACTTTATTGGAACGAACAAATCTCCGTAAGACAGTTTTCCTAGACTTGAGATATTTCGGCAAACTCGTTCCCAGGTTGTGTTTAGGGAGGAAATTTAGATTTGAATAAACGCTTTGATGCATGGGGAAAATTCTTGATCAAGGAAAGTCGCTAATGGAGTGGGGGATTTGACACTTTTTGAAGCGCTAGCCGGTGGGCTATTTGACCATCTAAACTACCAACATGCCGGGGAATTTGACCAAAACCTTTCAAAAAAAAGTCAGATTCCCAGGGGTCTGCGCGGGGGCATGGACAGTTTTGTTATTGACTGGTACATTACGTCTGCGACTTGACGCAGACTAACAGGGAGCTTAAAGCCTGGTTTCCATATGCTCGCTACGATCGCTACGCTCGCTCTGATTACTACGATCGCTGAGAAAAAAAAGTTCAGCTATCGCGGATCATAGCGATCATATGGAAACCTGACTTTTCAGAGTTCGTAGCGACGACGATCGCTGAGCTAGAACCAGCCTTTCATGTAGTTTAACAAGTAAAATCCCTACCCTTTCATCGATCTAATGCCTGAAAAAAGTACCCCTTTTTGCGCCCCCCGTATATGCCATTATAGGGCGTATCCCCCGGATTAGGCCTTTGCCAGTTGTGCTCGTAAAATGATGGAAAGTTGCTCACTGGAATGCCAAAAACTTGCTACCTAAATTTGAAAAGTTGCCACCTAAATTTCTTGATATTTTTATATAAACGTTAATTAAAAGCTTTATTTTCCGTTCTTCACAATAATTACTACAATCGGTCAAGAAAAAAAAAATTAAAAAAAGTTAAAAAAGAAATTAAAAACATTGAAGTTTTCTATGAAATCGTTGACCTTTTCGTGTTTCATATGTGCTTTAAACCGAGGGGCTACTAAACCTGTATTTTGCTCAAAAGTTGCTCAGAAAGGCAAAATTTGCTCGAGGTTGCTAGAACCGCTACTAAATGTTGTTGTCTTTAATGCTCCAACGAAGTTTTGTGATAATTTGTTCAAATTGACTCCATATACAATAATAATATACAAGGTAGGAGACACGAGATGCCATCTAACAGGGCCAGATCAACGCGCGGCCAAGAAAATGAGGCCTGGGCACTGTACAAAAAAAATCCATCCCGGGAGTCCTGGGGTGACCTTTCTGGGGACATCATTTGCCCAAAGCCACCCTCCCCTGCTGGAAAAATACTTGATAGAAGGCAATTGTTCTTCCTAGCCAATCACAATTCAACAGAGCAAACCCCGCACACGCGCCTAAATTTAAATGTCGTTGTCGTTGGAGCATTAAGGACAACAACAACTAACTGCAGAGAAAGTTTCATTAATCTTTATTTAGTATTTTCTAGAAATTTTAGGATCGTATTTTTACCCCATACAAACACTGTAATTTTACCCCGGTGGGGGGTGGGGGGGGGGGGGAAACTCCGCATATGAAACTGGTGGGGATGCTCGTCGTCTCGCTTAGGGGTGGAAATTTAATTTTGGTCTCATTTAGGGTGTTCTGAGCAAAACGCCATCATATTTAGCCGTGATGGTCTCGTTTAGGATTGTACGCGAAAAAATATAAAAATATATATTTGATATGTATATTTTTAATTCGTTTTATTTACTCCATTCAAATAATCCATGGCCTCTTTTAGGGATCAAAAAAAGCTTGGCCCACGCCCAGATCGGTCTCCTTTAAGGATTTAATTCAAGATTTCGGACGAGCATCTCCACCCCCTTCATATACTGAGTTCCCCCCCCCCCCCCCCTTCCTGGGAATTTTGCTGGAACCATACTGTGGTACTATCACAGAGCCTGGGTTACCTTTGGGCCTACCCGGGATTATACACTATATTTTGTTAATTTGTGAAAATGTGTCTTTAGACTGGAGCACGATGCAACTCTTTGGTAATTACGGGTGTCAGTAGAACGCGGGGCCGGGGCCGGGGTCGGGGTCTATCTTATTTTTAAAGAATGCTGTTTTAGGGTTAGGGTTAGGGTTCGGGTTGACACTAACCCTAACCCTAACCCTAAAACACTATTCTTTAAAAAAAGAGAGATAGACCCCGACCTCGGCCCCGGCCGCGACCCTGTGTTTTACTGACACCTGGTAATTGCTTTTGAATTCCCATAACAGTCCAGCGACTCAGGGTGGTTCTGTTTTCTTCCACTGTTTCGTATTATTTGAAAAGCGATAAGATCTGGATACTATTTTTAGATTTGGTTGGCAATTCTGAGGCGGATCCAGGGAGGGGCCCGGGGACCCCGGGCCTCCCCGTTATTTTTGGACCAAACTGAGGCCTGAAAGGTCGGAAAAAAAAATTTTAAGACCACCCCCTTATCTAAGGGTCTGGATGACCGCCCCCCCCCCCCCCCCCCCCCCCTTTATCGGAAGGTCTAGATCCGCCACTGCAATTACTCCCATTGCAACACTATACTTAGTGACTACCCCTTAACATCACTTACTTGTTGGAGTTGGCCTAGTGGTCTTTTGTGACGATGGTGTCGAGGAATCTGCAAATAAAGTTGGTAAAGGGGAAACGTTCTCAACATATTACTTTCATCGATATAAAAAAGGGAACTTTAAAATAAAAAGAGAAACAAATATGATTACTTATATAAGTAAACATATGAGTTACGGTGTTGGTTTTTATATATATGTGGGTGTTTAATGTAGTTGACATTACAACGGCCCTTTTTTCGGTCAATTTTATCCTTTGCCTTTGTATGACTCTTGTGTAGCTCTTCGAAATTTACAGATTCATATTGATATCATATTGGGGAGATAGAAACAGAAAACGCAAGATTCCAAGCGCTGATTCAAATCGATTTACCCTGCTTTGATCAAAACACTCTCAGTTTCAAGAATTCTTTTAACTATAAGGAAAGATTTTATTAGAAGGTGTAATTTCCTTTATTCCTCTTGCACTTTTTACATGCAATTCATTTTAACAGCCGGAGAATGATTTTGGAAATGAATAGGAAAATTTGTAAAGAGAAATACGTCAGCACAGAAATGAATTGTAGGCAAATTTCTGTAATGGTGCATCCTTCTGCTAATAAGCTAGCTTGATTCAAGCGTTCACTTAATGCAACTTGCTTGTTTTTAGACTGAGCCTCTCAATAATTTCCCCAAAGTGATTTGTGTCTGTAAAATCGTTTCCGATCAAAGATTTACTTGTATCGTTTGCATTAGGATGAGTTTCATGTAGTGAGGGAGAGCTAATCCAAAAGAAGATTTGTGAATGATTAACATGGGCCTGAAAAACCCTCAATTACTTGTACACTGTTATTCGCCTCTCAAAACGGAAGTCCACGCTTACCGAGTGTCTTTCGGTCCATAATTTTGGTCAAACTCGAGAGTTCCTCTTTCGTGTTCAGAGTTTATGACGCTTGTTTAAGAGAACAAAATGACACGAAGAAATGTAAATTGCATTTTTTAATAGCTTCAAAACAGCTGCTTCACAGAATGTCACTGAACAGACGAAACGCAAAACAGTAGATGTATAAAAGTGCAGTAAATGTCACAAAATCAACCCAAGCGGTCCCTTCGGGCATTTAGTTCTGTTTTACGTCATCCCTAACCATTTCATACTTGGGGGGAGTTCAGGGCTGAGACGTCGTCATTACCCAACGATTCCATGTTTTTAACAAATGGAGTGTTTTTTCTAGTATTCTTACTGCATATTTCCGAGTAAAAAATATCATCAACATATTTCTAAGACCGATTTAATATTAAATGTACCGTGTTTTACAGGTGTTTCGCTGATAACAGTGCGAAAAAGCTCAACCGCTTAGAGCCCCTGAGTTCGAATAACTTTGACTCGTAATTAGGCTTGATTACCAGCCGCTGTTTGGGAAATGAGCCCCTCAAAGGCCCTTCTCGGGGAGGAACATTCGAGCAGACCAAAGAGTGGGCGTAAATCGAGCAAACTCGCAGTTATTCCACGGAAATGCATATACTGATGTCGTGCTGACCTGTTTCGCCGACGCGTTTACTGATATAGTTCTATTTGCTGACTCGTAAACATTGCATGCCTTGAGGAAAAACATGAATTCAAGGAACTGTTAAATGCCATCAACGCAGTAAAGGAGCGTAAACCCCCGGGATGGTGTGGTATATCTGCGGAAATCTCGAAACATACATGGCGGTATGAAACCCGCCTCTTGGATTTTCTAAGGCGTGAGAAATTCTGTTCCAAAGGCTGGTTCAAACAAGAACACACAACAGCCAATTTTCCATGTGCTCAGGGAACTTTTTACTTGACTAGTTCCAGTCTCCTACGCAGGGGTATCACCTGAAGCTTACAAGGAGCTCCGGATCCTCAGCTCCTCTCTTTAGGATTATGGCTGGTCAGCGACGTTCAATGCACACAGTCGTGTTATTGGGTGGATAAGCTCAAGTCTAGGTTTCACTAGCTAAAGTTGTTTTGTCTCGATATTTTTTTACCAACTAGTTGGATTTTACTAAAACAATTATTCCTCTTGCCCGAATGGCCTCTGAGTAAATAGCCTTCGGCTTCATGGGCTATTGACTCAGAGTCCATTCGGGCGAGAGGAATAATTTTCAAATATTCCGTTGGCGACAGAAGTCTAAGACCTCCTGGACTGACTCTGGATCCAGAAAAAGACGCCCTTACTGTCTGTTCATTCGAAGGGAATCTCCAGCAACTCTTACACCTTTCTCTCTTGCCAAGAGCTCATCGGCCCTCATTTCTGGAGTAAAGGTCATATGGTATGTGTAAACGTGGCAAGCCTCATGACACTCGTTTGCTTCCTCCGAGACATTTGCAACTATTGTCTATGTGAGCGGTTTTCTTTACTCTTCCAGCTTCCCCAGATGTCCTTTGCGATATTCAAGTGGCAAAATGAGTTCCTCATAATAATCACTTCTCAATCAACTTCCATATGTGGAACTGGCTTTATGATCTCCAGGTCGCGATTATGATCTAATTTCTTGCATTGACGGACAAATCAATTGCTTTCATTTCACAAATTTCCACAAAAAATAATTGCTTCTTGTTGCTCCAATTCATACCCTCAAGGCTGGAGGACAGTTACAGTTTTGCTATCCGCTACATTCGACTTCACTCCAAAAGCAGCAACACAGAGTGCGTACAAACCTAGTATGTCAGCGATCTCCTCTTGAGGAAGGACGACCCAGACCCAGACCCAGATACCGTGGTGGGTATCATCTGCAGCGCAACCCTTTCGGGGTGTTGTACACTTAACGGTTCAAGTCTTCAGAACCTCAACAGCTCGTGTGATTAGTTGGTACTCCATGTGATGACGTCTCTCCTGTGGCTTCCTGCGAGGATTGGAATGTCTCAGCCCACGATGTCCTCTACTGCGGCATCTAAAGCACAAACCCAACTTCTCTTATAATTACCATCGTTTACTTACAGTTTATTCTTCCAGGTTTCATACAATGTCAGTACATGGTTTTCTTAGCTCACAAAACATTTCATGAGTCTTCGCATGTTCTTTCTCCTGAGCCACTTCGATTTATTTCAATTTGACTTGGGTTTCTCTTGTTCAGGATTCTCTATATTACTGGAGCAACCAAAGGCTATCACTTTGACTTGACTCTCGGTTTCAGCCACTCATCTAGGTCGCTAAGGTCAACTTATTTGGGCTGTAGCTTTAACTTTTGCCTGGTTCACCTTACGGCAATTTTTGGAGGTAGCTTTGCAACAATCTGCTGCATATTAGTTGCTGGTCTAAAGCCTGCTCCATGAATGTTCTCACAATGTTGCGCGAGCTGTCAAATTGTTTTCATCCTGATCTGCTGATATCTCCAGGAACTTATTGATCAGTGACTTTGAAATTAGAGCTGGGTTTCCAAATCGTTCAGTCCGCTTTTCATACTATTGCACAAAAGACTTATATTTTGGACGTTCAGGGGCTAACAATTTTCCCAGCACGCGATATGCATCTGCTACGATAAACGCTAGAAACGTAGCAACTTTGTAATCCGCCTTGACATAATTCGCCGCAAAATACATTCCACTCTTTCGATATAACTTGCAATATCTTCTTTACCGTCCACATACTCTCCAACTCGACCTACAAGCGCCATCCTCGTCGACAGAATTGTAATATTCTGGTCTTAAACAACAACACAAAAAGAACCATTTGCCAGTCATTCTTTTAATGCTACTGCCTATGTGCAAAACGTGCCCTAAAATATAAGAGGTCTGGAACCTAATACTGATTACTCAACCCAGAAGCTGGATTCTGATTCGACTATTGCATCATGTGAAACGATTATGCAGATAAAGGAGGGTGTTACGAGTTGCCGTCCCCTGCATGGGTATTGCGATAGAGTTACTGTCTGGCACCTAGTAATAAATAGCCGCACGAGTAGAAATTTCAGCTATAATTTACTCTATAATTATTTCAAAAACAGAAGTAAACTTTACCCTCCAATCGCCCTATCCGTTTAAAAGGAAATTTCAAGTGCACGTATTTATGGAATTCGCTGTCTACCTGTTTCGGTAGAGTACGACTTTTCCTTCCCTATTCACAGACCTGAAGGAGGATGATTTAAAACAATAGCAACAACAAAAACATAAGAAAACTCATGAACAAACATATAATCTCAGACCCTGTATCCAAACGGCGCAAAACCTTTCCCTGTTTCAGACCCAAATGGTTTTAAACAATTCGCTTTCAAAGGGAGTACCCTCTCACTAGAACAAATGGGCTGTGACGTCATGGTTTGCTGGCTCATTTTGATAATTTTGCCAAATATGTCCTTATTCTCAATGGAACTCAGCGTAAGTTAAGAAATCACTTGCAAATGACAAAATCGCTGCTTCATGTCAAACACATTTGTCTCCCAAACATTATATGAAAAGTTACAGACAAGACAGATACAGACAGTTACAGACAGGGAATTTTTATATTTAAACAGACTTAAATTGACTTTGTTTCTTTCAAGAACCACGCGATTTCGCTTGTATCAACGTTTAGCTTTTATCGGCATTTATTCCGCTTTTTCTAGTTTCATGTATCAATTATTGTCTTGATTACACTCATTGAATAGAATATATTTGTACAATTTGATTTCAGATCGAATGAAATTAGATCAAATTACTGTTATACAATTGCGAGTTATTCTTCGGATTGGATTCTTCGTTTCTAATGAAACACTCAGTTGCAATCAGTTTTAACCCTTCAAGCTTGTCCATACATGACTCCTTTTGCATTTTCTGTATTACTGTTTTGAACCGGGGAGGGAGGGGGGTATGGGGTATTTCCTAATAAGAGGCTAATGGGGATGTGCCGCTGGATGGGGTCCCATTTTCATGACTGGATTGACTATAATGGGGTCGCACATTTTCGGATTTTTTGGGGTAAGACAGTTCTCCATATTTATGGTTAGCAAACGTACCAGAATGTTTGTACTGCAGATGAAAAGTAAAGTGCTCTTAATCAATCTAAAAAATGGGTCAATTCATAAAAATAGAAAGCGACTAAGGATCGCGAAAATTACACATTTGCCCAAAAGTCACTAAGATGGGGTCTATAATTGGCCACAGTGGTAGGGGCTCTGAGAGGCCAGCAGCACATACCCAGCAAACATTTTCTTAAGTAAATCCCCCTCTCCGGGGTTTTGAGCGCTTATTTTCATGTTTCACTCAATTTGGTGGGGTTTTTCACTTTTTGAATTTTGATAAATTTCGTGACACAAGACCTTTAGATATCACAGGAGTATCAGTACCTTCTTCTGGAGGATATACTTTCAACTGGATAATTGAAGACCTGGAAAAGCTGGGGTCGTCATTCTCGCAGAGCCACTCACATTTATACTTTCCTTCGTCTGCATCAGTAACGTTAACAATGGTGAGAATGAAATCTTTTTTGCATTTGGTGTTGGTTGTCCTTTCTTGTATATCATACTTTTCACCAGATTCTAATTTTTCTGAGCTGTTGTTAAAATACCACTGTAAAGAATTGTCATCACAGGCGCTTGGCTTAACACCTACTTCGCACTTTAAACTGACATTGGAGTAGGCTGTCACCGAACCCTGGGGAGAAGAAATATTCGGTGCTCCAGGAGTGAAACCTGTATTAGATGATAAGAAGATATGATGAGCAAATATTATTTGAAAATCGTTGCCATTTTTTTGTGCAGCCGTAGGGGGTAGCATTCTTACTCTTACCCTCCCCTCCTGTGTATTTGTGACAATATATGGGCCATCACAACGCTTTGGAGTTTTTACGTGTTGATTTTGTTTATCCCACTGCTTTCCTCCTTTGCTACTAAGGGTTGAATTATTGGATAATGCAATTCTAGTGCTCTGATTGGCTTAGCCGTCATGGTATATGAGCAGTTTTACCATGCTCTTCAAATATGGTAACTGTACGCGTCTGCTCAAAATTAAAAACAAGATGAAAGTCGGTTGGTTTACAAATAAAGTCGGGAAGAATTCTCGGTATTTTGTGGGCGTTTTTAATAGAATAATTATTCCACTCGCGGCTTGTTGGATATGAGATGATTATAGCCAACTCGGTGCTACGCGCCTCGTTTGCTATCTACTAATTCATATCTAACGCACACTCGTGGAATAAGTGGAATAATTGTTCATTATACCGAGGACTTCGTTATATAGAGGTTCTACTGAATTTCAGGTGAGAACACTCCCCTCTCGTTAATGACTGTCCTGTGCTTGATTCCTCAGGCAACATCATATGTGGCCGGCCTGGTTGAGTTTTGTTGGTTCTCACCCTTATTCCGCTATTGCCACCAAAACAACACATCACCCCCACGTTAATCCCGCCAGCTGCGCAGGGTAAATTTGAGCCAGAATGGTAGACAAAGAACCACTTTGTGGATGAGCTAGCGCCACTAAATCATTATTTACTTATTTATTTATTTACTTATTTAATTATCCCATGTGACCCGAGGGGTAAACAAATAAAAATTCCAGCGTCCATTTAGTCTGAATGGAAGAGGAAGGTGGCACGAAATTTTCAGTTACTTTTTTTAAATTCAGTTAGGAATAAGTTAATCTGTTATTTGAAATATGAAACACCCAATATTAAATTCCGTCTAAATCAAGAGAGAATGAGCTGTCTCTCTTAGTCTTAATGGGATACTTTCCATTGCTTACAGGGGAAACATGGTCTTATGTTTTTTATGAACCTGCTTCAAAGGAGGTAGTTTTGCGCATCCGTGTGTAGTATTAGAAATAAGAAATTAAATGACTCACAGCGATGCTTCAGGTCAATTACCCCCGATTTTTCACTCGACCAGCCGGTAATGTTGTTCATTCCAGTGCATGTATAAGTCCCTGCTTGTTTTTCTTGGATATTAGCATTACGGAGAAGGGAGGTTAAGGTATCCTCTCGATCCAGCTGCTCTGAGATGTAAAAACCTTCAGATCCGTTGATGATTTGTTTGTTATTTGGATTGTACCAAACTACACGAGGACGAGGCCATCCCTTGAAGGTACAGTTTAGTTCCCTTTGTCCCTTGCCAAGATAGTACTTAACGGGAGAACGTGTCTTAGATACTATCTGAACTGGAACTGAGAAGAAATTCTTCGTCTTAATTTCAAAGCTCGTAAGTCATGCACCCAGTCATTTAAACTAGGGAGCTTAATTAAGTGACCAACTCGAAAGCCTAAGCTCCTTTGGCCACTGCGCACATTTCACCTTTGATCAGGATTTATGTAATTTGCTGAGTTTTCTTCTTTTTGTTTTCGTAATATATTTGTAGTTTTTAAAGGAACCTCTTGAATTAGTGCTAAAAAATATCAAAATCTGAAATGTGAAAATCTTAACCACCACGACGACAACGTCAAAAAACAATTGGTTTTAACATGAAAACAACAGCTGCTGCACGTGCATCAAGCTTCTTAGTACATTTCTTTGACGTTGACTGCACGACTATGAAGTGAAACCTCCTAATCAAGGAAAACGACGTTTTATAGAGAAAGTGAACATACGACGACGAATTTTCCTTTTTCTTTCTGAACCTGGATAAAGTCCTTAAGAATTCAACTCCAAGAGAAATCGCCTACATTTGACAAATTAAGCAGCTCCAAATAGACGCGATAACATTTGAAATGAGGCAAATTTATTATAATTTTTTAGCGACATTTTCACTGCCGTCGTCGTCGTCGTCGTTGCTTAGCTCACGATTTTTAAGATAATTACAGTCATCTCTCTTACCGACACCTTCCATGTTTTACTCCATGCCTTGTTCATTTTAAATAGGCCCTTTGCAGTAAGTCACTTTTGTGGCACAAACCTGCCATGCTGGAGAGCGAGGCCCTACGCACTGAGTCAAGCCAAACAAAAAGCTAACATCTTACCGACGCCTTCCAACCAACCTTGTTTTACTCCGATTTGCCTTGTTCATTTTAAATAGGACCTTTGCAGTAAGTCATTTTTGTAGCACAAACCTGCCATGCTGGAGAGCGAGGCCCTATGCACCGAGTCAAGCCAAACAAAAACCTAACATCTTTTAAAATGATTCCTTTGTTTGTCGTTTGTCATGTCCCTTTGCTTTGCTTGCCCTCCAGCATGGCATGGCAACTAGAGTTTAGCGAGCGGACCATGTTCAAGTGAGGTGATTTATAGCTGGCTATAACTTCAACCGTGTTTTTACGATCAATCCAACCGTAAAAATTGCCTCAGCTAAGCTTGAATCTACCTAAACCTGTTACGAGGCATTCATAGGATTCGTTATAATCCATTTAAAAAATAAGACACACACAAAAGAACTGATGGCCGCATTATGATATTTTTCTCCCCATCAATTTAATACAGACAGGGCAAATAGAAAACATACTCACTGGCGTATTTTATAGAAAAACATTCGCGTAGCTGATTTCTATTTCTTTGTAAGAACAGACCGGCATCACTGGCATTGAGGTGTTTTTCAAGGTACTTCCAAATCATGTGTTGTACTTTTCCCCCATTCTTAATCGAGCAGTTCAAAGTCACTTTAGAGTGTTTGGGCGTTACTGTTATCGTCTGAAAAGGCGGTTGACATTTCTGTGCACTTATTTCACAGTCTAGGTTCCCTGTGGTTGACACATCTATCGCGTAAAAAAGGAAAGAATACAAAGGGAAATTCTTTATTCATCAAGCATTCGCAATTTAGGTTTCTGGGAAACTTCCCACCTACCCCTCCCTTAAGCCATCATTTTGTCCTTAGCGAGAAGTAAGTGTTAATGCTAGCTTAGGGGAGGGGTAGGTGGGCAGTTTCCCAGAAACTTAAATTGATCTAAACATTCATTAACTAACACAAACCTCCACAGGAACTCTTGAAAAACCTACTACAGGGCACCCTACCTACTATCCGAGTGGAACAAGTCACTATCCCAGCCCATGTATGTTTTTTTGGCTGGTTATTGTTCTTTGGTAAAGCAATGGGCTTCTAAAAAGATAGCTTTGCAATGGCTGATTTAACACTCAGTCTTATCAGCAAATGATCGGAATAATTAATCCTACTGATGGTTGAAAATAAGCAATGATTATTATATTTAAAGTTATTTCAAATATTTTAAAAGGAATCAATAATTAAATTTGGGGGTAGAACTAAAAACTAAATGAATTGAGCCAAACTGTGAACGTAAAATAATTATGTTATACCCATCTTATCCTTTTGCTTTTTTTTTCATTATTCGCCTTTGTATCTTTTTTTTTTTCATCCTCGACTTTTTCAGGTACGCCCGTGCGTACAGGTAGCTACTCTCCTGACTAGTATTATTTTTACTTGCTTCAGTTGTAAATTGTTTTTCGTGCAATTTCTGTTGTTTTGGTTACCAGCTTTAACGGTTCTGAAGCAATTAAACTGACGCTAACCAGGAGCCGATTACTTGGAGCCTTCATCTCCCATATAAGTCCTTGGAGTCAACCCTTGCCGACCAAAAATTATTTATAGAAATAGCTTTCGCGGAATATTTTTCACGCCTTCTTAGTAATATCCAATCAGAGCAGAGCTATGGTCATACGTCACACGCCTAACAACTTAAAGAAAAAGGTGATACACTCATCAGTTCGGGAGTATGCCAGTTTTGGAAGAAGCGAAAACAATGGTCTACGTCGCCAACCATAACATGATCACCACGGCGATGATCATTTTCAAAACTTACAAAATGGCGGTCAAGGGAGAGGAAAGAGTATTGACAGAAATTCTCGTTTATTCTTGTTTCATCGAGCCTTTTATTTGTCTTCTCCTTACTATTAATTGGGAAGTACCTTGTAGACAAGGAGAAACCATTCTTGACCATTCTTGCGCTATAGTTCTTCGCTTATCACGCGCTTTGTAGGCACTTCGTACTCACTGCGTATGTAATCAGTACATGGAAAATAGTCAAGCACGCTAACAAGTTTGTGCCTATTTCTTTCACTAATTTTTTCTATATTATAAGAGAAAAGAATGCTTTGGAAACAACTAAAAAAGTGAGTTGTTCTATAATTTATTTCCTTATGTTTGCAAATAGTAAGTTTTGCCGTAATTTTTCCCGTTGCTTCTGTTTCTCTTTCGGGAGTGAGCGACTGGTCGGAGAAGACGGCTGTAATTCAGGTTATTGTTTTGGTGCAAGCGAGTCATTTGTGAGTAAATTATCTGTTTTTTCGAATATGATGTTCTGTTGGTGTATGTCCTGAAGCGGTTCCGTCCAGGTATACAACAGGTTTACAAGGGATTTCTGAGGATATTGTGTCTGCGTTTTCTTCTTGAAAACCCACAAAGTGAAAATCTTACTTATCATCCCTGATCATTTTTTCTTTGTCCCGCTTCAAAAAAACCTACTGCTGTCAATTATTCCACTGTCTGAAGTTCACTGATTATTTGCTCAAGCTTAACAAATGCAAGAGACTCTTTAGAATTTAATATACATATTGGAAAACTAAGAATGCCTGTTACATGTTTTTGGATATATTGATTAAAATGGGATACTATAGTCTTGTAGTCCACCGGATTTGGCCGGAGGTCAGAAATCAACAGGGTTATGGGTTGTTATAAAATATCCTCTTATACGGGATTTGATGTTATATCCGAATAACACTAAATTATTGTTTTTAACTCTGGGGTTGCCTTCAAACCAAAGGCATTGTAATTTTGAGGAGCACTTTTCTCCAGGTCTTCTCTGTGGGGACCCTCAAACAATTCTATTAGACAAGGTTTGGCCTAAAATAATAATGATTACTGCACTTGGCATGGACACAAAATAAGTCTTCCAAAGTTCTTTTTCATAGTTCTCCGTGTTTCTATTGAACAGCACTTTCAAGAAAACAAAGCTCACACATCAGAGTAAAGATACAATAAAAGTTATTTATTGTTACATTTTGTTTTTTGTAAATAAACATTTTATTTCTGGACCTGACATAAACTGCGAGCAAGGGAGCTATGCAAGTCACGCAGACCATCAGCAAAAATAAAGTAAAAACAAGTAAAAACTGCAAATTTTACAGATTACGGTTGAGTATTCTTTTTACTGATTAGGGTTTAGGTTGGGGTTAGGGTTATGATTAAGTGCTGTTTAGGGTTAAACACTT
Organism: Porites cylindrica; assembly: GCA_964035525.1. Lineage (NCBI taxonomy): Eukaryota > Metazoa > Cnidaria > Anthozoa > Scleractinia > Poritidae > Porites > Porites cylindrica. Next base: position 37,312,543 of record OZ037777.1, on the reverse strand, counting down.
GTTTACCATGGTTAGCGTTCAGTTAATTCTTTCCGTATTACTGTTTTCGATTTTTATGTATCGTTTTCAATGAGTTGTATCTGACCTGCATGACTCGCTGCCATGGCTCGCTGGCTCGCATATTATACACACTCTTTATATCTCAAAATCTTGTTTTTTTAACACCTTCTTGGACATGAAAACCAAAAACCAAAGCTTAATTGATATAATGAAGACAGTAGCAGCTGACATCGGTTTTCAAAAGTTATCTTGTGAGATGTCTCTCATGCATTATTTATTAGGGAGGATGATTTGTTGAAGACGATACATTAATATGGATGCTTTTTCATCGAGATAATCTCAATAATTTAGGATTTATTCAAATACAAACATATTCAAGATTATGACATAAAATGTGGGCTTATTGCTCATGCACAGGTATTGATGGGGGAGAGTGTGGCATTTTTCCTGTTTCAGATTGACCTTTTGCACAGCACAGGGACTGAACCAGGAGCCGATAAGTAATCGGCTCCTGACTGAACATATTATGTATTTGGCATTTGTAAAGTATAAACAATATTTGAAGCGAGGGATGTGGAGAAAATCTTCACAAGCCTCCACTTCCATGACTCCTTCCTCATCTATCTCCTTGAAAGCCCCTTGAGGGCCACATAAACCGATACCTTTCTTCACTTCGACGTTTTGCTTCTTTAAACGAAATCCTCCAAAATCATGAGGAAAACATCTTGATTTTCGCTGTCGCGGTTGCGGTAGATAAGAAACAAAAGACACGACAGCTTCTACTTACAAAGGCGCAAAATTGCCTCCGATTTGCCGGTTCCACGATCAGCCGTTACACGCCTTATCGTAAGCGCTCCACCTCCCTTTTAAAAAGTCTGGCTCTCCAACAAAGAGTTTCACTTTTTAATTCTTTGAAAAACTCCTTTTAAATAAGGGCGATGGAATACAACATTACGAGCAAAATTTAAACATCCGAACAGTGCTACAACAGCAAACACGACCTCTTGCGTTGCAACAAAATACAGCAATATTTTTAAGTCAGATTACATATTATTTATATTAACTCGAAACCAGCTTTCCTCGGTTGTAAGGGAAGGAACGGAGGCAGGAGCCACGGTGATGGAACAAAGATTAAACTTGTTGGCCAATTTCCCGCTTTCGTCGCCATTTTTTTCTCACTACAGAAATATGCGGACGTCCTATAAAACACATTAATTTCGCTCTAATTTCGCGGGAAAACCTGTTCTAAAAATAATTATTTACTTCAATGGCTTGACTCAAGGGTACAGCACATATGGAGGCTCCAAGTAATAGGCTCCTGCGCTAACGGCGTAAGGGCAATTCCGCGTTGAGGTCGTTACTGAGTTATTAGTTTCCATATTCCATACTCCTCAGTTAGTTTTAGCGTGCCGAGAAGGCAAATCAACTTTCTGTTGCCTGTGATGAAAACCCTATCTACTGTTTTAGCCAATCCTCGGCGACCTGGTCAGGGTTATTTCAAATGAAGCTAGAGAATAACGGGTAAATTATTGCTAAGTTTACAACTGAACAGAAGGGCTCTTTGGACACTTTTCTTACATCGTTTCCACAAGCATATGATTTATTTTCTCAGTGCTGATTTTCGAGTTCAAAGGCGTGTGGAACTGTCTATTCTTTAAAAGAGTTAGTTGAAACATTGCCCGGGGGGGGGGGGGGAATTCTCAACAAAGTTTTATACTGGGACGCTCCGCTTTGAGGTCCAACCCCTTAATCTTTTTTTTCCCTGTTATCCACCTCAGTGAAGACATAATTAAAATTTAGTCGATCGAAAACAAGACCCAGCTTTTGCAACAAAAGGTACCCCTGTCGTATGCTTTCTACTGCATGACAAATGGTACCCCCCTCTCCCCCTTTCACTTATCTAGCTTAGAATGCTGCACCCCTTTAAACTGCTATAAATGCAAAGTCTTTAAAATGTCGTGAACAAATCACAAAATCAGGCGTCGAAAGGGGTAGGGGATGGAGGGATGAAGGTAGGAAGGAAGGGGAAAAGGGAGGGAGATTGGGGTTCCCTTTTTCGCGCTCTTCTCATAAATTACAGATGTTTGACTAAAACAAATTCCCGCCATAACGGACTCTTGCTAATGAGGACAGTAACTCAAGGTCCCTACAGTGTCTGCTATAAAGAGAGCTGACTGTAGAACTGAAAGAAAGTATCTTCTTTTCACTCCTCATAACCTTAAAGTTGTAATATTGCATACGCAGAACCTGGAGTTCTTTTTCTTTCAAAAATATTTTCCTTCCAGATCAGTCGATGAATGACTAGCCTTGTTCTCTTGATTCTTGGGATAATATGGGAGCCCTGTTTCTTTTAATTTTTTTTTTAAGAGTGAAATAATGTTTTGGGTTTACTTATACACAAAGGGTACAGAATATATCATTTTTACCGAATTACTTGCAAAGATAACCTACCTTGGATCCAAAGACTCATCAAAGAACAAAGTAAAAGGAATTTAAGGAAAGAAAGTTTGAGATCTTTTCGTACGTAGTCTTTCTCCATGTCTTTAGCCTGTTTTGCCATTTGCGTGCGAAGTGCTTTGGTGCCAGTAGAACTTCCTCAATATTTTAATTTCCTGCCTTTCTTTATAGTAGAGCCTCTGAGGAAACCTTTGAAAAAGATTATTATCAGATTAATGATTAATGCCATATATTTTTAGAAATTATTTGGAAAAGCGCATATTTATCTCTTGACTGTGCATCTTTGTCTGGAGGGGAGTCTTGTTCCAAGTTATTTTTTTCAATTCAGGTGTGATTTAAAAAAGGTGTTTGTGGAAATATATTCGGGTCGAAAAGTGTTGCGTTGAATACCTTTGGAATTATAGTCCAACCAATGTTACAACCTCAAACGAAAGCTGTTGAGAAACAATCCCGTTCCCCTTAATCACGAGAATTATACACGTTGCATGCTTTTTAGACCAAAACAACTTTGTTTTAACAACTTCCCACACTCATTTGGCAGTTGTCAAAATTGGTTCTCCATTTACCCAGCCTGGAACAGACAGCTGCTTAACAGGTAACCTTATGGTTTCATCTTTCGACTTAAAGAATATGGCGAAAAAACAACTTGAGGATCGGAACTTTTACAATGAGGTTAGAGAAAGGGAACGTTTAGTTTCAATGCTGTTTGGTCCCCACGGAAAGAGAACCGAGACAACCACATCGAATATCTTAAAAGTATCCCTGCTTAGTTACCAAGTAAGAAGTAACCTTACTACACCAAATTAACAATTCAAACCGCTTCTCAAGTGTTTGAATCCAAGTATTTCTCCTTTTTTGTCATTGTTCTCGTCTTTAGTTCGACTGATTTAGCTGAGATCACGTAAGTAAAATCATTTCTAATATCTTTATCTTTACACAGTAATTTTCAAGGACTTATAACAACTCCTCTAGTGGGACTAACTTAACTCCTTACAGTGGAGTTATTTTTTGTGGAGTTATTTTAACTCCAAAAAGGAGTTTAAAGAGCTCTTTTTCGGGAGTAAAAGTGACCCCAGATATTGAGGAGTTAAAACAACCCCTAAAAAGAAGTTGTCCTGTACCTAAAATTTTTACTCCACTTTCAGAGTTAAATTAACTCCAAAAAGAGTAAAAACAACCCATGTAAGGAGTAAAAGTAACCCCATTTCAGAGTTATTTTAACTCCAGACTGGGAGTAAAAATAACTCTTTTTCAGGAGTAAAAATGACCCCAAATTTAGCCTGAGTATCAGGTCTTCCTAAGGGGATGGGGGAGAGGAGATTTTTAATGAGGGAGGGGGGAGAAGAGAAAGGAAGGCCTGACACAAAACCATTCAGCAAAACGTGTGACACATCCAGAAACTGGATGTGGCATTGATTGGATAACACGCAATACACCCTGACGTCACCGACCGCAAGTAAACACGAGCAGAGTGTTTTGATTTCATGTGGTAATTTTATGGATAGAGACGTAGAGAGGAATTCAAAGAGACTCTAGAGGGCGCTCTCAAGTTCTTTCCGGGAATAAAAATAAAACCCGAGCAAGAATTGTGTTTTCAAAGCCTCGTAGTTAAAAGGAAAGATGTTCTCGGAGTATGGAAAAGCCTCATATACCAGCTCTGCCGAAACTATGTCCGAGTATTGATTTCACAAGACCAGGACAAAGAAGACGATATCAGTGCTTCAGATATCTAAGTTTTGATTTACAACATCCTGCCACTAAAAGGGTATTGTTACTGCAAATAAAAGTAGAGCGAGGTAGCCATGTATTGAGAATAGCCGACAGCACCAAGGCTTTAGCTTGACTTTAGATTTTCTCTCGGACGATTTTCGGCCTGATCTACAGCAGCTTTTTAGCTGCCAGATTCTCAGGAACCTGCTTATTAATGAGCGCCGCTGTTGTAACTCTGTAAACAAAAGCAGTTTACAGTTTTCCGGGCACACGTTTATTTACAAACAGAGCGTTGGCGATCTTACATTAGCACAATTCCTAAAACATGTTATAAAACATGTTCAAAAACGGCAGGTTTTCCACTACAAGTATTCGAAAACTCCTCATTGGAGGTTTCAGAAAAAGCGAAGTCGTAGCAACATAGGCACCAGAGCTCGGCCAGACCGTATGGTGAGATTTATTTTAGGCGAGCTTTTTGACACGTGAAGCTGACAACCCAAAGACCGGATGTGATTTTGATTGGATGGTATCGAATCATGCTGTGTGGGGGTGGAAGGTTCCAGTAAAAGCATCTGTGTCAGGCGTTTCTCTCCTTCAGCTCTCTCCCTGTTTCGCTTCCATCTTTCCCCTTTTCCCCCAGAAACGCCTGATACTCGGGCTACCCCAAATTCGGCGTTAAATTAGGAGTTAAAATAACCCCAAAAAAGGGGTTATCCTGTACCTAAAATTTTTACTCCACTTTCAGAGTTAAATTAACTCCGAAAAGAGTAAAAACAACCCATGTGAGGAGTAAAAGTGACCCCATTTCACAGTTATTTTAACTCCAGACTGGGAGTAAAAAGAACTCTTTTTCAGGAGTAAAAATGACCCCAAAAAGGGGTTATCCTGTACCTAAAATTTTTACTCCATTTTTGGAGTTATAATAACTTCCTAAAAATTACGGTGTAGTTCCGTTATAATATTTGTGACAAGATAACGACAAAAGGGTCGATGGGTATTGTCGTAATCGTAATTTCAAGTTCAGACACTGATAAACTCAATAGTCCAATCAATTTCTTTTATTTGGAAATTTGCGGGAAGTGAAAATCCAAACATAATGAAGTGATTGAGAAAAGTAGGAACTGGCTTTAAGTAATATCCTGATATTAATCAAAGTTGCACTGCTTAAAGGTACACAGTCACCTAATGCACTTGCGCATTTGATATCATTTATTAGCTGACGGATTTGAATATCACAAGATACACGCGTGAACCAGAAAGTGATAAGCGCATCCCTTGCAATGAAGTCAAAATCGTGATTACCAACCCCTTACCCCTAGTCATATTACTGAGAGCACTCAATTGTTTGGTACCATGGAGAATTCACCGACAGAATTTTCTGTTGAAAGCCCAACGTGGACAAATACCTCTGGATTCGAGCATTCAGTAGAGGTGAGAACTGACGCGAAGTCTGAATCCGGCCTTGACGATGATTTCCGCCGCATGAACATTTCTCCAGGTCGAAACCCCTACACTGTTTTCACGTCTTTCTCGTCTCACGTCTTGTTAGCGGGTTATTACCCTTTTCTTATTGACGCTTGCATTCTACTATGTTAATGATGTAAAAATACATACGTCTGAACATCTGAAGGATCTAGCATCACATTTTTTAAAAACGGCCTTTGGACCCTCCGTGTGGATCCAAATTCATATTAAATATCTGTTTGTTTTGGTTGAGAGATTTCGAAAACGCACGTGCCGGCCGTAAAGTGACTTTAATAGTAAGATTTATCTTTTGTTAAAATCTATCTTTTGTTCATACTAATTGGACGCGCTGGTAAAACAAAGGATACGCTCCGCTGGCCTTAATTGACTTTTGCTTGACCAAACAAAACCTTTCCAGAAAACAAAGTCTCACCTGGAACATACTGTTTTAATTACTCTCCTATGTTTTCAAGATCTTAGTATTTGAGTTGGCTTGCGTTTTAGTGACAGAAACCTTGTCCATTGGGATCTCCTGATCAAATCATTTAGTTATACTTCATTAAGTGTAGTTGCTTAACAATTGTTTGAGACTGGTTGTCAAGTGAACCCTTTTGTTGAATAATCCATGAAAATATATTAGTACGCTAATTAGTTTTATTGCAAAACTCGTAAACAACTTTGAGTTAATATATTGAAAAGGCGGGACAAATTAGTATTGTTAATTATTCCTACAAGAAGACTTTAAACGACAACTTGTGTAATGTACAAAAGTTGAACAGTTGTACTTTTTGAAGTAACGATAGTGTGAAACAGCGATTTATATATATGAATACATTCTTTGTGATCCTTATATCTCTCTGACTATTTTGTTTTGACTGGACATTAACTGGACTTAAGTGAATTTTATAGTTAAAGCTGATTTTCGGACTGCGTCATAACCTCGAAGGAAAATATGATAATATTCCTTACAGCCAATCGGGTTTTTACTGATTTAAGACTAAATTTCAAATGATTAGGATTGGCACCTGTCATGTCCAGTCAGGATAAAAGGAGCTACAACAGGCTTTTGTCAGAGAGAGATAGTACAAGCTTGTGTGAGATTTAATTGACTTGTAACAACACTGAAGCTTTAGAAGAAATACAAAGTTTGCTGAACCAACAAAGTACGTGTGTCTTTTCTGTGAAGCCAACCCGGAGCTAGTCCCCTTCAGCTGGGTTCGGACTTTTCACAATATCGATTTTACTAAATTTGGGGCCACCGCGTTTATCATTTCGTTTTTGCGACTCCGGTGCGGTGCTCATTTGATTAGATGGGCAACTGCAATAGTAGTTCTTCAGAGGAACGAAGCTGGTATTTACATTTCTCTTATTAATCGAACTATTGCAGATATAGGGCGGCGCAAGTTGATATACTGCTTTAAACGTTAAAACGAAGATTTTTAACTCAATACGGTAGGCAACGGGTAGCCAATGCAAAGAAAATATGACGGGTGTAATATGATTAAACCTCGGAGTTGAGCATACGAGCCGGGCAGCACTATTTTGAATGCGTTGTAACTTACTCATGTGTACCGCGGGAACTTTATAAAGAAGACTATTACAGTAATCTAAGCGACCTATAACAATGGAGTGAAAATATGTTTTTAGGTCTGACTTAGGTGCCACTGATTACGGAAAGATAATGCCTAAATGGTATTGGAACAGTAAGAAGAAGAAATATGCTTCCAAATGAGTGCAAATTGTCTAGGATTTGATGACCTAAAGTACTTTTAAACGATCGTTAAAAAACCCGTACAACAGAGACTAAAATTTGCATATTTTAGCCGCCAACGGTCGTCCAGCAATGAAATGCTGGGAATGAGAGTAAAATAAAAAATTTCCTTGTTCTAACTGCAATTTCTTTATTAGGATGTATAGTAGTATTGATGGCAAAAATATAAGGCAAAAGTTTTGTCGAGTCCGAAATCGAGTGGAACGCTTTTAGGGAGACTGCCTCTTAAATTTGGTAGTCCCAGTGAGGTTTCATTAACAAAAGACTTAATTTGCACAAGAAAGCAATACCCTGAAGGATTCTGGTCTTAGTAGTAAAATGACGCCATCGTGCAAATGGCCTATTTGCCCCGAAATGCCAGTTTTTGGCAAGTTAAGGCCTCTCGGATGTTGCTCTTTTCAGAATATCCTGACAAATCCCATAATTTCACAAATTAACACCTTACCCTTACCATATTTCATTTCTTACTATTCCTCCGCATTTACAATTAATCAGTTCCACAACCGCGACGCCGAAGTGTACGCTCTATAGCGTTTTGTTTCAATTTGAACCGCTCTCAAACAGGTTTGCCTTGCGACCGCGCCTGTAATTCGAACATCAATACTGACCATTTTTACGGCGTGAGCGCCAAAAAACCTACCGAACTTTGATCGAGTGATCAACAGCCCATCATTTTCGACTTCAAGGCGAGTTTTTGGGGAATTTACATCAGTGCTGTAATATAGTTTTACAGGGAACAAGATCGTCAGCTACGTCAAAGCGGGAAGATGGACCAGTCTTTACAGTGAGGTGGTACGTTATGTAGGGAAGCATTATAACAGATTAAAGCTATCAAGATACTCATATACTGTACGTGTAATATTTTCGTACAGCCGTATTCAGATCATATTTTACGCATAAAAGCTTAGTATACATGTAAGCTCAAGTCTTATGTTTCGATTCCCTTCACATCAACTATTTGTGTGAAATAGTATGAAATGGCTGCTGCAAGCATAATGTATGAGTGAGGCCGTTATACTGAACTGAATCTTAATTATCAAACTGGAACCTGACAGCGGCAAAGCTAAAAACAATTCTCCACAAGGTACGGTTTTAGTTTTCTTGTGATCACAAGAAACCTGAAGAAACGTAAGCTCACGTTTTATTCTTATGTTTATTCTTGTGCTTCTGTTAAGGCCATCCACACCAACCAAAAACTGCACTTGCATGTCCGTTTTACACACTGTAGAATTCCTATGATTCAGTTCTGTTCTGGTTGATAAATATACAGCCTCATTTGAGAGTGGCTTATAAAATGGTTTGGCTCATGTTAATGAAGATGAGTGGACTGGTTTATACGTGCCAGTACTAAAAGGGACATTGATCACAACATTCAGTATTTTTAACATGGCATTAGTCCGTTGCAATGTATTATTGATACCAAAATTTAACTCTCCAATTTTTTTATTTACTTGACTGTTTTGTACAGCAATAACCACAATATGCATTTACTTGATTATTATTTTTATTATTATATATCAACAAACAATGAGTTTATGCAGTCACAATTTATACAAATGCACTGGTTCATATATACAACTGTCCATGTGTTGACCTTTTCCCTTTACTTTCTTCTTTCTTTTCTTTCGCAAAACTTATGATTAATAATTTTTTATTATTAATCATTAGTCTAACAGAACTTCATGTCGGCTCTAATTCAGTCAGTAATCATACAGCTGTATTTGTGATTAAACAAATTGGACTCTCCGCGCTACACAGTTGTCTGATTTTGTAAAACACTTGTACATGCATGTATGATCGTATACCGAATTGAACTCCCCTCAGTCTTACTGAAATAGTGAACGTACGTGTTATTAGCAGAACCTCCAATGCAGCGCAATTTTCAGTTGCTAATTGTGATATTTATCATTCTTTGACAGGTTTAGTTTTCAAATAGAGGGAGATTTACTACCCAAGCAGTGCTATGGGGGGCAACAAATGCAGCTAGGAATTTACACATTTTAGCCTGTAAACTGCATGGATTTACTTAAACCTTCAACGCCGCATTGTATATACAGTATATATTTTTTCATAAATTCTTGCTAGCCTCCCAAGTTTATGTTAAAATCGATTGAAAATTCAGGGTACTACCATAAACAAATATATAGATTTAGCCAGGGCTAAAAGCGAAGCTCTCGATAATATTTATAGTTTGCTCAAACAAAATATAAAATCGTGTAATGCTAAGCGGCGAAGGCAACAAGAACGGTGCGAACAATAACAATAGGTCTAATGCTGACCGTATTTTAAAGTAGGGTACTTATTACTTATTATTATTGAGGTGCAATATTGTAATGTATTTTGGGATACTTATACTCAGACTATAAAAGTAACAATTGCACAAAGTTAATTTTAAAGCCGTCATCGTGTCACGAACTCATAAATGACTCAAAACAAGCTGTCACATATTGTGAACCGGATTCTTCACTCAACAAAGTTCGAAGCTGAGCGAAAAATGAAATCTGCCAGCAGATCAAAAAGAAATTGAAAAAAGAGAAGAAAATTAGGAATAGATCTTAGCTTTGACTGACAACACGTAACTGTAACAGTATGCAAATAAAAGACCAGGTTTACAAACAAATGATTCTATTTACATAAAGCGTCAGCCCAGTTTCACTTCAAAAAGTCTTATACTGACCAGATCGAGTCAACAGTCCAGTTTGTTAACTACTCTGATCTTTACAATTAAACTATCTTACCTTTGGACCCTCCGTGTGGATCCAAATTCATATTAAATATCTGTTTGTTTTGGTTGAGAGATTTCGAAAACGCACGTGCCGGCCGTAAAGTGACTTTAATAGTAAGATTTATCTTTTGTTAAAATCTGTCTTTTGTTCATACTAATTGGACGCGCTGGTAAAACAAAGGATACGCTCCGCTGGCCTTAATTGACTTTTGCTTGACCAAACAAAACCTTTCCAGAAAACAAAGTCTCACCTGGAACATACTGTTTTAATTACTCTCCTATGTTTTCAAGATCTTAGTATTTGAGTTGGCTTGCGTTTTAGTGACAGAAACCTTGTCCATTGGGATCTCCTGATCAAATCATTTAGTTATACTTCATTAAGTGTAGTTGCTTAACAATTGTTTGAGACTGGTTGTCAAGTGAACCCTTTTGTTGAATAATCCATGAAAATATATTAGTACGCTAATTAGTTTTATTGCAAAACTCGTAAACAACTTTGAGTTAATATATTGAAAAGGCGGGACAAATTAGTATTGTTAATTATTCCTACAAGAAGACTTTAAACGACAACTTGTGTAATGTACAAAAGTTGAACAGTTGTACTTTTTGAAGTAACGATAGTGTGAAACAGCGATTTATATATATGAATACATTCTTTGTGATCCTTATATCTCTCTGACTATTTTGTTTTGACTGGACATTAACTGGACTTAAGTGAATTTTATAGTTAAAGCTGATTTTCGGACTGCGTCATAACCTCGAAGGAAAATATGATAATATTCCTTACAGCCAATCGGGTTTTTACTGATTTAAGACTAAATTTCAAATGATTAGGATTGGCACCTGTCATGTCCAGTCAGGATAAAAGGAGCTACAACAGGCTTTTGTCAGAGAGAGATAGTACAAGCTTGTGTGAGATTTAATTGACTTGTAACAACACTGAAGCTTTAGAAGAAATACAAAGTTTGCTGAACCAACAAAGTACGTGTGTCTTTTCTGTGAAGCCAACCCGGAGCTAGTCCCCTTCAGCTGGGTTCGGACTTTTCACAATATCGATTTTACTAAATTTGGGGCCACCGCGTTTATCATTTCGTTTTTGCGACTCCGGTGCGGTGCTCATTTGATTAGATGGGCAACTGCAATAGTAGTTCTTCAGAGGAACGAAGCTGGTATTTACATTTCTCTTATTAATCGAACTATTGCAGATATAGGGCGGCGCAAGTTGATATACTGCTTTAAACGTTAAAACGAAGATTTTTAACTCAATACGGTAGGCAACGGGTAGCCAATGCAAAGAAAATATGACGGGTGTAATATGATTAAACCTCGGAGTTGAGCATACGAGCCGGGCAGCACTATTTTGAATGCGTTGTAACTTACTCATGTGTACCGCGGGAACTTTATAAAGAAGACTATTACAGTAATCTAAGCGACCTATAACAATGGAGTGAAAATATGTTTTTAGGTCTGACTTAGGTGCCACTGATTACGGAAAGATAATGCCTAAATGGTATTGGAACAGTAAGAAGAAGAAATATGCTTCCAAATGAGTGCAAATTGTCTAGGATTTGATGACCTAAAGTACTTTTAAACGATCGTTAAAAAACCCGTACAACAGAGACTAAAATTTGCATATTTTAGCCGCCAACGGTCGTCCAGCAATGAAATGCTGGGAATGAGAGTAAAATAAAAAATTTCCTTGTTCTAACTGCAATTTCTTTATTAGGATGTATAGTAGTATTGATGGCAAAAATATAAGGCAAAAGTTTTGTCGAGTCCGAAATCGAGTGGAACGCTTTTAGGGAGACTGCCTCTTAAATTTGGTAGTCCCAGTGAGGTTTCATTAACAAAAGACTTAATTTGCACAAGAAAGCAATACCCTGAAGGATTCTGGTCTTAGTAGTAAAATGACGCCATCGTGCAAATGGCCTATTTGCCCCGAAATGCCAGTTTTTGGCAAGTTAAGGCCTCTCGGATGTTGCTCTTTTCAGAATATCCTGACAAATCCCATAATTTCACAAATTAACACCTTACCCTTACCATATTTCATTTCTTACTATTCCTCCGCATTTACAATTAATCAGTTCCACAACCGCGACGCCGAAGTGTACGCTCTATAGCGTTTTGTTTCAATTTGAACCGCTCTCAAACAGGTTTGCCTTGCGACCGCGCCTGTAATTCGAACATCAATACTGACCATTTTTACGGCGTGAGCGCCAAAAAACCTACCGAACTTTGATCGAGTGATCAACAGCCCATCATTTTCGACTTCAAGGCGAGTTTTTGGGGAATTTACATCAGTGCTGTAATATAGTTTTACAGGGAACAAGATCGTCAGCTACGTCAAAGCGGGAAGATGGACCAGTCTTTACAGTGAGGTGGTACGTTATGTAGGGAAGCATTATAACAGATTAAAGCTATCAAGATACTCATATACTGTACGTGTAATATTTTCGTACAGCCGTATTCAGATCATATTTTACGCATAAAAGCTTAGTATACATGTAAGCTCAAGTCTTATGTTTCGATTCCCTTCACATCAACTATTTGTGTGAAATAGTATGAAATGGCTGCTGCAAGCATAATGTATGAGTGAGGCCGTTATACTGAACTGAATCTTAATTATCAAACTGGAACCTGACAGCGGCAAAGCTAAAAACAATTCTCCACAAGGTACGGTTTTAGTTTTCTTGTGATCACAAGAAACCTGAAGAAACGTAAGCTCACGTTTTATTCTTATGTTTATTCTTGTGCTTCTGTTAAGGCCATCCACACCAACCAAAAACTGCACTTGCATGTCCGTTTTACACACTGTAGAATTCCTATGATTCAGTTCTGTTCTGGTTGATAAATATACAGCCTCATTTGAGAGTGGCTTATAAAATGGTTTGGCTCATGTTAATGAAGATGAGTGGACTGGTTTATACGTGCCAGTACTAAAAGGGACATTGATCACAACATTCAGTATTTTTAACATGGCATTAGTCCGTTGCAATGTATTATTGATACCAAAATTTAACTCTCCAATTTTTTTATTTACTTGACTGTTTTGTACAGCAATAACCACAATATGCATTTACTTGATTATTATTTTTATTATTATATATCAACAAACAATGAGTTTATGCAGTCACAATTTATACAAATGCACTGGTTCATATATACAACTGTCCATGTGTTGACCTTTTCCCTTTACTTTCTTCTTTCTTTTCTTTCGCAAAACTTATGATTAATAATTTTTTATTATTAATCATTAGTCTAACAGAACTTCATGTCGGTTCTAATTCAGTCAGTAATCATACAGCTGTATTTGTGATTAAACAAATTGGACTCTCCGCGCTACACAGTTGTCTGATTTTGTAAAACACTTGTACATGCATGTATGATCGTATACCGAATTGAACTCCCCTCAGTCTTACTGAAATAGTGAACGTACGTGTTATTAGCAGAACCTCCAATGCAGCGCAATTTTCAGTTGCTAATTGTGATATTTATCATTCTTTGACAGGTTTAGTTTTCAAATAGAGGGAGATTTACTACCCAAGCAGTGCTATGGGGGGCAACAAATGCAGCTAGGAATTTACACATTTTAGCCTGTAAACTGCATGGATTTACTTAAACCTTCAACGCCGCATTGTATATACAGTATATATTTTTTCATAAATTCTTGCTAGCCTCCCAAGTTTATGTTAAAATCGATTGAAAATTCAGGGTACTACCATAAACAAATATATAGATTTAGCCAGGGCTAAAAGCGAAGCTCTCGATAATATTTATAGTTTGCTCAAACAAAATATAAAATCGTGTAATGCTGAGCGGCGAAGGCAACAAGAACGGTGCGAACAATAACAATAGGTCTAATGCTGACCGTATTTTAAAGTAGGGTACTTATTACTTATTATTATTGAGGTGCAATATTGTAATGTATTTTGGGATACTTATACTCAGACTATAAAAGTAACAATTGCACAAAGTTAATTTTAAAGCCGTCATCGTGTCACGAACTCATAAATGACTCAAAACAAGCTGTCACATATTGTGAACCGGATTCTTCACTCAACAAAGTTCGAAGCTGAGCGAAAAATGAAATCTGCCAGCAGATCAAAAAGAAATTGAAAAAAGAGAAGAAAATTAGGAATAGATCTTAGCTTTGACTGACAACACGTAACTGTAACAGTATGCAAATAAAAGACCAGGTTTACAAACAAATGATTCTATTTACATAAAGCGTCAGCCCAGTTTCACTTCAAAAAGTCTTATACTGACCAGATCGAGTCAACAGTCCAGTTTGTTAACTACTCTGATCTTTACAATTAAACTATCTTACCTTAAAACTCATTGTCTTCCCCTTCTGGAAAAGGTATTTTTGACCATGCAACTTTAAAAAATTATTTCTCTGTTGTTATTTACAGCTCTATGTAAAACTATACCTTATTGGAAAGAGCAAAAATTAAATTTTCAGAAAAAAAATATTTCGGTCTCAGGAAACCCATAATATTCCGCAAAAAAAAATGAACAAGGCATATTTTTGCATAATAATTGTTTCAAAACTTATAAAGAATGTCATTTGGCCAGGAAATTCGTCTACTTTGTGTAACATGGTAAAAACAAATATTTTTCTTCAATATCTAAGCCAAACAACCCGAAGATCGTTCGAAAATATAGAGCGGCTTATAATTTTCTACAAATTGCGACGCTATCACATTATGCTAATCAGTTTATCCTAATTAGCATAATGACCTTCTATACTTCGGCGTCCCTCGTGCTGAAGTGTTTGACCCTCTGTTTTTTAAGGTTTCCATCGAAATATCGAGTTAAAGACAAGCAAACATGAATTTGCTGATATAATTCATCAAACTAAGCAAGGATTTGAAGGTAAAAAGCTAAGCGAAGGCCAAGCGGGAAGGCATTCATTGCGTTTCAAATACAAGTGCTCCAGACTTAGACGAATCAGCGATCGGCACGCAAGATTCAAACTGTTTTCTTACCTAAATTTTCGTGTTTGTTTTGCCTCTTATCCTCCAGAATCCTTCAAAATAATTTGCTTGACTTGTATTTGGTTGAAATTCGTCGATACAAGTTTTCATTATTGGCAGAAACAGCCACAAGTTTTTTGAAACATCGTTGCGTGAAGCTCAAAACTCCCCGGGGGCTGAAACTAGGCACATAATTGGCTAAATCTATGAACTTTCTGTGGGCGGAATTTGGGGGGAATCAGAAGTAACGCAAATTTTTGCGAATTTTCCTACGTCATAGACCAGATCTGGTCCATTTTTGCGTGGGCGGAAGACAATGAATTTTTGGTCTTTTACGCTAACCAAGTGGAAAGCAAGCTTACAACGAGATCATATGACGTCGAAATCAGTGGCAGTCTGACATGACTTTAGAGAAGCCCTGGTCTGGTTAAATTATCCTCTGTGATTAACCTAGTAAGAATGTGTCATGTAAAATTCCAAGTGCAGATGATCACAGAGTAAAACTAAAAAGAAGAGAGGAACACCGCGGTTTCAGCTCTTCAAATTTACGAAGCCTGTTTATAGGAAGTTGGGTACGCGCGTCTCCAAGGTGTGTCAGGTGTGGAACGCGGAGGTGAGATAAGATGAATAACTTTTTATCTTTGAATTAAAAATCATGTGACATAACCACAATTTGAAAATCGGGAGATTTGATTCTCTTAGAGTCAGGTGGAACAACAATACGCGCGTTGCAGCTTTTCTGTTTAAAACCAATCCTCTTGCAGTTCTCTTGCAAGAGATCGCACGAATACACAGCTTAAAAACAACTCCGGCACTCAAAACAAAAGAGCTCTAAATGGCTAAAAATAAAAGTTGAAAAATGTAAAACAAACCTTTAAACTCTTGGAGGAAGTCGTCAGAGAAAACGAAGCTCGGAGCGGGTCCTTCCTAGGAGTCAAGTAACGCGATTCTGCTATAAAAGAAACAATTGAATATGATTGAAGAAGATTCGGCATTCCCCATAAAGGGGAATTGTGTTGACTATGAGGATTTCCCAGAACCACACACGATTTAATTTATAAGCAATAACCGATTTAGAGTACATCCATCTAGAGTTCATGCTATTACATCTAGATCTGTTTAAAGACAGTTGGTGCTGTGTGTTCAGAAGAAGAAATTGAGATCTAATTAAACGGCAAGGTCAAGACACGACGCCATCGCCAAAACCTTCACGACTTCCTTCATGGGGAGCCCGACATGTTAGCAAATTCCTCAGTTTCACTTGAAGTAAATTATAAAATCGTAAAGAAGAAATCAAAATTCGAAGAGAAAATACCGATGTGAACGAGAGGAATACTGCTTTGGATGAAATCGAAATGAATTGGCTGGGGTTTTTTAAGAAGCTGGGTTTGGCTCTCTCAAAAGAGCCACTCCTGAGATAGTTCATTGTTTCGGACGGAGAATTGAGTGCGACCAAGAGACATACTACTCACAAAAATTGATCTTCAGTTTGTTTGAAATGCCTTAAACACTAAGAAGATAAAAAATCGATAACAAACCTCTACACGGCGATTACTGATTGAGAAAACCAACAGCGACCCTTACAGGAAAGAACTAAAAGCTGGCGCAGAAAACTACTTTTTACAATGTTAGCTTTGTGTTATGCGATACTTACTTCCTGTGTTTTTATTGATCGTGATTGGCAAAGTTGTGGTTAAATAGAATCATGTGGATTTGAGGATTTGATTACGACACTTGATAGGTAAATGACGAAGGAAATACATAAATGGAATTTACGCAGAATCACGCGACGTTTAGTTCAACAAAGCGATTTAGCACAGCTCAGTCTTTTTTGCTCCATTTTGTTATTGCTGCATTTCATTCGAACGCATTTCACATACTTTAAAGGTGATAATATTGGCGCGAAGTGTGTTCAGATGAAAACAGAGGCCTTGATTATTCTGAAAAAGGTACAAAGTCTACTAAGAGGTCAAGACTTACAAGATGTCGGAAATAGCGCCCAAGATGCCTTCACGAGCTGGACTGTTGTGAATGCTAACGCAGAAACTTCACGATTTCACAGTTTCAAGGGTTTATAGCGGAGCTCCTCGCGCGCGCGAAGCGCGCGCAGAGCGGAGCACCATGGGTAAGAAAATTTGGTAAACTATCCATCTGAGAAAATTTGGTTATGACGTAGCGTACGCCCGCCCGACCGCCCACCCGTACACACGCTTCATGTAAGCCGATGACAAATGTCACAAAGGATCTTGCACAACTTGACTAGCCTCTTAGTTATGGAAGCCATCCGTATGAGTACGATTAGATTTACAGCTGTCAAAATTAGGCATCCGCTGACAATTACCACATGACTATCTCGCGGGCTCAGATGAAAGACCAGTCGTTTTGCCCCTACATATAAGCGGATATAATATGTCACACTTACCAATTCAACATAAAGACAAAACTACGCCGGGCAAGGCTGTCAGTTGGCTGACAGTCGCTTAAAGATATATTGGCAAGCCAAAATTAAGGTCAATTGACAGCTGTCAAAATGGGACATGTGCAGACCACTATTAGAAAACTAATAACGTGGGCTCAGGTTCGCTCAAGTACACGATCTGGCATTTTCCACTACATGCCGGACGGATATGTCTTACTCACACTCGTAGTCTGTTAATTCGAATATTCGCCATTCTAATGAAGGTTAATTGACAGCTGTCAACTAGAGTATACGCTGACCTTCATCACCTGAGTGTATCGCGGGCTCATTAGTCTATCCATTGAGGTCACGTAGTGTTTAAAGTTTTGCGCTGATATTTTATTTGATCACGGGCTCAATTCCAAGCCCCATAGCATAGAAAATCGATCCATCTTAGAAAATTCGGCAATCACGTGACCGTACACCGACCACCCGACCTTCCGTCCGTCCGCACCACAGGTATACCAATGTTTAATCTCACACTTTCTAGCTAGTTTGGGAGCCTGCAGCCTGATATTGTACATCCATGTTTTGATTAATTGACAGCTGTCAAAATAGCGTTTCTGCTGACCAGTATTGCCTGACCCTATCGCGGGCTCAGGTATCGACCCACTGAGTTCGAGTGTTTTTTTTAACGTATCCACTGACAGGTTGCTACTTTTCAATTATCGCAAGCTCAAGTTCAATTTTTTTAAAAAGCATATGAAATAAGTCGAGTTACGTTCATGAGCCGCACTTTTAAAATGTTGATTTCGAACTGACCTCGGACGCGAAAATTCAACCGGCTTTTCCATTTACATGCAGGGAAGGCAATCACTTTTGACTTTTCTCACTGTCACGCGTTGATCACGCTCTGCGTCCAATTTTTATGTTCTGATTGGTCAAAATTTGACAGGTGAGTTCATGCGGAAAATTTATGCAGCGTCTGGAAACTTGCTTACTGATAGCTGGAGCTTACAGAGTTTTGTGTCATCTTGTGATGTTTTAAACTGGCTTTTTCTACTTGGTGTACAAAATGAAATACAGCTGCTATCAAGATTGTTCTGTAATTCATGGCTGGTTTGTTTATTGCGCTTTTTGTTGACAAATGCACTGCTTATCAAAGTAATTGGAAATCCGATTTCGGATGGCATCGTTTTCAAAAATGAGCTTACTCACTTGCCCTTGCTTGAGGCGTAAGAGGGTTGAAAATTCTAGAACGCTTGATGACCTTCAGAAGCAGCATCTCGACTGGTAAGCCTGAGAAATTGCTGTGTTTGATGTTTTTTTTTTTTCGGTGTCCTGAAGTCGAGCGTATGGTTGATGCGGCTTAAGTTTATACACGAGCAATGATCTAACCTACAATAGTGTCAGGTTTAAAAAGCCTTTAGACATTTTTTGACCGCAAATTCATAGAAAATGTTCCGAAGATTATTTACTTATGATTTTGGCTGTAAACAGAAAGCTCTGAGCGATTTTCTTGCCTCGAGTTCATCTTGAAAAAGAGCAAACACCGGGAAGCCGGCTTAAATATAAACAAGCTTATGCTTACGCGACTCATGATTTTCAAAGACACTTTACTCTCAATACTTCTCTTCGTGAATGAAAATTATTGTCTCTGTACATGTTTCACCGAATTATATTTATTTTATTGATTGTTAGTAGTCCCTCTCGCAATTTTTATCACTGCACTGGTTGTATCCAGTCGAACATAAACATCTCATGCAGGAATACTCAAAACGCCGCGCGTAAATATCACTCGCTTTTAAAGATTACACATAACAAAACCGTACGCAGTTCAATAAATAAAGGGAAATAAAACCTAAAGATAACAATTTATCTATCATGTTGAAGCGTGAATGGTAACTCTATTAATCGCACTGCAAATTTGGTGCCTGTCAAAAGTGAGCCCCGTCCGGCTGGCCGAAAAGTGATTTTGGGAATTTTTTTATCGTTTTCATTAGAAGTCCATATTACCCTGCATATCACATAGGACCAGATTTTTCTAACTGAAAGTCCTGGCATTATAGAATTCTCTTCATGAAAACGTTTTATAATTCAATGCTATAATTTGTTGTGCGAAGGAAGCGCGTGCTTTGATCGTCGTGGATATTGAATGAGTGCAAATTCTCTTGCAAAATTGTGAGAAACTGCAGAATTATAGGTTTAAATAGGGCAAAAAAGAACAAATTCTGTCCAAGGTCTGTATGATAAAAACAAGGGCCCCATAGTACTGTTTACCTGAGACGTGATGAGAAAAAGTATGTTTAAAAGGCTGGTTTACACGCCACCAGATTCGTCGCCAAGATTTACTAGTACACTAAACTTGTCAAACACAAAAAATCCGGCCTGATTTTTTTATTATTTTGGCCTCTCTTTTAGACAGAGGAATGCAACGTGTAAATTGGCTGCCACCAAGGACTACCGTGGCGCGTGTGTTTCTTAAAATTATATTTCGGGGTTGTCCAATTATCCATAGTCTCTCAAACGGAGCAATGTTGGAGAGAGTGGTGATTGCCACATTATGATGCAACAGCTAATGCAAATACAATACACGAATAGGTAGGTCTATTTGTTTTCCAGGCCTAATCTACTGTGATCGAACATGATTGCTATTTTTGGGTGTACAAATAAGACTATTTAATAACTCGACGTAAAAGCTGTTTCACTCTTGGACTGTCAAATTATTTTTCTCTAAAATCACTTAGCCTTTGCCTCAAACGTCAAATGAATGTGCCCTGATCTGTGGATTACAAGTTTATTGTTTGATTTAAATTATGAATTTATTAACGGGAGCTTCGCTTTTAGCCCTGGCTAAATCTATATATTTCCAAATACGAAAAGTTCACTACCAAAGGTACACACGAGATCTAAACCCAACTAACTAAAACAATGAAGATAACATGCTTAAAAACAAGGTATTGTAATTGATCCCTTATTGATATACATTCCGATCACTACTGACGATAATTAAGTGTCCATCTTAATTGTCACGCAATGTTGTAATCTCACACAGGACGTTAAAATTAAACAGCTCATAGTAATTTTACTGCTCAATTTTGGCGTAGAAATTTTCCAACTTGGAGCAAAGTGAAAATTTGAGGAGACCCTAAAAGTATGAGAGAAAAACTGATGGATCAGGCAGAAGAGAAATATCGCGTGAGTAGTGAGTGGGTAGAGCGTACATCCGTCTCGTCTCGAAGACAATTCACGCGAAACACAGCAGTTCTTTGTCATGCTATCTTAGCTAATTCATTGGCTCGGTTCACTTCACTGCCTACACTGTAGAGGCTAACCGAAAATCAAGCGATTTAAGGAGCGCTACAATAGTTAGACTACTTCCATCATCTTCTCCCTCCTTTTTGTAACTTCATCTTTAGAAATTAACTCCTAAGGACACGAACTGATGCGCCTATGTCAGATGGAATGACTCCCGAACGACGTTACAAACTCCGAGGGGGGGGCACTTGGGTATTTTTTGGGTGGTTATGTGCTGCCCGGGACTCCAAATTGGCACAACGTTCTAAAAAAAATTTCCCTAAAATTGATACCCCGTTCTAGAAATGAGCCAGTTTTTTTATGTTCCGTTCTAGAAAGTTTGTATATTGAGATAGCCCTGTTTTTGAAAAAAGATATTTCTTTATTATTTCGACTTATACATCAAATAATCATCCGGAGTGCGTTTCCTTTGCATGTGGATACAATGCGGTTGATTATGACGCAAAACCTCTCACCACGCACAGAACCATGCTCGTAAGCTAACGATTTTCCTTCTCCTTCCCCGTCCCTTTCTTTTGAGCCCGTCTCCATCTTTCTCGGGTACATTATGGACTAGTTCCAGACTTCTGCGCGCCTATTTATCCAAGACGGCGGATTGTCTGAACACGTGATGTAGCCTGGGTGGCAGGCGTTCGAAAGGGAAGGGGAAGGGAATTAGGGCGCGAGACCACACGCGAGGGAGGAGGGAGGAGGGAAACGCCTGCAAGGAAGCCATTGTTTTCGCCATACCACCTACTGATTAAAAAAATAACAAAAATAACGCAACTGTGAATGATTAGCTGTCAAATAAGTCTGGCCGCGATGCACGTATTCTTGTCGTATTTCTCGCACTGTTTTTCTTTTATTTTCCTAAAACAAGAAATCTAAAGTAAGGGTACTGTAAAAAAACTTCAAATGCGGTCGTTCATCGAAGGAATCTTCCTTGAAAGTTGCAATGACGCGTGCCGAGTTACATAAAATCCAGCATAAATCTATTTAAGTTGTTGCTGCAGGAATCGGGCTGGAAAACTATTTAATAAGAAATGTAGCAGCTCTTCGCAACTTTACAGTCAAACCCCGCTCCAGTTTGGAAACCCGCTCAATACAAACATCTCATTGTTACGGACAGTTTGCTTTGTCCCTGGAGAAAGAAAGCCCTTTCATTTTCTACCCGCTTAATAAGGTCATCCCGTGAATACAGACTCTTTCTCAGTACGGCCCCTTCAGTGTCGAGATTTACGGGATTTGACTGTATTATTTCTGGGGCGGAGAGTATCGCTTATTATTAAAAATTGAATCATTGGATAATGCAATTCTAGTGCTCTGATTGGCTTAGCCATCATGGTATATGAGCCGTTATACCATGCTCTTCAAATATGGTAACCGTACGCGTCTGCTCAATATTAAAAACAAGATGAAAGTCGGTTGGTTTACAAATAAAGTCGGGAAGAATTCTCGATATTTTGTGGGCGTTTTTAATAGAATAATTATTCCACTTGCGGCTTGTTGGATATGAGATGATTATAGCCAACTCGGTGCTACGCGCCTCGTTTGCTATCTACTAATTCATATCTAACGCACACTCGTGGAATAAGTGGAATAATTGTTAATCATACCGAGAACTTCGTCATATCACTGCCGTCGTCGTCGTCGTCGTTGCTTAGCTCACGATTTTTAAGATAATTACAGTCATCTCTCTTACCGACACCTTCCAACCAACCATGTTTTACTCCATGCCTTGTTCATGTTTAATAGGCCCTTTGCAGTAAGTCACTTTTTTGGCACAAACCTGCCATGCTGGAGAGCGAGGCCCTACGCACTGAGTCAAGCCAAACAAAAAGCTAACATCATTTGAAATGATCCTTTGTTTGTTGTTTGTCATGTCCCTTTGCTTCGCTTGCCCTTCAGCAAGGCATGAGCAACTAGAGTTCTGATTAATATAAGCACAACGCAGCTTAGCATGAATTTATCGTGTAATTAAACTAACTATAGTGCAAAATGGAGGTTGATTGACAAAAACGACATGGAGATGTGGGACACAATCCCGCCTCATGCCTCAGGGTCTCAAAAATCCCGATGAAAGACATTTGTAAGTGCCTTTTCATGCCGGAAGAAATTCATAAACTGAATTCCTGCAGCATCCTTGGCATCATTACTCACGTAGGTCCATAGACAGCTATTTGGAAGGTATACACAGATCGGTTGCAAAATGGTACCGATTAAAAAGAGCTAAACTAGATTTAACTCACTCGCCGTGTGACCTCGCCTAGCCAGTGAGTTCAGTCTGTTGCCACAGTTGGGATGATTCCCGTGGGCGGCGTGAAAGAAATTGCATTCCCAATTCTCCGTTCAACACAATCTTTTATCTCCAAAATAGCTTACACTATTTCCCATATTTCAGATGGTGTAGATATTTAACCCCCTAGTAACTCGAATTCTGGGCAATCCAAATTCTTTTGACAAGAGAACGGGAGCCGTCCACTGAGGAATTGGAAACAATGATGCATACTAACCTGCATGAAATGCAAGACGTAGCGTGGAAATAAAAAATAGGCAGCCAAAAGACCTGAACGAGGCAACGTTTCCGTGACTTAATGCTAACATTTTCCCTTGCAAATAGTAACTGTAAGGTGGAAGATACTATATGTGCGTGTACCAAAACAAATTTAAATCAACGCCGCGAGCGCTGTGACAACTGTTTATCTTTTGATTTGAAACCGCTAATAACTTACGAACAAGGCTTAGAGTGCATGCGCAGCAGACAGGAATGCTCCTCAGCTTTACTTGTTTTGAAGTCTGGAAAAATAGGTTCTTCCTTATTTTGGGGTACTTATTAGCAATTTAGGCTAATTTTTATGAAGGCGGAAAGAGTGTTGATTACCAAAAAAATAAATATTTTTTTTATTTATTCACAATTTTATTATTGTAACCCTGACAAAACTGATTACCGAATTTACTGATATACAGTTCAGTACAGTATACTATTATTCTTGTTATACTTAAATTTACAATTCAAAGTTACGTCCTTGGTTAGATTGTTTATCCTAATAACCATCTATAATATAAGACTGTTTGATCTAGCTTGGCAAAACAGGTTGTTGTATTTTGGGGTATTAAAGCGGGAAATTTCTGCAACGAGGCTCTTTCCGCGCGTTCTTATCAGCGGATGTTTACTCTAATTACCAATTATTTAATCCGGGGGTGTACTCCTAGGAATTCTTGATGGGGTGTGCCGCCTGGTTCCCAAAAATCCTAACCCCATTTCAGGCCAAAAAATGTTATTTTTTACCTCCGTTTTCAGACCTGGGCCCGGTTGCATAAAACCTACACTTAAGTGCCCACTTAAGTACGTCACTTACGAATCCGTTCTGGGTACACTTACGGGTGTTACATGGAACGCACTTAGCACTCTCTTAAGTTCCTGTTTTACGTGGTAACTTACGGGCTCACTTAAGGGCACACGTAACTTTGTTATAGTGCTTTTAATTATTAATTTGACTCACTCTATTTTTTAAATTATGTTAACCATCGGTTAGTGTAAAGAAAGTGTCAAGTCGTTTTGAACACCTTTAAGCCTCTCATCCAGATAAAGTTTACATGGAATCGTTATTTTACTTCAATATCCACTGGAAATGTTTTCCTCTTTTTTCTTAACGACGGCTTTAAATTGTATATCAGAGGCTAACAAAGCGTATTAGAAAGGAATTACGTAAAGAAAAAACATTTTTTTTTCACAGCTCAGTAAAAGATCTCTTTAACTTTAGTAAAAACGGTAAGGATACGGGACCTACATAGGTCTCGTAAATTTACGTGCTATTTTTCCCGTAAAAAAAGTTTTATGCAACACCCGCAGTTTCTGTTGCAGAAACGACACTTAAGTGGATACTTACGAAAATCGTAAGTGCAACCATTTAAGTGAAATCCCTACGTGGACCACGTAAGTGATTTAATGCAACTCAGTAAAGTTACGAGTACACGTACGTATACGCGTAACTGTTGCGGGCGTTTTATGCAACCGGGCCCTGGCCTATGAGAAATTATGCCATCATTACTTAGATTAGAACGCCTACGAAAAAGATTTCTTAAAATCCATTTCGAATTCGCATATTTTTCTTTCTTTCTTATTCATTTAGAATTGAAACGATAACTACATTCATACACTCCCGTAGTTCCCTCGAAAACCATACCCGATTGGGCAAGGCCTATACCAGTTTTCAGACGAAACCGGAGCAAAAACCATACCCTTTGGGACGGCACATACTAATATGGCTTATATAAGGGAGTACCCCTCTCTGTATTGAATGAGGCTAAATATGCGAAGAATTATGCAGATCGAGGAGAATGCCGAAGGCTGAGGTGGATAATAGCCTCCGAGATCGGCATAATCCTTCACAGCATACGAAAGCTGAATTCAATAATTGTTTTATTTCTCATCCAAAATATTTTTATTCCTAATAAGCATACCTCCTCGTGGACTTTCTTTAAGACTCTGTCCTATTTTAGATAACATATGTTTTGCGTATTCTTGCATTTCTTCCGTTCAGTTTTAGTCAGAAATTCTGCTCTTTCGTCTTCGGATATCCGACAACAATGATAATAAATAACAATAATAATAATAACAACGATTTATTGACAGTATTTCTGCACGGTAGCTTTACATCTGTCATAATACTAACTAAAAACTAACTACTTAGTATTCATAATGTTACTAAAAAATCAAACTGTTCACATAATGCCCTTAAAAACTGTTAAAACTGTAAACTGATCTAAAATACTATTAATACTGCGAGTAACCATAACTAAGAAACCTTATCAAGACAACTTATAAGGTGTACGTTGGGCCAAGCTTCACTAAAAACAGCTCTATGTCCAAGCTTACGGAATGTTTAATTGCGTACTTTCTGGTGTAATTTACTACGTTCCTGGTTGTGTCAAGGAAACGTCCCTTTCTGAGCAGATGCCATGTCTGTAGAAGCGATGTTTTGCTTTGAACTTCAGACACGGTTTCGAGATTTGTCCGTTGGAAGTGCACCAATAATTACAATAAACCTATTGAATGGCTACATCCAGATTTTCCAGTTGTACATTCGCACCAATTCTGAGTTATAACCACCACATCATTCACCAAATGGACCGGCAATAAATCATGCATACCGTGTCGTCACAAAATCTTTGCATGCAACTTTGCAAAATGGCAGCCATTTTGCCGCGGTAATTCATGCGTACTGAGGCTCTCTTTCATTCTAAGATGGCGGCCGGAGGTCTCTTTTTTCACAACTTATACGACATAAACGGGTTCTCAACGTATTCAATATGACTAATGACACCAATTACAGAATGGTGACTTTTTCTGACGAAAAAGAAATTTAAGGCCGTTTCGCCGGCTTTATGCAATTAGAGTGATATCAAAGCAATTAAATGTCTTAGAACATACAAAGTGACCAGACCCTTTGAGAAAAACACCCACAGCCGATCATTTTTTTTGCCAAGTTAAACTTTATCCACACAGACGTTGCGTAATAATTTTACGTTGAGCTCTTAAATCACTGGCATTGAATAGATTAGTTGTATAAATTACGATTGCATGACAAAGCATCAGTGTCTGTACCACAGTTAAGAGCGTGCTGCTAGGACTGACTGAGGAACCTTAATTAACAATTAATGAATGAGGCTAAGTATCTTATGAAGAATTATGGAGATCGAGGAGGGTGCCTGAGTTATCCGTCGAGATCTCCATAGTTCTTCATATGATACGAAAGCCGAATTCAATAATTATTTTATCATTCATTCAAAATAATTCCTACTTTAAAAACATCATCATCTTCGATATTGCACGTTTAGGATTGTTCAGCTCCGCAAATATTCTCCAAATAGTAGATGTCACCCTTCGAATTGTCTTCTTGTTGTTCTTGCCATGTTTTTCGCCGTTATTTCCTCTAGTTCTTACTCATGAAACGAGTGAAATGTTGGCCATTTTTGTTTTAACAACTAAAACAACTCAACCTCGTCCCCAGGTCTTCTGGGTTAACGGTGCATTAACCGGCAAGGAAGCTGCACTTTTGACGTCATCCGTTGATTAATCGCAAAATTCTTCCAAATTTGGTCATCAGTAGCTGGTTATAGTGAATTATGCGTCTGCTTTTAGCCAATCAGAATCGGGGAGATATTTTGAATGAATAATAATATACACTTAAGATTCTGGAGGTCTAATGCTTTTTAAATGCAATTATAATGTTAAGGATCTTCAAATTACCTCTACCTTTTATTTATAACTTCTTATAAATGGTGGTCGGAACTCCGAGAAGATAATGCTCTTAATAACGATAGGCATTACGTAATTTCTTTTAGGCCCTATAGTATTTTCTTTCATGGTCAATGACACCAAATCAAAATTTGCCAGTGAAATTTGCGGATGATTTAACTTTAAGTATTCCTGTAAAATCGGGTGCTAGCAACAGTAACTCAAACGCTAATGAGGTCCAATCTATCGTGGAATGGACATCTATTAATCGTATGCAACTAAACTTCAAGAAAACGTGGGAGATGCTTCTCTTAAAGGCAGATCCACTAAGGCTTTACCAGTTCCTCTGGCTAATCCATAGAACGGAAACCCAGTCTAAGTTGCTGGGTGTACCTTTTCAGTCCGATCCGTGTAAATGAGATTTACATTAATTTTGCATAATATTCTTTCGAAAGCTGGTAGTCGTTTGTACATCTTACGTGTTTGTAAATTCTATGGATTTCCGTTGGATCATCTTCATCTTCTTTTTACTAGTCTTATCCTACCTATATTTACATATGCTGTGGAAGTATGGGGCTGCGCGTATTTATCATATATAAGTACTTAAGTCGCATAGACAGGCTGTTCAAGAGAGCTTTTAAGCTTGACTACTGTAAAGAACTTTTTTTAATTGGAAATATTATTGCCCTGAAAGATAGGAAGTTATGGGACCGAGATCACCGACAGCAATTCAACAACAGCTTTGGATGACCTTCTGCCGCCGGAGCGAACTATGGTTACGTTACATAAGAGGCGTCATAACTATATTCTCCCGCCTGTCAGAACTGAGCGTTTCAGGAGAACTTTTGTAAATTGAGGTTTGTTCTCTAGTTAGTTAGTTACCTAGTTAGTTAATTAGTTATCTGTACGACTAAAGTTATATCATTGTAACTAAACACGTCTTTTGTTTAGCGTGTTTAATAAAAACCCTTTAGTTTATTCAGTTTGGCCTAAGAATAAAGAGGGGCCTGGGACCCTGAACCCTTCCTCAAGACCCGCTAATCACCCATGCGCTAATGGTGTATTCGGGTTAGGGGTGTGTGGGGTGACTATTGGGGTCCAAATTTTAACGGTTGCAGTTGTATTGCAATAATATAGGCCACACGGATATTGCGATAGTTTTGCGATGGTGGATCGGAGGCAGTAATTTAATTGCAATAATATTGCGAAAGTGTTAAGGAATATCTGTTTTTACTTCATGTCTTATACTTAAAAGAAATAACTAAGAAGTGTTTGTCATAGAATACAAGTACCATGCTGTTCGAGAATCAAGACGCTAAACCATTCTAGGTGCAGTAGGGCGGTAGATTGTTTTTAGCTTCTTTTTTACCGTTGTTGTCACCTTAAGAATCAAAGATGGTGAAAAAAGTTGCCTTTATTTTCCAAACAAGTCAAAATGTTAGAAGCATAGAAACTATCGATAGTTCGCTACACCATCGCGATTGTTATCGATGTTTCATTTTTGCTATCGTTCCATTGCTATATATCGCAGCGTTAATATTATCGCGATAGTTCGATGTATTGATACAGCCTTTATATTCAGGTATACTTTTGTTTCATTGTTTTTGTTTTCAGTTTATAGCTGTAAGACCCCAAAGGTAGCAGCACCCTGTCTGTATTATTCTTTTTTTACGCTAGCTAGTTTTTTATGAGTGTACATGCCCTTCTATAGTGTGTTTCTCCAGAATCGCTGTGAGTGGTGTGGTTGTTTTCCATGTGCTTAGGTTTGCGGAAAATCCGGTTGAAAAGTAAATGGAACACGTCTTGTCGGATCGTTCCACCATATCTAAAAGGATAGGATCGGAAATGCTGCTGGAAATTTCATTCGTTGATACATTTCTTTTAAAGAAACAGATACCGTTCCAGGCTTTGGCGGAGACTTTTCGGTGACAGCAAATCCCAAATCGAAATACATGGCTTAAATTAGTCCAGTTAGGGGACTGCATTTTCTTTGCGCAGGGACCATATAAATGAAGGGAGAAAGCGTATATGTAAATGAAGATTCTTAATTTAAAAAACGGGCCAAGAAAACGAATGTTATAAGGTGATTATCATATTGCTTTTAATTTCTTTCTGTAAAAAGCAAACAAACAAACAGCTAAAACAAACTTAAAGAAATAGGCATTTGCCCAAACGTTTTTTTTTTGCTAACGTTAACACTCACAGATTTTCGAGCAAAAGAGAGACTGTTTGCAGTCTACTCCCTTTCAAATTCTGTTACGCAGACATGGATTTTTTCCACATTTGAGATGTAATCTGGAGTCAATAAATCTTTTACAAGGGTAATTTACAAGCGTAGCTATTGCCAATGGCTATACTTGTTAATTTACACCCGTAAATTTTCATTAAACTGACCCCTGGTGACCGACCATTCACAAACTCAAAAGTGCTGGGGTCACTGGTTGCTTGGGTTGGGTTGCAAAAAACATCTTAAGATTAAGGGAACTCGTAACTATTATTTCAAAACAATAGGTTATTGTTCCAGAACAAAACTAAAGAGCCCTCTTATCTTAAGAAGGTTTAATGCAACCTAGCCCTGGTGTCTGTCTTGGAGACCTTCTGGATCCTGAACTGCTGTTACACTAAAGCGAAGACAAAATTGAATACGAGTAAAGTGACAAAATGTCTCTCGATTTTCTGCCGCAGATTTTACATTGCAGGTGAGAGGTTAAGGGAATACAACGACTATTCCTTTCCTGTATTTTATTGCGACTTTTTCATCAGCATATCCATTTTACAAATTACAAATTTCAATAATCTACAAACAGCCTAACAATCGATTAAGTCATTAATTTCTTACAGCGGGAAAAACAACTGACATTTTTACTTGTCATTAGGATCGTTACGTTAAACTCTAATCCTTGCCTCTCTTATAACAAAAGGTTGGTCATTTTCTACTGCTTTACATGATTATTCTCACTTGCAGAAGTGAAAGCAAACTCGGCTGTTCTACTGAAAAAACGATTGTGACTGAATCATCACTTTATGACTTTGCTGTCCACGGCAACCCAGACGCAGCTTTATCGGACGAAGGATTTTCATGGGCTAAAGTTTGCAGCTAACCTTCAACATGCGCTATTTTTTCGAATTTTTCAGGTGAGCAGAAAGCGCAAGTGGAGCGCGCGCGGACATCCCCTTCGCCCATGTCTCGCGCTGAAACATGTTGATCATTCACCTGAAAGCTGTTGAACTACGGTTTTCTTTCAAATTATGTTTTTGCTTTTAGTGAACAAATAAAGAAGTCCCGTTATAAACTTTAAGTAAAATGTAGTGACGTTATCAGCTCCATGTAGTTTACAGGCACTTAATCAATGATTTAATAAATCACAATTGGCAGGAAATAAACTAGTCTCGATAACCATGAAAGCCGACGCCCGTTTTCCTTCGCTCCCACCAAGTTAGTTTCAGCTTGTCATGAGGAGAATACGATTGGGACTTCCTCAAGCGGCTGGAAATCGAGCCTAGAGATACACATGAAATCATCATTTACAGTCAATGTTGATTCTACCAGGAAACGGCAAACCACCTAACGGTATCTTTATAGAATTATGTAATTTAGGCATTGAAATTTTTTCCTGTCTTCTGTTTCAACGGATGGCAAGGATCTTTCAATCCATGTCTATCCTTGCCATCCGTTGCAACAGAAGACAGGAAAAAATGTCAATGTATAAATTACATAATTCTATAAACATATTACATATTTCTATAACATATTACATATTCCTATAAATGCTAAATTACACAATATATAAGGCTTTTATATAACCTCACCCAAAATACTGTTTAAAAACGGTTAAAACCAACATTTTTAAGTTTTGAAGCTTTGCCTACAAAAATCGCCAAAAAATATATGGTTACTGCTCCGTGACAAAATTTGTGTGGAATCTTCTTCTTATATCTAACTGAGCATTTTGTGAGGTATTAAGTAATGATCTCAGCCAAGTATCCTCGTGACAAAGCCCCTTTTAGTGATTTCCTTTGCTTGATAAATGATTGGATGTCATCTTACGTTTACACGCGCGGTATCCTGTGCTAAACTTTTTACTAATAAAGTGATACGCCGTATACACGATCAAAAACAAGGCCAACTCCAGACGTTAAAATCGCAATCGCTGGAATCCACTTGTCAGCTGACTTGCTGTTACCCTGGCCGGTTGTTGCTACTAGAAAGAAATTAGAAATCCAGACTCAGTTAAAAGTGGGTATTAAACAAATGAGCTAATGTTTGGGTGATGCTCGATATATATACGAAGTCAATATATGCACTATTGTCTCTTTCTATTGTGTGAAGTCTATTGTGTTATTGTGTAAGGGATAGGGATCATTGTTGTGTTCTTTGTGACGTATCTCGAGACTTGCTATTCACTTTGTATATCGTGCACCAGCCGAATGTTTATCAGTATCGAGCCTTAATCTATCTAGCTAGCATGCGCCAAAGACGGAACTAATCTTCTAACAAGGGTTAGATTATTTACCAGTCAATTCCAAAACCTTCCACTCCCCAAGCATACCCCGGGCATTTTTCCGTACAGTGGGGAATTTGACCCAAAATGAGGCCCGACATGTCGGGCATTGACTTTCGTGCCAAAATGTTGGTCAGCGTTTCGTTCTGCGTGTACATCACGTTCAAGGATTATTGACGTCATTGCTCCTATATTCACTGTTTTGTTGGAGTATTTGAGAGCCTTTGAAGCTACGTGCAAACGGACGCAACATTGTTGGCCAACAACTCCCAACATTGCGTCCGTTTGCACGTAGCTTAAAAGAGCCAGTTAAATGCGGGCTTTCTGAAATGAACAATGTTATTGGAATGAACAAATCTCCGTGAGACAGTTTTCCTAGACTTGAGATATTTCGGCAACCTCGTTCCCAGGTTGTGTTTAGGAGGAAATTTAGATTTGAATAAACGGTTTGACGCATGGGGAAAATTTTTGATCATGAAAAGTCGCTAATGGAGTTGGGGGGATTTGACACTTTTTGAAGAGCTAGCCGGTCGGCTATTTGACCATAAAGAAACTACTAACATACCGGGAATTTGACCAAAGCCTTTCAAAAAAAGTCAGATTCCCAGGGGTCTGCGCGGGGGCATGGGCAGTTTTGTTATTGACTGGTACATTATGTCTGCGACCTAACGCAGGCTAACAGGGAGCTAAAAGCCTGGTTTCCATATGATCGCTACGATCGCTACGCTCGCTCTGATTGCTGCGATCGCTGAGAAACAAAAGTTCAGCTCTCGCAGCGATCACAGCGATCATATGGAAACCTGACTTTTCAGAGTTCGCAGCAACGACGATCGCTGAGATAGAACCACCATTTCATGTAGTTTAACAAGTAAAATCCCTACCCTTTCATCGATCTAATGCCTGAAAAAAGTACCCCTTTTTGACCCCCCGTATTTGCCATTATAGGGAGTATTCCCCCGGGATTAGGCCTTTCCCAACTGTGCTCGTAAAATGCTTGAAAGATGCTCACTGGAAAGCCAAAAACTTGCTTCCTAAATTTCAAAAGTTGCCACCTAAATTTCTTGATATTTTTATATTTTCTTACTTCACAATAATTACAAACATCGGTCGAGAAAAAAAAATTTAAATAATTTCAAAAAAATTCAAAAAAAATAAAAAAGAAATTAAAAACATTGAAGTTTTCTTTGAAATCGTTGACGTTTTCGTGTTTGATATGTGCTTTAAACCGAGGGGCCACTAAACCTGTATTTTGCTCAAAAGTTGCTCAGAAAGGCAAAATTTGCTCGAGGTTACTAGAACCGCAAAAATTTGCTCCAAACGTCAAAAGTTGCCGAGCACAATCGGGAAAGACCTACCACAGGTAACCCAGTCTCTGTGATAGTACCACAGTCCGGTTCCAGTAAAATTACAGTGTTGGGGCTAAAAAACGATCCTAAAATTTCTAGAAAATACTAAATAAAGATCAATAAAACTTACTCTGCAGATAGGTCACCCCAGGACGCCCGGGATGTACAGTGCTCAGGCCTTATTTTCTTGGCCGCGCGTTGATCTTGCCCGGCTACTTCGGCGAGCATGTTCTCGGTCTTTTTGGATTATATCCTTTGAGTTTGTCAAAGTCTGTGGGATTCGTTTCTCTATCTGGGAAAACTTCATTGGTTTCTATATCGCCGCTATTCTATTTCTACGATCCTGGCATGTTTATTTTCCGTTGGAGTTCGAATTTCTTCGAAAAAGTTGTATTGAAAGGGAGCATGGTGGCGAAGATGGCATCTCGTGTCTCCTACCTTGTATATTATTAAGCAATTATTGGATGAGGTTGAGCATGATATCATGAATTATCAAAACCGAGGTCTGTGTTATCTGCCGAAGCCGAAGCC
This sequence comes from Porites cylindrica, assembly GCA_964035525.1. NCBI lineage: Eukaryota > Metazoa > Cnidaria > Anthozoa > Scleractinia > Poritidae > Porites > Porites cylindrica. Next base: position 37,279,125 of record OZ037777.1, on the reverse strand, counting down.
TGAGGTAGATAATACAGACACGAGGTTTTGATAATTCATGATATCATGCGAAAACCGAATTCAATAATTGATTTACTATACATCTTTAAAACAATAGGCAAAAGAAGACATTGAGCCATTCTGTTTCTGAGCAGATCACTCCAAGGGGTTTGGTAACCAGGCAAACGTTGATCTTGACATGATAAATGCAATATCTGCAGCAGATATTGCATTTATCATGTCAAGTTCACAAGCTATTGTGAATTGATTGAATGCTCTCGACCAATCAGGTTTTTCGTAGTGAGTCTGATGTATAATAATATTTTATATAGAGTGAATTTCAACAAACTATCACGAAACTTCGTTGGAGCATTAAGGACAACAACTAACTGTAGAGTAAGTTTCATTGATTTTTATTTAGTATTTTCTAGAAATTTTAGGATCGTATTTTTACCCCATCCAAACACTGTAATTTTACCCGGGGGGGAAGCCGCATATGAAAGTGGTGGGGATGCTCTTCGTCTCGCTTAGGGGTGTAAATTTCGGATTTTGGTCTCCACAGTAGGGTGTTCTGGGCAAAACGCCATCATATTTAGCCGTGAAGGTCTCGTTGAGGGTTGCACGCGAAAAAATATAAAAATATATATTTGATATGTATATTTTAAATTCGTTTTATTTACTCCATTCACATAATCAAAGTTCTCTCATTTGTTTTTGTTTCAAAATGGCCTCTTTTAGGGATCAAAGAAAGCTTGGGCCACGCCCAGAACGGTCTCCTTTAGGGGTTTAATTCAAAATTTCCGACGAACATCCCCACCCCTTTCATATACTGAGTCCTCCCACCCCCCTGGAATTTTACTGGAACCATACTGTGGTACTATCACAAAGCCTGGGTTACCTGTGGGCCTACCCAGGATTAATACACTATATTTTGTTAATCTGTGAAAACGTGTCTTTAGACTGAAGCAAGATGCAACTCGTTGATGATTACGGGTGTCAGTAAAACGCGGGGTCGGGGCGGGGGTCGGGGGTCTATCTTCTTTTTAAAGAATGCTGTTTTAGGATTAGGGTTTGGATACTATTTTTAGATTTGGTTGGCAATTCAGAGGCGGATCCAGGGGAGGGGCCCGGGCCTCCCGTTATTTTTGGACCAAACTGAGGCCTGAAAGGTCGAAAAGAAAATTTTAAGACCGGCCCCCATTATCTCAGGGTCTGGATGACCGCCCCTCCCCCCCCTTATCTCAGGGTCTGGATGACCGCCCCCCCCCCCCTTATCTGAAGGTCTGGATCCGCCACTACGTACAATTAGTCCCACTGCAACACTATACTTAGTGACCACCCCTTAACATCACTGACCTGTTGAAGTTGAGTCTGTGGTCTTTTGTGACGATGGTGTCGAAGAATCTGCAAATGAAGTTGGTAAGGGGGAAACGTCATCAACATATTACTTTCATCGATACAAAAAAAGGAAATTTTGAAATGAAAAGCGAAACAAATACGATCACTAATATAGGTGAAACATATGAGTTACGGTGTTAGTTCTTATATATATGCGGGTGTTTAATGTAGTTGACATTACAACGACCCTTTTTCTTTTTTTTTTTTTTCGGTCAATTGTATCCTTTGCCTTTGTATGACTCTTGTGTAGCTCTTCGAAATTTACAGATTCATATTGATATCATATTGGGGAGATAGAAACAGAAAACGCAAGATTCCAAGCGCTGATTCAAATCGATTTACGCTGCTTTGATCAAAACACTCTCAGTTTCAAGAATTCTTTTAACCATAAGGAAAGATTTTATTAGAAGGTGTAATTTCCTTTATTCCTCTTGCACTTTTTACATGCAATTCATTTTAACAGCCGTAGAATGATTTTGGAAATGAATAGGGAAATTTGTTAAGAGAAATACGTCAGCACAGAAATGAATTGTAGGCAAATTTCTGTAATGGTGCATCCTTCTGCTAATAAGCTAGCTTGATTCAAGCGTTCACTTAATGCAACTTGCTTGTTTTTAGACTGAGCCTCTCAATAATTTCCCCAAAGTGATTTGTGTCTGTAAAATCGTTTCCAATCAAAGATTTACTTGTATCGATTGCATTAGGATGAGTTTCATGTAGTGAGGGAGAGCTAATCCAAAAGAAGATTTGTGAATGATTAACATGCGCCTGAAAAACCCTCAATTACTTGTACACTGTTATTCGCCTCTCAAAACGGAAGTCCACGCTTACCGAGTGTCTTTCGGTCCACAATTTTGGTCAAACTCGAGAGTTTCTCTTTCGTGTTCAGAGTTTATGACGCTTGTTTAAGAGAAAATGAGACGAAGAAATGTAAATTGCATTTTTTAATAGCTTCAAAACAGCTGCTTCACAGAATGTCACTGAACAGACGAAACGCAAAACAGTAGAAGTATAAAAGTGCAGTAAATGTCACAAAATCAACCCAAGCGGTCCCTTCGGGCATTTAGTTCTGTTTTACGTCATCCCTAACCATTTCATACTTGGGGGGAGTTCAGGGCTGAGACGTCGTCATTACCCAACGATTCCATGTTTTTAACAAATGGAGTGTTTTTTCTAGTATTCTTACTGCATATTTCCGAGTAAAAAATATCATCAACATATTTCTAAGACCGATTTAATATTAAATGTAACGTGTTTTACAGGTGTTTCGCTGATAACAGTGCGAAAAAGCTCAACCGCTTAGAGCCCCTGAGTTCGAATAACTTTGACTCGTAATTAGGCTTGATTACCAGCCGCTGTTTGGGAAATGAGCCCCTCAAAGGCCCTTCTCGGGGAGGAACATTCGAGCAGACCAAAGAGTGGGCGTAAATCGAGCAAACTAGCAGTTATTCCACGGAAATGCATATACTGATGTCGTGCTGACCTGTTTCGCCGACGCGTTTCCTTATATAGTTCTATTTGCTGACCCGTAAACATTGCATGCCTTGAGGAAAAACATGAATTCAAGGAACTGTTAAATGCCATCAACGCAGTAAAGGAACGTAAAGCCCCTGGATGGTGTGGTATATCTGCGGAAATCTCGAAACATACATGGCGGTATGAAACTCGCCTCTTGGATTTTCTTAGGCGTGAGAAATTCTGTTCCAAAGCCTGGTTCAAACAAGAACACACAACAGCCAATTTTCCATGTGCTCAGGGAACTTTTTACTTGACTAGTTCCAGTCCCCTACGCAGGGGTATCACCTGAAGCTTACAAGGAGCTCCGGATCCTCAGCTCCTCTCTTTAGGAATATGGCTGGTCAGCGACGTTCAATGCACACAGTCGTGTTATTGGGTGCATAAGCTCAAGTCTAGGTTTCACTAGCTAAAGTTGTTTTGTCTCGATATTTTTTTACCAACTAGTTGGATTTTACTAAAACAATTATTCCTCTTGCCCGAATGGCCTCTGAGTCAATACCCTTCGGCTTCATGGGCTATTGACTCAGAGCCCATTCGGGCGAGAGGAATAATTGTCAAATATTCCGTTGGCGACAAAAGTCTAAGACCTCCTCGACTGACTCTGGATCCAGAAAAAGACGCCCTTACTGTCTGTTCAGAGTGTACAGCTCTCGAAGGGAATCTCCAACGCTTACACCTTTCTCTCTTGCCAAGAGCTCATCGGCCCTCATTTCTGGAGTAAAGGTCATATGGTATGTGTAAACATGGCAAGCCTCATGACACTCGTTTGCTTCCTCCGAGACATTTGCAACTATTGTCTATGTGAGCGGTTTTCTTTACTCTCCCAGCTTCCCCAGATGTCCTTTGCGATATTCAAGTGGCAAAATGAGTTCCTCATAATAATCACTTCTCAATCAACTTCCATATGTGGAACTGGCTTTATGATCTCCAGGTCGCGATTATGATCTAATTTCTTGCATTGACGGACAAATCAATTGCTTTCATTTCACAAATTTCCACAAAAAATAATTGCTTCTTGTTGCTCCAATTCATACCCTCAAGGCTGGCGGACAGTTACAGTTTTGCTATCCGCTACATTCGACTTCACTCCAAAAGCAGCAACACAGAGTGCGTACAAACCCGGTATGTCAGCGATCTCCTCCTGAGGAAGGACGACCCAGACCCAGACCCAGATACCGTGGTGGGTATCATCTGCAGCGCAACCCTTTCGGGGTGTTGTACACTTAACGGTTCAAGTCTTCAGAACCTCAACAGCTCGTGTGATTAGTTGGTACTCCATGTGATGACGTCTCTCCTGTGGCTTCCTGCGAGGATTGGAATGACTCAGCCCACGATGTCCTCTACTGTGGCATCTAAAGCACAAACCCAACTTCTCTTATAATTACCATCGTTTACTTACAGTTGATTCTTCCAGGTTTCATACAATGTCAGTACATGGTTTTCTTAGCTCACAAAACATTTCATGAGTCTTCGCATGTTCTTTCTCCTGAGCCACTTCGATTTATTTCAATTTGACTTGGGTTTCTCTTGTTCAGGATTCTCTATATTACTGGAGCAACCAAAGGCTATCACTTTGACTTGACTCTCGGTTTCAGCCACTCATCTAGGTCGCTAAGGTCAACTTATTTGGGCTGTAGCTTTAACTTTTGCCTGGTTCACCTTACGGCAATTTTTGGAGGTAGCTTTGCAACAATCTGCTGCATATTAGTTGCTGGTCTAAAGCCTGCTCCATGAATGTTCTCACAATGTTGCGCGAGCTGTCAAATTGTTTTCATCCTGATCTGCTGATATCTCCAGGAACTTATTGATCAGTGACTTTGAAATTAGAGCTGGGTTTCCAAATCGTTCAGTCCGCTTTTCATACTATTGCACAAAAGACTTTTATTTTGGACGTTCAGGGGCTAACAATTTTCCCAGCACGCGACATGCATCTGCTACGATAAACGCTAGAAACGTAGCAACTTTGAAATCTGCCTTGACATATTTCGCCGCAAAATACATTCCACTCTTTCGATATAACTTGCAATATCTTCTTTACCGTCCACATACTCTCCAACTTGACCTACAAGCGCCATCATCGTCGACAAAATTGTAATATTCTGGTCTTAAACAGCAACACAAAAAGAACCATTTGCCAGTCATTCGTTTAATGCTACTGCCTATGTGCAAAACCTGCCCTAAAATATAAGAGGTTTGGAACCTAATACTGATTACTCAACCCAGAAGCTGGATTCTGATTCAACTATTGTATCGTGTGAAACGATTATGCAGATAAAGGAGGGTGTTACGAGTTGCCGTCCCCTTGATGGGTATTGCGATAGTTACTGTCTGGCACCTAGTAATAAATAGCCGCACGAGTAGAAATTTCAGCTATAATTTACTCTATAATTATTTCAAAAACAGAAGTAAACTTTACCCTCCAATCGCCCTATCCGTTTAAAAGGAAATTTCAAGTGCACGTATTTATGGAATTCGCTGTCTACCTGTTTCGGTAAAGTACGACTTTTCCTTCCCTATTCACAGACCTGAAGGTGGATGATTTAAAACAATAGCAACAACAAAAACATAAAAAAACTCATGAACGAACATATAATCTCAGACCCTGTATCCAAACGGCGCAAAACCTTTCCCTGGTTCAGACCCAAATGGTTTTAAACAATTCGCTTTCAAAGGGAGTACCCTCTCACTAGAACAAATGGGCTGTGACGTCATGGTTTGCTGGTTCATTTTGATAATTTTGCCAAATATGTCCTTAATCTCAATGAAACTCAGCGTAAGTTAAGAAATCACTTGCAAATGACAAAATCGCTGCTTCATGTCAAACACATTATTTTGTCTCCCAAACATTATATGAAAAGTTACAGACAAAAAAATGAATTTTGAAAAACGTTTAGGCTATTTGAGTTTCCAAAAACCTCAGTGTTAACTTAGTAAAAGACCTATTCAAGGAATTTTTATATTTAAACAGACTTAAATTGACTTTGTTTCTTTCAAGAACCACGCGATTTCGCTTGTATCAACGTTTAGCTTTTATCGGCATTTATTCCGCTTTTTCTAGTTTCATGTATCAATTATTGTCTTGATTACACTCATTGAATAGAATATATTTGTACAATTTGATTTCAGATCGAATGAAATTAGATCAAATTACTGTTATACAATTGCGAGTTATTCTTCGGATTGGATTCTTCGTTTCTAATGAAACACTCAGTTGCAATCAGTTTTAACCCTTCAAGCTTGTCCATACATGACTCCTTTTGCATTTTCTGTATTACTGTTTTGAACCGGGGAGGGAGGGGGGTATGGGGTATTTCCTAATAAGAGGCTAATGGGGATGTGCCGCTGGATGGGGTCCCATTTTCATGACTGGATTGACTATAATGGGGTCGCACATTTTCGGATTTTTTGGGGTAAGACAGTTCTCCATATTTATGGTTAGCAAACGTACCAGAATGTTTGTACTGTAGATGAAAAGTAAAGTGCTCTTAATTCAATCTAATTAATGGGTCAATTCATAAAAATAGAAAGCGACTAATTTGGGATCGCGAAAATTACACATTTGCCCAAAAGTGACTAAGATGGGGTCTATAATTGGCCACAGAGTAGACTATAATGGGGTAGGGGCTCTGAGAGGCCAGCAGCATATACCCAGCAAACATTTTCCTAAGTACATCCCCCTCCCCGGGTTTTGAGCGGTTATTTTCTTGCTTCACTCAATTTGGTGGGGTTTTTCACTTTTTGAATTCAATGATAAATTTCGTGACACAAGACCTTTAGATATCACAGGAGTATCAGTACCTTCTTCTGGAGGATATACTTTCAACTGGATAATTGAAGACCTGGAAAAGCTGGGGTCGTCATTCTCGCAGAGCCACTCACATTTATACTTTCCTTCGTCTGCATCAGTAACGTTAACAATGGTGAGAATAAAATCTGTTTTGCATCTGGTGTTGGTTTTCCTTTCTTGTTTTTCATACTTTTCACCAGATTTTAATTCCCCTGGGCTGTTGTTAAAATACCACCGTAAAGAATTGTCCCCACAGTCGCTTGGCCTAACAAATGCTAAGCACTTTAAACTAACATTGAAGTAGGCTGTCACCGAAACCACGGGAGAAGAAATCTGCGGAGCTTTAGAACGTAAACCTGTATCAGATAATAAGAAGACAAAACGAGCAAATATTATTTGAAAATCGTTACCATTTTTTTGTGCAACCGTAGGGGGTAACATTCTTACTCTTACCCTCCCCTCCTGTGTATTTGTGACAATAAATGGGGCATCACAACGCTTTGGACTTTTTACGTGTTGATTTTGTTTATCCCACTGGTTTCCTCCTTTGCGACTTGTTTCGTCACGCCATCTTTAGAGGCGCTCTAACGATCGGTTGATCGGATGAACCCCACTTCTGTTACCTCCCACCAATATGGTCTGTGCTACTAAGGGTTGATTTCAATAGCTAAACGGCGTCTCGTTTTCTCTTTTTAACAACCACATAACAGTTTAAATTGGAATCTCGATATATAATAACGGACAGGTGAACGAAGACCCAAAGGACTGGCAAAATATCCTCACTATAAAGAGGTTTTGTTTTATCGAGGTTCCTTTTATTTATGGTACAGTCAAACCCCTCTCCAGTCTGGAAACCCGCTCAACACAGACATCTCATTGTTACGGACAGTTGGCTTTGTCCCTGGGGAAAGAAAGCCCTTTCATTTTCAACCCGATTAATAAGGTCACCCCGTTAATAGGGACTCTTTCTTAGTGCGGCCCCTTCAGTGTCGGGATTTACGGGGTTTGACTGTATTATTTCTGGGGTGGAGAGTATCGCTTACTAATTGAATCATTGGATAATGCAATTCTAGTGCTCTCATTGGCTTAGACATCATGGTATATGACTCATTATTAATCATTCAAAATATTTCCCCGATTCTAATTGGCTAAAAGTACACGCTTAATTCGCAAAAACCAGCTATTGACCTTTAACCGAGAAGACCTGGGACGAGGTTAAGTTGTTTTGGTTGTGAAAACAAAATGAAAGACATTTCACTCATTTCAAAAGCAAGAACTAGGCAAAAAAATAGCTAAAAACATGGCAAGAACAGCAAGACGACAACTCGAAGGGCGACATCTGCGCATGCTATTTGGAGAATATTTGCTGAGCTGAACAACCCTAAACGTGCACTGTCGAGGATGAACTTAACATCGATAGAGGTAAGCATGTTTTAGTCATGTTTTTAAACTAGGAATTATTTTGAATGAATAATAAATAAAACAATTATTGAATTCGGCTTTCGTATCATATGAAGAATTATGGAGATCTCGGAGGGTGTTATCCGCCTCGGCCTACGGTCTCGACGGATAACACCCTCCTCGATCTCCATACTCAGCCTCATTCATCAATTGTTAATTATACCATGCTCTCCAAATATGGTAACTGTATGCGTTGTTTTTACAAATAAACTCGGGACGAATTCTCGATGTTTGTGGGCGTTTTTAATAGAACAATTATTCCACTCGTGGCTACCATCTCACATCCAACGCACACTCATGTAATAATTGTTATTTATACCGAGGACTTTGTTATATAGAGGTCCTACTGTATTTCAGGTGAGAACCCTCCCCTCTCATTAATGACTGTTCTGTGCTTGATTCCTCAGGCAACATCATATGTGGCCGGCCAGGTTGAGTTTTGTTGCTTCTCACCCTTATTCCGCCATTGCCACCAAAACAACATATCAATCCCACGTTAATCCCGCCAGCTGCGCAGGGTAAATTTGAGCCAGAATGGCAGACAAAGAACCACTTTGTGGATGAGCTAGTGCCACTAAATCGTTATTTATTTATTTATTTATTTACTTACTTATTTACTTATCCCTTGCGACCCGAGGGGTAAACAAATAAAAATTCCAGGGTTCAATTCGTCTGAACGGAAGAGGAAGGTGGCACGAAATTTTCAGTTATATTCTTTTAAATTCAGAGAGAGTGAGCTGTCCCTCTTGGTCTAAATGGGATACTTTCTATTGCTTACAGGGCAAACACGGCATTATCATTATCTAAGGTGGTTTTTGTGCATCGGTGTTTATAAAAAGAAATAAGAAATTTTAAAAATTACTCACAGCGATAATTCAGCTCAATTATCCCTGATTTTTTAGTCGACCAGCCGGTAATGTTGTTCATTCCAGTGCATTGATAATCCCCTTCTTGTTTTTCTTGGATATTAGCAGTGCGGAGAAGGGAAGTTAAGGTATCTTTTCGATCCAGCTGCTCTGAGATGTAAAAACCTTCAGATCCGTTGATGATTTGTTTGTTACCTGGACTGTACCAAACTACACGAGGACGAGGCCATCCCTTGAAGGTACACTTCAGTTCCATTTCTCTCGTGTCAGGATGGTAGTCAACGGGAGAACTTGTCTTCGATACTCTCTTAACTGGAACTGAGAAGGAATTCTTCGTCTTAATTTCAAAGCTCGTAAGTCATGCACCCAGTCATTTAAGCTAGGAAGCTTAATTAAGTGACCAGCTCGAAAGCCTAAGCTCCTTTGGCCACTGCGCACATTTCACCTTTAATTCGATCAGGATTATGTAATTTGCTGTTTTTTTTTTCTTCTTGTTTTTGTAATATATTTGTAATTTCTATAGCAACCTCTTGAATTAGTGCAAAACAATACCAAAATCTGAAATGTGAAAATCTTAACCACCACGACGACAACGTCAAAAAACAATTAGTTTTAACATGAAAACAACAGTTGCTGCACGTGCATCAATGACATATACAATAATAATAATAAGCTTCGTAGTACATTGCTTTGACGTTCACCGCACGACTATGAAGTGAAACCTCCTAATGCGACGTTTTATAGAGAAAGTGAACATACGACGACGAATTCTCCTTTTCCTTTCTGAACCTGGATAAAGTCCTTAGGAATTCAACTCCAAGAGAAATCGCCTACATTTGACAAATTAAGCAGCTCCAAATAGACGCGATAACATTTGAAATGAAGCAAATTTAATTTTTTAGCGACATTTTCACTGCCGTCGTCATCGTCGTTGCTTAGCTCACGATTTTTAAGATACCTACAGTCAAACGGACCAACCATGGTTTACTCCATGCCTTGTTCATCTTGAATAGGCCTTTTGCAGTTAGTCATTTTTTTGGCACAAACCTGCCATGCTGGAGAGCGAGGCCCTGCGCACTGAGTCAAGCCAAACAAAAAGCTAACATCATTTGAAATGATTCCTTTGTTTATTGTTTGTCATGTCCCTTTGCTTTTCTTGCTCTCAAGCATGGCATGAGCAACTAGAGTTTCGCGGTGAACCATGTTTAAGTGAGGTGATTTAGCTGGCTATAACTTCAACCGTTTTTACGCTCAATTCAACCGTAAAAATTGCCTCAGCTGAGCTTGAATCTGCCCAAACCTGTTACGAGGCCCTCATGGGATTCGTCACGGATTAAATCCATTTAAAAATAAGACAAAAAAAGTAATTCACTATAATACAAAAAAACATACTTACTGGCATATTTTATTGAAAAACATTCACGTGACATATTTTTATCCTTTGCATTGTTTTGCTGTAAGAATAGACCGTTATTGGCACTGAGGTTTCTTTCAAGGGCCTGCCAGGTCATTTCTTGTACTTTTCCCCCATTCTTAATCGAGCAGTTGAAAGTCACTTTATGGTCTTTTGGTGTTACTGTGCGGGTTTTTGTCTCCAGAGGAGGTTGACATTTCAGTGCACTTATTTCACAGTCTAGGGTCCCTGTGGGTGACACATCTATCACGTAAAAAAGTAAAGAATAAAAATGGAAATTATTCATTTCATCAAACATTCGCAATTTCGGTGTTTGGGAAACTGCCCACCTACCCCTCCAATAAGCCATCATTTTGCCCTAAGCGAGAAGTGAGTGTTAATGTTAGCTTAGGGGAGGGGTAGGTGCGCAGTTTGCAAGAAACCTAAATCGATCCAAACATTCATTAACTAACACAAACCTGCACACAATCTGTTCGTCCAAGGGCAACTCGAGTCTTTTCGAAATTATTAGGGCTTCAGTATTACTTTCCCGAAAATTTTACTTGCAATTTAACGCTTTGCGAAAGTGAGAATTTTTCTAATTCCTCTCTCCAACGCATTTTTGAATCCGAGAATTGTACGTTTTCTTTTTACTACGAAAAATAGAGAAACTTGGGTAGTCAAATGTGAAGAATTAAACTTCAAAAAATCGTGGGAATTTATTAGGTAAGCTTAGAATAAATGGAACAGTCACCTAGAAATTTGTAGCCGTCCTCAAATAATAGAAAATTTCAGGCAATGTTTGCTTTTCCGAACAGATTACATTATTCTTTTATAGTGTTCAGTACTCGATGGAAAGAAAGTCGACTAAACGGCGTTTAAACCGGCCGTAGGACACAGAGTGGCTATGAACTAAAGGTAAGGGGCGGGTGTGAATGGGGTTAACCGACTAGCGACAAAGGGCGAAAAATATTACTGACTACCGACAAAACAAGTAAAGAATTACCGACTACCGACAGGAAAAATATTAACCGACTACCGACTTAGGCTGACATTATCAATATTTGTTTGCAGAAAAAAAGGGCATTTTGCATTTTTTTTTCCTAGCCGTTAGGAAGTAACCTCTTTAAATTTATGACTCAGTAGATGATGGTCTAACAGAAAGAACTTCCTCTTTTGTTGATACGGGTACATTACTACAACTAATGTCATAATCACAGAAACCACACCTTAAAGATGCTACCGACTTTATAAATTTTAACAGTGCTCACATGGTAGGTGGCTCCTCCTAAAATGTTCTGCGATTGGTATAGGATTTAATGGAGCCGAAACCAATTGTGGAATTGCACGCATTTTAGGCATCCTGGTGATGAACAGTTACGACACGTAGATATATATTTTTTAGCAGCTAAGATAATTTGCAGTCCGTCTACTTTGAATTGAAGAGACAAAGGTGAAAAAACTGAGCGTTTCTTGTTTCGATCCGAAAAATGCTTAGAATAATCCTCAAAGAAAATTCTTTCCAGCTTAATGAAAAGCACAATATATAGTAAAAAAAACCACGGTACCGCGATGAGCACATACAGCAGTTTTCTTTCCAACATTTTCATGGCCGCATACATTGAAACACAAAGTTAAGCCAAACGGTCTTTAAACCAACTGTTTGAAAAAGCTATACAGATGATACTTTTTCCCTATGGGACATAGGTAAACCAGACATGGTAGATTTCTTCAAATTCACGGATCAAGTAAACTTACTTCACCCTACCGCTCTACTGGCAATAAAATTAACGGCCGAAATATCTGACACTAAGACAATCTTTTTAGACCAGGTTGTATACCAAGGCACAACATTCAACGAAAAATGAGAAAAAGCTATCATTGACGTAAAGACGCATTTTAAACGGAAACCTTCCAGTATATACATTTTCACCTCTTACCACCCACCAATTGTTAAAATGGATTTGACAAACACGAAGCCTTGAGAATCCTAGGAACAAACTCCTCTGAGGAAGTATTTCAGATTTCAAAAAGCGGTTGATGGACAGAGGCTGGCCACACAATTTTGAAATAAAAATTGCTATTAGAAGTAAAACTCACAGAAGGAAAGCAGCGCTCCTGAAACAAAACAACAAGGAAGAAAAAGAAATATTGTCTTTCGTGACACAATACAAGCCGTTCAGTGTCTATTATGAAAGAAGCTTTAATGAAAAAGTGTAATCTCATACAAAACCAAACACTACCTTGCCAAATTAACCCTCGGACGTACACACAAAATCATACCCCCCACCATGTTACAAGAGGAGGGTAGATGGAGCCCCTCCCCAGAGTTTTTGATTTTGCCTTCACTGAAAAGCCTTTGATCTTCTTAACAAGACGAGGTATATTTTATGAATGATGGCACTGCTGGAGGCCTGTTACGTCACCAACAATGGTCGCCATCTTTGCCGCCATCTTGATTTTACCAAGAATTAGAAATCAGGTTAAAACCGCGAGAAATGGTAATTGCTTGACATGAATAATAACACATAAGTAAGCACTTTGCATGATTTTGGCTGCAAGATTTTTCTTTTATTGTTGAAAAAAGTTGAAAAAGAGACATACATTCTCACTCAAAATGGCTTGACCACCTGCTACTTATTACGTCATACCTCGTAACCATAGAAACTGATCATCACTGAACTTGACTCAAAATGCGTGCGAGGAATAAACAAACATCTACTGAAAACGTCAGGTGCTGATGTTTTATCCTCTTGGAAAAATCCCAGAAAAACCTAAAGGGGGGGGGGGGTTGTTTTCAACCCCCCACCCCTTGTACGTCCGAGGGTTAAAGTGTTATTTCTTTGAGAAAGGAAAATTATGGCAAAGGACATGCTTGTTAGAGCCAAAACATTAAAGGTATAGATGTGCAGCCTGTCACCCCTTGCAGTTTTTCACTAAGAATTTTTTAAGCCAGTATCCAAAAGGCTGGAGTCCATTAATTAATTAATTGCTTTTTACTGTGCCCTGTAATCGACAGGGAAACCAAGTTCGCATTTACAATAAAAGGTTTGGTGATTTTATCAGTACTCATGATATTCATTTGGCAAACAATGGTGAAATAAACGATCATGTTGCATAAACAAACAATAGTTAATGAAGTTCAATCAAATGATGCATTCTTACAAGTTTTACTCTTTCCTTACGGATCAAAGTCTTGAAACTGGGTGAAATACATAAACATGTTAATAATTAACAAGCGTTTTTACTTATCAACTGAGATTTTCCGACAACCGACAAAAATCCAAAAGTTTAACCGACTACCGACAAAGATCGAAAATTTTAACCGACTACCGACAAAGTAACTGAATTTTAACCGACAACCAACAAATGGACCCCCCCATTCAGACCCTCTAAGGGAGCTTTTTGAATCAATATTTCGCGTGATCATGACTTTTTTTCTTAGAGTTGCAGATTCGAATACATGTGATAACATTCTAACAATAAGAACCCGAATCACATGTAATTATGCAAGAAATCTCGACCTTCGTTATCTTAAAGGCTACTAGTACAGATAGACAAACAAGAAGACTTCATATCTTGAAGATTTTTGCCTTTATTTGGCATCAGATAATACACTAATAATTCTAGTTTATTATATGGCTGAGTCTGTTTTGGCAATGCGATTGGTCAATTTGCAGTCCGTAACTTGCTATACGGACCAAAATTTTGAAAGAAAATGCTCATTTCGGAGCTCTAATCCTCTTTACCTTGGAAAAAAGGTTTAAATAAAGTTTTAAGACGCCTGTAAACCTTGAGGACTTGGATGTTGACTTTGGCCTTCAACAGTTTAAAATGTGTTTATTTGTGAACGAAGGCGATGAAGAAACTAACTCGTAATCTTGTCGAAGAAGATAGGTCTTATCACGGTTTTCGACGCCATGTTGACGAGTAGGCAACCGCGTGATAAATTACAGTGTTTGTATGAGAATCTAATGTCGAATAATTTCGGTAAAACGGCTATTCTGAAAAAATATGAACTGTAAACTAAAGCTACACAGCAAAGGATTTTACTATCAAATTTTGGGGGCCGTTACTGTGCTTAGATTTCTCCAGACTCTTGCTTCAGATTTTCCACATATTTGTCTGCAATTTTTTCCCGGGAAACGTTTACAGGCAAATGTATAGAACATTTTCAAAAGTGGTTCTAACGCATATAGCTGCATGTAACGACCTCTAATTTTTTCGGAAGAATCGATAGGAGTGAAAATTTAGGTTACAATTCATATTTTTTTCAGAACAGCCGTTTTACGGAAATTTTTGGCCATTAGATTCTCATACAAACACTGTAATTTCTCACGCGGTTGCCTACTCGTCAAAACCGTGATAAGGCCTTTTCTAGTCAGTCTTTGAAAATTTTATCGTAGTACACAGTTAAGAAGACGAAAATCGACTGGCAGAGATTCGAGATGTTTTGCCTAAGAGAAAATGAGTAATTCTTCAACAATATATGATAACAAACATACCTGCACCCGATCATCTTGACAATGCAAGCTTCTTTGCCATTTGCAGTGTTTTTTCAAAAAACCAACGAAAGAAAGATAGAAGCGAGTTCGAGCCAGACACAATAATGTCCAGTTTTCAAAAGACTCCAGCGTCACATTAACGAGTGAATACCTACAGTGCTCTTAGTTTCGACCGAACAAAATTTAAATTATGTCTGTAAACCCTGGGGATTGGAATGTTGACTTTGCCTTTCCAAATTTTAACCTAGCTGTGTTTTAATGAGAACGAAGCTGTTGTAGAAACTGAATCGTAACCTTACCGAGGAAGAGAATTCTAGTCAGTGTTTGAAAATTTTAACGCAGATCACAATTGAAGACGAGAATGAACTGGTAGAAAGAGAGGTTTTCCCAAAAAACAATTAACGAGCGAATCCTTCGACAATGACAACAGACTTACATGAGACTTACCTTGAAAAGCTTCTTTGCATTTTGCAGTGTTTTTTCCCAAGGACAAACGGAGGAAAGATGGAAACGACTTCTAGACAGACACATTGTCCGGTTTCCAAAATACTCCAGCGTTACATTTAAGAGCTAAAACTAACAGTGCTCTTAGTTTTGACCGAATAAACTTTTTCAACACGGCGAATTTGTTTTTACTTTATCGGAAAGCCTTTGTTATGTGTTATTGTTTTCGTGCGCCAATAAAAACTTTCTTTTTTGACGCCTGCCAAATGACTGTCAAATCGTGCGTCCTGGACTTGTTTCCGGTTCCCCAAACAGGAAGAAGCCATATAATTAAAATTTTGATTTCAAACTGACCTCGGAAGCTAAGATTCAGCCAGTTTTTACAGGCAGGGAAGACATGCCAGTTGTTTTTGACTTTTCTCTCCAAGGTCACGCGTTGGTCACGCTCTACGTCTAATTTTTATGCTCTGATTGGTCAACATTTGACAGGTGAGTTCACGCGGAAAATTTACGGAGCATCCTGAAACTTGTTTACTTTGACAGCTGAAGCTGACAGAGTTTTGTTTCAACTTGTGATGTTTTTAACTGCCTTTTTCCACTGAACATTGTACAAAATGAAATTCAGCCGCTAGCAAGAGTCTTCTGTTATTCATGGCTAGTTTGTTTATCGGGTTTTTGGTTGAGAAATACGTCGCTTGTCAGAGTCGGAAATCCGATTTCGGATGGCATCGTTTTCGTTTTTCACCTTGCTTGATGCGTAAGAGGGTTGAAAAGTCTGAAGCGATTTTGGCCTTACTTGATAGTTTTCAGTGCATCTCGAATGGTAAGCCTGAGTAATCATTTTATTTGATGTTTGTTTTTTATGTCTAATTCAATGAAGTCGAGTGTAGTTTATGGGGCTATTTAGTTTATGCACGATTTGAGACAATGATCTGACCGAGTATCAGGTTTGATTATAAGCTTATAGAACTTTAAAAAGCCTTCAGACATTTTCTCACCGCAAATAGAAAGAAAACGTTCCAAAGAATATTTAGTTGTAATTCTGGCTGTAAAAGAAAGCTTTGAGCGATTTTCTTGCCTCGAGTTCATCTTTGAAAAACGCAAACACCGGGAAACCGGCTTAAAACATAAACAAGGATTTTCAGAGACACTTTAATACTTGTCTTCGTGAATGAAAATTGGTGTCTCTGTATATGTTTCACCGAATTATTTTCCTTTTATTGATTGTTAGTAGTCTCTTTTGCAATTTTCATCGCTGTTGTGCCGTTTGTTTTCAGTCGCTCATGAAGCTTCACGGACATAGCTTGCAGGAGTAGTCAAAATGCCGCGCGTATCAAACGCTTTTGAAGATAACACATCGTTATAAAGCCATTATGTTGAAGCGTATAACTGTGTTAATCTTAATGTAAACAGTCGACTTTGGCGCTTGTCAAAAGTGAGAACTGGCTCGCCGTATAGGCGATTTTGGAAATGTTTTAACGGTTTCGCTAACGCGTGCTTCGATCGTCCTGAATATTGAATGAGTGCAATTTGTATTGCAAAATTGTAAAATACTGCATGCTGTCCGAGGTCTGTATGATAAAAACAGCGCCT
Source organism: Porites cylindrica (assembly GCA_964035525.1). NCBI lineage: Eukaryota > Metazoa > Cnidaria > Anthozoa > Scleractinia > Poritidae > Porites > Porites cylindrica. The sequence continues at coordinate 37,262,181 of OZ037777.1, read as the reverse complement.
CATGGTACTATTTCACCTCATATGTGATGTGTAAAAAGTATAAAAGGTTGGTTTACACGTCCCCAGACTTGTTGGCAAGATTTTGTAAAGTAAACTTATCGAACGCAAAAAATTCGGCCTGCTTTGTTTTCCTAATGTACTGTGATCAAGAACCATTATAGCTATGCTATTTTTTAGGTGTACATATAAGGCTATCAAGTCGATGTATAATTTCACTCTTAGCTTGGACTGTTTGCAAATTATTTTTCTCTAAAATTACTTAGCCTTTCCGTCAAGAGTCACATGAATGTGCTCTAAAGTTAACTGATTTGTGGAATACAAGTTTACAATTGTTTGATTTAAATTATAAATTCGTGTTAGTAGGAGCTTCGCTTTTAGCCCTGGCTAAATCTATATATTAAGATGTTTATTATGCGGCACATATAAAACACAACATATTTCATATGAATTGAAAAAAATGAAACTTGAGCCTGCAATCATTTGAAGACTAGTAACTTGTCAGCGAATAACTTCAAAAAAGACTCGACCTCAATGGGTCGACACCTGAGCCCGCGATACGGTCAGGTGATACTGGTCAGCGGGACCCTGTTTTGACAGCTGTCAATTGATCACAACATTGATGTGCAATATGTGTGTAATATCAGTCTTCCTGTTCTCCCAAACTAGCTAGAAAGTGTGGGATTGAACATTGGTTTCCAAATTTTCTGGGATCGGTAGATTTACTTACCCATGGTGCTCCGCAGGCGCGCTTCGCGCGCCAGAGCTCGGCTATTAGCCTCGTTTTTTTCGGTCCGTACTGTAAATTACGGATCCTCGTTTTTTCCCATCGATTTATGGTCCGCGCGCTTCGCGCTTGGGCCATAAATCGATGGAAAAATAACTCGGTCCGTAATTTACAGTACGGACCGAAAACTCGGCTAATAAGAGGTATATATTCCGACCAAATGACCACTGAAGCCCGAACCCAAACATAGTGCTCTTGGTTGCCTGTGGATGTACTTATACACAAAGCGTACAGAATATATCATTTTTACCGAATTACTTACAAAGATAACCTACCTTGGATCAAAAGACCCATCAAAGAACAAAGGAAATGGAATTTAAGGAAACAAAGTTTGAGATCTTTTCGTACGTAGTCATTCTCCATGTCTTTAACCTGTTTTTCCATTTGCATGCGAAGCGCTTTGATGCCAGTAGACTTCCTCAATATTTTAATTGAGGAGAGGGGAGTAGTATCTAATACGTGCAAGTAAAGCAGTAAGTGACATGAATTACAAATAAAATACTAGACTGATATAATACCAAATGACATGCACTATTTGTCTTCTACTTCTATTAGTAGCTGAAGCTGTATTTTTCACCGAAATTTATAAACAAGGAAAGAAAATGAACTCATTATTCAGAATTTGCACCTATCGCAATGTTCAAATGACAATAAATGAGGGCTTGCGAGTCAATATCTTATGCATTATCAACTGGCTTTATGACTTTTGTTTAACAACCTCCCACACTCATTTGGCAGTTGTCAAAATTAGTTTTTCATTTACCCACGGTTGGAACGGACAGCTGCTTAAGAGCGGATGTCCGTAAATACCGACCAGAGGTGGAAAAAATGAATTTTTGGAAAAATTCCCAAAAAATTATAGACTACCCAAGGTATTCTAGTAATGAAAATATAAATTTTAGTTTCATTGG
>OZ037777.1:37247986-37252986 GCA_964035525.1 Porites cylindrica | reverse complement strand
AATATTCCCCGATAAATCAATTTATAAAGGGTTTTAGCCCTGGTATGGCGGTTAATTCTTATCTTAACGATTATGTGGAAGGTAAAACATTTTATTTTAGTTTTGGTTCTTTTCCAACTGAACGAAGTTTAAATTTAGGCTTAAAGTCGCGATTTAATTTTTAGGCATGTGCTACACCTTGGTTTTTCCTGTTTTCAAAGTTATTTGTTCCATTATACAAAAACTGAAAGACTTCACAGTCTGGCTGCCACCAGTACTTGATTTAAAAGTGTACCGCGGGTGGTCAGTTTTTCGCGGACACCTACGTGATAAAAGTATCGACCAAGGGATTTGGAAAACATCAAAATCATACATGTATGACGTCACGTCTCGCTTCAGTGAATTTCAAAATGGCGAGCAAGCTGTTCATCGAAGAGACAGATAAAAATTTCGATTTCATCACGGAAATACTGTTTCGATTTCTTGAATTTGGAGATTTTAAGGTTTCTATTGTCATAGAAAACTAAACTTAAATACTTTTTTGGAATGAAATGTCCAGTGGTGTCATGAATTTTAAAGATTCCTTTCTATCGTCGAGCAAATTTTACTGGCAATCATACTGACCGGTCACACTTTTGAGGGCCAGTGCACGGCAAGATTGAGGCGTTTACACACAGCAATAGGAGGTTCATCAAGGGATGTATTATACTTTACATTGTGCGTATTTTCAGCTCTTCAGAGCTGGTGGCACCCCATATCATTCCTCTCAAAGTTCGCTTAGCGTTGAAAGAGGAAGCTAAATGACAGATATTTGTGAGAGACTGTGAGCATTGAATCTTGTTGCTTTACTGCATTTTAATACTGTATTGGGCATACACCTGTAATTCTGTAATTAAATCCCGAAAACCAATAAAAGGTTTCGTTTAATTATTTTTTGGGGAAACCCAGTGGAGATTTTAGGGTAATAATATTGATGATCATCAAAACATTAAGACGATGTACAAAAGGCGAGTTTAACTTTTGCCAGTGGATCACTGGTAAGCGCGTATTTCAAAGCTATTTCGCATTATTTCGGGTTCAACGGGCCGACTCGATATTGATAATCTATCGAACTAGGTTTACTGAATTTGGTGGAGAGTTAGGAGATCAACAGGGGCTTACACTCGAAAGGAATGATATGATAAGTTAGGCCCATTTAGCAAAAGAATAGGTGAAATACAAACATGCGTGATCTGTGAATGGAAAATCCTATTCTGGAGACTAGACCTTGCCTAGTTTAGAGAAAAAAAAAGATTTAAGTTTTGATGACTTTGCCGGTCCCGTGAAATAGATGGCGATCCCTCAACACGGACCACGAAACCAAGTAACAAAATTATACAATCACGCAACCCGAGACTCCTGCCCGTTACTATGTGACGTCATACTGGCAGGCGGAGTGGGTCAAGAAACTTAGGTGGAAAACAATAGAGTTACCTTTCCATTTGACAAAACTATTTTCCCCAGGACCGATCAACTGTATCCTGCCTACAAGCACGATGACCAAACTCCCGGTCGCTTTGGTTTGGTCTGTGCAACTGGAATGTACCGTTCCGCTTGGCACGTGGATTTTCCGAAATTTCAAACAGGAATTTTTGTTGAATGGAAAGCGCGCAAAGTGTTTCCGGAGAAAAGTTGGCCCGGCTAGGAGGCTGACCCTAGCATTATAAAAGGGTGACTGGACAAGGTGGGTCACCCTTCTAGCCGAGCCAACTTTTTGTAATTTGAACAGTTTGCCATGTTTTGTAAGGAAATGTGTGAAACGTTGCCTCTTCCAGGGAAGCTGGGGTTCAGCTCGAGACAAATTTTCTTCATATAAGCGAAGCCCAAATTTTAGTTCTTTACATTAATTTCTATAGTCCAGCTGACGCACATTTGTTTTGCTTTTTGTTCTACAATGTGGAAAACTGAAATTAAAAAAATACAGTTGCACCCGTTGATTCGACCAGCGTTGGGCCAGGCGGTCGCATGAAAGAGGGCGTCTTCAAAATAATAAAATGACTCGGAGATTTTCACGTCTGGGTCGAAAGACTATGGGATTGGGAGGTGAGACAAAAGGTTGTCGCATAAACGGGGTGGTCGCAAGGCAGGATTGCTCTGTATATAAATAGAAACAAGAGTTTGACGAACAACCATGTTCAGATGAGGAAAAGTATATATACTGAAAGATGATTGCAGAATGCTTACGAAAACTGTTATCCAAATTTAAAACAATGGAACTTGCATATGCGAGAAAAAAGACAGCGGCCTGAACGTGGTGAAATAGCTAGAGATGGAAGCCTAAAGCCAATCAAAAGCAAGGGGCGGGGGTGTTGACGTGAAAAATGATATTTTTGGACTTATTTAGTACTGCATGGAAGCATACTTTAAAGAAAAAAAAGAAGGAAAAGAAACATTATTTGGATTGTTGGTAGCATAATATGCTACTTTTGGCAAGAACATTAAAAAAAGGCATCGCTCAAATGGTTAGATTTGGAAGTCTGTGAATCCTGTCACGCAACACTTTTGACTAGACTTTTATGACCAAAATTAAAGGTGTATCGGCAGCCCGAAGGTTTCACTATCAAAATCGCAGTTAGTGTGAGACCTAGAATTGTTCAATGCTCGTTTTACTGACTGACCAAACTCGGTAATACAAAGGTATCCGTAATTTTAGAATGACCAGTACTTACACACAACATCGGGATATAAACTCGGACGAGTTTGGCGGCCACCTCATTCTTTGCATAGAGGTCCAAGGAAGTCATGATATTAGTAACAAGGACAGGCGGGTAATTGGTTTGGAGATTGCGAAGATCGTGTACCATCTATTTAAAAGGATGAGATCACGTACGTATAAAATAGTAAAATCATTTCTAATATCTTTATCATTAGTTCCTTTATAATATTTGTGATAAGATAACGACAAAAGGGTTGATGGGTATTGTCGTAATCGTAATTTCAAGTTCAGACACTGATAAACTCAGTAGTCCAATCAATTTCTTTTAATTAGAAATTTGCGGGAAGTGAAAATCCAAACATAATGAAGTGATGGAGAAAAGTAGGAAATGGCTTTAAGTAAAAAATTCCTGATATTAATAAAAGTTGCACTGCTTAAAGGTACACAATCACCTAATGCACTTGCGCATTAGCCTGCGTGCAGACGATAACTAAACTCTGATTAGTACCGTCTGCGAAGCAGCGCAGAGATCCTTGTTCTGGACCCCCAACGGACTCAACGAATTACCGGAAGTGCGTTTCGAATTCCCCTTCAACCTGATTGGCGATCACGACAAACAAAACAAAGGCCTTTTTTAACTGGCCAATCGTGGCGCGTACTCAAATCTGAGTACACAGCTGGAAGTCAAGAACAAGGATTTCGGCGCTGTTTCGCAGACGGAGTTAACCAGAGTTTAATTTCGTCTGCGCGCAGGCTATTGCGCATTTGATATCATTTATGAGCTGACGAATTTGAATATCACAGTACAAGATACACTCGTGAACCAAAAAATTGATAAGCGTATCCCCACAGGTAGGCCAAGCTCGAAATATGAGCATCGGCGAGCATCGGCATTGTTGCGTAACATTCAGAATATAAGGATTTGTATGAGAGAAAAAACCTGTCGTTTCTGTAACCAATGAAAATGAAAGGATTTCAATAAAAAAAAACAGTTTACCTTACTTAAAATGTTTGTTACATCTCTCCTTTGTGGTCTACGGGCCGATTTATGACCGTTTTACGTCAGTTTATGTTTTTTTTGTAAACGGTTTAAACCTTTATATATAGAGAAAACCGTTTACATAAAAACCCATAAAACTGAATGAATGTTACGCAACAATGCCGATGCTCATATTTCGAGCTTGGGCTACCTGTGGTATCCCTTGCAATATCCAAACCTTGTAGAGTCGAAGTTAAATTGCAAGTCAAAATCGTGATTACCAACCCCTTACCGTGCCCTAGTCATATTACTGACGCGAAGACTGAATCCGGCCTTGTCGATGGTTTCCCCAGCATGAACATTTCTCCAGGCCGACACCCCTACACTGTTTTCACGTCTTTTCTCGCCTCATGACTTGTCAGCGGGTTATTACCCTGTTCTTACAGACGCTTGCATTCTACTATGTTGATGATGTAAAAATACATACGTCTGAACATATGAAGGATCTAGGATCACATTTCTTAAAAACGGCCTTCGGACCCTCCGTGTGGATCCAAATTCATATTTATATCGATTTTACTAAATTTGGCGCCACCACGTTCATCATTTCGTTTTTTGCGACTCCGGTTTTGTGCTCATTTGATGCACCAGCTTACCGCGGACAATCTTGTTGAGCCAACTGAGAGGGTCTTATTGCTTTTATGTGTGCATTATAGTAACTCGCCATTCGCAGTCCAGTACTATCGCCCCATTTTAAGGAATACAAGACAGTCTTGGATTCTCGATCCCATTCCGTGGATAGTGGATTCCGGTTGCTGGATTTTCAGTGGAACGTGGATTCTGGATTCCATGCCTTAGTGGGATTTTGGAGTACTTGAGCTCTATTCTGGATTCCAAAGTCCTGGATTCCGGATACCACGAGCAAAATTTTCCCGGATTTTGGATTCTACAAGCAAGAATTTCTCAGATTCTAGAATCCGGATACCCTTACATGGGGCGAAGTACTAGTCAAACATTTTCGGACCTGTTCACGACCTGTTTACTTTCTTCTCACGTTCGATTTTAAAATGTGATGGCTCGGAGTAACTTCCGGTCAGTGCAGCTTTTTCAGACTGGACCACATTTTAAACCTTTTCTTACGGTTTTTAGTTTTTGATCAATTCAGTGGGATTCGGGTGGGTGTAGCTTTGTGCATTCACGGATATATTATTGTTATTTGTTTTCATACATTTATGATCTTTTTAAGTTATTTTTTATTCAAATGCGTTGTATCTTATTGACTTAGTATTTTTATTGTCATGCGTTTTATACATGAGCCTCTGGCTCGGATGATCGGGACAACCCCAT
>OZ037777.1:37205486-37237986 GCA_964035525.1 Porites cylindrica | reverse complement strand
CATCTCTCCGTCACTGAATTTGTCGAAAACACTCTCACTACGGTGTTTAATATAAGCAGAATCACATTCACAGTCCTCGCATTCAGAGTTATTGTCAAGGGCTTACCTTAAATTCAGAGGAGGCAATGATGACAGAAATGGCATTTATATTCATCTCCTAAGGAGGTAATTTCCGACGCCATTTTGTTTGTTAATCCTTTGCAAGGCACTCTCTTGCAAAAAATGCGCGTGAGAGTCACACGAGATGGCACAAACTGTGCTAAAAATAACACATTTAATGGCTATGATATATAACCCATCTCTGGAAAAGGTATCCAGTTACGGTCTCCTACCCCGACTTATATATATCGCTCCTGGCAGAGTATAAAAAAGTAATTTTGAGCCTTCTTCAGTATGTTATAAACGTAATTACAAACTACAAACAAATTACAAACTTGAGCGTTGGTTATGATTTAAAAGTTTAATTCATAAGATAGTTGCGTACCATACCTGATTTAGCTACCCATAGCTAGGTTGCAATATGTTACATATGTCAATATAGGAAGTGGAACACAGAAGGCAGTACGTTTCAATTCCCCCCTGGGGGAGGAGTAGGGCTTTTCACAAGTTGCTCCAGATTTCCTAAAAAGTTTCCCGTTTTTTGTTAAAAAGTTGCTCAAAAGTTGCTAAAAGAGAGTCAAAAGTTGCTCAAACAAACAATACCTTCTTTTTTGTTGCTCTCTTCCTTTATTTAGTCAGATGCAAAAATATGCAAATTGTACAACAAAAGTAAGATTTCTAAGCATTTCTGTGCAATTTCGCAGCATAATTAGCGTTGCTAGATATAGTCCAGTCAATCTAGGCATTTTTGAGCCTCAACATCAAACTAATTGCAACAATTTTGTTTTCAAAGCCATTAAAGTAAGGGTGGCGTATTTAGCAATATACTAAAAATCCGCCAAAATCCGTTCGGTGGAACATGTCAAAATTGAGCATTAAAATTTTGAGCTTTTAACACAGGACACCCACGTTAGTTGAAACGAAAACTGCAAAAAAAATGAGCTTGTTACTTTTCCGAAAAACTTACTGCCCTTTTCACAAACATGAGAACTCTAAAGTTCAAAAGCCGCCTTCACAATTGCGTTTTTCGCTGCCGTCAATCATAATTACGATCACAAGCAACGAACCTTCAAATACAGAAACACACAAAACGGACCGAAATCCACCAATCACAAATCACAAACCTTGACCTTTTGAACCTGTTAAAGATGATTGACTTCAGCGAAAAACGCAATCGTCAGTTGGCTTTTGAACTTCAGAATTCGCATGTTTGTGAAAAGCGCAGTAAAAAGAAAACAAAAATAGCTGCTTCGTAAGAAGTGCTTCTTTTTTGCACAAAAGGTCAATTTTAAACACGGTCGGCTATTGCACAGGAAGCCCGTGCTCCGTTCCAGGAAGCCCAAAATAACAGGGGGTTTATAATATAGTGGACCGAACTGCTAGCTGTAAAATTACAACAAACTTAGTTGTCAGTAGGCTTTAAAACTGAAAAATGAAAGCCGTTACGGCCAAAATAGAGCTCCCCCCTCAGACAGTCACAGAGATGTCAACGTAAAAAGTAAGAGCGTAGTCGGTGATTTTTTTTCTTTTCATCCTTTCTTTCTCCTTGCTCTTTCTATTTTTTTTTCCTTTTTCTTTTCTTCATTTGCCTCCGGCTTTTGTTCTTTTTCTCAGTCAAACGACTGCAATTTCCTTATGTACGTTTTCAAAAATCCAGCTAGATACTGTTTAGCCTTTAACGGTTAACCATACGTTAATTTTCGTTAATGTGCCGACATCTGCGAATATAAGGCTTTATTATTCATTCAAAATATTTCCCGATTCTGATTGGCTAAAAGCAATCGTTTAATTCACCATAACCAGTTACTGATGACCAAATTTGGAAGAAATTTGTGTTTAACGAGGAAATGACGTCAAAAATGCAGCGTTTTCGCAGGTTAAGGCACCGTTAACCGAGAAGACCTGGGGACGAGGTTGAGTTGTTTGCATTGTGAACTTGAAAAATGGCGGACATTTCACTCGTTTGAAGAGTAAGAACTAGGCGAAAACATAGCTAAAAACATGGCAAGAACAGCAAGAAGACAACTCGAAGGGCAACATCTGCTATTTGGAGAATATTTGCGGAGCTGGACAAACCTAGACGTGCACCATCGAAGATGATATCGATGGAGGTGAGCATGTTTTAGCCATGTTTTTAAAGTAGGAATTATTTTGAATGAATAATAAAACAATTATTGAATTCGGCTTTCATATCATATGAAGAATTATGGAGATCTCGGAGGGTGTTATCCGTCGAAGCCGTAACACCCTCCTCGATCTCCATAATTCTTCATAAGATACTCAGCCTCATTCATTAATTGTTAATTTTTTTTTTTTTTTTTTGAAGCTTTTCGTTTTCTTCTTTTCAAAAGTGAATTGGAGCGGAGGGGAGTATACTTTTACTAATTCTTTACGATGCACAACAATCAAGGCAACGTTTTTGAGCGGGTAAATCTCCAATGCTTATAACGCGATACTGAAAGAAATACGTTTTCATTTAATAAGGAAAAGTGCTGTTACCTTCGCTAAGAGAATAATGAAGGATAAAGGAATATTCATCACATGAGAACTTTGTTTCCAGAAAGGTTTGTTTCACTTAAACGAAATAGTATAATTAGGAAGCAGTTTATGAGGGAAAGATTAAATCTGGGTAGCCAAAGCAATGCATATACAAAAATATCTTGTAAGAGTCTATGGAGTGATGTAAACTCCCCGCGCAAAGAATGATTCGTGCAACCCAGCCAGACAGTTAACATGCAGTGAGTTCAAGCCGTGTTACGCAACGGTCATCCGAAGAGAAACACAGGCTCCGCAAAAGAGTTGAGCCAGAAGATGTCATTTCATATGTCAAGTACCGACTTTCTCGCCTTCATTGTCCACTGCAATTATTTTCTGACATATAGGATCCCACGAACGTTCAGGGTTCAAGGTAGTTCTCACAAAAAAAAAAACTCAAGCAGGGAATGTAAACGCCTTAAGACGATAGAGCGATTGAAGGGACACAGTCAGCTATGGGACTGCGCTGACCTGGACACTACTTTTGTCAGTTTGAAAAGCGTTTACCTCAACCCGAAATCAAACGTACGCGTTGGCAATGAGCATTTGCATCAGCTGATTGTGTCCCTTTAAACCACTTATTCATTTCACCAACAAATGTAGGACTGCCACAGAAAATAAAACCTGAACACACAGATAGACTAAACTACATCTGAGACTCGCTACAAAAAGAAAATTTTTAAAAAAAAAAGGATCACACTGCGCCTGGTTTGCTGTATTTCCCTAGCAACAGAATCGGCCAGCGGTTTAATGAAAAGCGCAAAGCGTTACGATCTAGCAAGAATCAAATAATTAAAAGGACTCTTAAAAACAATATTTCTTCAATCATATTATAAGGTATAATAGACGAAAGAAGGTTGCGCGTGTCGCAAGAAAGAAAGAAGAAGGATCCCAGTTTTTGATCACACATATTGCGTCCAAGGTTTGAACATACCTACTTCACAAAAATTCGATTAGGCAAAGAGGAATAGGTTAAACAGTTTATATTTGTACTGATACAAAGCCATCGTTCATGGCGTTGCAAACATTCAGTCCCAAGTATCCTGCAGCATGGATGCAAATTTAGTAGGTTACTGATGGTGAACAGTTTGATGTGATATCAGTAAAATACCAGTCATTATTGAACAAAAATAACTGATTTATAAAATAAAAATAAAAATAATTCATATTTTGAACCATGTTAACACAGACAGCCTACTAATTTCCTTTTGAAATACTGTCATAGAAAAAATTCAAGCTTGGAAAAGACAGACGCGTGCCTGGGTAACCTGTGCAAAGCCATCAAGACAAAACAAAAACCCAGGTGTTTCTTACACATTTATTCGGAGTCTTTTAAGACAACACTACCCAAAATACATCAGGGATGTTGTATCTAAGATTCTTAAGAAAAAAAAACACAATTATCAGATCTTTTGTCTGAATTTGGGATTTGGGATTGCAAATCTTTATTATTGCCTATTTTAGTCATGTTTCACCGAACGGATTAAGGCGGATTTTTAGTAAGCTGTTAAGTAGCAATCCGAAAATGAAATGGTGTTGAAAAAAATTCTTTTACAATTAGTTTGAAGTTACTCCCACAATTTGATTGGACTAATAACTCTATCCGCAATCAGGAGCCCTCAATAAAAAAAAAAAAATGTATGAGTAAAGACTACACATCAATATATTAATATTAATCTTGTCAAAATTCTAGTATGAGCCATTAAAATTGTTGAATGACCTTCTTCATCTGAGACACTAGTGTTAGTCGAGTATGAATCGTCGTCCGTCATTTTGAATTTTGTTTAAAAAAAACCTCTGTCCTAGCAGCCCGGCTGTATCTTGCGCCCGTGATCTGCTCCAGGGGTGAGGATCTGGCTCCTTTTTCATAGGAAATTCATAAATTGTCTACTAAAACACTGTGTAATATGGAGGCAAGGCCAATTTATGCACTAAAAGCTGCTCAGATATCTCAGAATTGGTAAAAAAAAACTAGAGAAATTGCTCAGAAATTATGCAAAAATTGCTTGAAACGAAAAAAGTTGTTCGAATACTAGAAGTTGCCAAAAAAACTGCCGAGCAACTTGTGGAAAGCCCTAGGGACAGGGGGAGGGGAGACTGCTCAATAAAGCTTTGTAGTCTCCGCCCCAAGGTCCAATCCCTTACCCTATGTATACCATTTTTGACAAGAGGTACCCCTTTCGTGTATCTTCCATTGAAAAATTGTACCCGTTTCACATATCTGCTTCATGAGAATAAATCGATAAGAAAGGAGGTCTTCCGGTCATTTTCGAGTAACCTTTAACCGAGTTTTCATGTAAATGATATTGCCATAAGGCGTGTTTCTTCGAAGCATTTTAATAAAAGGTGTACATGTCCTTCTATAGCGTGTTTCTTCAGAATCGCTGTGAGTGGTGTGATTGTTTTCCATGTGCTTAGGTTCTCGGAAAATCCGGTTGAAAAGTAAAAGGAACACGTCTTGTCGGGTCGTTCCACTATATCCAAAAGGACAGGAACTGCTGCTGGAATGTTCCAAAAGGAAATTTCATTCGTTAGTACATTTCTTTTAAAGAAACTGATACCGTTCCAGGCTTTGGCGGAGACTTTTCGGTGAAAGCAAATCCCGAAATGGAAATACAGGACTCAAATTAGTCGAGTTAGGGGACAACATTTTCTTTGCGCAAGGACCATAAATGAAGGGAGAAAGCGTTTATGTAAATGAAGATTCCTAATTTAAGAAACGGACCAAGAAAACGAAGGTAACAAGGTGATTATCATATGGCTTTCTTTCTGTAAAAAGCAAACAGACAAACAAACAAAACAAACTAAAGAAATAGGCATTTGCCCAAAAGTTTTTTTGCTGACGTTAACACTCACAGATTTTCGAACAAAAGAGAGACTGTTTGCAATCTACTCCCTCTCAAATTCTGTCATGCAGACATGGATTTTTTCCACACTTGAGATGCAAGCTGGAGTCAATAAATCTTTTACAAAGGTAATTTACAAGTGTAGCTATTGTTTTCAGACTCTAAAGTCTATGCTGATGGCTTTACTAACTTAATTTACGCTTGTAAAAGTTTCATTAAACTGACCCCTGGTGACTGACCATTCACAAATTCAAAAGTGCAAGGGTCGCTGGTTGCCTGGGTTGGGTTGCAAAAAACATTTTAAGATTTAGGGAACTCGTAACTATTATTTCAAAACAACAGGTTATTGTTCCAGAACAAAACTTAAGAGCCCTCTTATCTTAACAAGGTTTAATACAACCTAGCCCTGGTGTCTGTGTTGGAGACCTTCTGGATCCTGAACTACTGGTACAAGCGAAGACAAAATTCAATACGAGTAAAGTGACAAAATGTCTCTTTCAATTTTCTGCCGCAGATTCTACATTGCAGGTGAGAGGTTAAGGGAAAACAACGACTGTTCCTTTCCTTTATTTTATTGCGACTTTTTCATCAGCATATCCATTTTAAAAATTACAAATTTCAATAATCTACAAACAGCCTAACAATCGATTAAGTAATTAATTTCTTACAGCTGGGAAAAACAACTGACATTTTTACTTCAGTATAATCGTTATGTTAAATTCTAATCCTTGCCTCTTTCATTACAAAAGTTTGATCATTTTCTACTGCTTTACATGATTATTCTCTCTTGCAGAAGTGAAAGCAAACTCAGCTGTTCTACTGAAAAAACGATTGTGATTGAATCATCACTTTATGACTTTGCTGTCCACGGCAACCCAGACGCAGCTTTATCGGACGAAGGATTTTCATTGGCTAAAGTTTACAGCTAACCTTCAACATGCGCTATTTTTTCGAATTTTTCAGGTGAGCAGGAAGCGGACGTGGAGCGCGCGCGGCCTTCCCCTTCGCCCATGTTTCGCGCTGAAACATGTTGATCATTCACCTGAAAGCTGTTGAAATACGGTTTTCTTTCAAATTATGTTGTTGCTTCTAGTGAACAAATAAAGAAGTCCCGTTATAAACTTTAAGTAAACTGTAGTGACGTTATCAGCTCCATGTAGTTTACAGGCATTTAATCAATGATTTAATAAAATCACAATTGGCAGGAAATAAACTAGTCTCGATAACAATGAAAGCCTATGCCCGTTTTCCTTCGCTCCCACCAAGTTAGTTTCAGCTTGTTATGAGGAGAATACGATTGGGACTTCCTCAAGGGGCTGGAAATCGGGCCTAGAGATACACATGAAATCATCATTTACAGTCAATGTTGATTCTACCAAGAAACGACAAACCAGCTAACGGTATGTTTATAGAATTCTGTAATTTAGGCATTGAAATTTTTTCCTTTCAGAAGGCAGGAAAAAATTTCAATTCATAAATTACATAATTCTATAAACATATTACATATTCCTATAACATATTACATATTCCTATTAACATATTACATATTCCTATTACATATTCCTATAAATGCTAAATTACACAATATATAAGGCTATCATATTACCTCACCCAAAATACTGTTAAGTTTTGAAGCTCTGTCTACAAAAATCGCCATTATGGTTAGTGCTCCCTAAGAAAATTTGTCTCGAATCTTCTTCTTATATCTAAGGACCTGTTTACATGGAGGTGAGGGACCCCAGGTAGGTGAGGTAACCTGCTTAGGTGGGGTAACCCACCTGTCCATAGAATCTCTCAGTTTAATTTGATCACGTTTACATGATAGGTGGGGTAACGCGCCAAGGCGGGTAGCCCGGTCTGCCAGACCGGGTTACCCTCTCAGCCGGGGTCATATTTTGCCATGTAAACGTATCAAGGTGGGGTAACCCGCCTAGCCGGGGTCGGTTACGTGATACATCGAATTCGCGAAAAATCACTTCGGCGGTGGCTTTGCATCATTATTAAAGGTAACAATAGAAAGCCACAGCCCTGAAGGTTGCAGCGAGAGCAGCAAGTGAGCGTTGAAGAGCATTAACCGCCAAAACACGTGGTTTTCCAGTATTTTGTTTTGTTTACGTGTTTAGCGACCATTCAATAATCTTGAGAAAGTGCAAAGGGATGGCGGGTTGTAAGGTCGCATGTAAAGGAGGGTTGTGTTTTTACCCCACCTAAACGGGTTACCTCACCAATCTGGGGTCCCCCACCTCCATGTAAACAGGCCCTAACTGAGCATTTTGTGAGACATTAAGTGATGATCTCAGCCAAGTATCCTCGTGACAAAGCCCCTTTTAGAGATTTCCTTTGCTTGATAAATGATTGGATGTCCTCTTACGTTTACACGCGCGGTATCCCAAACCTTTTACTAATAAAGTGATACGCCGTAAACACGATCAAAAACAAGGCCAACTCCAGACGTTAAAATCGCAATCGCTGGAATCCACTTGTCAGCTGACTTGCTGTTACCCTGGCCTGGTAAGAGAAAGAAATTAGAAATTCAGACTCAGTTAAAAGTGGGTATTAAACAAATGAGCGAATGTTTGGGTGATGCTCGATACACCAAGTCAATATATGCACTCTTGTCTCGTTCTATTGTGTGAAGTCTATTGTGTTATTGTGTAAGGGATAAGGATCATTGTTGTGTTCTTTGAGACGTAACTCGAGACTTGCTATTCGCTTGGTATATCGTGCACCAGCAGAATGTTTATCAGTATCAAGCCTTAATCTATCTAGCCAGCCTAAGCCAAAGACGGAAGTAAACTTCGAAGGTTATTACTTGGTGTTACGGTGCACGAATTTATGCTAATTAGTATATGCCAATGTCTATGTCATATAATGATAGTATCATGGAGTCATGGTTTCATAGGTCTCATGGTGTCAGTTGTTTCATAGTTTCATGTGTTTCGTGGTTTCATAGGTTTAGTGGTATTAATAGGTTCATGGTTTCATAGGTTTCGTGGTGTCAATGGTTTCATAGTTTCATGGGTTTCGTGGTGTCAATGGTTTCATGGTTTCATAGGTTTCGTGGTGTCAATGGTTTCGTGGTATCTTAGGTTTCGTGGTGTCAATGGTTTCATGGTTTCATAGGTTTTCGTGGTGTCAATGGTTTCATGGTTTCTTAGGTTTCGTGGTGTCAGTGGTTTCATGGTTTCATAGGTTTCGTGGTGTCAATGGTTTCATGGTTTCATGGGTTTCTTGGTGTCAATGGTTTCATGGTTTTCTTAGGTTTCGTGGTGTCAGTGGTTTTATGGTTTCATAGGTTTCGTGGTGTCAATGGTTTCATGGTTTCATAGGTTTCGTGGTGTCAATGGTTTCATGGTTTCATGGGTTTCTTGGTGTCAATGGTTTCATGGTTTCTTAGGTTTCGTGGTGTCAATGGTTTCATAGGTTTCGTGGTGTCAATGGTTTCATGGTTTCATGGGTTTCTTGGTGTCAATGGTTTCATGGTTTCTTAGGTTTCGTGGTGTCAGTGGTTTCATGGTTTCATAGGTTTCGTGGTGTCAATGGTTTCATGGTTTCTTAGGTTTCGTGGTGTCAGTGGTTTCACTGCTTTGTTGGAGCATTTGAGAGCATTTGAAGCTACATGCAAACGGACGCAACATTGTTGGAGCAACATTGTTGGCCAACAACTCCCAACATTGCGTCCGTTTGCACGTAGCTTGAAAGAGCCAGTTAAATGCGGGCTTTCTGAAATAAACAATGTTATTGGAACGAACAAATCTCCGTAAGACAGTTTTCCTAGACTTGAGATATTTCGGCAAACTCGTTCCCAGGTTGTGTTTAGGAGGAAATTTAGATTTGAATAAACGCTTTGATGCATGGGGAAAATTTTTTATCAAGGAAAGTCGCTGATGGAGTGGGGGATTTGACACTTTTTGAAGCGCTAGCCGGTGGGCTATTTGACCATCTAAACTACCAACATGCCGGGGAATTTGACCAAAACCTTTCAAAAAAAAGTCAGATTCCCAGGGGTCTACGCGGGGGCATGGGCAGTTTTGTTATTGACTGGTACATTACGTCTGCGACCTGACGCAGACTAACAGGGAGCTTAAAGCCTGGTTTCCATATGCTCGCTACGATCGCTACGCTCGCTCTGATTGCTGCGATCGCTGAGAAAAAAAAGTTCAGCTATCGCGGATCATAGCGATCATATGGAAACCTGACTTTTCAGAGTTCGTAGCGACGACGATCGCTGAGCTAGAACCAGCCTTTCATGTAGTTTACCAAGTACCCCTTTTTGCGCCCCCCGTATATGCCATTATAGGGTGTATCCCCCGGGATTAGGCCTTTGCCAGTTGTGCTCGTAAAATGATGGAAAGTTGCTCACTGGAATGCCAAAAACTTGCTACCTAAATTTGAAAAGCTGCCACCTAAATTTCTTGATATTTTTATATAAACGTTAAATAAAAGCTGTATTTTTCGTCCTTCACAATAATTACTACAATCGGTCAAGAAAAAAAAAGTTAAAAAAAGAAATTAAAAACATCGAAGTTTTCTATGAAATCGTTGACTTTTTCGTGTTTGATATGTGCTTTAAACCGAGGGGCTACTACACCTGTATTTTGCTCAAAAGTTGCTCAGAAAGGCAAAATTTGCTCGAGGTTGCTAGAACCGCTACTAAATGTTGCTGTCTTTAATGCTCCAACGAAGTTTTGTGATAATTTGTTCAAATTGACTCCATATACAATAATAATATACAAGGTAGGAGACACGAGATGCCATCTAACAGGGCCAGATCAACGCGCGGCCAAGAAAATGAGGCCTGGGCACTGTACAAAAAAATCCATCCCGGGAGTCCTAGGGTGACCTTTCTGGGGACATCATTTGCCCAAAGCCACCCTCCCATGCTGGAAAAATACTTGATAGAAGGCAATTGTTCTTCCTAGCCAATCACAATTCGCCAGAGCAAACCCCGCACACGCGCCTAAATTTAAATGTCGTTGTCGTTGGAGCATTAAGGACAACAACAACTAACTGCAGAGAAAGTTTCATTGATCTTTATTTAGTATTTTCTAGAAATTTTAGGATCGTATTTTTACCCCATACAAACACTGTAATTTTACCCCGGTGGGGGGTGGGGGGGGGGGGGAACTCCGCATATGAAACTGGTGGGGATGCTCGTCGTCTCGCTTAGGAGTGGAAATTTAATTTTGGTCTCATTTAGGGTGTTCTGAGCAAAACGCCATCATATTTAGCCGTGAAGGTCTCGTTTAGGGTTGTACGCGAAAAAATATAAAAATATATATTTGATATGTATATTTTTAATTCGTTTTATTTACTCCATTCAAATAATCCATGGCCTCTTTTAGGGATCAAAAAAAGCTAGGCCCACGCCCAGATCGGTCTCCTTTAAGGATTTAATTCAAGATTTCCGACGAGCATCTCCACCCCCTTCA
The DNA here is from genome assembly GCA_964035525.1 of Porites cylindrica. Classification (NCBI taxonomy): domain Eukaryota; kingdom Metazoa; phylum Cnidaria; class Anthozoa; order Scleractinia; family Poritidae; genus Porites; species Porites cylindrica. Next base: position 37,227,074 of record OZ037777.1, on the reverse strand, counting down.
TATACTGAGTTCCCCCCCCCCCCCCCCCCCCCTGTGGTACTATCACAGAGCCTGGGTTACCTTTGGGCCTACCCGGGATTATACACTATATTTTGTTAATTTGTCAAAATGTGTCTTTAGACTGGAGCACGATGGAACTCTTTGGTAATTACGGGTGTCAGTAGAACGCGGGGCCGGGGCCGGGGTCGGGGTCTATCTTCTTTTTAAAGAATGCTGTTTTAGGGTTAGGGTTAGGGTTCGGGTTGACACTAACCCTAACCCTGAAACACTATTCTTTAAAAAAAAAGAGATAGACCCCGACCTCGGCCCCGGCCGCGACCCTGTGTTTTACTGACACCTGGTAATTGCTTTTGAATTCCCATAACAGTCCAGCGACTCAGGGGCCCGGGGGGGGGGGGGGGGGGGGGGGGAGGGGGGCTTCCCCGTTATTTTTGGACCAAACTGAGGCCTGAAACGTCGGAAAAAAATTTTTAAGACAACCCCCCCTAATCTAACGGTCTGGATGACCGCCCCCCCCCCCCCCCCTTTATCGGAAGGTCTAGATCCGCCACTGCAATTAGTCCCATTGCAACACTATACTTAGTGACTACCCCTTAACATCACTGACCTGTTAGAGTAAGCCTACTGGTCGTTGGTGACGGTGGTGTCGAGGAATCTGCAAATAAAGTTGGTAAAGGGGAAACGTTCTCAACATATTACTTTCATCGATATAAAAAAGGGAACTTTAAAATAAAAAGAGAAACAAATATGATTACTTATATAAGTAAACATATTAGTTACGGTGTTGGTTTTTATATATATGTGGGTGTTTAATGTAGTTGACATTACAACGTCCCTTTTTTTCGGTCAATTTTATCCTTTGCCTTTGTATGACTCTTGTGTAGCTCTTCGAAATTTACAGATTCATATTGATATCATATTGGGGAGATAGAAACAGAAAACGCAAGATTCCAAGCGCTGATTCAAATCGATTTACGCTGCTTTGATCAAAACACTCTCAGTTTCAAGAATTCTTTTAACTATAAGGAAAGATTTTATTAGAAGGTGTAATTTCCTTTATTCCTCCTGCACTTTTTACATGCAATTCATTTTAACAGCCGTAGAATGATTTTGGAAATGAATAAGAAAATTTGTAAAGAGAAATACGTCAGCACAGAAATGAATTGTAGGCAAATTTCTGTAATGGTGCATCCTTCTGCTAATAAGCTAGCTTGATTCAAGCGTTCACTTAATGCAACTTGCTTGTTTTTAGACTGAGCCTCTCAATAATTTCGCCAAAGTGATTTGTGTCTGTAAAATCGTTTCCAATCAAAGATTTACTTGTATCGATTGCATTAGGATGAGTTTCATGTAGTGAGCGAGAGCTAATCCAAAAGAAGATTTGTGAATGATTAACATGCGCCTGAAAAACCCTCAATTACTTGTACACTGTTATTCGCCTCTCAAAACGGAAGTCCACGTTTACCGAGTGTCTTTCGGTCCATAATTTTGGTCAAACTCGAGAGTTTCTCTTTCGTGTTCAGAGTTTATGACGCTTGTTTAAGAGAACAAAATGAGACGAAGAAATGTAAATTGCATTTTTTAATAGCTTCAAAACAGCTGCTTCACAGAATGTCACTGAACAGACGAAACGCAAAACAGTAGAAGTATAAAAGTGCAGTAAATGTCACAAAATCAACCCAAGCGGTCCCTTCGGGCATCTAGTTCTGTTTTACGTCATCCCTAACCATTTCATACTTGGGAGGAGTTCAGGGCTGAGACGTCGTCATTACTCAACGATTCCATGTTTTTAACAGATGGAAAGTTTTTTCTAGTATTCTTACTGCATATTTCCGAGTAAAAAATATCATCAACATATTTCTAAGACCGATTTAATATTAAATGTACCGTGTTTTACAGGTGTTTCGCTGATAACAGTGCGAAAAAGCTCAACCGCTTAGAGCCCCTGAGTTCGAATAACTTTGACTCGTAATTAGGCTTGATTACCAGCCGCTGTTTGGGAAATGAGCCCCTCAAAGGCCCTTCTCGGGGAGGAACATTCGAGCAGACCAAAGAGTGGGCGTAAATCGAGCAAACTCGCAGTTATTCCACGCAAATGCATATACTGATGTCGTGCTGACCTGTTTCGCCGACGTTTTTTTCTAATATAGTTCTATTTGCTGACCCGTAAACATTGCATGCCTTGAGGAAAAACATGAATTCAAGGAACTGTTAAATGCCATCAACGCAGTAAAGGAGCGTAAAGCCCCTGGATGGTGTGGTATATCTGCGGAAATCTCGAAACATACATGGCGGTATGAAACCCGCCTCTTGGATTTTCTAAGGCGTGAGAAATTCTGTTCCAAAGCCTGGTTCAAACAAGAACACACAACAGCCAATTTTCCATGTGCTCAGGGAACTTTTTACTCGACTAGTTCCAGTCCCCTACGCAGGGGTATCACCTGAAGCTTACAAGGAGCTCCGGATCCTCAGCTCCTCTCTTTAGGAATATGGCTGGTCAGCGACGTTCAATGGACACAGTCGTGTTATTGGGTGGATAAGCTCAAGTCTAGGTTTCACTAGCTAAAGTTGTTTTGTCTCGATATTTTTTTACCAACTAGTTGGATTTTACTAAAACAGTTATTCCTCTTGCCCGAATGGCCTCTGAGTAAATAGCCTTCGGCTTCATGGGCTATTGACTCAGAGCCCATTCGGGCGAGAGGAATAATTTTCAAATATTCCGTTGGCGACAGAAGTCTAAGACCTCCTCGACTGACTCTGGATCCAGAAAAAGACGCCCTTACTGTCTGTTCATTCGAAGGGAATCTCCAACAACTCTTACACCTTTCTCTCTTGCCAAGAGCTCATCGGCCCTCATTTCTGGAGTAAAGGTCATATGGTATGTGTAAACATGGCAAGCCTCATGACACTCGTTTGCTTCCTCCGAGACATTTGCAACTATTGTCTATGTGAGCGGTTTTCTTTACTCTTCCAGCTTCCCCAGATGTCCTTTGCGATATTCAAGTGGCAAAATGAGTTCCTCATAATAATCACTTCTCAATCAACTTCCATATGTGGAACTGGCTTTATGATCTCCAGGTCGCGATTATGATCTAATTTCTTGCAGTGACGGACAAATCAATTGCTTTCATTTCACAAATTTCCACAAAAAATAATTGCTTCTTGTTGCTCCAATTCATACCCTCAAGGCTGGAGGACAGTTACAGTTTTGCTATCCGCTACATTCGACTTCACTCCAAAAGCAGCAACACAGAGTGCGTACAAACCCAGTATGTCAGCGATCTCCTCTTGAGGAAGGACGACCCAGACCCAGACCCAGATACCGTGGTGGGTATCATCTGCAGCGCAACCCTTTCGGGGTGTTGTACACTTAACGGTTCAAGTCTTCAGAACCTCAACAGCTCGTGTGATTAGTTGGTACTCCATGTGATGACGTCTCTCCTGTGGCTTCCTGCGAGGATTGGAATGTCTCAGCCCACGATGTCCTCTACTGTGGCATCTAAAGCACAAACCCAACTTCTCTTATAATTACCATCGTTTCCTTACAGTTTATTCTTCCAGGTTTCATACAATGTCAGTACATGGTTTTCTTAGCTCACAAAACATTTCATGAGTCTTCGCATGTTCTTTCTCCTGAGCCACTTCGATTTATTTCAATTTGACTTGGGTTTCTCTTGTTCAGGATTCTTATATTACTGGAGCAACCAAAGGCTATCACTTTGACTTGACTCTCGGTTTCAGCCACTCATCTAGGTCGCTAAGGTCAACTTATTTGGGCTGTAGCTTTAACTTTTGCCTGGTTCACCTTACGGCCATTTTTGGAGGTAGCTTTGCAACAATCTCCTGCATATTAGTTGCTGGTCTAAAGCCTGCTCCATGAATGTTCTCACAATGTTGCGCGAGCTGTCAAATTGTTTTCATCCTGATCTGCTGATATCTCCAGTAACTTATTGATCAGTGACTTTGAAATTAGAGCTGGGTTTCCAAATCGTTCAGTCCGCTTTTCATACTATTGCACAAAAGACTTATATTTTGGACGTTCAGGGGCTAAAAATTTTCCCAGCACGCGATATGCATCTGCTACGATAAACGCTAGAAACGTAGCAACTTTGTAATCCGCCTTGACATAATTCGCCGCAAAATACATATATTCCACTCTTTCGATATAATTTGCAATATCTTCTTTACCGTCCACATACTCTCCAACTCGATCTACAAGCGCCATCCTCGTCGACAGAATTGTAATATTCTGGTCTTAAACAACAACACAAAAAGAACCACCCCCCTAATCTAAGGGTCTGGATGACCGCCCCCCCCCCCCCCCCCCCCCCTTTATCGGAAGATCTAGATCCACCACTGCAATTAGTCCCATTGCAACACTATACTTAGTGACTACCCCTTAACATCACTGACCTGTTGGAGTTGGCCTAGTGGTCTTTTGTGACGATGGTGTCGAGGAATCTGCAAATAAAGTTGGTAAAGGGGAAACGTTCTCAACATATTACTTTCATCGATATAAAAAAGGGAACTTTAAAATAAAAAGAGAAACAAATATGATTACTTATATAAGTAAACATATTAGTTATCGTGTTGGTTTTTATATATATGTGGGTGTTTAATGTAGTTGACATTACAACGTCCCTTTTTTTTCGGTCAATTTTATCCTTTGCCTTTGTATGACTCTTGTGTAGCTCTTCGAAATTTACAGATTCATATTGATATTATATTGGGGATATAGAAACAGAAAACGCAAGATTCCAAGCGCTGATTCAAATCGATTTACGCTGCTTTGATCAAAACACTCTCAGTTTCAAGAATTCTTTTAACTATAAGGAAAGATTTTATTATAAGGTGTAATTTCCTTTATTCCTCCTGCACTTTTTACATGCAATTCATTTTAACAGCCGTAGAATGATTTTGGAAATGAATAAGAAAATTTGTAAAGAGAAATACGTCAGCACAGAAATGAATTGTAGGCAAATTTCTGTAATGGTGCATCCTTCTGCTAATAAGCTAGCTTGATTCAAGCGTTCACTTAATGCAACTTGCTTGTTTTTAGACTGAGCCTCTCAATAATTTCGCCAAAGTGATTTGTGTCTGTAAAATCGTTTCCAATCAAAGATTTACTTGTATCGATTGCATTAGGATGAGTTTCATGTAGTGAGGGAGAGCTAATCCAAAAGAAGATTTGCGAATGATTAACATGCGCCTGAAAAACCATCAATTACTTGTACACTGTTATTCGCCTCTCAAAACGGAAGTCCACGTTTACCGAGTGTCTTTCGGTCCATAATTTTGGTCAAACTCGAGAGTTTCTCTTTCGTGTTCAGAGTTTATGACGCTTGTTTTTAGAGAAAATGAGACGAAGAAATGTAAATTGCATTTTTTTAATAGCTTCAAAACAGCTGCTTCACAGAATGTCACTGAACAGACGAAACGCAAAACAGTAGAAGTATAAAAGTGCAGTAAATGTCACAAAATCAACCCAAGCGGTCCCTTCGGGCATTTAGTTCTGTTTTACGTCATCCCTAACCATTTCATACTTGGGAGGAGTTCAGGGCTGAGACATCGTCATTACCCAACGATTCCATGTTTTTAACAAATGGAGTGTTTTTTCTAGTATTCTTACTGCATATTTCCGAGTAAAAAATATCATCAACATATTTCTAAGACCGATTTAATATTAAATGTACCGTGTTTTACAGGTGTTTCGCTGATAACAGTGCGAAAAAGCTCAACCGCGCGCTTAGAGCCCCTGAGTTCGAATAACTTTGACTCGTAATTAGGCTTGATTACCAGCCGCTGTTTGGGAAATGAGCCCCTCAAAGGCCCTTCTCGGGGAGGAACATTCGAGCAGACCAAAGAGTGGGCGTAAATCGAGCAAACTAGCAGTTATTCCACGGAAATGCATATACTGATGTCGTGCTGACCTGTTTCGCCGACGTGTTTCCTAATATAGTTCTATTTGCTGACCCGTAAACATTGCATGCCTTGAGGAAAAACATGAATTCAAGGAACTGTTAAATGCCATCAACGCAGTAAAGGAACGTAAAGCCCCTGGATGGTGTGGTATATCTGCGGAAATCTCGAAACATACATGGCGGTATGAAACCCGCCTCTTGGATTTTCTAAGGCGAGAGAAATTCTGTTCCAAAGCCTGGTTCAAACAAGAACACACAACAGCCAATTTTCCATGTGCTCAGGGAACTTTTTACTCGACTAGTTCCAGTCCCCTACGCAGGGGTATCACCTGAAGCTTACAAGGAGCTCCGGATCCTCAGCTCCTCTCTTTAGGAATATGGCTGGTCAGCGACGTTCAATGGACACAGTCGTGTTATTGGGTGGATAAGCTCAAGTCTAGGTTTCACTAGCTAAAGTTGTTTTGTCTCGATATTTTTTTACCAACTAGTTGGATTTTACTAAAACAGTTATTCCTCTTGCCCGAATGGCCTCTGAGTAAATAGCCTTCGGCTTCATGGGCTATTGACTCAGAGCCCATTCGGGCGAGAGGAATAATTTTCAAATATTCCGTTGGCGACAGAAGTCTAAGACCTCCTCGACTGACTCTGGATCCAGAAAAAGACGCCCTTACTGTCTGTTCATTCGAAGGGAATCTCCAACAACTCTTACACCTTTCTCTCTTGCCAAGAGCTCATCGGCCCTCATTTCTGGAGTAAAGGTCATATGGTATGTGTAAACATGGCAAGCCTCATGACACTCGTTTGCTTCCTCCGAGACATTTGCAACTATTGTCTATGTGAGCGGTTTTCTTTACTCTTCCAGCTTCCCCAGATGTCCTTTGCGATATTCAAGTGGCAAAATGAGTTCCTCATAATAATCACTTCTCAATCAACTTCCATATGTGGAACTGGCTTTATGATCTCCAGGTCGCGATTATGATCTAATTTCTTGCAGTGACGGACAAATCAATTGCTTTCATTTCACAAATTTCCACAAAAAATAATTGCTTCTTGTTGCTCCAATTCATACCCTCAAGGCTGGAGGACAGTTACAGTTTTGCTATCCGCTACATTCGACTTCACTCCAAAAGCAGCAACACAGAGTGCGTACAAACCCAGTATGTCAGCGATCTCCTCTTGAGGAAGGACGACCCAGACCCAGACCCAGATACCGTGGTGGGTATCATCTGCAGCGCAACCCTTTCGGGGTGTTGTACACTTAACGGTTCAAGTCTTCAGAACCTCAACAGCTCGTGTGATTAGTTGGTACTCCATGTGATGACGTCTCTCCTGTGGCTTCCTGCGAGGATTGGAATGTCTCAGCCCACGATGTCCTCTACTGTGGCATCTAAAGCACAAACCCAACTTCTCTTATAATTACCATCGTTTCCTTACAGTTTATTCTTCCAGGTTTCATACAATGTCAGTACATGGTTTTCTTAGCTCACAAAACATTTCATGAGTCTTCGCATGTTCTTTCTCCTGAGCCACTTCGATTTATTTCAATTTGACTTGGGTTTCTCTTGTTCAGGATTCTCTATATTACTGGAGCAACCAAAGGCTACCACTTTGACTTGACTCTCGGTTTCAGCCACTCATCTAGGTCGCTAAGGTCAACTTATTTGGGCTGTAGCTTTAACTTTTGCCTGGTTCACCTTACGGCCATTTTTGGAGGTAGCTTTGTAACAATCTGCTGCATATTAGTTGCTGGTCTAAAGCCTGCTCCATGAATGTTCTCACAATGTTGCGCGAGCTGTCAAATTGTTTTCATCCTGATCTGCTGATATCTCCAGTAACTTATTGATCAGTGACTTTGAAATTAGAGCTGGGTTTCCAAATCGTTCAGTCCGCTTTTCATACTATTGCACAAAAGACTTATATTTTGGACGTTCAGGGGCTAACAATTTTCCCAGCACGCGATATGCATCTGCTACGATAAACGCTAGAAACGTAGCAACTTTGTAATCCGCCTTGACATAATTCGCCGCAAAATACATTCCACTCTTTCGATATAACTTGCAATATCTTCTTTACCGTCCACATACTCTCCAACTCGATCTACAAGCGCCATCCTCGTCGACAGAATTGTAATATTCTGGTCTTAAACAACAACACAAAAAGAACCATTTGCCAGTCATTCTTTTAATGCTACTGCCTATGTGCAAAACCTGCCCTAAAATATAAGAGGTCTGGAACCTAATACTGATTACTCAACCCAGAAGCTGGATTCTGATTCGACTATTGTATCATGTGAAACGATTATGCAGATAAAGGAGGGTGTTACGAGTTGCCGTCCCCTGCATGGGTATTGCGATAGAGTTACTGTCTGGCACCTAGTAATAAATAGCCGCACGAGTAGAAATTTCAGCTATAATTTACTCTATAATTATTTCAAAAACAGAAGTAAACTTTACCCTCCAATCGCCCTATCCGTTTAAAAGGAAATTTCAAGTGCACGTATTTATGGAATTCGCTGTCTACCTGTTTCGGTAGAGTACGACTTTTCCTTCCCTATTCACAGACCTGAAGGCGGATGATTTAAAACAATAGCAATAACAAAAACATAAAAAAACTCATAAACGAACATATAATCTCAGACCCTGTATCCAAACGGCGCAAAACCTTTCCCTGTTTCAGACCCAAATGGTTTTAAACAATTCGCTTTCAAAGGGAGTACCCTCTCACTAGAACAAATGGGCTGTGACGTCATGGTTTGCTGGTTCATTTTGATAATTTTGCCAAATATGTCCTTATTCTCAATGGAACTCAGCGCAAGTTAAGAAATCACTTGCAAATGACAAAATCGCTGCTTCATGTCAAACACATTTGTTTCCCAAACATTATATGAAAAGTTACAGACAAAAAAATGAATTTTGAAAAACGTTTAGGCTATTTGAGTTTCCAAAAACCTCAGTGTTAACTTAGTAAAAGACCTATTCAAGGAATTTTTATATTTAAACAGACTTAAATTGACTTTGTTTCTTTCAAGAACCACGCGATTTCGCTTGTATCAACGTTTAGCTTTTATCGGCATTTATTCCGCTTTTTCTAGTTTCATGTATCAATTATTGTCTTGATTACACTCAATGAATAGAATATATTTGTACAATTTGATTTCAGATCGAATGAAATTAGATCAAATTACTGTTATACAATTGCGAGTTATTCTTCGGATTGGATTCTTCGTTTCTAATGAAACACTCAGTTGCAATCAGTTTTAACCCTTCAAGCTTGTCCATACATGACTCCTTCTGCATTTTCTGTATTACTGTTTTGAACCGGGGAGGGAGGGGGGTATGGGGTATTTCCTAATAAGAGGCTAATGGGGATGTGCCGCTGGATGGGGTCCCATTTTCATGACTGGATTGACTATAATGGGGTCGCACATTTTCGGATTTTTTGGGGTAAGACAGTTCTCCATATTTATGGTTAGCAAACGTACCAGAATGTTTGTACTGCAGATGAAAAGTAAAGTGCTCTTAATTCAATCTAATTAATGGGTCAATTCATAAAAATAGAAAGCGACTAATTTGGGATCGCGAAAATTACACATTTGCCCAAAAGTGACTAAGATGGGGTCTATAATTGGCCACAGAGTAGACTATAATGAGGTAGGGGCTCTGAGAGGCCAGCAGCATATACCCAGCAAACATTTTCCTAAGTACATCCCCCTCCCCGGGGTTTTGAGCGGTTATTTTCTTGCTTCACTCAATTTGGTGGGGTTTTTCACTTTTTGAATTCAATGATAAATTTCGTGACACAAGACCTTTAGATATCAGTACCTATAGAGTATCAGTACCTTCTTCTGGAGGATATACTTTCAACTGGATAATTGAAGACCTGGAAAAGCTGGGGTCGTCATTCTCGCAGAGCCACTCACATTTATACTTTCCTTCGTCTGCATCAGTAACGTTAACAATGGTGAGAATAAAATCTGTTTTGCATCTGGTGTTGGTTTTCCTTTCTTGTTTTTCATACTTTTCACCAGATTTTAATTCCCCTGGGCTGTTGTTAAAATACCACCGTAAAGAATTGTCCCCACAGTCGCTTGGCCTAACAAATGCTAAGCACTTTAAACTAACATTGAAGTAGGCTGTCACCGAAACCACGGGAGAAGAAATCTGCGGAGCTTTAGAACGTAAACCTGTATCAGATAATAAGAAGACAAAACGAGCAAATATTATTTGAAAATCGTTACCATTTTTTTGTGCAACCGTAGGGGGTAACATTCTTACTCTTACCCTCCCCTCCTGTGTATTTGTGACAATAAATGGGGCATCACAACGCTTTGGACTTTTTACGTGTTGATTTTGTTTATCCCACTGGTTTCCTCCTTTGCGACTTGTTTCGTCACGCCATCTTTAGAGGCGCTCTAACGATCGGTTGATCGGATGAACCCCACTTCTGTTACCTCCCACCAATATGGTCTGTGCTACTAAGGGTTGATTTCAATAGCTAAACGGCGTCTCGTTTTCTCTTTTTAACAACCACACAACAGTTTACATTGGAATCTCGATATATAATAACGAACAGGTGAACGAAGACCCAAAGGACTGGCAAAATATCCTCACTATAAAGAGGTTTTGTTTTATCGAGGTTCCTTTTATTTATTGTACAGTCAAACCCCTCTCCAGTCTGGAAACCCGCTCAACACAGACATCTCATTGTTACGGACAGTTGGCTTTGTCCCTGGGGAACGAAAGCCCTTTCATTTTCAACCCGATTAATAAGGTCACCCCGTTAATAGGGACTCTTTCTTAGTGCGGCCCCTTCAGTGTCGGGATTTACGGGGTTTGACTGTATTATTTCTGGGGTGGAGAGTATCGCTTACTAATTGAATCATTGGATAATGCAATTCTAGTGCTCTGATTGGCTTAGACTTCATGGTATATGACTCATTATTAATCATTCAAAATATTTCCCCGATTCTGATTGGCTTAAAGTACACGCATAATTCGCAATAACCAGCTATTGACCTTTAACCGAGAAGACCTGGGACAAGGTTAAGTTGTTTTGGTTGTGAAAACAAAATGAAAGACATTTCACTCATTTAAAAAGCAAGAACTAGGCAAAAAAATAGCTAAAAACATGGCAAGAACAGCAAGACGACAACTCGAAGGGCGACATCTGCGCATGCTATTTGGAGAATATTTGCTGAGCTGAAGAACCCTAAACGTACACTGTCGAGGATGAACTTAACATCGATAGAGGTAAGCATGTTTTAGTCATGTTTTTAAACTAGGAATTATTTTGAATGAATAATAAATAAAACAATTATTGAATTCGGCTTTCGTATCATATGAAGAATTATGGAGATCGGGGAGGGTGTTATCCGCCTCGGCCTACGGTCTCGACGGATAACACCCTCCTCGATCTCCATACTCAGCCTCATTCATCAATTGTTAATTATACCATGCTCTCCAAATATGGTAACTGTATGCGTTGTTTTTACAAATAAAGTCGGGACGAATTCTCGATGTTTGTGGGCGTTTTTAATAGAACAATTATTCCACTCGCGGCTACCATCTCACATCCAACGCACACTCATGTAATAATTGTTAATTATACCGAGGACTTTGTTATATAGAGGTCCTACTGTATTTCAGGTGAGAACCCTCCCCTCTCATTAATGACTGTCCTGTGCTTGATTCCTCAGGCAACATCATATGTGGCCGGCCTGGTTGAGTTTTGTTGCTTCTCACCCTTATTCCGCCATTGCCACCAAAACAACATATCAATCCCACGTTAATCCCGCCAGCTGCGCAGGGTAAATTTGAGCCAGAATGGCAGACAAAGAACCACTTTGTGGATGAGCTAGTGCCACTAAATCGTTATTTATTTATTTATTTATTTATTTATTTACTTACTTATTTACTTATCCCTTGCGACCCGAGGGGTAAACAAATAAAAATTCCAGGGTCCAATTTGTCTGAACGGAAGAGGAAGGTGGCACGAAATTTGCAGTTATATTCTTTTAAATTCAGAGAGAGTGAGCTGTCCCTCTTGGTCTAAATGGGATACTTTCTATTGCTTACAGGGCAAACACGGCATTATCATTATCTAAGGTGGTTTTTGTGCATCGGTGTTTATAAAAAGAAATAAGAAATTTTAAAAATTACTCACAGCGATAATTCAGCTCAATTATCCCTGATTTTTTAGTCGACCAGCCGGTAATGTTGTTCATTCCAGTGCATTGATAATCCCCTTCTTGTTTTTCTTGGATATTAGCAGTGCGGAGAAGGGAAGTTAAGGTATCTTTTCGATCCAGCTGCTCTGAGATGTAAAAACCTTCAGATCCGTTGATGATTTGTTTGTTACCTGGATTGTACCAAACTACACGAGGACGAGGCCATCCCTTGAAGGTACACTTCAGTTCCATTTCTCTCGTGTCAGGATGGTAGTCGACGGGAGAACTTGTCTTCGATACTCTCTTAACTGGAACTGAGAAGGAATTCTTCGTCTTAATTTCAAAGCTCGTAAGTCATGCACCCAGTCATTTAAGCTAGGAAGCTTAATTAAGTGACCAGCTCGAAAGCCTAAGCTCCTTTGGCCACTGCGCACATTTCACCTTTAATTCGATCAGGATTATGTAATTTGCTGTTTTTTTTTTCTTCTTGTTTTTGTAATATATTTGTAATTTTTATAGCAACCTCTTGAATTAGTGCAAAAAAATACCAAAATCTGAAATGTGAAAATCTTAACCACCACGACGACAACGTCAAAAAACAATTAGTTTTAACATGAAAACAACAGTTGCTGCACGTGCATCAATGACATATACAATAATAATAATAATAAGCTTCGTAGTACATTGCTTTGACGTTCACCGCACGACTATGAAGTGAAACCTCCTAATGCGACGTTTTATAGAGAAAGTGAACATACGACGACGAATTCTCCTTTTCCTTTCTGAACCTGGATAAAGTCCTTAGGAATTCAACTCCAAGAGAAATCGCCTACATTTGACAAATTAAGCAGCTCCAAATAGACGCGATAACATTTGAAATGAAGCAAATTTAATTTTTTAGCGACATTTTCACTGCCGTCGTCATCGACGTTGCTTAGCTCAGGATTTTTAAGATACCTACAGTCAAACGGACCAACCATGGTTTACTCCATGCCTTGTTCATCTTGAATAGGCCTTTTGCAGTTAGTCATTTTTTTGGCGCAAACCTGCCATGCTGGAGAGCGAGGCCCTGCGCACTGAGTCAAGCCAAACAAAAAGCTAACATCATTTGAAATGATTCCTTTGTTTATTGTTTGTCATGTCCCTATGCTTTTCTTGCCCTCAAGCATGGCATGAGCAACTAGAGTTTCGCGGTGAACCATGTTTAAGTGAGGTGATTTAGCTGGCTATAACTTCAACCGTTTTTACGCTCAATTCAACCGTAAAAATTGCCTCAGCTGAGCTTGAATCTGCCCAAACCTGTTACGATGCCCTCATGGGATTCGTCACGGATTAAATCTATTTAAAAATAAGACAAAAAAAGTAATTCACTATAATACAAAAAAACATACTTACTGGCATATTTTATTGAAAAACATTCACGTGACATATTTTTATCCTTTGCATTGTTTTGATGTAAGAATAGACCGTTATTGGCACTGAGGTTTCTTTCAAGGGCCTGCCAGGTCATGTCTTGTACTTTTCCCCCATTCTTAATCGAGCAGTTGAAAGTCACTTTATGGTCTTTTGGTGTTACTGTGCGGGTTTTTGTCTCCAGAGGAGGTTGACATTTCTGTGCACTTATTTCACAGTCTAGGGTCCCTGTGGGTGACACATCTATCACGTAAAAAAGTAAAGAATAAAAATGGAAATTATTCATTTCATCAAACATTCGCAATTTCGGTTTCTGGGAAACTGCCCACCTACCCCTCCCCTAAGCCATCATTTTGCCCTAAGCGAGAAGTGAGTGTTAATGTTAGCTTAGGGGAGGGGTAGGTGCGCAGTTTGCCAGAAACCTAAATCGATCCAAACATTCATTAACTAACACAAACCTGCACACAATCTGTTCGGTCGTCCAAGGGCAACTCGAGTCTTTTCGAAATTATTAGGGCTTCAGTATTACTTTCCCGAAAATTTTACTTGCAATTTAACGCTTTGCGAAAGTGAGAATTTTTCTAATTCCTCTCTCCAACGCATTTTTGAATCCGAGAATTGTACGTTTTCTTTTTACTACGAAAAATAGAGAAACTTGGGTAGTCAAATGTGAAGAATTAAACTTCAAAAAATCGTGGGAATTTATTAGGTAAGCTTCGAATAAATGGAACAGTCACCTAGAAATTTGTAGCCGTCCTCAAATAATAGAAAATTTCAGGCAATGTTTGCTTTTCCGAACAGATTACATTATTCTTTTATAGTGTTCAGTACTCGATGGAAAGAAAGTCGACTAAACGGCGTTTAAACCGGCCGTAGGACACAGAGTGGCTATGAACTAAAGGTAAGGGGTGGGTGTGAATGGGGTTAACCGACTAGCGACAAAGGGCGAAAAATATTACTGACTACCGACAAAACAAGTAAAGAATTACCGACTACCGACAGGAAAAATATTAACCGACTACCGACTTAGGCTGACATTATCAATATTTGTTTGCAGAAAAAAAGGGCATTTTGCATTTTTTTTCCCTAGCCGTTAGGAAGTAACCTCTTTAAATTTATGACTCAGTAGACGATGGTCTAACAGAAAGAACTTCCTCTTTTGTTGATACGGGTACATTACTACAACTAATGTCATAATCACAGAAACCACACCTTAAAGATGCTACCGACTTTATAAATTTTAACAGTGCTCACATGGTAGGTGGCTCCTCCTAAAATGTTCTGCGATTGGTATAGGATTTAATGGAGCCGAAACCAATTGTGGAATTGCACGCATTTTAGGCATCCGGTGATGAACAGTTACGACACGTAGATATATATTTTTTAGCAGCTAAGATAATTTGCAGTCCGTCTACTTTGAATTGAAAAGACAAAGGTGAAAAAACTGAGCGTTTCTTGTTTCGATCCGAAAAATGCTTAGAATAATCCTCAAAGAAAATTCTTTCCAGCTTAATGAAAAGCACAATATGTAGTAAAAAAAACCACGGTACCGCGATGAGCACATACAGCAGTTTTCTTTCCAACATTTTCATGGCCGCATACATTGAAACACAAAGTTAAGCCAAACGGTCTTTAAACCAACTGTTTGAAAAAGCTATACAGATGATACTTTTTCCCTATGGGACATAGGTAAACCAGACATGGTAGATTTCTTCAAATTCACGGATCAAGTAAACTTACTTCACCCTACCGCTCTACTGGCAATAAAATTAACGGCCGAAATATCTGACACTAAGACAATCTTTTTAGACCAGGTTGTATACCAAGGCACAACATTCAACGAAAAATGAGAAAAAGCTATCATTGACGTAAAGACGCATTTTAAACGGAAACCTTCCAGTATATACATTTTCACCTCTTACCACCCACCAATTGTTAAAATGGATTTGACAAACACGAAGCCTTGAGAATCCTAGCAACAAACTCCTCTGAGGAAGTATTTCAGATTTCAAAAAGCGGTTGATGGACAGAGGCTGGCCACACAATTTTGAAATAAAAATTGCTATTAGAAGTAAAACTCACAGAAGGAAAGCAGCGCTCCTGAAACAAAACAACAAGGAAGAAAAAGAAATATTGTCTTTCGTGACACAATACAAGCCGTTCAGTGTCTATTATGAAAGAAGCTTTAATGAAAAAGTGTAATCTCATACAAAACCAAACACTACCTTGCCAAATTAACCCTCGGACGTACACACCAAATCATACCCCCCACCATGGTACAAGAGGAGGGTAGATGGAGCCCCTCCCCAGAGTTTTTGATTTTGCCTTCACTGAAAAGCCTTTGATCTTCTTAACAAGACGAGGTATATTTTATGAATGATGGCACTGCTGGAGGCCTGTTACGTCACCAACAATGGTCGCCATCTTTGCCGCCATCTTGATTTTACCAAGAATTAGAAATCAGGTTAAAACCGCGAGAAATGGTAATTGCTTGACATGAATAATAACACAAAGTAAGCACTTTGCATGATTTTGGCTGCAAGATGTTTCTTTTATTGTTGAAAAAAGTTGAAAAAGAGACATACATTCTCACTCAAAATGGCTTGACCACCTGCTACTTATTACGTCATACCTCGTAACCATAGAAACTGATCATCACTGAACTTGACTCAAAATGCGTGCGAGGAATAAACAAACATCTACTGAAAACGTCAGGTGCTGATGTTTTATCCTCTTGGAAAAATCCCAGAAAAACCTAAAGGGGGGGGGGGGTTGTTTTCAACCCCCCACCCCTTGTACGTCCGAGGGTTAAAGTGTTATTTCTTTGAGAAAGGAAAATTATGGCAAAGGACATGCTTGTTAGAGCCAAAACATTAAAGGTATAGATGTGCAGCCTGTCACCCCTTGCAGTTTTTCACTAAGAATTTTTTAAGCCAGTATCCAAAAGGCTGGAGTCCATTAATTAATTAATTGCTTTTTACTGTGCCCTGTAATCGACAGGGAAACCAAGTTCGCATTTACAATAAAAGGTTTGGTGATTTTATCAGTACTCATGATATTCATTTGGCAAACAATGGTGAAATAAACGATCATGTTGCATAAACAAACAATAGTTAATGAAGTTCAATCAAATGATGCATTCTTACAAGTTTTACTCTTTCCTTACGGATCAAAGTCTTGAAACTGGGTGAAATACATAAACATGTTAATAATTAACAAGCGTTTTTACTTATCAACTGAGATTTTCCGACAACCGACAAAAATCCAAAAGTTTAACCGACTACCGACAAAGATCGAAAATTTTAACCGACTACCGACAAAGTAACTGAATTTTAACCGACAACCAACAAATGGACCCCCCCATTCAGACCCTCTAAGGGAGCTTTTTGAATCAATATTTCGCGTGATCATGACTTTTTTTCTTAGAGTTGTAGATTCGAATACATGTGATAACATTCTAACAATAAGGACCCGAATCACATGTAATTATGCAAGAAATCTCGACCTTCGTTATCTTAAAGGCTACTAGTACAGATAGACAAACAAGAAGACTTCATATCTTGAAGATTTTTGCCTTTATTTGGCATCAGATAATACACTAATAATTCTAGTTTATTATATGGCTGAGTCTGTTTTGGCAATGCGATTGGTCAATTTGCAGTCTGTAACTTGCTATACGGACCAAAATTTTGAAAGAAAATGCTCATTTCGGAGCTCTAATCCTCTTTACCTTGGAAAAAAGGTTTAAATAAAGTTTTAAGACGCCTGTAAACCTTGAGGACTTGGATGTTGACTTTGGCCTTCAACATTTTAAAATGTGTTTATTTGTGAACGAAGGCGATGAAGAAACTAACTCGTAATCTTGTCGAAGAAGATAGGTCTTATCACGGTTTTCGACGCCATGTTGACGAGTAGGCAACCGCGTGATAAATTACAGTGTTTGTATGAGAATCTAATGTCGAATAATTTCGGTAAAACGGCTATTCTGAAAAAATATGAACTGTAAACTAAAGCTACACAGCAAAGGATTTTACTATCAAATTTTGGGGGCCGTTACTGTGCTTAGATTTCTCCAGACTCTTGCTTCAGATTTTCCACATATTTGTCTGCAATTTTTTCCCGGGAAACGTTTACAGGCAAATGTATAGAACATTTTCAAAAGTGGTTCTAACGCATATAGCTGCATGTAACGACCTCTAATTTTTTCGGAAGAATCGATAGGAGTGAAAATTTAGGTTACAATTCATATTTTTTTCAGAACAGCCGTTTTACGGAAATTTTTGGACATTAGATTCTCTTACAAACACTGTAATTTCTCACGCGGTTGCCTACTCGTCAAAACCGTGATAAGGCCTTTTCTAGTCAGTCTTTGAAAATTTTATCGTAGTACACAGTTAAGAAGAAGAAAAATCGACTGGCAGAGATTCGAGATGTTTTGCCTAAGAGAAAATGAGTAATTCTTCAACAATATATGATAACAAACATACCTGCACCCGATCATCTTGACAATGCAAGCTTCTTTGCCATTTGCAGTGTTTTTTCAAAAACCATTGAAAGAAAGATAGAAGCGAGTTCGAGCCAGACACAATAATGTCCAGTTTTCAAAAGACTCCAGCGTCACATTGACGAGTGAATACCTACAGTGCTCTTAGTTTCGACCGAACAAAATTTAAATTATGTCTGTAAACCCTGGGGATTGGAATGTTGACTTTGCCTTTCCAAATTTTAACCTAGCTGTGTTTTAATGAGAACGAAGCTGTTGTAGAAACTGAATCGTAACCTTACCGAGGAAGAGAATTCTAGTCAGTGTTTGAAAATTTTAACGCAGATCACAATTGAAGACGAGAATGAACTGGTAGAAAGAGAGGTTTTCCCAAAAAACAATTAACGAGCGAATCCTTCGACAATGACAACAGACTTACATGAGACTTACCTTGAAAAGCTTCTTTGCATTTTGCAGTGTTTTTTCCCAAGGACAAACGGAGGAAAGATGGAAACGACTTCTAGACAGACACATTGTCCGGTTTCCAAAATACTCCAGCGTTACATTTAAGAGCTAAAACTAACAGTGCTCTTAGTTTTGACCGAATAAACTTTTTCAACACGGCGAATTTGTTTTTACTTTATCGGAAAGCCTTTGTTATGTGTTATTGTTTTCGTGCGCCAATAAAAACTTTCTTTTTTGACGCCTGCCAAATGACTGTCAAATCGTGCGTCCTGGACTTGTTTCCGGTCCCCCAAACAGGAAGAAGCCATATAATAAACATCTTAATATATAGATTTAGCCAGGGCTAAAAGCGAAGCTCCTACTAACACGAATTTATAATTTAAATCAAACAATTGTAAACTTGTATTCCACAAATCAGTTAACTTTAGAGCACATTCATGTGACTCTTGACGGAAAGGCTAAGTAATTTTAGAGAAAAATAATTTGCAAACAGTCCAAGCTAAGAGTGAAATTATACATCGACTTGATAGCCTTATATGTACACCTAAAAAATAGCATAGCTATAATGGTTCTTGATCACAGTACATTAGGAAAACAAAGCAGGCCGAATTTTTTGCGTTCGATAAGTTTACTTTACAAAATCTTGCCAACAAGTCTGGGGACGTGTAAACCAACCTTTTATACTTTTTATACATCACATATGAGGTGAAATAGTACCATGAGGCGCTGTTTTTATCATACAGACCTCGGACAGCATGCAGTATTTTACAATTTTGCAATACAAATTGCACTCATTCAATATTCAGGACGATCGAAGCACGCGTTAGCGAAACCGTTAAAACATTTCCAAAATCGCCTATACGGCGAGCCAGTTCTCACTTTTGACAAGCGCCAAAGTCGACTGTTTACATTAAGATTAACACAGTTATACGCTTCAACATAATGGCTTTATAACGATGTGTTATCTTCAAAAGCGTTTGATACGCGCGGCATTTTGACTACTCCTGCAAGCTATGTTCGTGAAGCTTCATGAGCGACTGAAAACAAACGGCACAACAGCGATGAAAATTGCAAAAGAGACTACTAACAATCAATAAAAGGAAAATAATTCGGTGAAACATATACAGAGACACCAATTTTCATTCACGAAGACAAGTATTAAAGTGTCTCTGAAAATCCTTGTTTATGTTTTAAGCCGGTTTCCCGGTGTTTGCGTTTTTCAAAGATGAACTCGAGGCAAGAAAATCGCTCAAAGCTTTCTTTTACAGCCAGAATTACAACTAAATATTCTTTGAAACGTTTTCTTTCTATTTGCGGTGAGAAAATGTCTGAAGGCTTTTTAAAGTTCTATAAGCTTATAATCAAACCTGATACTCGGTCAGATCATTGTCTCAAATCGTGCATAAACTAAATAGCCCCATAAACTACACTCGACTTCATTGAATTAGACATAAAAAACAAACATCAAATAAAATGATTACTCAGGCTTACCATTCGAGATGCACTGAAAACTATCAAGTAAGGCCAAAATCGCTTCAGACTTTTCAACCCTCTTACGCATCAAGCAAGGTGAAAAACGAAAACGATGCCATCCGAAATCGGATTTCCGACTCTGACAAGCGACGTATTTCTCAACCAAAAACCCGATAAACAAACTAGCCATGAATAACAGAAGACTCTTGCTAGCGGCTGAATTTCATTTTGTACAATGTTCAGTGGAAAAAGACAGTTAAAAACATCACAAGTTGAAACAAAACTCTGTCAGCTTCAGCTGTCAAAGTAAACAAGTTTCAAGATGCTCCGTAAATTTTCCGCGTGAACTCACCTGTCAAATGTTGACCAATCAGAGCATAAAAATTAGACGTAGAGTGTGACCAACGCGTGACCTTGGAGAGAAAAGTCAAAAACAACTGGCATGTCTTCCCTGCCTGTAAAAACTGGCTGAATCTTAGCTTCCGAGGTCAGTTTGAAATCAAAATTTTAATTATGCGGCACATATAAAACACAACATATTTCATATGAATTGAAAAAAATGAAACTTGAGCCTGCAATCATTTGAAGACTAGTAACTTGTCAGCGAATAACTTCAAAAAAGACTCGACCTCAATGGGTCGACACCTGAGCCCGCGATACGGTCAGGTGATACTGATCAGCGGGACCCTGTTTTGACAGCTGTCAATTGATCACAACATTGATGTGCAATATGTGTGCAATATCAGTCTTCCTGTTCTCCCAAACTAGCTAGAAAGTGTGAGATTGAACATTGGTTTCCAAATTTTCTGGGATCGGTAGATTTACTTACCCATGGTGCTCCGCAGGCGCGCTTCGCGCGCAGAGCTCGGCTATTAGCCTCGTTTTTTTCGGTCCGTACTGTAAATTACGGATCCTCGTTTTTTCCCATCGATTTATGGTCCGCGCGCTTCGCGCTTGGGCCATAAATCGATGGAAAAATAACTCGGTCCGTAATTTACAGTACGGACCGAAAACTCGGCTAATAAGAGGTATATATTCCGACCAAATGACCACTGAAGCCCGAACCCAAACATAGTGCTCTTGGTTGCCTGTGGATGTACTTATACACAAAGCGTACAGAATATATCATTTTTACCGAATTACTTACAAAGATAACCTACCTTGGATCAAAAGACCCATCAAAGAACAAAGGAAAAGGAATTTAAGGAAACAAAGTTTGAGATCTTTTCGTACGTAGTCATTCTCCATGTCTTTAACCTGTTTTTCCATTTGCATGCGAAGCGCTTTGATGCCAGTAGACTTCCTCAATATTTTAATTGAGGAGAGGGGAGTAGTATCTAATACGTGCAAGTAAAGCAGTAAGTGACATGAATTACAAATAAAATACTAGACTGATATAATACCAAATGACATGCACTATTTGCCTTCTACTTCTATTAGTAGCTGAAGCTGTATTTTTCACCGAAATTTATAAACAAGGAAAGAAAATGAACTCATTATTCAGAATTTGCACCTATCGCAATGTTCAAATGACAATAAATGAGGGCTTGCGAGTCAATATCTTATGCATTATCAACTGGCTTTATGACTTTTGTTTAACAACCTCCCACACTCATTTGGCAGTTGTCAAAATTAGTTTTTCATTTACCCACGGCTGGAACGGACAG